>OX388315.1:26939746-28139746 GCA_947579605.1 Athripsodes cinereus
TTATGTAATATACATACGTGTATGTAGATGTGTGTTATAAAAATAATGATTATTTATGTGCATTTGCTTGCTGGAATGCGCACACTTGTGCGTCTAGCAATGAAGGATGCCATGTATCGATACAAATATTTCCGCGATCTGCAATCTATATTTATATATGTCACTCATGTGCCGCTTTTCTATGAATACAGTGTGACTTCGAAGAGCGATATTATAAATGATATAATTTACAAACAAAAATCTTATTATTTTATAGAAGAAAAATCTTAGAAAATACTTTATTTTAATTTCTGATAATTATAAATTGTGGTGAGCTCTTATCGGAAGAGCCCTTTAAATGATCTCTGAAGCCTTCCATAAATAACTTAACAGTTTTTATGATGAGTCTGGTTAATATAAAAACTACTAACCTGTTACATCGCTGGTTAAGGGAGGGTGCATCCCTTAATACAATATTTTTATTTACTTCAAATATCTCATAACTTGTTCTACTAAACTAAATAATATTTCATAGGTTCTAACGAGAAAAAAATGCGTTGAATATTGTGTGCGATAAAAATGAATATGATATTTATTTAATAAACCTATCATGGTTTTCTATTACAGTAAGCAGAAAGGACAGAATGTCATAAGAACACATCCTTATATACATATTTCAATACTTCATTTGTATAATTGTTTAATGTTTTTAGTAAAGAAATTTATTAAATGCAAAGAAAATTTCACCATCGTACGATCTTATGTTAAAAAACAATGTTATTGGGAAAAACAATCATACGATTTCATTGCAAACCATATGTATAAGATAATATAGTCAATCATGATGTCAAAAAATATAACCATCAATTAACGTCTCAATGTCATCGCGTTGTTTGAATTATTATTTAACACTGTGATGACTGTAATCGATATATTTTTTTAGCGTAAAAATGTGGAATTGAGTATGACAACGGGTTCACTTTCTTTTCAACTAAGCAGGTAATTGCATAAAAGTTTGTAATGTGAATAGTTACAAGTCCATTTACTTACCTACAGCAGCGGTCATAATATTATTATTAACACAGTATATAAAAATGCATTATCGATTTATTATTATTAGTGTTAATATGATGTCCATATACCAAACACGACAAGCTCACTTGTTGCTGCTGCTTAACATGTTGTCATTATTAAAATGAGACAGCAGATATTTGGATAATTGGGCAAGGTACATATTATTATGCATAACCGTCGCGACGTCTACCATTATCAGGTGGAAGTCCAAATTGTTATAATTAAATACAATAAAAATATTGACCAATATGTAGAAGAAATTATGTAGGAAAACGCTATGTAATTTTATGTAGAATAAATTAGTTTTAATGTGGGTGGTGAAATACCCTGATAAACTAAATATTTACTTATATATTTATTATTCAGTTAATTGTTTTTATTCCTATCAAAAAGTAAGAAGTTCTTACGAGAGCATTTTGATATTTTTTTGTGTAAGATTATCATGTAGATAAGAAAATATATAAAAAAAAAATGTTAATTATATTCATCATACAATTAACTTCAACGCATTGAGTCTTGGTAAGAAGTGAAACTCAATAGTAAATTATGTGCGAAAATGTATTATTTCGAATTTAAAGATTAAAATTTTATTGAGTCCTTGTCACAATTATTAATTTTCTACAGATAATTTATGGATTAATGAATAAAATTTGGATTTTAATTAATTGTATAAATTCTCAGAAATTGATTGCATTTTATGTGTGTGTTTTTTTTCCATTTTTGCGTCACAGAGTATTAATCTAGATTTTCTTGTAAACAACAATATATTACCACTATTATTCTCATCAATTTATTATCACGATATATTTTATGGTCCGTTAATACAGCAAAGGTATAAAAATATTTATGTACGAGCACTTTAAAATGTTTGTTAATTAAATTAGGTTTCTGTTAAATAATATAATCAGAAGATTATGTAGTTTATCGAATAAAAAATACTTTGTCGTCTCTCGTCTGGACTACTGCAACTATGAATACACAGTAACGCCCCAGATACTTTTGAATCGCCTTCAGATGACTTTTAATGCTGCTGCCGGGACCATTTACATAGAAAAGAAGCACTGCCACAGCACTTCATCAATAAAAGATACCTACATATTGTATCTAAAATATTTGTAACTCAATGTAGTATGGAACTTCTGACGTGGATACCTTTATGTATCCAAGATTTCTCATTTATCTATGTATTTATCTATATTTATAATATGACGTGGATGTAATGTCCTAGAATTTATGAATTGTACAGTGTCCTTGAGGTGCTTCGGCACGTAAACGACACTTTAATATTGTCCAATAATAATAATAAAAAAGGTCTACACTTCCTGAGAGTCCAAGAGTGAGTGGAGTGGAAATTGTGTCTCAGTGTACACAAGGCTTTAAGCGACTCGGCACCTGTCTCAGTGGGTTTTGTTCCATCGATGAAACTTGTTGATCGATGAAGTTTGTGTATGTACGAGTTTGTTGGCAACATACTGTTGCCAACAAACTCGTAGAACCCTATAGGGCGAATACCTTTAAATTTGCAAAATAGAGCTTCAGAGTTGCCGCGCTATCTGCCTGGAATAGATTGCCCGTAGACCTGAGAGAGAATCAGTCTACTGACACATTTACGACCAAAACGCTACTGTTCAGGAGAACAAGAGAAAGGAGGTCACGGCACCCTTGAGATAGTTACGGATCAGATTATCATTTGTGACATGCTTAATTGCTCATACCACCTTCCATTCAAAATCTTTCTATGGCAGTATTTTTGAAACTTTCTATGTTCCGCTTTCGAGACTTTATTAGGTGCCAAATCTCTGTATTTATTAATTATTTTGTTAAGAAATGGGTTCATAGTTTTAATTAAAAATCAGTTTTTTTAATGGGTTGTATGATCAACTAACTGTACACTTATGATCTCGAAATATCACATAGGCAATAATTATAATAATATTACTGTAAAATAAAAAGAATTATTAAATATTGTGTCATGTGACGTGTTTTATTGGTTCATAATAATGATTGTAATGGACCCCATTATTATCGTTTTTAAACACTCATTTTTTTATTGCTAAATATGAGAAATATATAATATTATGTATATTGAATGTATTGGTGAAGGTCGTAGAAACTGATACATAGTGATGATGGACTGATGGTGAAATACAATACCGACATACTTGTAAAAAACACTCACATTGGCCATTTCATATTATCTACATATATTACATACTACAATATTATTTCAATAATTAATTGAATTATTACGATGCATGTGTACGTGAAGATATGAACGTATTAATTATATTTATATCAGTGAAATTCATTAATATAATAAAGTTGCTATAATTTTTGTTTGAATTTTAGAATGTCACATTGAACAGTGGTCTCGAACATTTTTATCTAAGCGGACCGGTCAACGTTTGTTAATTCTATCAACTTTGAGGATCTTTCTTCTAGGTCTCAGATTCCAAGATTTGATAATTCCCTAACACACAAATATTCTACCCACCCGTCATAAGATTTTTGAAAAGGTAAAAAAGGAATTTGAAATGTTTCAAGTTCTCCACGCCTTTGTTCAGAAATGTTTCACAAATTTTGCACAGGATTCACCTTCATGTTTCTTCCGCTATCCTAAACCACTTTCTCTACTAACCAAAGGTTGGATATTACTGACATAAAAGACAGCTTATGAATTGTGTCTTTTCTCCAGTTTTTATTGTGTTCTCTTAAGATAATATCACAAACCATACTCTTTCATAAAATATTTATTAAGTTTCATACATAATTTTGATAAAATATGTGTTAGAACATGTAAGCACACCTTAATAATTAGTGCCATAGAATATCGTTAATGGTAATCTTTGTCTATAAAAACCATTGTAACCTGTACATTGCTCTCTGTCATTCTTCACTTGGTTCTGTGAAATAAACTTGTTCTCTCCGACTTTACGTGTTTTTAATAAAATCCCGGATCACATTTCCTAGGATAGAAGCTGGCCTATTCAACAATATGTAACATACGAGTTTTATTAAAACTTTAAAACAATAATCTGGGCTTAAATTCTGTTACTTGGTAAAACTATTCTGTAACGCATTTTCTCTAGATGTTGTGATAAATCAGCTTAAAAGTTTTGTGAATAATTCATTACGAATAATCAAATATTACTCAATAGGGAAATAAATATTTGGCACACATACCGAACACACTACCGTAAGAAGTGTTATACAAGATCTTAAAAGTGTTTGGAAGTCAAGGCTTTACTTATTGCAATAATAATAATTCATTATATTGCTTTACAGTATATTGCTTTAGATAAAGCATCTACTATGTTTCATCCGTTAGGAAATCTAGCGCTGGTTTTTTATTACAGACATAATAATGTTTCAATTTGAATTTGAATACATTTTCACGCAATGTTTATTACTACGTACTATTGATTGAATTTATTAACCATTCATATTATCGTTATGATCTTTGTAAGGTCCTGGGAAATAGATTGGAACAAGGAATTTTCGCAATATTACCCATTTCATGTCACCATTTATTATGCAGGGTATACCAGAGGCAGTGGCGGATTCAGAAAAAAACTCAAGGTGGGGGCGCAAAAATTATACACATATTCAAGACAATGCCATTTTATTTAAACTGATTATACCCATATACAAGACATCGTCAATAGGCCCCGCAAGAGGAGGGGGGCGCCCCCCGCGCCCCCATCTGTATCCGCCACTGACCAGAGGGCAGAAGACCGTTAGGCAGACTAGACAAAGATTGTTGGATAACATCAACCGAGATCTAGAAGAGCTCAATGATAAAGACGACTGGCAGTCCATTGCTCAGGATAGAAAGGCTTGGAGATCTATTGTTTCGGGGGCGAAAGGTCTTTCAAGGGCTGTATGGCCATTGGAAGTAAGTATTTATTATCCAACAACTATGGTCTACAGTATTTTATCCACTAGCATATCACTTTATTTCGAATATTTTTTGCATTGTTAACTCAAAAGTGATAAAAAGTGGACTCCCGAGGTTTATCCTCTAGGGTACAGATTTTAAGTTGAAGGTTTTAAAAATACTCAGTTA
Organism: Athripsodes cinereus; assembly: GCA_947579605.1. NCBI lineage: Eukaryota > Metazoa > Arthropoda > Insecta > Trichoptera > Leptoceridae > Athripsodes > Athripsodes cinereus. The sequence goes on from OX388315.1 coordinate 26,944,866, forward strand.
TGAAAAACATAATTTTTCTATGTTCGTACACGTTTTTTATTATTATTTTTAGATCAGCTACGGTAAAATAACATTTAGAATAAATAAAATCTCAGGATTAAAAACTGAATAAATATTCATGATATTTAGTTCATGGTTCTAGTTATTTATTTATTTAATAATAATACACACGGCATAAGCTTCTGATATGTTTGTAAATTATTTTAATTATGATAATTATAGTAAGAACAACACACAATAATACAAAATAATTCATTGGTGCTCAATAGTCATGATACATCCAAAGTTTGATATCTTTAATAACAATATTCGTACATTTTTAAATATAAGAAATTTTATGTGATAAACTGAAATTTGGTAGTTTGGTAAAATCATTAACTTCCAGTGGAACTTAAAAAGCATGCAAGCAAGACATGGACGTGGTTGAAGAAGGACGAAAATGGAATAAATGCAGTGGAGGTGCGATCGTTGAGAAGAATAGTTGGTAAAACGCTGCATGATAGAGTGAAGAATGAGGATATTAGAAGAATGAGCGGATGCAAGAAGAGTGAATGCGCATAAATAAGTTCCGGTGCTTTGGACATGTTGAACGAATGAGGTAAGAATGACAAAGAGGATATACTTGTCTTAAAGAAAGTGTGCGAGGAAGCGCGGGCGTCCGAGAACCGCGTGGCTTGATCACGTGGATCAAATTCTCAAGGACAGTCGTGTGTTAGGTAAGAGGAACTGACGTGCGTCCATGAGAAATTGTATGAATTTGGAGCAAGCGAAGGAAGTATGTAAAGATAGATCTATTTGGTGTTCCGTTCTTTCTGCCTACCCCACTTGGGACACGGCGTGAGGGTATAGTATAGTATAGTTTAACTTTAAAAGTATCAATATAAAATCCTAATGTTCTTACAGTGTTTTCGATACAAATTATCACGATTTGTTCGATTGAAGTACTGTAATTTAAACCTATAATTTAATTAATTAATATACGTATAGTCGCACAATAAGTTCAATATCTGAACTATAAACAATACAGTTTTATTGATATCCGTTACAATGTTGTATACCTCCTCACCCACCTTCAATGTATCTATCTCACTAGTACAGTATAATAACAATGTGCACATTCAGTTTCATTGTTTATTATTTTATTATTCTTAGAGTATTCAGTTCAATGCTCCGCATTTGCCATTGCAACCTCTGAGAAGTGATTGAAGTTTTATTATATAAAAGATAATATTATTCTATCAATAAATTCATATTCTTACCATTGAAACGCGGCGACACATTCATTGCTTAGTTCGCCATTATGACCATGTCTCTTGTTTTTGTCTAATGTCATTATAAATACTAATGATTAAAGCAGAATTGTTTTTGCATTATTAATTTTCATTTCCAACGTACAAATGGATATTAAAAATTAATCTTTACCATCATGGCATATCCCATAAGTGGGACAACCAATCGACTAAAAGTATTTAAACATGCGAGTTGTTCCATGTGGATAGAGCAAAACTGGATTAAATAAATTAGAACAAACATTTCCTTCAACTTTTAAGTCAATATTAATTTGTGATAAATAAATAATAAGACCTTTAGGATTGGTGGAACATCTCATTGATGAATTGAATATTTTTTTTGTAATGTCTCATAATGAATATATTTAAGATACTATAATTGGCGATGTAAATCAAATATTGAACTTGTAAATTACTTATTCCTATTGTAAATGCTGTTGTATCTAAAAGAAAAATAAAAAAAAAAAAAAAAAAAAAAAAAAAAGGTCGTAGAGCACCCAGCAAAGAATTGGTCTCCGACTCTTTTCCGCAAGTTTTCGAAAGTCCTGTAAATGATAAGTGTTAAAGGTAAAGGCGAACAAAAAAAAAAGAAATGTTATGTCTTATATTCAGCTATGAGATTTATTACCCATCTTGATTGTCTTAATTTTTTGTTGACAGGGAGAGAGCAGCTTTCATGTTTTTTTACATGCAGCTGATCTGCTGGCAACCCTACGTGTGGGATATGCCGCTATGATATAAATCATAAAAATCTGCTCTTACAAAATATTCAAACTTACAAAAAAGATTGGAAAGACAATTATTGTTTGTCAGAAGCTCCACGGAATAATAATAATCAATTATAAATAAATTAATAAAAATAACAATATTTTCTACAGTTTTGTAAAAAAATATGCATGAAAAAATAAGGTATAAGACAAGTCTATGACACAATTTAGCATTGACTACTAACGTAGTTAACAAACAAATTACAGAGTTGCATATAAAAAAGTGTATGTATGTAATATGTATGTATATTAAATTATCTTTCTGTACCTTCAGAAGCAGTTAAAAGAAAAGATACATTTTTGATGCGACTGCGCACAAAGAAATACGTAGATGATGGGCACGCACAACATTGAGATTCAACTACAACAGTGGTTTCCTGCCTCATCTGTCAACGGAAGTGGCGTTCTAATAAAAAAAATTATTACTATTATTACAATTTCAACGGTCTTCAAATTCCATTACATACAATCACGGACATTCATACATAATATTATTTTGTTATGCGCCAAGAAAACAACAACAAAAATATTAACAATTATTTTTCCAACAACAGTAGCTGATGTTTCTACGTTACTTAATTATATTCACTGCTTAAACGTAGCACGTCAACACATATCGTAGATTTTTCTGTTATATTCTTATATTGCTAAAGACTTTTTATCAAAGGCCTTGTAGTATTAAAAGAGAGAGAGAGAGAGAGAGAGAAGCATAATTGAAATTAATTATGTTTTCTGTATTATTGTACGTTGTGTATTCGAAACATTGTATTCTATTCAATGACATTGAGATAACGTAGAAAATTATGTAATTATTATCAAAATATACGTAGGTAATGATATAATGTACATGGACATTAATTGTTACGGGTAGTTATAATAACAATGGCCACTGTGACATTTAATACAAACGTGAATTAGAAAATTATACAGATGTCTAAATTTTCTCAGAGCTTTTTACTGGGGATGGAAATTTATAAACATTATTCTAAGTTATTATATTTTTTTTAAATATTAACTATTTCATTAAATTTGCATGAGCTATTAGGTTTTGACAATTATTGTAACAAATATTAAATTGCGTTATATATACCAGAATTATTGAAAGCATTTGAAACAAATAACTTTATTTTAACTGATTTTTATATAATTATCAAATTTATAAAATTGATAAATTCAAGTTGAACATGATGTTAACTAATTTACTTTCATTAGAAAACGAAAAAGTTAGATAGGTATTTAGTTTTTATTGAAATAGTACCTACTCAATTGTATATTTTTAGGGTTTAAGGTTGTCTGTAAAATGTTGTATTACAACAAGTCCACCATTTGACTACTGCTCATTGTTGGTGCATTGTTTTATACTTTTTAATCTGACTATATTAGTCATATTTACTATTTTTTCGTATCTTGTAATGAAAAATAATTGTAGTACCTAATAAATATGTATAAGTATATTTCTTGGTATTATTGAGGATGATAATAACTAAGAAATAGAATGGCTTAAAAATAGGAAAGGAGAAATAAATTTACAGTGATCGTGTTAAAAAAATTCTTAGTATGTTTGTGTTTGTAAAAAAAGTCCGAATTATCTCTGAAATAATTCTACATAACCATCAGGTACTTATCAGTGTAATAGAATAAGGAAAACAAGTAGGTACAAATGCATTTACATACACACAGCTACATACTTTGATAGAATCTTTTATTACGGACATTGTGAAAACGTATGAAGAACGATTATTATTTATTTTAATTTGAAATACCTACACAGATGTTATCGAAAGGCGGTGTTTGTAATAATAGTATGATTTATGACACTCTACTAGGTACATGTTAATAACGGCAAAAATATATAGTACGAGTATGTGTAACACACTATAGCGTACTTACTAATGGTATGTGGACAGATTCATATCGTATTAAGGAGATGAGGCAACTTCATAAAGGAATTCATGGTTAGTACATATATATCATTTTTAATTGTACGTTCTATACCTACCTAATCATCATTATTTTGGAATCAACGCCCTTCAGATATAAGGTACAGTTCTGAACGATAAATAAAAATATATGATTATACTTATATTCTTTATGTTAAAGAAGGATAAAAATGGTAAAAATGCAGTAGAAATGAGATAGTTAAGAAGAATGTGTGGTAAAAGTCTGAGAGATCGGGTGCGTAACAGAGGAATGTAGAATGGTATAAAAGCCAAGATGAATGTAAATATTTTAAGTATGATGGTTTCGGCATGTGGAATGAATGAACGAGGACAGAATGATTAATGACTTAGGCTGACAGGAATGGTGCTCAGAGACGTGGTTTCTGAAGATTAATTGGCTTGATCATACTAACCAGATTCTACAAGATGGTCACGTGCTGAGCACATTGAATAGGAGAGTATACATGAGGAATTGTAAGACAGCGGCGTGATGACATGTATGTATTATATATATTATACAATTTGAAATTGTGAAAGAGGACGCTCTGAATATTAAAAGTTTTACAGTCTTGCCAGAGTGCTTGAAAGAGAAAATTTATCCTATTGCGATAAAATTTACATAAAACTTTTGAACTTATCAACTTAGAATTTATTGTTGAAGTTAGCAAGTTAAATTTCCAGAATTATAGATACAAAAATTTACCCTTATGAGGGAGATATCATACAAACAAACATAACAAGGTCCATTTATAACACAATTAAACATTAATTGTAAATATAATAATAGTGCACCGTTGGTGTTGAAATGTTGAAACGAAATGGATTATGATCTAATATATTATAAACATCAGTAGGTACTTCCTAAGTACCTTAAATTAGTTAAGGTAACACAAGTAGGTATTAATTACCGAAGGGAAATCTGGAAGCTTTGAGGTATGTCGCCTGATAAGAGAGTGCATGTCCAAATAACTTTGGATGGGTAAGCACTTGCACATCTCAAACATAATATAGAATGCGCATTGTTATATTATTCACCGTTCTACATTGTATGTATTTTGATTCTGTGAATAATTGTAGTTATAACTGTGATGCTTTGTTTTTGAGTATGCTCTTATATCATGGCCTTACCATAGATTAAAAACAAATGGTGATTTCTAAGTTTTTAATTACAAGAATCTAATAATAATACATAAAAAAAATTGTGGTGGACATATTTATTTGTAACTTTGAAATAACAAATTTAAATAATCGAGTCACAATCTTTGTAGATAAATAGTGTAGAATCCATCCATTCCAGTATATCCCACAATTGAGGTAGCCAGCAGACCAGCCTTATATTATAAACATGCAATCTGCCTTTTATAGGGTAGTCGAAAATTTAGAGACCAATTATTCTTTGCCAAGTGCTTCACGGAATGAAGTAATAATGTTGAATCAATCAATAATTAATTGTTCGAGGATTTGTGAGTTTCTATTGTGAATAAACATCTATCTATTCACTCACGCCGTATGCCAAGTGTGAATAAGCACATAAAAGAATTTAGGAATTAACATACTTGGAGATGGCTGATTATCGAATTGATCATAATAATCATAATTTTGATATGAAAAGGTTTTATACATTCGGAAAACTGTTATAGAAAATTAATTGTTTTGGAAATACTGTAAATACATACAAACATTTGGGAAACACTGTAAATATTCAAAAATCTACCCCATCTCCTCTGTCGAAGCTCATTAGTCATCCCCAATTGTCTTAGGTAACTCTTTCTTCTATCCTTAGATAATTATATATTTCCTTACCGAAAGTTAGCTTGACGAAAGCGCTCGAGCATAATTATATATTATATTCAATAGTGTGAAAAATAAAGTGTTGTTGTTTTAATACATTATAAAAATATTCAATCTATATTAAATTTGTAATACAAAATTACCAACCAATGTAATAATAATTATCAAACTATTTCAATATCTTCAAATATTGCAAAAATAACTTGTGCGAATCAAAAACCACCAGACGTTGTAAATTACCAAATACACACACGCATTTCGATACACAAAGTGTGGCAGACATTAGTTGTATGTACATGACGTGTTGTGGATAAATGGAACCATGCAAAGTGCACGGTTAACTAGGCATTATAATTGTTACGGTTTACTTCTTTGTGAATGATGTACATCCATTAGTGTTAGTAGTAACATATATTAGCGACTATATATCATTTATTATACATCTAGGCAATTTATTAATTTATTAATTGTTCACCTTTGATAACATCGACTCTTATATAATCAATCACCTCATTACTACCATTACATTACATTGTTATGTAAGGATGACATTAATAGCAATTCAACTCTTTTATATTTGCTGTTATTTGATGAACTCGATGCAAAACCAGCAGGGTTACTCTTCACGGAATCTAAATAGATCTTAATCATATTGTCTTGATCTTAACCCTATATTGCGCGAAGTGACCATAGTCAAAAATGCGGGCATCATCAAATGAAAGCGCTGCCATAATGTGATTTAAAGTCTCAAAGTTTTTCATTATTTATTTTTATATTTTACATAGTTTTATTGTACCTGTATTCCATCTCATCACGTCATCTGGAATTTGATAAATCAATGTAAACGATTGCACTTTTTTGCAGAATATGTTATTTTTGATCATCCTCAATTTGAATATTGAGATGGTATGCTTAGTAGAATCTCAATTCTGTCTGTCAGTATCAAATTGACGGATAATAAAATAAAATTCTTTTAGATTTTCAATTTGCGGACATAGTGAGATGGAGTAGGAAGAGGAGACGATAAAAGGATCGCCCACATAGCAGCAAAAAGCCACAAGCTGGTTCACGTTCACGAGGAAGACTACCAAAAAGATGGAAGGATAGCTGGTCCACAGAATCATAAGAGGGAACAACTTTCGAAGCAACAGATCAATAATATACTACAACAAGAAGAAGATTTTTAATTTATAAGACTGTCCATATCCACCCACAACCCATTTAATTTAATTTCAAAGATACCGATACTTTATGCTATGTAATCTCGCAAACTGTTTGCAAATAGTCTTCTAACTTCTAACGCACTGCATTCATGCATCTCAAATTTCATAATAACCTGATAAATCCGGGCGGGTTACAAACAATATACAACATTATTTACTTGATATGACGTAATAATAATAGAACTAGTGAGTAAGTAATGGAGGTAGTACCATTACTAACTTACTCTACTTACCGCTATACTAGCTGTATATGAGTATATTGTCTATGTAGGTATATATGTGTCTAGATGATAATAATATGAGTATCGTAGCTGTGTACTTAATAATGCTATCAGGTTATCATCACTGGCGATGCGTAGGAAAAGATGAAATGGAGGTACCTCACTGTGAACGATGTAATTCGTCTAATTTACGCGACGATTTTGTTTTACCCTACGAAGGGTAAGTGTTTATTAAAAATTCACTCCAATCATATTATGTATATGATGAAATCAATTTTATGCGAACTTAATTTCATGGTTATAAGTTTCTTATGTTGCCACTGTAAAGACATTTATTGTGTTCCGATAGCTGAAAAACTTGTCCATAAATTTTAGTCGAAAAAACAATGTTTCTCCAAATTTTTCGATCACGTTTGGTAGACTCATCTATAACATCTATGTAGCTTCTATAGATCCCGATTTATGTTGTACAAGATCTCTTTTCCCAGCCTATCTACAAGTATTATTTTGTGGTCAAATGCATTTGGTTAATATTTTATTGATACCTCCTCATAGATTTATATATACTTAAAATTTGATGCATATTCAGAATTTGTTATTTGAAAAATTACTTCCTATTTGCTTTTTATACAAACAACATAATCAGTTGCGCAATTCTTGGTCTTATTTAATAAATAAATTCTTTCCACTTGCATCAAACACATAAACATGTAACACCCAGACCCAAAACAATTCAAAATAGTTAATTTTACATTTTCCTTGTCTGTAAATCGAATCTGCGACCTCATAACACAAAGGCAAGAGCATTATCTCCGAATATTTTTTCGACCTAAATGATTTTTGCATCATCACGTTTATAATAAAGGCGACGATTAAAACCGCAGTCTCGGAGGTAGAACTGACCACTCATTTCGTCTTACATAACTGCGCTCCATTTTTAACAAATAATAATATTGTAATGCATGCCTAAATCATATCATTATATTTGATGTGAGCCATTTATATTGTTACTAATATTACATATTCAATTAATAGTTTGCAGAGATTAAATAATAATGAATGAGATAATATGTTTATATGGGAATACTATTTAACGTACATCATTTCACAGTAGTGAAAAGCTCATGTACAAATTTTTAATATCAAGATATCAATATAAGTCAGAAATGCAGATGATTTATATTTGATGAAAAAAGTAGCTTTCGCGTTTTACTGGATTTTTACACCACTGCATATTACTCAACAGACACCTCATCTGCATAACCAATAGATTTTGCACACCTTTAAGTAGGAATCGTGAAAGGTGTTTCGATGCTTACGAATCGGTTGAGGCTGGTTTAAGTGCATTTTACAAATGGTGCTGTCACCAATTTCTGTTTCAAACTACTATGTTCGACATCTGTTGAGCAAATAAAATATTTATTTATTTATTTTATTCTTCTTACACATCATCATCATTCACATAACAAAATCAGTTTCTTCTTCTTCTATGAGTGCCATATCAGGTCCCCCCGACGTTGGCGATCACTCTGGAGAATGCTTCCCTGTCTCGTGCTGTGCGGATCAGCTCTCCCATCCGTGTTATTCCGGTCCATTGCCGTATATTCCGCAGCCAAGACATCTGCCTCCTTCCCACTCCTCGACGTCCCTTAATCTTGCCTTCTATTATCAACTGCAGAAACCTATACTTATCGCCTCGCAGGATGTGGCCAAATATGAGACTTTACGAACCTTAATATTTAAAAATGGAACAATTTTAAATATTAAGGTTCTATAATCAGTTTACATAAGAAAAAATGTGATGAATATCCAATATATGTTTGGATTGGATTAGATAATGTTTGGATTAGATAATATATGGTTTTGTGGGAAATTCAGTCAGGATCATTCATTCATTCATACCATCACGGTATCTCGCATTAGTGGAGAAGCCAAGAGAATAACTGGTTATTGTTTCTGTATTAATAAAAAAAATGTATTCAAGACTTGTGATAGGTTTAAAGCCGATTAAAGTTGTTAAATGTATATTTGTGATGTTAAAAAAATAGCTGCCTTCGACAAAACGCACAGAAAAGAGTGGTTGACCTTTTTTTTGCCGGGGACTTCACAGAACATTTTATTTGTTATGTCGATGGTCAGAAATTTATCTACTACTACTGCTAAACATGCAAGCCGTTCTCTCCGTGCCAACAAAAAAATTAAGAAATTCAGAATGGCAGGAAAACCTCATTGCTGAATTTAAGGTGTAAAATATCTATATTTCTTCGAGAGATTTTTCAACGAACTAATTAAACGTACTTCTATTTCTTTATTAAGTTTCGAGTAGTATCTATAAAAGTTTTTTATATGTAACTTTTTGTTAAAACTACTACTATACCATCACGGCATATCCCACAAGTGGGGTAACCAGCAGATCAGCTGCATGTAAGAAACATGCAAGCTGTCCTCTTCGTGCCAATATAAAATCAAGACATTCAGGATGGGTGGCAAACCTCATCGCTGAATTTAAGATGTACAATGTCTTAATTTTTTCGAACACCTGTCTTTTACAGGACACTCAAAAACTTACGGAAAAGAGTGGGAGATCAATTCTTTACCGGGTGCTCCACGGGATTTATTTATTTTATTTTGTTAAAACTGCAGAATAAAATAAATAAATAAATATTTATACACATCAAAGTAACAATCTACCAATAATGGGCATCCATTAAATCTTATGGTTAATATGGATTAAACCAAAACTCTGCAGTATAAAGATAGGTACTCACATCAACACTTATTTTTAAAGCTTCTTCACGACTTAAGGCCCACTCAGATAAGCTTATTGGTACGACCTATCAAATAAAGAGCGAATGCATTATGTAAAATGATATCAGCTGTAACAAAACATACTTAATTATATGTATTAATATCAATCGCACAGTATTTTTATATTATGTATGGATGCATGTAGATACTGTGTATACTACTCGGTGAAATGAAACTCTAGAACATTATTTGCCAATAATATTACGCACATTGTCTGAATGATATTTAATATGGCTTTGGTAAAATACCGTCCACCAGGACCAACTATTGAGTGTCTGGAATGATATACGTCTTTCACTAGTTTTTATAAGTTTTCAATTAGTATCCTGTATACGCAAATGTTCATAAAAAAATCACTCGTTACACGTTTAACATCTCCAATTATGCGGTATTCCACGTATTCTGAATATCGAAATAAATAAAACAAATGTTTTATTCTAATTTTCGATTTATTTACGAGAGATACGTCTTTCATCATGTTAGGACATTGGAGATTGACAATGTCCTAATAAGACGAAAGACGTCTCACACTCGTAAATAAATCAAATAGTAAAATAAAACACTTGTATTATTTATTTCGCTATGGAATTCTACTACCTAAACACTGACACAGTGAATATTCTGAATATCTTATTTTTAAGACATCTTGATAGGAGAATTATTACACAATGCAACATTGTGCTGGAGTGCTCAAGTGATTAATTTCGTTGTCTCCAATCGAGCTAATCGATTAAGTCATCCGTACGCTGTCCTCAAATTCAGTTTAACAATAAAAAAATTGTAAATATTATAAACATCATAGTTATTACATTAGTATACAGACTACAGCACTTATGAGACGTCGTTATATAAAATATGAGTATTCACTTAACAATATTAACGTAATTACTTACAAAGATATTTTAATGTTTGACAGCCCTAAAGAAATATTATTATAACGAAACATACTGTGACATCTCGATAGAATCTAATAAGAAAATACGTAATAAAAAATCCAATAGGAAAGGAAATTATGAAAAGTCATCATTATCACGCCGAAGTAGGCAGAAAAGATCTTGCATATACTTTTCGCGGTCAATTTCTACTATAGGTTATCCAATAGTATCCAGATAGAAAATATAATTATATTGATGAACAAAGTTGTATTAATTTTTATTATCTTTCACTGTACACTGTCACAAGATATCATGAGGCATCCAGATATGAGCTGGGGGAGGGGTACAAATTATACTTTTATATAATGATTTATCACTCTACATACTTGAATTACTTGTCATAATTAAGCATTTCAATAATATTGCAATCACTGGAAAAAATGCACCCCTCGCCCCCATATGACTTCTGTGATACGGTATACAGTATACAGTGTAACGGTATACAGTGAAAGATAATAAAAATACGTACAAGTATGATCATCAATATAATATATATCTTCGAAATGGGTACTACTGGATAACATATAGTAGAAATTGACCCTTTTCGCTTCTGTCACTGCCATAGGAGTTGCCTCATGCATGATCACCTATTCAATGTGCTCGACACCTGTCCGTCCAGTAGGATCTGTAGGGTTAATCTTGACACAATCTAAATACGATCTTAATCTAATCTTGATCTTAATCATACGACGCGCGAAGTGACTATTAGTCAAAAATACGTGCATATCAATCTCGCGGTAGCGGTAGCGCGGTATTTTTGTCCATAGTCCCTTCGCGCGTTGTATGACTAAGATCAAGACTAGATTAAGATCGCATTTAGATTGTGTCAAGAGTGGCCCTGCTGGTCTGTATGATTATGTAATTTAATCCTCGGATGGCCACGTCTTCGAGCACCATTCCTCTCAGCCATGTGTGTATATTTTATTTATTTAGTCTTTTTGCTCATCATCATTAAATTACAGTGCTCACAAAACAATAAGAAACAAAATACTACGACGATAGACAGTGGTGAGATTATCACTATTTAGTGATTTCTTTATAACTTATAAATACGTCACATTGGCACATACTTTCATAATTATTCTATGAAAACTATGAAAAGCCAAACATACAAATATCTTTTTCCTTTGTTTGCTATACAAATATTTAAACGTCTACATGTTACGGTAATTATGTCTACATTTTAATGGAAAAACTCGAGTAGGTACTACTATAAAGGACTCGATTGGTAATTAGCGTGAGGAAATGTCATTGTATGGGAAATTACATGCTCAATGTGTATGTCCTTGAGGGCGTAAAATTATTAAATAGTTCGAAACGTGAATTCAATTACTTTGCAAATTGAAAATATTATTATCATTGATACACAATTCTTCCTTGTGTTTGTAATTTATTTATTAACTTCATTACGACATTAATGAAACTAACAAATAGCGCAATAAAGTGTATACATTACAGAGTTTATGAAAATATGTCTTGTAGGATGCATGTGATAATCTTGGGTAGTATATAAATAAATATTTTAATTACATTTTGCATTTTCATATATCTGTGGTAATATAGAAAATGTTGATAATAATATATGTCCGATTAATATGAAAATCGGATTTGTCAGTAGTTACGAGTATGTCCCATGAACCATCAGTTGTTTATTGCACTAAAAATTCTAAAATCATACCATTGACAAAAAAATATAAATATTAATATGAAGAGCAAATTAGTATATTATACTCTTCATACTCTTCGAAATGTGCTCTTGTTATGTTTACTATTTTGACATATCAACTTATTATCATAGATAGGTATATCGTACATGAATATCACTTATTATACTCTATTAGTTTTATTCCGGCATTTGTAATACAGCAAGTATTTCACACAATATGAATTTATTAAATTTTCCCCATTTTGATCTTCAATTTTTTTTGTATTAATTCTACTGTATAATACGAGTATACTCGTATGTGTTTTAATATGCAAACCAATGTAAATCCCGTGGAGCACCCGGTAAAGAATTGGTCTCCCACTCTTCTCCTTAAGTATTCGAGTGTCCCGTAAAAGGCAGGTGTTCGAAAAAATTAAGACATTGTACATCTTAAATTCAGCGATGAAGTTTGCCACTCATCCTGAATGTCTTGATTTTATATTATGCGTGGTGCGTTGGACCGAACGGACGTGTGTTTTGTGCAGTGCAGTGTCTGTGTCACGTAAAACAATATAAAATGAATCGTTTGTGAAATATAGTAATTATGAACAATTAGCTTCATATTTGAGTAGTGTAATAGATAAGTCAAGTGTTTGCTTAATCATGGCGAATAGTAACTTAATTATTAACGAATTGTTGACATTTGTGCGAAATAAAATCGAAATAATGGACGAGGTGGCCATAGTACAAATTTGTACATCACAGTATAATGAACAAGAGGTAGAACAAGCCAAAGATATTTTATACAATCATGTGACAGAAAAGAAAGTATGCCGAAAAGGAGATGGTAAGAAACAAAAAAATCTTTATGACATTATCAAAATCTTAAAAGAAACAGAAGATGATATACTTCCTGTGTTTGTGGCAAAGGATTTAAGCAAATTACCACCAGTTACGTTCGATCATGTGGATGTTACAAGTCTGCTAAAAGAAATTATCTCATTAAAACATGAAATGAATGCCTTAAAAATGAACAAAAGTGATAGAAACGAAGTAGAAGAACTAAGAAAGGAAATGTCCCTTTTTACAATGGAGCACCAACGTCAAAAAACGAAGTTTGAAACGCGAAGCATTGATAATAATAATATTATAAATATACCAGGCTCGACGGAGAAAGCAGGTAGCAAAAATCAAATAAACCCAAGAGCCAGCGAACAAGGTTGTAAAACATACCGAGAAGCAGCCGGACAAAGCGCAGGGAATCTCCGAAACGGAATAGAAACACGTGTTACATCGAGACCCTTAGTACCTGAAGAACCCTCGACTTCTAGTAATACCACAACACATGTTAATCTAGATATTGAAAACGAAGGATTTATAAAAGTAAAAAGGCGCCAAAATAAAAGAAATATTATGGCTACAGGAAAACAAATCGAAACACAAACTCTTAAGATTTGTGAGATGAAAACTATCATGTATGTATCAAGATTTCACCCAAGTGTGAATGCTGAAGATATTGAAAAATATATAAAACAAAAAGTTAAAAGCGAAATTTTAGTTGAAAAACTTAAACAATACAGAAGTACAGATTTTGTATCCTTTAAGGTGACTGTTTTAAATACCGATCTGAACAAATTTATGGATAAAAACTTCTGGCCAGAAGGAGTAGTATTTAGAAAGTATTTTAATAAAAAGTATAATGGAGAAGAACAACAAAATTAAAATTATAACAATAAACTGTAAGAGGAATACTTACTTCATAGCTGAACTATGCAAAACATATGACGTAATACTATTACAGGAAACATGGCTATTGGAAAATGAAATACCTCTACTGAACAATATTCATGAAAATTTTGAAGCTATTGGAACATCAGCTGTAGACTTATCCAGAGGACCGCTAGTTGGAAGACCATATGGAGGTACAGCTATCCTTTGGAGAAAGGAAATAAGCGTTGTCCCTTTATCATGCGATGATTGCCGCATCACGGGAATCAAAATAAAAGAAAATATTAGAGAACTGTATATACTGAATATTTACATGCCAACATGTCACGTAGATAACATAACTGATTTTACTAATTATTTATCTAAGTTACATTCTATTATAAATGAAAATGACAATGCAGAAGCCATCATCATGGGAGACTTCAACGCACATCCGACATCTATTTTTGGAATGGAACTGGAGACGTTCTCTAAAACCAATCATTATATATGTTTAGATTTGGAAAATTTACCATTGGATTCTTATACGTTTGTCAGTGATGCACACAATACTACATCATGGTTAGACCATTGCATGATTACTGAGAATTTGAAAAACAAGGTAACAGATGTACAAATTCACTACGATATTTCATGGACTGATCATAGAGCTATGTCTTGTGATGTGGAAATAAATAAATTGTGTCCAATGGTAATAAACCCAGTATCAGTAGATAGTGTAAAGTGGTGTGAAAATAATAAAAATAAATTTAAAATATACTCAAGTGTGGTGGATGGATTTCTATCAAGAATCTTACAAGAACAGTATACTAACTTGTCATGTAATACAAATAGTGGTGTTTGTAACAACTCTCAACACATAGCAAATATAAACAAGCTTTATGATGATTTTATAAATGCAATTAGAAATGCAGCTCATATCGCATTTGATAAAGAGAATGAATGGAAATCAATTACAAAATACCAAAAAACTGGATGGAACAGTCTAGTTTCTGAACACTATCAACGCTCTAAGAAAGCTCTTGAAAACTGGATTCAACACGGAAGACCAAAAGACGGAACTGCAGCTGACGAGAGACGATACTATAGGAAAGAGTTCAAAAAATCATTAAAGTCAGCTCAACAAACACGTGACCAAAAAATATTTGATGATATTGCTATGAATGCCACCGATAAACAATTTAAAAAATTCTGGATAAAAAGTAATAGACTTCTGAAGCCGACAAAAAGAAATACGGGTAGAATAGATGGTTATACGAATGAAAAAGATATATCGAACAACTTTAAACACATCTTTAGTGAAATTTCAGGTAGTGACATACCAAACAAATATATCGAATATCCTTCAGATAATTGTGATGTAATAATAAGTGAAAAGGAAGTGGAAACATCTATTGTGTCAATAAAATCAGGAAAGGCACCTGGTCATGACAGTTTAGGTATAGAACATATAAAATATGCAGGTTTTCGGTGTAAACAAATTTTAACTAGACTCTTTAATCTGATTATATCACATAATCATCTCCCAGAAAATATGACGAAAACAATTATTATACCTATTCCAAAATCACCACAACTAGACATGACATCCTCTAGTAATTATAGGCCAATATCATTGACAACAATAGTAGCAAGAATTCTCGAGAAAATATTATTGGAAAAGATTAAACACAATCTTAGTACAGAGGAAAATCAAATGGGATTCAAACCTGAAGTGTCAACGGAGACAGCGATATATACCGTGAAGCAGATTGTAGAAAGATATCGAAAGCGAAGAACAACCGTGTACGCATGCTTTTTAGATCTCAGCAAGGCTTTTGATAGGGTGTCTCATGAAATCCTCTGGGAGAAATTGCAGAAAAGAGGAGTGCCAGCTAAAGTTGTAAATCTGCTCAATCGCTGGCATACGTATCAAGAGAACGTGGTTAAATGGAATAACCAAGTGTCCAATCCTATGTATTTAAGAACTGGAGTGAGACAGGGAGGATGCTTATCTCCAGTTCTATTCAACGTATATATGGATGGACTGAGTCAGCAGCTAAATACTTCTAAAACCGGATGTCACCTCGGAAGTCTACCATCGAACCACGTAAGCTACGCTGATGACATGGTTCTTTTAGCCCCATCAATCAAAGGATTGAGAAAACTGCTGAAAATCTGCGAAAAATATGCAATCCATCACAACATGAAATATAATGCAAAAAAGACAGAATTAATGATTTTCAAATGGGGTAAAGAAGAAGAAAAAGTACTGCCAGTAGACATCGACAATACAAATCTCACGCAAACAAATAGAGTCAAATACTTAGGACATATTATTAATAGTGACCTTACTGACGATGACGATATCGAAAGACAAAGACGAAACATTAGTATTATCTCAAACATGCTCGCCAGGACTTTTTTCAAGTGTAGTGACAGTGTTAAGAGAATGCTATTTAATGCCTACTGTACAAACCTTTACACATGCCAACTATGGACGAACTACAGACTGACTACGATAAACAAATTAAGGGTACAATACAATGACGCATACCGTATACTATTTGGACATCGTAGATACACTAGTGCATCACAAATGTTTACAGAAGGTAGGACAAATGACTTTAGGGCGACAATGAGACTGAAAATTCACGGTTTTAGGACACGACTAACATTAATAAATAACGAACTTTTACGAGCTGCTTCCGAAAGACAAGAACAACAACTGACACAAAGGTGGATTGCATATTTAATTAATTAAGAAAGTCTGTAGGTATATTGAACCGATACCAGTTTAGTATGATCTTCTTTCTACTTATTTCTACTCTAATATGTATTATTTTTTTATCATTTGTATTATATTGTATGTATTTTAATATGGACTTGAGAGGTTTGCACACTCCACCTTCAAGTCTGGAGTAAATAATAATAATAATAATAATAATATTGGCACGAAGAGGACAGCTTGCATGTTTCTTACATGTAGCTGGTCTGCTGGCTACTCCACTTGTGGGATATGCCGTGATGGTATAGTAGTAGTATTAGTAGCACGCACTCTTTTTGAAGGAAAATTGCAAATTGTGTTAAAAAAATGTGTGCATTGTATAAAAAAGTGGATATTCTTTAATAATTATCACATTTGAATTTGATTTGAATATTATTTTCGTAGAGTTTGTAACAGTATTTTTTGTATAAACTTTTGGTAGTTATTAACAGAAAAGAAATGTTATTTTGATTCAAACTTTTATGAGCAACAATAGTTCATTGGCTAAAAAAGCACCTTATATTATATTTGGATACTAGTGACATTAATAAAGTTAATTAAATAATGTTAACGTGATAACTTAGTATCTGATGTGATATAAATATTTGCAAATTGCTTAGATGAATTATTATAGTTCCACGTGTTCATTATCTCGATGAATCTGCTTTTTATTATTCCACGTTAAGGAATCATGAGGTCAGGTTGTTGTTCAAATGTCAAGGTTAAATAACAACTAGCAAGCTGTGAAATAGAAATGATCGTTATACAAAACAATATAATATCTCTAAACGGTTTCTAAAACAGTATAGGTAGGCATTATTATGTCCAGCTCACTCAAATAAACTCAATTAACATACAAATGAGATAAATTAGACAGCGTTTAAAGCAAAAAAGGACGTTTATTTAAATTGCCTTGTTAAGTAATTTTTTGATTGTTTATGATTGTATGAGGTAGGTATCATTCTTTTTAAGTTTTAAATGACATTTCAGTAGAACAACTGCTGCAAACTTTTAAATAAGAAATATTTAAATATCTCTGTCTATCTATGTGTCTATCTATACCATCACTTCATTTCCTATAGGTGTAGTAGCCAGTAGACTAACTGCATGAAATAAACATGCAAGCTGTCCTCTCTGTATCAATAAATGAATTAAGACATTCAAGATAGGTGACATTCCTCATTGTTGATCTAAAAATGGTAAATATCACACATGAGATGATTTACGATCATCTTTCCTTTACAGGACACTGAAAACTTACAGAACAGAGTGGAAGACCAATTTTTTTCCGGAGACACTACGAAAACTATGTAATTTTATTTTGAGTTAAAATATCAGTTATTTAAGAAGGATTAACTATGTAACAGTTACGAGACATTTTGAATGTTTTTTTAAGTATTCTACAATGCACATCCAGCAGCTGGCAGCTATTGTTTTGAATTATTTTGTTTTTGTAGATGTTTTAACAAAAATATTAGTCAGTATTATATCGCTCGTCAATGGTGAAGGTTTACCGAAATCGATCGCGATTTTAATAATCAAGTAACGGATGTGCATTGTAGAATACTTAAAAAAACTTTCAAAATGTTGAGTTAAAATATTGATGTAAGGGCGCTAAAATTAACTTCTTAAATGATAGTTAAAAAGTAGACATAATTTTAAAATGTTTGAATTAATTACTTATCAATCTTGTCAGAATATTAAGTAGTTATTAGGTACCTACTACGCACGAAAGTACCAGAGTACCGCCAAAGTAAAGGTAGAGCTGATAAGAGTAAGTGGTACAAATGAAATTACATAAGTCAATGGATAAGATTTAGCACTAATGTAGGCAGCTTAGTTTTAAGTAATATTATGATATACAATTATTACTTCCTTTTACTATTGCTATAGGGTCCAACAAAACCTCTAAACCAATATAATTTGTTACTATTTTGTGTAAACCGATATTAATGTTTGCATAAGTTATTTAGTAGATTTGTGATCATATTATAAAATTTATAAAGGTTTAATGAAGAAGACTTATATTAATTTGACTAATTAACTAAAGGGCGCAGGATATAAAATATGTGGAGACTTCATTTCAGATATGTCAGGGAAATAGTAAAAAGGACAAACAAACGTACACCATTATAGTAGCTGACATGCTGTTTGCAAAAAAATATTGGTTGGATTGAATTATATAATAACCAAATTAATCTTTCATTATTAATGAGGTAATATAGGGGACATTGTCAATCATACCAAGTAGTATATAAAAGAGTTTTAATGGTTATTTTGACAAAAAATATTTCATCAAGTATACGAGCCTCCATAACTTAACCCATCATAGACGAATTTTGTTTATAAATCACCTGTAAACAAATTGTGATTGACAATGAATTATTATGTGCCTACTCAAACCAAATAGAATTTACGGATTTCTAAATAATTTATTCATCAAAATGCATCAGATTTTAGGTTAAATCTACCTTTTTATAATATTATGGTAAACATTAATGAGAGGTGAACTTTTCAACACAATACATGAATTTTCTACTTATGTTCAAGTAATTGTATAATTTTTCACCCATGATAACGAAATGGTTGTAAATAAATGTGCTTTTACAAAAAAAAAAAAAAAAAACACTAGACTAACTCTTACCTAACCTACACATCAGTCAAATGTAAAAATTTCAGTACTTGTGACATGTCATACACATACGAAAAATTTAAACAATTAATTTTGTGCTTAAAAAAACAACAATATTACACCGGATTGTTATTTTCCAGATAAAATACTACCTAAAAATAATTCAAAATAAATGAAGTTAAGATGCTTTCCCATAAACTTAATTAATTCGAATTTTTTTTTCAACGATAATATAACCTGCTAGGTATTTGAAATATTAAAACTTTTAACGTTGTTATGTACTAAACCTTAAAGTGGATGTACCGGCGGCTGTCGTATGTAGAGTAAGAAATAATGGCGCATGGAGTGCGTAGATCTCTTGTACAGTACTACAGTAGTAATACTACCACTACTATGATTATTTGTTTGTAAGCGAAAGTGTTTTGTACACTGGGTTAAATTATTATGTTATGGAAGTGGTGTTCTTGATACGGTTTTACTATAAAAAGGAACGTATTCGCTTTATTCTGAATCAATTCACATCCGTTGTTCACTGGCTTCAGTGCTATTATCAAACAAAGCGTCATGAAAATCACGGTGGGTGTTTGTTTTATCGTGTGAATCATTTGTTTTTTATATATCCCCAGATTGTTTTATATTATTCCAAAATTAAACAAAAGATTTTATCCGTTATACAAATTGTTAAACTTATCTTATACTTCAAGGATATGATCTCATATAATAAAAAGTGTTAACGTTAAGAAGGACTTTCGATTTCATTATAAGTGTCAATAAATTTGGTGTTAAATAGTGTTAAATGCAAAAGTGTTATAATGTGTATCGTTATAATTTTTTTTGAACCAATTTCAATTAATCATTGTATTAGTTTTGATATTACGTCCAAAATAAGTTCGATATTTAACTACCCCATTTATCATTAAAATCATATTTGATTATTTAAATTTTTTTCGAGAATTTGTTTTAAAATATAACAATTTATTTTCTTTTTGTTACAGTTCGTAGCCACATTGGTGGCGTTGGCCATACTGGGAGTACATGCGGAGAAGGAAGCGGTAAAAGAAGCTAAGGAAGATGATAAGAAAGTAGAGAAGAGAGGACTCTTCCACGATATCGGAGATCACGGCTGGGATGGTGGATATGGTGGCTCACACGGCGGATATGGTGGATCATATGGGGGATCATACGGCGGATATGGAGAATCATTCGGTTGGCCACATGAGGAAAGCCACAAAACAATCACCGTTGTAAAGAAAGTACCAGTTCCTTACCCAGTAGAAAAGCATATCCCATACCCAGTTGAAAAGCACGTTCCATACCCAGTCAAAGTTGGAGTTCCCCAACCTTACCCAGTTTACAAACACGTACCATACCCAGTCAAGGAAGTCATTAAAGTACCTGTACACATTCCCCAACCTTACCCAGTTACCAAGCACGTTCCATACCCAGTTAAGGTTCCAGTCGACAGGCCTGTTCCAGTCAAGGTGTACGTACCACAGCCATACCCAGTAGAGAAACATGTTCCATACCCAGTTAAGGTTCATGTCCCAGCTCCATACCCAGTTACCAAACACGTTCCATACCCAGTCAAAGTACCAGTTCATGTACCAGAACCATACCCAGTTATCAAGGAAGTCCCATATCCCGTCAAAGTTCATGTAGACAGGCCTTACCCAGTACATGTACCAAAACCATACCCAGTTCCAGTAGAGAAACCAGTCCCATACCCAGTTGAGAAACCCGTCCCATACCCAGTCAAAGTACCAGTCGATCGTCCATACCCAGTGCACGTAGATAAACCAGTTCCTTACCCAGTCAAGGTACCAGTGCCAGCCCCATACCCAGTTGAGAAGCACGTCCCATACCCAGTGGAGAAACTAGTCCCATATCCAGTGAAGGTCCCAGTTGACAGACCATACCCAGTCCACATTGAGAAGCCAGTGCCATACACTGTTGAGAAGCCCGTGCCATTCCCAGTTAAAGTGCCAGTCCCAGTGCATGTCGAACACGACCACCATCATCACGACTTCGACAACTACGAATATGGTGGCCATGAAAGCTATTAAAGAGTAGGGAGCTGTATAAATAAGTAAAGAATGTGATATTAATGTTTCGACTTCATCTTCACCGTCACGTCCTGGTGGGATGATCGCTCAGAGGATATAGTTCCAGCCTTAGAACAGAAGGTGATTGGAAGATATCCTGGAGAAGTTTCACTAAGATTCGAGGTATCGATGAAGTCATCTTTCTTTGTTTAGTCTTTAAGTTATGCACTTTTATTTTAATTTTACAACTATTGTACCAGCAAACGCTCATTTGTATATAATTTATTATTATTTGTATAATTGATTTATTTTGAAGACTTGACCCTACACATGTGTGTACCTATTGTAAGTCTCGAATCGCAGTCATTTATAATCTGTTTGTACCTGAGACTAGAAGTTCTGAGCAAAGCTCTGTTATTATGTAAATTAAAATATAAAAATATATATACAATTTAGCTTTACGCTATACAAACATATGAGATTTTTTATTTTGTTACCATGAAAACTAGACTCAATAAGAAAATGTTGGTACTTGTTGAAAAAAAATTATCAGATATTCTAATACTCTTCAATCGCTTCTTTGATGTATTGAAAGAACTTGAGCTGATTTGAAGGAGAGATCTGATGGACGAACGTCTGAAGTATTTATTTATTTGAATAAATATTTAGTAATCTTTGTAACATCTTGTCTTATTTATAATAAAATAAATTCTTTCTTATAACTACCTCAGTTTTATTTCCATATTTGCTAACTGAACGGCACTCCTATGAGTATTAATAATATACGTACAATCATACATACATAAAACAACCTCAATCATCAGTAAAATAAATTAATTTTGATCTAAAGACATTATGTAACATGTCGAGTAATAAATATTTCAATGATACCTAATTAAAACTAATCCGTTTAACGGATGAATTATTTTCATTTACATTTTGCGTATTGGAAATGCTTCAATACGAGTATTCTTTATTCGGGTTAATAAATAAAAAAAATAATCCATTATGGAACCCGTTTGTTACACAATATTCACAACATGATTGGTAGCTATCAATGTTAGCGGAAATTATTGACCAATGCGTAAGTAAGTACATTGGTAGTAGAAGTTGTGCTGTGCGTATGTGCACATAATAAGAGCCAGGAGACTGACATGGTAGAAACATTTTCGTATTTAAGAAATCGCAAACACACGACTACACGATTGATTGAATAGATAACCGCAGTGCTCATGATGTGTATCTATATGTATGTGGAAATTGGATAAGACCAAACACTAGACAGTTTCTGAAATAGCGTAATTATTAATTAGTCATTCGTTTTATAACGATTCGAAAGATAATTTTAATATTTTCACCACTTTATATACACGATCGAGTTTGTGGTTGCAAAGTCTACGGGTTGCTGCTATGATACCTACTCTTAAAACTGCTATGCAAATTGAAATGTGTAGAAATTCAAAAGTATTTTTGCAAGCAATTAGTAAAAGTAACTAACATTAAAATTGTAGGGTAATCTTAAATCATGAATATTGGTTACTCCATTTGTGGAAATGTTGCTATGGTACAGTTAGATTGATAGAAATCATAGGAATAGTTCGAAAGCATAAGAATAATTTTCCAAATGTAGATGTACTGTTTTTACTGAAAGAATAAAGACCTCTATTTCATAAGAAAAATCATCTATCTTCATTACACGCTAGTATATTGTAGAAGACAATTATTATTGACCGCAACTACAGGGTACTACACAGATTCAACCATGATATTATATATTTATTTATATATTGATAACATTAAAGTGCACACACATATTAGAATAAAAAAGAATACTTCAAAATATACAGAAAAAGTATTAGTAAAAAGTAGTAAACATTTTTTGCAAAAAAATGACAATATTTAAATAGGTATTATGGAATCGATGCCCCGATTCGTGCCAATTAGTGAAATATTCTCATTGCATTCAATGAACGATATTGATTCTATGCAAAATCATTAGTAGTTCCAAATATGGAAAAAGTTCAGATGAACTAGATCGCTCGATGCAGTCGACTCAATTCGAATCTTGATCTGTATACAGTCACACTAAATTTGCATTATTTGCACATCGAATTGTATGTAATATTATGTATTAACTATTTCGTATACACGCTTGTTGTTACGAATAATATTTAAGTATAACTTATATACTAATAACATTGTAACAGTATGTGAATAGCTGTTATTTCATACATCAATACTTAAATCAGTCCAAAGTAGCAGATACCAGTTAGCAAGCATTAGTACCTACTTGCAGTGGTATAGCATTATATTATAGAATGTGGTGTAATCAAGAGTCGCAGGTAGCTATTAAAAGGAAATTATTGCACACATGTGATTTTATCAAAATATTACGATTTTCTCGCACATACTAATGTCATTTATTTTGTATTTTGTACTTTTTTAGTCAGTAAATGAAACGAAAAGTTTTTTTATTTCCCTCCTTACAATATATCAACAAGACAATAACAATGATCACAGTATCATACATTATCACAATATATGGTCGTATAATTTTTTTTTTATTTTCATATCTGATCATGGGCTCCCAATAATGGTCCTAGTCGAGCGAGCTAGGGGCAAATTCCACAGGGACCAAACGGTGGATAGATTTTGGTTGTTTTCGTAAAAGCAAGATCCCATATCGGGCTGTCCTCGGACCCGTGCAACCGTGTATATCACTAAATGATTCACGCAACACAGAGAAATTACACCGTCTCACTAGATTGCTCTGTTCTGGGACGGTGATTACAGTATCCCTTCTCATAAAACACATACATTTCAACTACTTCTTTTTCTTAAAGTGCCATGTCAGGTACCCCCGACGTCGGCTATCACCCTGGCATAGGCTTCTCTGTTCTTTACTAGCTGAAACACCTCTTCTACCTATTGAACTCCGGTCCACTGCCGGATATTACTTAATTTTTACCCTACCCTCAATTTTTCCCTTCGTGATGAATACAACAGTAATACAACTACAATGGCCAGTATAAAGATGAGAAAGGGAAGATCTACTCTATGGTAACTTCTATATCTTAATTTTTCTCCGTCTATTTAGGTATTTTATTCTAAAAATATATTTAAACCAACCATGCAAATGGATAAATAACATTTAATTACTTCGAATACATTGTGAAAGTGAACCCCAACAAAGTTTGTTATAATTAATAATTTTATCGATAAGAAAGGTAAACTTAAAATTAATCGACCGGTTTGACAAACGTTAAAGTGTTGACAATTGCAAAAGAATAATACACACATTTACATAATATCTGCATCAAGTACTTATGACAACTTTTAATCATAATTATATTTTAAAAGTAGGTACCGAAACTCAGATAAGAGCATACATTATTAAAATGGAAATTCCTGGTGGTATTTGATAGGTACGTTTCGTCACCAACAATTTTTTAGGCTTTTTCTTTTCTCTTCGTTCGGTCAATAAAACGACAAAAAAGCATCAAAATCTATATTCCCATTCCCTCCCAGAAAGCCACGACCTCTCTAGCAGCCCCTCAGATGCGTTCGCTCCATGAATTTCTCCCAGTGACACTGCCTGGGAGCCATTGGACATGTCAGAAGGAACCCAGTGTTTTGCTCCTCTCTACAGTCACACGCTATGCTCTTAGGCAAACCGCATCTCCGAAGATTCTTCCTAGTGCGTCCCACCCTTTTAGTTTGGTTGCATATCAAAAATGTGACATGTTTTACTCATGTAATTGAAGTTCTACTCGAGTGTAAGAGTTTGTCGTATGTTTGCTAAAATATAGCCTGCAATTATAATAACTAAACGTTTCTACTACAATACCTTTTCAACATGAATGAATGAATGGACTATTAGAGTAGAAGGTCGATTGAGGAAGGCTAAGGCTTTGTTTTAGTTTTATGTGATATAATCGATGGATATCTAAGGTAAAACAATTAATGCTATTGCGCATGTGAAAGAGTTATAAACTTTGAATCAATACCTTATGATACTAATGAATTCAAAGTCAAAAATAGATAACATAAATTTATCTTACAGATTTAATATTTTTGCCAAAAAGCGAACAATGTGTTTTGAGTGCTGAGAACGAAAAAGTATGTCTGAGAAATTCTAATAAGAATATTAGAAGAATAAACGGAAGTAAGAGGAGTGTTGTGGATAGAATGCATGTATCTTAGTGTTGATGGCTTGGACATGTAGAACGAATGGTTAAGGAGAGGATGACAAAGAGGGTAAACCTATCTCAAAGAAGAGATGTGAGAGAGCGTGGGTATCGTAGATCATAGTTTCGTGTATTAAGTAAAAGAAATCGACGTGCGTCTGTGAGAAATTGTATGAATGTAAAAAAGCGAAAGAAGTATCTTAAGATAGATCTATATTGCGTTCCATTGTCTCTGCCTACTCCACTTATGGCGTGAGGGTATAGATAGATAGATACGTGTCTGAGAAATCTTGTAAATGCATCTGAACCTGAAGGATAATTATATTGTGCAACTATTGAAATGTATGTCGTTTGATCTTTACTATAAATACTCTAATGGATACGACCTGATGGAATATATTCATGAATATTGGTAGATATATAATATTGTTATGTATGTAAAATAAATAATTGATATTCGTAAGGTGTATGGAATGTTGTTTGATTTTGTTCTGAAAAATTTCATTGTACTTTGAAGAATTGATCACTTTTGCTCATTATTGAACTAATTCGTTTAATCTATAGTTATAACCTGAAACAATAAACCCATGATTATAAATGGCGGAAATCATCCAAACAAGGATGCATCGCCAATAATAAAAAAAAAATTAAAAAAAATAAAGCCTGATTGATCAAATATATGGGTTCAAGTGAGAGATCTAAACAATTATATAACACGCACATGAACAATTGATATACTTACCTACATGTGTTATGAAGGTACAAGAAAAATGGAACAGTACCTAAGCCAGCAATAATTTATTGATATCACGCCAAAGGGCTCCGAGTAGATGATGAAGTATACAGTGCTAAAACACACTGCTCTATTCATTTATTACTATCATGACTAGCGAGTTCATGTATTGCTAGGGAACATAAGTTACTCGACATAATATAGTGCACGAACAATTCAGATAGATAAAACGTCAAACTCTCTAGCATTATATCTACTCATTATAAAACACTTATGATTGTTTCATAATAATAATAATAATCTTTAGTAAGGTAGATAAGTAAGTAAGTATGCTATCAGTTTAATATCGACTGATTATAATTTATTGTAACGATTATGACTGTCATATTATTATAACCAACTTTTTGGTAGACCTGTTACAGAGACAGACACGTGAATCCTGTAAAACACTTGCTTTAGTATTCACAAAAAAGATTGTTGTACAAATTATCGATTATTTATAATGTTCACACTGTTTTTTCTTAGAAATTTTCTATGTTTATTGATTTTTCGAACGATGTTGATTTAATTTTAAGGTCAAAATAACAAAATACTTAACAGAAACTATTTTAAGTTTACTGGAAGACATTACCTCTGGGCAATATGTACGCCTTTTGTAAATTTTATTTTTGACAATAAAGTGTTTGTTATTATTATTTTATTTTTTTCTAAAGAACGCTATTTGTTAGAATAAATCATAAATTAAAAAAAAAGAAGATATATCTGGACTTCCTAATAAACCCAAATACAACCTTATACACCTTTCACATGTTTTATCCATGTAAGTTATCACGGCGATTCCCATAAGCGAGATATCATTTATTTATTTATTTATTTATTTCATTTACAAAACAGTTTTTAAAAGATAAGTCACAAAATATCTACCTAACTGGGCATGAGCCCGTACCAAGGTAGACTGAGCCAGTTTTCACCTTACATTGTCTAAGCGCTCAATTTTCTTTACTTCAGTTACTAAGGTTATTTTCCCTACTTTATTTAATCATAACACAACACACACGCTCACGCACGCACACATACATCCACACACACAAACACACTCATCCACATACACCCACACCCACATACATGCATACATACATACACACCCATACATACATATATACATACATACATACATACAGGCATACATACATACACACCCATACATACATATATACATACATACATACATGCATACATACATACACACCCATACATACATATATACATACATACATACATGCATACATACATACACACCCATACATAGGTACATATATACATACATACATACATGCATACATACAAACACACCCATACATACATACATACATGCATATATACATACACACCCATACATATATACATATATGCATACATACATACACACCCATACATACATATATACATACATTGTTAGCTTTATATGAAGCTTTTTTTATGAGAATCTTTACTTAAGTATTTTATAATTTTCCAAATATACTACATTTTATAAATAACAAATAAACATATTTCTAAACACAGTTAATTTTTTCACTAATTTTTTTAAAGAACTCGAGCGCTTTCGTTTAAAGCCCAGTTTGACATTTTCAAGCTGACGTTTGAAGTCCTCTTGAAAATGTCAAACTGAGCTTTTGACGAAAGCGCTCGAGTTCTTTAAAAAAAAAATAGTGAAAAAATTAACTGTGTTTCTACCACTACAATGATTCCGTGACTCAAGCGGCGGTGTACGTATATACGTGTGATGGTATGCGGGCGTTGGGTTGATTAAACTCAATGCCCTTGTAACGTACTTGCAGCGTGTAGTGTAGGAGTTTGAGGCGAATGTAGGTGCCTACCACGCTACGGAAATACATAAATTTAACTTTAACAACTGTTGTTCTTGTCAACAAATAGGCATAATTCACTCGGTATCGGGTGCCTTGCCTCGAGGAAAAAGAAAGAAAGAAATATTGATATTTGTTATCATGAATTTTCACTCTGTGAATGTACAAATACTGGAATTAATAAATAAACATTTGATTTTGAGTTTTACTAGTAACTTTGTAACAGTGACTAAGGATGTCGTTTTTACATGCGATGTCGTTTTTAAATAAACTTATTACAAATAGTTTAAGTTTGAAAGCACTTTATTTTGCCTATCAAAGTAAAACAGAAAATTATTTCATTATACCTGCATCAACAATATTTAAGGCAGCATCGTTTAAGGCAGGGGTCTCCAAACTACGGCCCGAGGGCCACATCCGGCCCGCGGACAGATTTTGTCCGGCCCGCGGAGCATACTTGAAAACTCCTTTTAGAGAACATATTTTTTATAGCAAATTAAATTTAGTTTACTGAAGTATTTAATGTTAAATAATTATTAATATGACATCTACATTGATATGGTCATGGGCTAACTACTCATAACATTGTTGTAGGCTTATTGTTATTGTTTTTTTGATAAGTTGGATAAAGAAACACAGAATTGTAATGAGTAAAAACATGTATAATATGCAGAAAATTTAACTTCAATATATAATAACTAACAAATTATTGAAATGAATCCAACTAACATTTTATACATTTTAAATAAAAACATAACTTATAACAAGCATAATGACATATGAAATACTAATGAGATTTATGTATGTACCTAATTGAGATTTTCCACTGACAATAGTTTGTAGCTGTGGACTAATTTTACTTGTATCAGTGGACTATTTCACTTTTTACCACCGGCAACAATGCTAATATGGTTGTGGCCCTCGGAACTTACTGGAGTAATCAGTATGGCCCTAAGGCTGGAAAGTTTGGAGACCCCTGGTTTAAGGTATCTGCGGAGAGGTTCATGTGATTATGTTTTATATTCTGACAGTTTAATATGAGTGATCTCCATATAATAAGATGTTTAAATATGGAGCAATACACGTCTCCTATAATTTGTATGCAAAGTATGCAATTACTCTGATGACGATATAGTGACTCTATGATACTTCATACTCATTAAATAATAATCGAAACATTTCATAACAACAATAACTGAAAACGTTTAACGAGAAATTGCTGAACTTGATTAACCAACATTTTGAGGAAAATATTTAATAATACAAGAATTATTCAATATAATATTTGTGACACTTACTAGTTTTTTAATAACTCGTTGAGTAAATGTAATACGGAATCATTATTATGCAATTCTTGTTGTTCATAAGTGGACATGTCAAAATTGTATTGTATGAGTTTGAAACATAATAATTAACAGTACATTTTTTCACATAAATAATTAATCATCCAGGACTTTGACGGTAAGAACTAGGAGAGCCGACCCTAAAAAATGAGATAAATATATTTCAATTTTATTTTACCTTTATATGCTGTTTTTTTTTATCTTGTTTTTGTATATTAAATTGTATAGAGCGTAGAGTAATTTTATGTATTTACATAAATTGTGTTGAGTAAGTGAATTATATTGTAATTTATGAGGAAAGTGTGGAGGTGTTCAAGGCAAAGTTAAATACCCTATTGTTCAGGAGGTGTTATGATTTGTGAATGGGCCCTTGCAGTAGTTTTTCCACAAAACGGCACATCTTAAAAAATTGTCTAGTTATTGCAATTAGTATTATTATTATTGCTCAATAAATAAATTAAGACGAGGCGAAGAAAAAGAAGAAACAGAATAATTAATTATCCCGAGTGCTTACGTCAAGCTAACTGAACATTATCAAGAGAAATGATTAGATGCGAGAGTTATCTTGATAATGTAAAGTTAGTTTGACGAAAATTCTAGGGATATTTAATTATTAATGTGAAAAATAAACTGTGTTGTTTAGTACATTTTAAATTATTGAATATGTTTTTTTCACTACGTAAGCACGCCACACTTCGCATTATTTTATTTGCGTATATTTTATCTTTGAACCCAATCCCTCGTACAATTTACTGTTGTATTTAATTTTTAATTTTTTTTTCTGTCTCTTTAAAATTTGAAAGTAATTGTACGGAACTATATCTCAGGATACAAAATAAACAGAGTAAAAAATGGAGTACATTAATAAATTATTTATATCTAGTAATTATATTTCTTTATTTGTGTATACTAGCAATGAGATAGATAAAAATATACTTCAATCAACAGGAACACTAAAGTAAGAACGATTACTTAATCAAACCGTGATCATTTATATTTTTATAATGTGTTAAAATTGAGAAAATATTATGTTATTGTATATGTAGGTAAGTAAGTGATTTGATACATAAAAAACTAATTACTTTGTACTCTCAACTTAATCTAAGTTCCTTAATATGTTCGTATACAGTTTCCTGTTGATGGTGAATGATTAGCAGTTATGTATAACAATAATTTAATTGTTAGATTAGATATAATTATTTGTAAAATAAAAAGATATTGTTGTGTGTTAAAAAAACCTTGAAGTTTAATTAAAATTCAGGATATATCGAAATCGTTACATATTTTTTCTATATAATTGCCGCTTAGCATGCATAAAACTCTTTAAAAATTATTATGAAAAACATGTTTTTATTTATATTTAATTCTTGATGTTTTCACTTATGAGAATAAACATTAAATTTTAAATATTTCATTATAAAATAGAAAAGTTTTACCAAGTAAGTTTAACATATTATTATGAAACTATCATAAAATAAGGCTTAGAAAAGACACCGTCACCTAATTCGGTATTGGACTGAATGCTACTTGAAACTGCTTGCAACCCATCTTTCTCGCGAGGTGTTGTAACACAAATAAAGAAATACATAAAAATAAAATACAATCAACATGCAGAGGGTAGGTTTATTGCAAATGCGCAGTTTCTTCCAACTTACCCAAAAGTACAAACTCAATAATCAAATTATAATAGAGAAAAATAACACTAAGTAGCTGGGAAAAAAACACATCAGTTCAAAAACTCAATATCAAAACACGTTTTTTTAATCAATTGTATAATTACCTGTATCCTTTTTATCTATTTTTTTAACATTAAATTATTATAAATGATATTCAGTTCACACGAAAACAATTTTTTTCATTGACCTACGCAAAGCGTTTAGTAAAATGTACATTAACTGAAAAAAGAGTATCATGTACCATAAGAAAAAATTAAAAACTTCTCAATATATTTTAAACGGTTAAACTTAAGTATTATAATATATTTACCAACTATATACTTTTTCTAAATAATATTTTTGCACCTGTTGTTTACTGCTACTAAATAATATATATCCTTCCATTTTATGAATATATATATATATATATATATATATTTTTCTGTCTTTTACACTTGTATTAGTGTTTATATTCTTTTATCTGATTGTTTATACCAGTACTTACCTATTAGAAATTAATTGGTAGTACATATGTTATTTCTTTTTTTTCTTTTTGTATACCTATTGTTTTTCTCTTTATGCATTGTTTCTCTTGACTGTTCCTTTTCATTTGTATTATTTGTAAAGGCTGATACAGCCGTTTATTATGTAAATAAATGAATAAATAAATGGAAAAATATTAAATAAATAAATAAATATAAAACAAATAGGTATTGTACCGTAGAGTATCCGGCAAACAAATTGGTCTCCAACTCTTTTCTGTAAGTTTTCAAGTGTTCTGTAAAAGGCAGGTGTTCGAAAAAATAAAAACGACGAGGTTCCACTCATTCTGAATGCCAATATTTTTGTTTGCACGGAGAGGACAACTTGAATGTTTATAACATGCGGCTGCTCTGTTGACTACCTCACTTGTGGGATATGTCATGATGGTATAGTAAAGCAAATAAGTTCATTTTATAGCTTTTTTGTGGGGGAAAGCCCGTCATGGACACATACCCAGCCTTTCGGACCAGGTAGTGCCGGACTTTAACCAGCTAAAGCTTTTCTTTGCGACCCGGTTCCTATCTTGCGGTCTACCCAGGGTCACAAAAAGGTCCTTTTTTATTGCACCTGTTTCAATACCGATTGTTTTTGTTCAAGAGCATTTATTCTCGAGGGTAATTCTTGATGGTGCTGACGTTCCCCTTGCCGTTGTGGACAAGGGGCCAAAGCCCATGTTTCCTTTTTGACCATAGTAGAGTCCAACCGATGCTTTTGGATGGACTCTCGGATGAGTACCGATGCTGTGTATGTCTTCGAATGGATGGCCGAGAGATATTCTTGGTTTCTGTATACTTCAAGTACTCGGACCCTGTGGGTCCACACTTACGGGGTTTGAGTCAGACGTTGGATGCTCTTAGAGGCCGGCCGGTTTTGGTTGCGGGTGATTTCAATGCGCGTTCTCCTCTATGGTTCGACAGACCGGGTTCTGACCGCACTGGGAGTGGCGGACCTGTAGAGGACTTTATATCTTCTGCAGGTCTGAATATTCTTAATGTTGCTGGTCCAGCTACATTTGCCGGTCCAATGGGGGAGAGCTGGATTGACTTGACACTGTGCACTGATGATCTGCTCATGAAACTATCCGATTGGAGAGTGAACGTTGGCGAGGTATCCAGTGACCATCGACTGATCACTTGGTCGGTCGGTGGTTCATTGGAGATCGAGCCAAGAGGCCTCTGGAGTTTCAGACGTTCGAAGGCAAACTGGGGACAATTTGGTCTGGAATTGAAAGAGAGAATGCGAAATTTCAGAATTTGGATGACAGAGGGTGCTGACATAGCTGGGGAAAAATTTAACAATGCAGTCGTTGATACGGCAGCTATTGTGATGGGAAGGTGTAGGCCTGGGGGACGGCGATCAACCAACTGGTGGACGCCAGAACTCACGGACCTGAGACGCCAGTTTAAGTCCGCCGAACGGGCCTTTTGCCCAGTGAGAAGTGGCAGTGTGTTGCGTGACTCTCCCGATGGTAAGCGTCTTCTTGAGAGGCTCCAACGTGCGAGGGGCTCCTACCAGCTGGCATTAAGGCATGCTAAGGCCTCTGCCTGGAAGGAGTGGATTTCTGAAACGGGAAATGCCGATCCTTGGTCGGTCACAAAAACAGCTGTGAAAACCAAAAGATCTGCTGATCACTATCTTACCAGCATTGTTGCTGGCGGTAGTGAAACAGTGTGTATTGACGGCACACTCAGAACGCTGCTGGATGGGTTAGTTCCGCTCGACTCGATGTCGGGGGACACGCCATTCCACGCGGCGTTGCGTTTCCTGTCACGCTGTCCACCTGATGAGACCATGATCGAAATTGTCGATGTGACACATCCGGAACTAGGGGAAATCGTCAAGAGATTAGGGCCTAGGAAGGCACCTGGGATTGACAGAATCAATGGTGACATCGTGAAGAAAGTCTGGCAGTACTGTCCGGCAGAAATGCTGGCCCTCTACCAGGCTTGTTTGAATGAAGGGATTTTCCCAAAAGTTTGGAAGAGAGGATTGCTCAGGGTTATACCTAAGGACAATGATAGGCCGCTGTCGGATCTTAAGGCTTATAGACCTATAACTTTGCTGCCTTCTTTCGGCAAGATTCTTGAAATTTTGGTGAGGAATCGGCTTATGGAGAGTCTGTCGCCTGGAGATCCTAAACAGTTTGGCTTTAGCCGGGGTTTATCTACTGAGCACGCAATAGACGCCTGCATGAAATGGAGAGATGAATGTACAGATAAGAATGTCCTGGGTGTTTTCCTTGACATAGCTGGGGCCTTCGACAATGCATGGTGGCCTATCATTTTGACGAAGCTGAAGATGCGAGGCTGTCCTCGTTGGCTGTTCGACATCGTCAGCAGCTACTTTGGCAGCAGATCAGTGATAATCACACATGCGGGGCTTATAGTAGAACGGATTGTCGACATGGGTTGCCCGCAGGGTTCGGTCCTTGGACCGTTTCTGTGGAATGTCCTGTTTGATGATCTGTTAAAAGTGGATCTTCCGCCTGGTTGATGACGCGCTTCTCTTGCTGTCTGGCAACACGAGATCCGCCATCGAGAGCAAATTTAAACTCGCGATCGATCGCATTTTGACATGGGGCAGTGTGAATAGGCTTGTCTTCTCGCCGAGCAAGACCTCTGCTATGTGGTTGAAGGGCTCGCTTGGAAGGAGGAACCCGGTTTTGCGGATGAGTGGATCACCTGTAAAGGTGGTTGACGAAGTTCGTTATCTCGGTGTTGTTCTAGACAGAGGCCTTTCCTTTCTTCCACATGTAAGAGCGACGGCCGAAAAAGCGGGAGTGCTGTTTTTCACTCTCCGCAGACTAAGTCGTGGTACATGGGGCCTTAGATCATGCACTGTGAGGACCATATATCGGGCGACATACGTGGCTCAGGCTACGTATGCTGCTCGTGTTTGGTCGCATAGGCTATTGGTTGGCTCTGTGTCGGCGGCGGTCTTGAGGGGGCAAAGACTCCCGCTGCTCGCTGTCACAGGTGCGTATCGGACTGCAGCTAGCGATGGCCTCCCAGTCATCGCTGGTGTGCTGCCAGCCGACTTGGAAATCTTAGATTGTGTGGCCAGGCGTAAGCTCAAGGCGGACGGTAACGTTGTACATTTCGATATGTCTGTTGTTGCAGAACCCGGAATAAGGGGATTTAATAGGGCAGTCAGCAGGGTGCGGCAGAAAACGATGGAGGTTTGGCAGGATAGATGGGATAGGGGGAGAACTGCTAGATTAGTCTACAGTTTTCTCCCAGATGTTTGTGAACGATTGAGAAAGCATTTCCTGTCCTTCGACCACTTTTCCGTCCAGCTAGTGACGGGCCACGGCGACCTGAGGGGCAAGCTTTTTGATCTTGGGCTTTCGGAGAGCCCGTGGTGTGTTTGTGGGATGGGGAAGCAGTATGCGGACCACATCCTTTGGGTGTGTCCGGTGATGACGGATGCTAGGGATCTGATGTTCGAGGAAATGAGTGAAGGGACTCCCAGACCTATTTGGTTTGGTGAGGTTCTGTTGTGTCCTCAGAATTTTAGAGCCTTCAGAAAGTTTGTAGATACCTGGGTATCTAGGTGGGACCTCCTGCGTTTGCCGGGTTTACCTCCGGCAGACGCGGGTGAATCTGCAGGTTGATTTGATTTGGAGTGCGGTTTTTCGTGTGGCGAACTCGTTTTTCGTTCTTGTGCGTCCTATCTCCCTTGGTGGAGAGTAGCATTGGTTGGGATGTCCCCTTCGGGAGGGAGAATAGTTTTCACATTACTCTGGTACCGATGACTCCTGCGCTCTCTATATTGGATCCTTAAAAGTTTCTGGACATCATATTTCTGCTTTTTGTAACAAATTTTGATTATTGGGTATACTTATTGTTATTTTTTTTTTCCTATGTGTTTATTTCGGATCCTTGTATTATTTTAATAAAAATATAAATATTGGTGTTTCTCTACCTTAAGGGGATATTGAAAGTTTTACAGTAGTTTAAAAGATTCCCACGAGGCGGATTTGGCCGGCCGGCCATTCAGGCTGCCCATATGGCTCGCCCGTGAGGACAAATTTTTGTTTGCAAGTGCGGATAAATAGGAGTCTTTGACTCCTGAGATATCCGGGTGTGTGGAGGGTCCTTTCAATATGCACCTGTTTCACCAGCCACTCATCCTTCTCTTTTCGCGACATATAGCTGACATTTGTCAATAAATAAATAATGTTTTAGCTAAATTTTATATCGAAACAAAGTATGTCATATTAGTTTTAGAAGGTATATCATGTTTTGTTACGACGTAACATATAGGTATGTAACAAATTATTATAAGATGCTACAATCCAACATACACACATACATACATTGTACAATTTTCTTCATAATACTAATATCAGAGCAGAACTATATCAGTGGGCTATGCAAATACCACGACATAAAACGGTTGTTTTATTATCATTATACAACATTTTATACACATACATATTAATAATCCCTATTACGCAATAACGATCTTGTTATACTTACAAATAATATGACTCTGTAAATCTATATAATATAAAAGAAAGTGGTGTTAGTTACACCATTTATAGCTCAAGAATGGCTGTACCGATTTGAATGATCTCTGATTTGTTAGATTCTTCCCCGCCCCGAATAGCCGATTAGCTGTTAAAATATCTTACAAATTCACGGGAAGAAAAATTACGGAGAAAATTATTTACGCCATACATCGTCCCTGTTCTGACTAACTGTCGTATCTGCCTAAATGTAAATTGTTCAGGAGAGCGTTTTTAGTGTTTTGCCGTGCATATTTTCGTCTCTCCTAGTTATATGATACAGTGTAAATATATAACATTTATTTGTACCTATTTTTTATATATCTCAGAATTATTTTTGTGATGAAATTTTGAGGAATTAGTAGATACAACACATTTTATTTAGAATAATTCGTAAATACGGCAACAAATCAGAAAGCTTTTCCAGGATAACGGTCACAGTTACAGGTGTGATCTTCAGTGAGAACATGCAGGGAACATATAAGTACATATTGGTGATCATAACTCGATTTCGCCAAAAATATCAGATACGACAGTTAGTCAGAACAGAGGCCTGAGTAAACAACACACTTTCGTCTCACGTTCCCGCTCCGTTATGTGGTGTTCTCACTTTGGCGAATATCGCTAGGGCACCAAAATATCGCCAGCCATTTGAACCGTGTGAACAAAATGACAGCTAGTCTGAAACGATAAAAACCAGTAGAAACGATATCGTCTCGAGTTGACCACTTTCCAACTTTCTCGGGCGATCGAACGATTTGCACATGCGCAGATATGCGCGGCGTTTGTGTCTATGGTAAAAGCTTTATAACCTATAAATTTTAAAATGTTTCCCGCTTCGTGACAGCTGTTATCTTTTTTGTTGGTTTGTGGCGTTTGTTTCCTTAATTAAAAGGCGCCTTATAACCTCTACTATAACATTTTCGACTAAAAATAAACACTTCGCGATCTCCATCTCGACGCCATTTTGAAAACAGTGTCAAAATCAAAGCGCATCTGACAGATCGTTTCTATATCGGTGGACTTGTGTGAACAGGTGTGACGATCAATGGGCGTACGGCGAATTTTGTTTTTTCGCCTGGCGTTATATTTTGAAATTCGGCTGGCGATATTCGCCAAATGTGAACACCCCATTAGCGTTCGGGTGCAGACGATGTTGCAAGCAAGTGTCAATTTCGTTGCTAAGATACACAATAGTTACGAAAATTAACACTTTGGCGCACCATCGTCTGCACCCGAACGCTAGCGGAGCGGGAACGTGAGACGAAAGTGTGTTGTTGACTCAGGCCTCAGGGACGACATGTTTAATTTAAAAAAATGCAATATGGAGAATTATATAAAATCAACGATGATGTTTTTTTTATAGATTAATTTTTGTATACGTTTTCAAATTAGAATCGTTATCCATACAATTTAACTTCTGTGGTTCTGAAATTTCAATTTTGAAAAAATCATGCATAAGAATTTTTATAAATTTAAAATGAATAGGTATCTACCTAAAAAATAAATTGCTACCTACATATATGTAAAGAAAACCACCTACCTACTCATAGGAGTGATTTCCTTTAGTTTATTTATTTGAATTTAGAATTTTTGTTTTGACAGTTGGTAAAGTAATTTTGTTTGTAATTTTGTGTTAGTTTTGAAAGACCTGAAGTAAAGACTTTAAATGTTGTTTTTCTTGATATTATTTCAGGTAATTGTTTTATTATTGTTTATTTTATGTTTAGTGTTATTTAGTTTCTTTAGTTTAAATAATGTTTTTAATAAATTCTTGATATTATTTCAGAAAAACACTGATTGCTTTATTTCAAGTATAAACATCCATTATATATATTACGCACAGCAGATAATAAACAAATCTGAGTTAAGTATTATTGTTCAACATAAATGAATTTTATTTTTTTTACACTATACGATGACACACTTGGACAATTACGGGAGTTTGTAAAGAGATTAAAAATATTAATCATTCATTGATTGTTAGGCGGTACGAAGTTCGCTGGGTCAGCTAGTAATGTATAATATAATTTATGCTAAATCCACCATATATAAATTGCTTTACTTATTAAATACGATAGGTACGCTTATTATAGAATTAGTATAGAATTATATGGACGATTTAGTATAAAAATTATTTATTTAACGACGTGCAGAAAGTGTTACAGAACGATAAGATATTAAATAACTGGCACAATGAAGTTTTTGAATAGGTACAAATTATTTAATGAGGAAGATATGTACCTACCAGTCATATTTTTTTGAATAAAAATGAAACAAATTTTCTATTATTTATATAATTACTACTTCTAATACTGTCCCATCAAAGCATATCCCACAATAAGTAAAGTAGCTTGCAGTCCAGCTGCGTGCAATAAATTTAGTCAAGCTGTCTTCTTGATGCTAATAAAAAACTTATTCATTCAGGATGGGTGGCAAACCTCATCGCTAAATTTAAGATGTTTTCATTATTTTTTGAATACCTACTCTTTAAAAGCCACATCTCATCTCATCTCTCAGATTGAGATGGTTTGGTCATGTGGAACGAATGGAAGAGGAAAGAATGACAAAGAGGATAATTAAACTTGTCTGAAAGGTGGGGTGCGAGGAAGCGCGGGCGTCCGAGAACTACATGGCTTGATCATGTAGATCGAATTCTCAAGGACAGCCGTGTTTTGAGTAAGAAAAACCGATATCCGTGCATGAGAAATTGCATGACTGTAGAAGAAGCGAAAGAAGTAGGTATATAAAGACAGGTCTATATGGCGTTCCGTTCTCTCTGCCTACCCCACTTGGGATACGGCGTGAGGGAATAGATAGATAAAATACACTTAGTAGGTACTTATGGAAAAGAGAAAATTATATAGAATTCATTACACTTTTTCATGAATAATTGATAAGCTATTTGCTTAGTAGCAATATCATCCAGCTAATCAAGATAAAGTGTGACAATAAAATGACATTGGTATACAATAATCAGTATTTATAATTAATTTTACATGAGTTGAATACATAACATAAACACTTAAATATTAAAAAAATATATTTCCCTGATAAGTTTAGTAGATAACAAAGAATCATAGATAAATAACGTAAGTCAATAGACATAATGACCCGGAGAAAAAAAATTACTTTGCATATTCAATAATAATCCTAAGAAAAATAAATACTATGCATTTGTATGTATGTCATTTTTTAATTTCTAATTAATTCATAAGATTTAGACTAGGTACAGAGCTATTTCATATATAATTATAACGACATAACGATGCCATACTATATGTACAATGTATGTACACATGTAATTCGCAACAGACGCTTTTGCAAGAACTCGAGTGACCAATGGAACATGCCAAGTTCTCACACTGAATTAACACGAGTTTTGCAAATACCTACTAATCTCAACTAATATGAATAATATGAAACATAATGACACTTGCGTTAGTCATGTTTATGGACACAACAATTCTTATTGAGTTATTATTATGTCGTTCAGTCAAAATTACGAATATTATTTTCGCTATTTATGTCACTATTATCTTAATGTTTTTGCAGAACAACATACTTGTAATTGTGCATGTTCAAACTGAGCTGCAACAATTATATGTGAATATTTTTCTCATTGATAAGTAGTAATCAATCATTATAACACATCACACGGTAATAATTAAGTATTGAATCAGGAAAAGTTATTTTACTGTAGTAATAGTTCATTCCGATAGCTAAATGCTTCAACGCAGATGTAAAATACATTATATTACTCATACGATTTTTAACATTTATTGTTCACAAATATAGGTTGAAATGGCATTCTGTCCTCACAAGAGATGTGACACGAGGGAAAGAAAAAATATACAAGTATTTTTAACATCGGGCATTCAGACCATTATTCAGTTCATTTTCACCGCTAAGGGTTTGATTTGGGACAGGAATTGCAGAAATCAACCAAAATATAAGTGGGTTAATGGATAAAAGTGGTGAACGGCATACGCTGTACCATAGTTGAAAATTTAAAATGGCTGGCATGGAATAGGGAGATGTGGGAATGTAAACAAGATTGGTTGCAGACTACTTAAACGGTTAGTTAAGAATAGGAAACATTTAGAACCTGTGCAATGCAGTGTGTGTTATAAGTAGAAAAATGCTGATAATAATATTATCGTAATTCCATACATCCATCCCATCACAGCATACACCATAAACGGAGTAGCCAGCAGACAAACTGGTTTTAATAAACATGTAAGTCATTTTCTCTGTTTCAATTAAAGTAAAGACATTCAGAATGGATACCTAATAGCCGGAATGAAGATATTAAATATTCTAAACGTGATGTTTTACTAATACCTATCTTTTACAGGACACTCGAAAACTTACAAAAAAGACTTCACTGGATATGATTCCAAAGAAAATATTCCAATATTGCGGATGGAATCCTCAACGATGACGAACATGTATTTTATTATAAACACAGGCACAACACGAGACGAGTCAAACTAGATGAACGAGGAAATATCAGTTTTCATCTAAGTGGACTTGAATCGCATATATCAATGTAACAGTGACAGTTAATCACTTTCATACATAGCCAATGTTAAACTTCTTCTTCCTAATATGAGCGATTTATGGAAACGGTTTACAGGAAGTGACAAGTAACTTTTTTCCTTTAGCTTAGAGTTGTGTATCACGTAAGTACAGCTACGGCTAAACATTCAACTTTGCTATAAATTTTCTATTTGTTGTCGCAATAAATCACATAATAATGCTACATATTATTATTTGTACTAGCAATAATAACTGAATTATTCACTTTACGAATGTTTCAAACATTTTATGTAATCGCTACTAAGAACAAGCTAGCAAGTTTATATCCTGTATTTTAAAAACCTCCCAAGAAAAATATTAGTTCAGTTATAAATTTGGGATTTGGTAGAGAAACTTTTTGATGACTCATATCTCGTCTTATTTTAATAAAGGTAATTTTATTTTATCGCTGGTGACTGGTTGCAGAAAGCTCAGGACAGAGATGCCTGGAGACATATGGGGGAGGCTTATGTTCGGCAGTGGACAAGAATAGCTGCATAACAAAAAAAAATGTAGAATTTACAAAATACATAAATATGTTAAATTTAATAATGGCATGCACTTATGAAAATAGACAATCCACACAACCAATTACATAAAACGCTCAAGCCTGTCTCAAAGTTTTGTGTCTATTATCTTATACAACCAGGAACAGAACACGAATTTTACAGTACTGTACACATGGACATAATATACAAGATACAAATTAAAGCTTAAACTGAACCAATTTCACAAAACATTAGATGCAAAGTGATAATATTCAAATCAAGGAAGTATTTGTGGATTGCAGAGATATACCGATTGTATGTAAGTATGGAGTACAAAACTGACCCACATATCTCAGTCTCGATCTATATTACTTAGACAATATAATCTTATTCATATTATTTGTGGTAATAGTGGACTGGACATATTAGTATTATTATTATTGACTTATAGTAAAACAGTCTCAATAAGAACGCAATCATTTAGGCTGTAGGTTCTACTAACTGATACCCAGAGATTAGATAAATTTGTATATAATATATAAGGTATAGGTAGACATTGATTTGAAGGAAAGTGAAAGTACCTACATACCAACTTACCTATTTTGAAATAATGATACTGTGTTGATTTTGTGCATTAATCTATGTTAGGTAACAATCGCTGTATTAAATTATTCAGCATTGATTTACTAAGGAGTAAATTCTTAATTGAAATTAGTTTATTTGAAAATAATTATTTCCCTATTGAATGTAAAGGTATTATACTCATTTATGAGGTTATTCAAATTGTATGAAAATATTTTGAATGGTATTATGTATTCGAAGGCTTCAAAAATATTTCAATGAAGTGATGAAAGCTATCTTTATATCATAACTGTACAAAAAAGTAGCTTCCCTTCAGACTAAAAAAGAGCTTCTCTTTGTTCAAATCAAAAAATATATATTAATCATATACGTACATATATCAATTAACTATTGCTATTATATATTTTTTTGTTAAATACAAACCGAAAAGTTCTTAGACGTCTCGACTTTTTACATCCCTTCTCGTAGATAAATATGCTTTCTGTGTCATTCTTTCATCTTCTATCAGATCAACTCTGTCTCTTAACATTTTACCACCCATTCTTTGCAGCGACCACTCCACTCATTATTTAATTGAATTTTTTGTTAAAAGTATCCATGAATTTGGGAGGTGCTCAAATTTTTCATCATGTACGTTGTTATATTTTCGAAGAAACGTTTAAATTTTTGAACCTTAAATAGAATAATTAGACAATACATCGTATATGTTCTACATTATTTGCCCAATACCTTTAATATAATAATAATAAAGACATACAATTATTTCTATGGGAGTACATAATGCTTTTATACCTGCTAAACATTCACTTAAATAGATCTAGGTAATTGGGCACTTTTGTATATTTGTAAATTTTGTAGGGCGTACGAAAGCGAAGCATATAACATTGATTGCATAATATTATTTTCTATTGTCATTGGCCCTTTAAGTGGAAATGCATGTTATCATAATTGTAACAACAGTGTTATATTGAATTTAGTAT
Source organism: Athripsodes cinereus (assembly GCA_947579605.1). Classification (NCBI taxonomy): domain Eukaryota; kingdom Metazoa; phylum Arthropoda; class Insecta; order Trichoptera; family Leptoceridae; genus Athripsodes; species Athripsodes cinereus. The sequence continues at coordinate 26,988,100 of OX388315.1, forward strand.
TTCTGGGCCGCGTTTAAAATTTTAAACACATTCTAATAATGCAGTACAACCTTATTATTCTTATATGAAGCAATTTCGTTGGTCATTCGATGTAGTAAAGTAGTTGGCAGTATATTAAAATAGCATTGTTACTGGTATACATTTTATGTGAACCTCGATATGCCCTTTGAAAAGTATGTTAGTCGCTAAATACAGTATTGACTTTTTGGAAGAAATTCTTAGAAGGTTTGTGGGAATACGAGTGGATCTTGTAGTTTTTGTAGTTTTTCCTTTAGAGCACAATATAAATTTTGATTATGATTTCAGTGTTTTCTGTCCAGGGGTAGTAAAAAATATGTGGTAGAAAAATATTAATATGGATTAATAAATAGATCATATTGGTGCACACATAGTAGAATTCCATAATTAGGTAAATTGAAACAGTGACTGATGATGACCTGACAAGTTGAAAGACGTCTCTCTCACGATTTACCTATAATCAATAGTAGAAAGAAACACATGTTCAATTTACTTAAAATTATTATACCTACTCAGAAATTATAGTTTAAAGATTCTAGAATGTGATTTTCAAAAGGTCTAGATAAATAATATCAGAATGGAGCAAAGTATTTGAAAGAGTAAAAGGCTGTGTGATAAGGCCAGTTGGCGGAAATCGCGCAGTCTAGGAGCCAGGAGAGGTTTTAGCCGGTATGAGTCCGGCACTACCCAAAAGGGTGTCCATGAGGATTTCCCATCCCACTTTAAAAAAAAGATGAATTATATCAAAAACATTGGACATTTTTCACATTTCAAGGATAGTGGTTTATCAAATAAATATATATTGTGACTGATTTTGTACGGCTTACAAAAAATTCCGAGAGATAATATTATTAAACATAACTTCACAAATTCACTATGAAAACAGCCTATAGATGGTTTTGATATTTTATAAAAAATTTCATCATCGTACATTATAATGTGATAAATTAAATTGATTTATAATGAATTTAATAATAATAATTATTACATAACAGCGCCGTAAAGACACAATGTTATTTATTATCACTGAAGGGCTTTGGAGTGATAGTTGGAGGTTAGGTAGGTACAAATCAGTGGCGGAACTGGACTCTACGAGTACATATTGGGCATGGCTTTGTAATTAAAGATAATGCAATTTCATTAGATTTGTAAATTTTTGTAGCTTTTACCTTTCATAATTCAGTAAAGGAGTTTAAGAAAATAACTTTTCTTATTTCTACTCTCCCTGCACCAAATTATTGATTTAGTGTAGGAATTATAAATATTTAACAATCTCATAGTTTTTGTACTTATAAAAATTAAATGAATATCCTGAATTTTTAATTTGTTCCTTCTTCTTCCACTTCAAATCACCGAAATTTTGATTTAATCAGTAAAGGAATTCAAGAAGATTTAATCATTTCATTTTAATGTTCAAATTTTAAAACCAGATATCATCCTATCTAAGAGTTTTGCTGTCATACATGACGTAATTGTTAAGAAACAACTAATGCTACTACACTATCACGGCATATACCTTAGACAAAACCTTCTTCTTCTTCTTTTTCTTCTTTCTCTTCTTTTTTTTCAATTTTAGGCCGCCTATTGTAGTTGTAGTGTGTGTTTGTTTTATTTTTTTGAGAAAGAATACTGTTATCACCGTCCCAGGACAGAGCAATCTAGTGGGACGGTATAATTTCCCTGTCTTGCGTGAATCCATTAGCGACGTACACGGTCAGGCGGGCCAGGGGTGGCCTGATATGGGATCCTATTTTTTACAAAGACCAACATACCAAATTTATCCATTTTTTGGTCCCTGTGAGGGCTGCCCCTGGCTCGCTCATCTGAGATCCCTATAGGGAGCCCATGATGAGTTTGATAAGAAGAAAGATTGATAAGACCATATATATGATGTCCATAATAATATATAATATATTGTGAAAATTGTCAAATGTACCTATTGTAAGAAGGGAAATAAAAGATTTTCATTTCATTTCATATAATTAGTTTTTGATAATATTTTATCCGATTTATATTGAAAAAATGTCCGATCACCGAATCACGTTTGCCTTTTTTCAAGGAAGGCGGGAAGAGAAGATTGTGGATGAAGAGGGGAGAGACGGGAAGAGGAATGGTCGAACAGTGATGTCATAACGGTATTTTTTCTGTTCTAAAGAAACAGGCCGGATTCCACTAAAAAAAAACCCTTTTCTTCTGTTTCTTTTCATTATGAATATATAAATCAGTGTTTTTTTGCATGTATGAAAAGCACGCCGCTGGTACATATTATGTAGGTACTACATATTTAATAAAACAATAAGTAATGTTACAAACATTATATTGTATGTATTCATGTACAGAATTATATGGGTAATGTATCAAATCGGTTGTACATAGTTGATGCAACAAGTACCTACGGCAAGGTCGTTCGAAAACGTGCCTAAATGATAAACGCACATGGTTTATTATAATATTGTACCTAATTTATTTTATTCCAAATTATAAATAAGTCTCTTTTTAAAGGATGTGGGAATGTTTTTGTCGTAATGAGATGCCATAAATTAGGGCATTCGCTTTTCATTTATATGAGAACGTAACGATTTTATGTAGTACATCCTATACTTAGCAATTTTCTAATACAAAATAAATTATGTATGAAATTTAACTTGTGTACTTGTACGGTGAACTAAATAAACATTTTTAAGTCTCGAGAAAATATTTTTGATAAATTTTGATGTTTTCAGAAATTTTTGAAATGTTTTTATGATAATTTTTTTTAATTGCAAAAATATTCGTGGATTTGTGATAAAAACTTATTTGTAATTAGTGACAAGTTAAATATTTTCAAATGATTATTAATTGGTACAATAATAACTCATCCAAAATATAAACATATTAAAAAGTGAATTGGTCGAGTTAAAGTTTATTCTGTAAAACTTCATGTTTATATTATATGGAAGAAACACAATTGGATTAGGTTTCGACTTATAAATTCATTGTCTTACTCTATAATTAAATCACTTCTAAGTAAACCTTAATTAAGGAGGCCACACAGAGCTCACTTCACGGGGCCTTACACATGGCGGAGGATCGCTCAAAATGGAGACAGATGGTCTACAGAACGAGGCATGATGGTCACGATCCTCAGGATTGAGGGACCGACAGAAATGATGAAGTGAACCTTAACCAATTGTGTTTTTTTCTTTATAAATCAGAAAAAATATTTTGAGAGAACGCATTGTTGATAATGTTTGGCGGTAGTTCGTCTGTCTCAAGGGCTTTGGTGAAATGGGCGACTGACATCTTTCTCTCAACTAAATAATGGTGTTTTTCGTAATTTAAAAAAAAATGTCAAATAAAATATGAGATAACAAATAATTCAATGCAACCTTCAACATCCTCAGACACAACCTACTTACGAGAATGCTATATAAATTGTATTCCATTGATTTATTACAGACAGGTTTAAAAAATCCGTTGATCTTCTTGTAGTTGCTAGCAGATGTTATTCAGTTGATACTTTGCAAGTATGTGTTTGTATAATTATAATGGTTATTGGTTAATAGTTTAGTACAATAATTATTATTACAAGCAATGATCACACAATTACGTTACTCTGTAATGCCTGGGACTTGGCAAAATTACGGTGATTTAAGAACTATCAAGTAATTAGAAAATTATATCGCTTATCTGCACGCGATTCTATATGAAATTTTATCAAAGATATTGATAACGCTTATAGTCCTAATGTAACGCACAAAGTTGTGCAGAATTAGCACGTAAAGTGAATAAAATCTCGTGTCTTATTCATAAACTTACGTCTTATTTATAATAAGCTTTTGAAAAATTTACATATCGTTGGTGGAATCATGAAAGCTCCTAAGTGTTCAAGATTTTACAGGAAGTCAAAAAACTGTTTTTTGCTGGATGACATTTTCTAGGTGCTTGATTCCTGACGTGAAAAGTATTTAAGAAACTGTATAGTGAATTGATTTTCTAGATATGATTCGAAAAATTTCACAGAATAATTTTTTGAGTACATGTAAGTTTTCACGAATTATTCAAGAAAAAGTGACGAGTAAGAAATTTAATTTCTTTCAACAACTTTTTCAGTCGATATTTCAGTGTAGTTATTATTTTCATCAATACATGCTGCTTGACGAGACAAGTAAATTGGTACTCATATCTCATTTTTGAAAAAAAAATACATATCGGAGGTATCATGGATCCACACTGACTATATAATATGTATTACACTGAGATAAATACTAACGAAATTTCACAACGAATCATTGGTACGTACTATCATATTAGGAGCGGAGATAGTACAAACGATTTATTAGTACGAATCTATGATATTAACTTTTCGCAAACAAATCGTTGGTAAATTTACCAATGATTTGTTTGCGAAAAGTTAATTTATTGTTATTATTACTGACAAAGAGACGATTCTTACAGGGATCATTACAGCGGAAGGCCAATGCGATCCCAGAAGAAAATCAACAATATCTAGACAGCAACACAACATTTGCAACACATTCTCAATCTTCCTGACAAACTCCGCATACGTCACGCCAAATATATCAATGTATCTAGCCAGACCGTTAAATATTTGAATAGCCCTTCCTATTGGCGACTTTGCCAATATGTTTTTTCTACTTTGAGGCTGATAAAAAAATCGTGATGCCGAGAACGTTGAAAAATTTTCGAGTATTATTGGATTAAATATGATAACGTTGAGCAATTTGAAAAAATGGCGAGCACAGAATATATCACGATATGTGAAATTGTATCACAATAGTATTGACGGGTGAGTTACAAATTAAATACTAATGTAATACTGATTGAAATACTTCGGCAACTATATTAGGCTCACTAATCATTTAAAAAAAAAACAAAATGAAGTCTCGATAAGTAGGTATCTTTATTATATACTGATTAATGTATGTACTGTAAATATTTCACTGCACCGATTAAAACTGGATTATTTATGTAGAATAAAAAATAAATAAATATTCTACTATGTTGTAGTTATAGGCATATATAATGTGGACATATTACCTATATACATGTATGCGTGCGTGTGTGTGTGTGTGTGTGCGTGTGTGTGTGTGTGTGTGTGTGTGTGTGTGTGTGTGTGTGTGTGTGTGTGTGTGTGTGTGTGTGAGGGTGTGTGTGTGTGTGAGGGTGTGTGTGTGTGTGTGTGAGTGTGTGAGGATGTGTGTGTGTGTGTGTGTGTGAGTGTGTGTGTGTGTGTGAGGGTGTGTGTGAGGGTGTGTGTGTGAGGATGTGTGTGTGAGGGTGTGTGTGTGTGTGTGTGAGGGTGTGTGTGTGTGTGTGTGAGGGTGTGTGTGAGGGTGTGAGGGTGTGAGAGAGAGAGAGAGAGGGGGGGGGGAATGTAGAAGAAGCCTGCTTGTGCAGTGCTTGTAAAGCACGTTTGTTATCACTTAGCATCATACTGAGTTGTATTAAATCAGAATTAAACTTATCTCAGATGGTGGATCATATGATAAACAAATGGATTTGAGGGATGAATGAATAAATAAATAAAATAGCGTGATGTTAGAGGTTGAGATATTTCAAACCTAAATCAAATCATCTAAGAAAAACCTGGGTTAAAATTCCACTGTGCACTTACTCCGTTTATTTAATAAAATAGCGTGATGTTAGAGGTTGAGATATTTGAAACCTAAATCAAATCATCAAAGAAAAATCTGGGTTAAAATTCCACTGTGCACTTACTCCGTTTATTTAATAAAATAATAGCCTGATATTAGAGTTTGAGATATTTCAAATCTAAATCAAATCATCAAAGAAAAACCTGGGATAAAATTTCACTGTGCACTTTCTTCGCTTTAAGAACGCAACTATATTTTTACCACGATATTATTCATCACACACCCATATTCATTTTTAAAATAAGTTTCATAATTTGAAATAGCATTGTAATTTAGTTGTAAATTGATTTGTTTAACTTAAAGAAAACACAGTAGTTATCAAATATGTTTGAACAATCAGAGTTTCGAATGGTTGAATAATTTGTATATTTTATGTAGTCGGTACGCTGGTAGCCCCATTTGTGGAAAATGTCTTAATGGAATTAGTTCATGAATACTTTGATGGACAAAAAATCGTTTCCAATATGTTTATGCTTAGGTGTGTACAAATTTTAGTACCAGTTTAGAAGTACAAATATTAACAAATAAATTAATTTCATTCTATTATTTTTAAGGCCATCCACTCGTTAACGAGTGATTATTAACTTATTCATGATTATTAAAGTTATAGAGTGATAAATCTAGATTAAGTTAAAGATATATCTTAGTAACGAAAGAAAAAATATATATTTATTAGTTCTCATGATATTAATATAATTATTATGAAGGTACACATACTTCACAAGCAGTGATCTTAGTATACCTTTATCGTAATAGTTATAATATTATGGACTAATAATTTATTGCGATAATTGAAATTACTAGATACTCCCATCACAAGTTATATAATATTAACATCTGAATGATAAAATACTAACGCAATATAGGTGTATCATGTGTCTCTACATATCTATAAAGAAAGTAATGAGATAAATGTACAGTAGATATTTTAATATAAACACAACCTCATTTCTTATCAATAGATACATGTATTAATTTATGTACCTGTTGTAAATATACCTGATTGAAACATCTTCAACCTCTCTTGCTGTTTTACATATTGTATCATCCCACTTTGCAATAGAAGAAATATACGATTGATATTAAAATATGTAAATGTAATATTTATTATGAAGCAACACTATTTTCAGTGGAATGTAAAAACATTACAGTGATTCTCCGCAAAATACTTAATTAATCTCCGTAAGTAATAGAGCGTTAGGTTAATAATTGAAATGAGTTCGTCGGTAGCCTGGAGGTAGAGTCTCGGCCTCGTGATCAAGGGGTCCGTGGTTCGATCCCAGGTGCCGGCAAACTCCCCTATCATGACACAAGCTTTAAGCTTAGTGTGAAAGGTGTATAAGGTTGTATTTGGGTTTATAAGATATATAAGATTTGTAACTCGGTAACTGATGCCCCGGGAATACTTAGTAAGTTATGCTTCCGCGTACCAACCTCAGGCCGCTCACATTGTCTCTTTTACATGCCGGGGTCGGTCACTGGTGCGGGGGTGAGGCGACCCTTGCATAGATTGGCCGATCTACACGATAGCCACTTAATAGAGCTGGATATTTTTAATTTATCTCCACTCGCATACAAGAGACAGGTACTCAAAACTCTTACTACAAACATAATTTTAAACCTGTAGACATGTCTTGTTCCCCTTTCCCCACATCCCTTACCCTTTTCCCCACGTCCACCCCCAAGTGATCTCATATGTTTATTTTTCTATCTTTTAGTAATAGTTTTCTTTTTCTAACAATACAAATTTTTGTACGTTTTTTCTTCTTCTTTTCTGCTTTTTATGTTTCAAACTATATTTTTGTATGTTAGCGATGGCTGATTGTGTGATATGCTAGTGAGAACAGATGAATAAGCGGAATATGTGATACTTAAATAATTTACTTATCTGTGGTACATGTTTGTGGATGACAGCTGAGTTATGAACGACTTTTTTCTATTTTGTAAACCATATTTATAGTTATCTGTTATGTACTTTTACCAATAAATAAAATAAAAATAAAATAAATAACAAAACCCAGATATATCTATTGAAAAAAAAAGAAAAAAAAGTGTTTCTTTCTTCTATAGATTGTTGATCGTGAAAGAGACGTATTTCGACTTAACAGGTCATTATTAATCTCTTTGAATGGTCGATTGTTAATGACCTGATAAGTCGAAAGACGTCTCTCTCACAATCAATAATCTTTAGTAGATATGTTTCAATATACCTAATTATGTAATTCTACTTCGTGTGCACTGACACAATTAATAGTTAATATTGAGTGTTTTGTAAATTATCCGCATACAAGATACCTACTTATTTTAGATTTTTTATAATATTCTTGTTATAATTAAATTCATTTCCTATCCAAATACACCATTTTCTAATCTCAAACTTCTTAAAATCTAAAGCTCTGTAAACAGCGCTAGACAAATTAATACAAAGCAATAATCGATGTTTTTCTATTCAAAAGTTTATTAAATATGGGACTCGTCAGCGCTTTCATTTGCTGGTATTCAAATGATTAATAAAACCGGAACCATAATATATTTCCTCAGCTAGATAATAAGAGTGCATTACCGAAAATTATATTTACGAAACAGTATAATCGATGTTTTTCTATTCAAAAGTTTATTAAATATGGGTCTCGTCGATGTTTTCATTTGCTGGTATTCAAATGATTAATAAAACCGGAAACTTATATTTCCTCAGCTAGATAATAAGAGTGCATTACCAAAAATTATATTTACGAAACAGTACTGTAGTAAACAAATTAATAGCAATAATCGATGTTTTTCTATTCAAAAGTTTATTAAATATGGGTCTCGTCGATGTTTTCATTTGCTGGTATTCAAATGATTAATAAAACCGGGAACTTATATTTCCTCAGCTAGATAATAAGAGTGCATTACCAAAAATTATATTTACGAAACAGTACTGTAGTAAACAAATTAATAGCAATAATCGATGTTTTTCTATTCAAAAGTTTATTAAATATGGGTCTCGTCGATGTTTTCATTTGCTGGTATTCAAATGATTAATAAAACCGGAACCATAATATATTTCCTCAGCTAAATAATAAGAGTGCATTACCGAAAATTATATTTACGAAACAGTACTGTAGTAAACAGATTATTACGTATCACTATTTCGGTACAACAAGTTGTTAGTTAAAGATGTATTACCGATACGTCCAATTGTTTTTCATGTACTATAAATATATTATTAGTATTATTGTCTGTGTAAGTAAAGTGAGCTATCAAACGTTCCAGGTGAGCGAAGCATCTCATCATAAGATTGCAAGTTATGTAGTACTACATAGTAAGTAGTATCAGGTACCATTTACCTAGTACCCAGTACTCAGTACTCGGCACCCACCCATGTAAGTACCAGTGGCAATAACATTATTTCAATCATCTCGTATTTACGATTCTGTCAGAAATAACGAAACTTTGGATAATAACAAGAATACTTTAATTGTTGAAGGGTGTTTGTGTTCACACTGTGAAAATTCACATTCAATAATTTATAAATAATTAAAACACTGTTATATTTTTGTAAAGGACATTATACTGTTTCAGTACTCTTGAGAATGCCCATTGAAGTGGGCGAAAACGTTAGAGTTTAAATAAATATAGTGAAAATATAACAGTGTTTTAATTATTTAAAAATTAAGAATACTTTATATTGTTGTGAGTGATACTACAATGTATTGCAACAAGAACAATCACACATTAAAAAATGTATCTTTAATATATAGGCAGGTAATACTAAGATTACAGACGTAAAGGCTACACTAGATAAAATAAAATGAATGGGAGAAAAAATGTAAAAATAAATTTAAAGGAAAACTCAAATGAAACCCAGTGGTAACGTTAGTAAAACCTTTCGTGAAGGCAATACATATATACCAGCTATAAATAATTACTAAAATATTAAGACACCAACAATATAAATAACCGTTCAATAAAAGTTCAAGTAATGATTAATATGATCTTTTGATATACGTAACCTTCTGAAAGTTCGATTTCTAATATCCGGGAGCGGTAGCTTTGCGATCTTTAAAGTTTTGATCAAAACTTATGATCTTGACAATGATTTTAGTAACTTTTTGTTTTGTTGTGAAAAGTAAACTATAACTAATAACAATAATAATAATATTAAGTATTTGATGATTGACCTTCACGGATCTGTTACCATGGAATCATTCAAGCATTGGATATATCTATGTACATTTATACCAGAGATCAATCAATACGATAATAACACCAATAACTTATTAACACTTTCATTCTAATTATCCACAAAGAGCATACAAAAAGTCTGTATTATATTTAATTTAGTTACACCAGTTCCTTATTGCATACAATCTTTTTGTTTTACTTAACGTTTTTTGATCAATTCTACAGTTTATTTGGTATGCATAATACATAATATGTTTAATCAAATATTATTTGCTGATTTAATTCAACGAGTTTATTTATAGCTAAGTACAAAATGATGAAAATTAAAATAAATTGAAATCAAAATAAATAATTTATTAATGAAACACGATATATAGTTATTCCACTATTGATCATATATTTTGCGAGCCAGCTTTCAAGAGCTTCCGCTCTCATCGCCAGGCATAATTATAGTTTTTTTTAAAGTTTCAAACTTTACTTTGGCCTGACGATGAGAGCGGAAGCTCTTGAAAACAGGCTTGCAAAATTAAGAGTCAATAGTGGAATAACTATATATCTTATTTCATTAATAAATTATTAATAGTAAATTCCATCAAGAACCGTTGGTTAATAAATTAAACTTTATGAAATAAAAAAAAAAATAGTCCGTGTTTCCATTATGAATACTTTTCAGGCTATCTAATTATATTTTACATAAACTTTTACCGGAGATGTTTTTATGCATGTAGTTGATTTTTCAGAAAATCTAAATGAGATCAACTAACCAAACAAAGTTGTGTTAATAGCAAAGCTTGAAATCAATAAAACGGAAATATTTGAATTTTTTATTGATATACCTTGCATGCAAATAATGAACTCTTGTGTATTTTGACTGGTATGAATGTAGTCGACCACGCGTTGATCTCTCCGCATACTTACACATTTTGACTATATTGAAATAATAATATTCTATTCTATTTTTCTCAAGGCCATCCACTCGTTTGAAATAATAATATCTAATAGACTTTCTTCTTCTTCTTTCTGTGCCATGTCAGGTCCCCCCGACGTTGGCGATCACTCCGGCGAAAACCTCCCTGTCCTGTGCTGCTCTAAACAAGTCATCCACTGTCCTCATTCCGGATAAAAATTTAATAGACTTTACTTATCCATAATAATATGTTACATAAATCACATTGTTATACCTATGAACGAAAAGTCTATTACTATGTTGATAAGAAATTGCATAGTTTTTCTTTGTACGAACGTTATTTGTGTTTTTAATCACAATAAAACAATCATAATAAAACAAGAATACAGTACCTACAAGGATTCTGGTTTAAAAACTAATTTAAGAACTTTTCATATGAATTACAAAAATTATTAAGTATTAATTGGTGGATACACACTCGACTTTTTTGGAAAGTAATAATGCCAGAAGAATTTGAACAAAGTGTGTGCAGTAACGTATTGTTAATAACATACATCCATTTATACTGCTTACTTAATCTATGGGAAATAACGCGACAATGTGGAGAATTCAGATCAATTTGCCAAAGTTTTTTGACATCTGATGCATTCGCATAAACGAGACAATGGAATCAACAATAAACTATGTTTGCTGTTGAAACATGAAACAGTGTAGGTAAATAATAATAATAATTTATATTATTTTTGCTTTACACACATTATTATTTCATATAATGAATGAATGAATGATTCTTTATTATTAAATAATACACCTCGGCTGGATGCGGAGAAGATGAGTGTTGCCAGTGCTGCAATTGTGTATTATGTATTGTCTGTTGGTACATAGCCGATGGGAATCTTTCGCACTTCCTCTTCTGCTATTGCCAATGTAATAACGCTGGTATATAATCAGCAATATTCATTCACACCATATCGTAACTTTTTACTTTACGACTTTTATTTATTTACTTAATAATAATAGTAGTAATAATATGGGCAATGTCGGTTGTCTGGCATTGTGTTCTTTATTATTGAGGGGCTTCCGCAGGTGTATTCTACTACAGACTTTCATATTTTTAATTTTTGTTTAAATAAAAAAAAATGTATCTGGGTGTTTGTTGTAAACCCAAATACAACCATATACACCTTTCACAGTAAACTAAAAGCTTGTGACGTGAAAGGGGAGTTTGCCAGCACCTGGGATCGAACCGCAAACCTCATGTGCCTGAAGCCAAGACTTAGCCTCCAGGCTACCGACAAACTCAACAATTTTAATAAAAAATAGTTTCTACTATCAATAAATATCTTAATATTGACAAAACAATCAAATTTAATTTCTGAAATTGATAACATAAATATAAAAATTAATAATCAATACTTCGAACGCATTGCGAGAATAGATCCTGAGAACCTGGAAAGACCAATAATAACTGGGGCTCAAGAAAGACCCATCTCTCACCCAGATATCTTAGGAGTTTTTATTACCCTTATTTTTCTGCACGTTTAAACAAAATATATCCTCACGGGATACTGAGCAGATTAGAAGAACCGACCGGCCAAAGCCGCTGTCGTGGGAATATTTAATACTCCTTCTCTCTTTAATATCTCGTTTGGAGTTAAATTTGTTTTAAAATAATATAGAGAACAAATAAATACAAGAAACAAAAGTAGCATAATAATAATAAAAATAAATGGAAATAAAACATAAATGACAAAATTAAAAGATATATACAAATCGCTGAAAGACTGAATGCGAACAAATTACGGAGGTCACACAGAATTTGTTGCATTGGGCCCTGCACATATCGGAGGATCGCTTGAGGTGGAGGCGGATGGTACATAGAATGAAGCTCGATGGCCACTAGTTTCAGAATTATTGAGGGACTGATGAAAATATGGAGATATTATTTGCGAACCTGATGGTATTGCTCGGTTACAAAAATATTACATCTTTATACATTATTTATTGTAATAAAAACTTACAACAGATTAATAACAGCTACAACAAATTTAACCTCTACTCCCTCTGTGGAGCAACTTACAAAGCTATGAACCGTTCTTCACCGTTACATGACCGCGGTATTCCAAACGAAATGAAAATCTGTATCACTTTTACTTTCAATACAATTCGTTCTACGTAATCAGAGGAGTATCTACAACAACATATTATATTGTAATTAACTACGATGCATATTGTGTATGTGTGTTCTACTTTTGCACAGTTTAATACGGCTTTGATCCAAGAGATGGTGTTTTTTTTTAATCTTTAATTTTATATCATTTTGTATTTCTATGAAAATTTATTTATTTATTTATTTATTTAAAACAGCATACGGCATCAAAGCCATTAATAACATATTTAACCATAATAAAAAAACATGTAATATTATATACAATACATACTCTAACTATCCTAAAAAAAAATTGTTGTACAACAACAAAAAATTGTGATTATGAATATTCACTTTATTCTTGAAACTTACTTAAAATACTTTACTATTATATACAATACATACTCTAACTATCCTAAAAAAAAATTGTTGTACAACAACAAAAAATTGTGATTATGAATATTCACTTTATTCTTGAAACTTACTTAAAATACTTTACCTTTAACTTTTTTGTAACTGAGATGATGACTAATTAATGGTATCGGTGCAAACGTAGTACAACTCCATAATAAGATAAATCGATTCGATTGATAATGACCTGATATGTCGAAAGACGTCTCTCTCTTGAACAATAATTTATATTGGAAAGAAACATTTGTTTTAAAGTTTCCTAATGAGAGGATGACCTTTAAAGTTGCAATATATAAATTACGAAGTTTTTCAGGGAGAAAAGATGGAGCTATTCTTATTTTTTATTTTATTTTTAGGTCTACTATTTTTTTTTACTTTTGTTAGATAAACAACAGATATTGTGTTAAATTTTCTTTTTTTATATAAACTTTGAGCTGAGAAACTATGCAATCTTTTTTCCAACAATATTGGCAAAAGTGATTGTTAAGCTATATTTTTTCTGGGGAACTAAGACCATTTAACTATACTAAAACAGTATACCTGAGATTTCTATGAATGCATTTGGTAATGATTAATTTTTGTCAGTAAAAAAATATCAAAACGACTACATAAAAATGCGTATTAGATACCTACTTATTGTACTCGTATAATATAACTTCATTAAACAGTCATTGAATTATGTAGATTGTATTGTGTAAATAATATTAATTTCAAGATCTATTACCTGCATACACACAATACTCAAATAATGAAACATTAAATATGATTTTATTCTAGTAATGATTGTACCAATTGCCTGTGTAACGCAGTAAAAAAACAACCTTCAAATTTCACCTGTAATAAAATAATCTAAACTATTGCGAAATGTGCGCAATCAAATTACGAGGATATTAACTAATGCGACTGTCCATTGTTTGTGATATTTCATCTCGTTAGACACAACTAATTATCATGCTGACATTAAAAAGTTTCTTAACCCAAACAAAGCTTTTCCGTAGCTAATAATAAAATTAGCTTATACAATCATTCATGTAGACACACAGTACACTATTTACCTTTAAGGCATCCGCTGATGTGAAGAAATATGAATTAGTATAGTAAGACATTATCTAGAAATACAGAGGCGATATTCGCGACATCTCCCACAGACACATACATAGACAAGCGATATAATATGATACCCATTATTGTTTAGATTTGAAGATAAATTGGTACTAGGTAACCCTGAGATAGCAGGCTTATTATACGTAGTAATTTTATTTTGTTCTTCTTAATGACTATTATTGTTATTTAGTAGAATAGTTTACACAATTTTGATTTAAAATGATCACATATTGAAATATAAAATTGAAAGGGAAGAAATGGTACTCAATAATATTTAAGTGTCAATTCTCAAATGTGTTACTCCTTTCGAGAGTATAAAGTAGAAACTAAAGCCTCTAAAATTCAGAATTATTGTGTTCTAATAGAGTCACTTGCATATCGCATTTTGTCTTTTGTTTCTCATTAATCGACTTAAATTCAATCAAAAGACGATTAATTAAAAACATTTGAGTGACATAATCAATGACATTTATAAAATGAATATCACAATGATAAGCAGCAAAAAAGGTTATAACTACATAATTATAAACGTGAAAGAGATTTACACGTGATTGTATATTTAATTATTAAGTATAGGTAATATCTTCTTTTACACATATGCAAGTACGTAGATCCCGTCACAATAATAACTTTTTTTACGTTGGAAGCGTTGGAAACAATTTTCGCTGAATAATTGTTCCGCTCTCATAACCAGAATAATCTTCCTCCATACAAAGCACTTACTTACATGTTATAGTGCCTACATTTAGAAAAAGTATATTATGTATTATGCCGACTAGAACAATGAATGACTGCATCGACCGGCATGCCTTCTCGTATATTATAGTATTTAAATAAAGTTATTTATTTATAGACATTATTACAAATAAATACGTTAAAATCTAAATATAATATTGTTTGTACATAATATATTACACAGGCCTATACTAGACCTAAACACAGTCTTCGTTTGAAATGCGTTTGTAATTTGAAAATGAAATTTTTCACATCTGTAAATGTTTAAGTAAATACTCACAAGACAAGTTTCATTAATATTTTGAAAAGCAGGAATTAAATTTAATTGAAGTTACCTTAACGAAGAAAATCTTGATTAATTATGTATAGTTTAATATCTTATCTCTCTATTAATAAGCAAACATAGTTTAATGAAACGGAATCAAGTGTGAACAGTATGAAAGGGATAAAAGACAAGGATGGATGTGTGTTAGTGAATGATGAATGTGTGCTACAGAGATGGAAGGAATATTTCGAAGATCTGTTTGAATGTGATGGTACAAATGCAAATGAGTATGACGACAGTGAAAGCAGTGTGAATGAAAACGATATGATAGACATGAATGAGATTTTGAATGCATTAAAAAAAGCGAAGTGCGGTAAAGCTGTAGGGTATGATTGTGTTGCCGTTGAGCTCATCAAGTCTGGTGGACCGGGGGCTCTCGCGTGGTGTTTGGAGCTTTTCAACGATTGTTGGAGAGAAGGTGTTACACCAGAGGATTGGAAGAGGGCTATCATCTGCCCCCTGTACAAAGGGAAAGGCTCTAGGCTTGAATGCGGGAGTTATCGGGCTATTAGCTTGCTGAGCTCAATAGGGAAACTGTATGGTAGAATTTTGATTGAGAGAGTACGAAAGATAACTGAGTGTAAGATATGGGATGCGCAAGGAGCTTTTTTGAATGGCAGAGGGTGCACCGATCAGATCTTCTCCCTGCGAATGGTTATAGAGAAGTTTCTGGGTAAACACCAGAGGCTTTTTTGTGCGTTCGTGGATCTGGAGAAAGCATATGATCGAGTGGACCGGGAAAGGTTGTGGCGCGTGTTGTCGGAGTATGGGGTGAGCAGCCGGTTGATCCGCGCAATATCTTCACTTTACGTGGGAAGCTCCGCTTGCGTGAGGGTAAATAACACTCTCTCGGAGTGGTTTGTCCTCACCAAAGGAGTGAAGCAAGGTTGTGTCATGTCTCCGTGGCTGTTCAACCTATTCTTCTACTACTGTATGCGACCTGTGAAAGAGATGGATGTTGGTGTCGAGCTGAATGGGTTTCGGGTGAATGCATTGATGTACGCAGATGATTTGGTGTTAATGGCTGAGAGTGAAAGGGACTTACAAGAGATTGTTACGTGTGTGTATGATAGTTGCAATTTGAATGGTTTGAAAATGAACGTTATGAAGACGAAAGTTCTTGTTTTTGAAAGAGAGAATGAAAAAACGATTTGCGAGATTAAGGTTGGTGACGAATGTTTGGAGCAAGTAAGTGAGTATGTATATTTGGGAAGTATGTTTACGAGGGATGGAAGATGCGATAGGGACATTGAAAGAAGGAAAGTGGCCGGTGCTAGAGTAAACGGTGCACTTCGACCCATTGTCAGCAATGACAATGTGTCGAACATGGCTAAAATGCTGGTGCACAATACCATTCTGGTACCGTCACTTACGTATGCAAGCGAGACATGGACGTGGTTGAAGAAGGACGAAAGTGGAATAAATGCAGTAGAGATGCGATCGTTGAGAAGAATGGTTGGTAAAACGCTGCGTGATAGAGTGAAGAATGAGGATATTAGAAGAATGAGCGGATGCAAGAAGACTGTTGTGGACAGAATGCGTGTAAATAAATTGAGATGGTTTGGTCATGTGGAACGAATGAAAGAGGAAAGAATGACAAAGAGGATATACTTATCTGAAAGAAAGGGTGTGAGGAAACGCGGGCGTCCGAGAACCACGTGGCTTGATCACGTGGATCAAATTCTCAAGGATGGCCGCGTGTTGAGTAAGAGGAACCGACGTGCGTGTATGAGGAACTGTATGAATGTGGAGGAAGCGAAGGAAGTGTGTAAAGATAGATCTGTTTGGCGTTCCGTTCTCTCTGCCTACCCCACTTGGGACACGGCGTGAGGGTATAGTATAGATAGTATAGTATGAAACGGAATGAGTTAATACAAAATAATCAGACATCTGAAGAATCACGCTTACACAATGGAACACAGTGAAAAATTTAATCGGAAGAAGTGAGAAAGGCGTCCCAACGTTAACGAATTGGCTCTAGGCTGGCTTATGTTATCATCTTTTGTTAGATCATCTTTAGTCAAAACGACGTCAGTCACCAATTCTGCCATTCCCTAAGTTTAGCAATCCGGAAACATTTTATGCATACAACACAATTAACCATTTTTTGGGATATCCTATTTCAAATCTCGAATCAAACATAAGTTCATACAATATCTACAAACACACACAATTTAAGTTTGCTGCATGAAAAAGCATAACATACATATTATTGTTGTATAGTATAAGCTTCCGAAATTTTAATCCAAAACTTACAGAATAGATCACCCTCGCTATTCTGTAAGTTTTAAAATGCCTTATTAGGTGTTTTTAAAACCTCACGTATCAGAAAATTAACAACAACAACAATATAGCGATGACGCATGCCGATCATCCAGAATGCCTTATTTTTAATGGCATGGCAAGGTAAATCTGCATGTTTATTACTTGCACTTATTTCGCTGGTTACCCCATTTGTAAGATATAGCGTGATAGTATAGTAGTAAAAGTAGATTATTTTTCCATTAATGATGCATGTATTGTATTTATTTATCTTTCTATACAATGTTACGAACTGTATAGAGACGTAACTCTGGGAGTGTATGTATTAGATAGTTGCTCAAACTGACAGTCTAAGTACACACATACATACATAATAACAATATAAACATGCAATAAATATATATTGTAAACAATAAAATATATTTTAATACATTTTATGTGTACCGTAGTATGTAGCAGTGACATGGCCTCCATACAAGCCCAAGAACCAGGATTTACCTCAAGTTTCAAAGCTTAAAAGCTATAAAAGTACACGGTGACAGTTTAAAACTTTGTCTACTACTACTACTATACCATCACGGCATATCCCACAAGTGGGGTAGCCAGCAGATCAGCTGTATGTAAGAAACATACAAAATGTCCTCTTCGTGCCAGTATAAAATCAAGACATTCAGGATGGGTGGCAAACCTCAACGCTGAATTTAAGATGTAAAATGTCTTATTTTTTTCGAACACCTGCCTTTTACAGGACACTCGAAAACTTACGCAGAAGAGTGGGAGACCAATTCTTTACCGGGTGCTCCACGGGATAGGATTAAAACTTTGTACGCTGATGAAATTAAAAACAAAAGTTTTTTACATTATACGAGTATAGATTTTTATTCGTGTTTCAAAAACATTTTCTTTCTCAATTAAAATACATATAGTGGAAAAAATATTTAATGGCGTCTTTCAACTTCTCAGGTCATAATCAATCGACTGATAATGACCTGAGAAGTAGAAAGACGTTTCTCTTATGTTATTTAGTCTTTAGTAGAAGGGAATGCTTGTTACAATTTCTTCAATTATTGATTTGTACTTCTTGTGTAGCAATATTATCAATAAATTTAAAAATAAAGATATTTTATTGTGGTGTATTTGATAAAATAAATTTGTCTGAAAAAAAGGGTGTGAAGAAGCGCAAGCGTCTAAGTGGCTTGATCACGTGAATCAAATTATCAAAGACGACCCTGTGTTAAGTATGAAAAATCATCACGCATGTATGAGAAATTTCATGAATGTAGAAGAAACGAAAGAAGTATGTAAGAATAGATCTATAATGCGTTCCATTCTCTCTACCTACCCCACTTGAAATACGGCGTGAGGATATAGTACAGTATAGGTTAGTAAGTAATTAATCACTTTATATTGAGGGTGGGCTTACTCAGTCTGAAAACTCTAGATACGCCACTGCTTGTAGTATAAATGTATGTCTACTGCATTTTATCTTGATTGGTTATTAGGTATTGCCTACCTACAATACATAGTACTTCTAGTACATTATATTACATACACACATAGTCTACGCAATGAAGATGATTACCTCATAAAAAATATTACTACCTTAATAAGTACACAATCATAATAATTATGTTCATACATAATTGCATTTAATGTGGTATTGGTACATTTATTTAAATTATTAACATTATGTGGAACCTGAAGATAAATTGGAAAAAAATATTTTCTTGAAGCCAACCACATATAATTGTTGAAAATCTGAACTGGAACCTTGTACTGGAATCCGTATTTTTTAAATGTTTACAAATATGTAGGTGAATGATATTTACTTTGTTTATATTTTCGGCATTAACTATATAACAATTTCTAAACATATTGATATGGTTTTAGATGACTATGTATTAATTGTTATTTTGTGAACTTTTTTCGCTACCGCGGTTTCGGTCAAATTCAAAAATACAAGTCGTCACAAGACTGCAGTTTTAGATAAACGCTCGTTAATGGTGGACGTTCCACCGAAACCGCGGTAGCGAAAAAAGCTCACAGAATGATATTTAGTTTAAAACTATTCATGATTTATATTCAGAGAAGCAAACAGAAATATGGCACGGAGAGGACGACTTGCATATTTGTTACATGCGGTCGGTCTGCTGGCTACCACATTTGTGGATGATGCTGTGATGGTTTGAATGAATGAAACAGAAAAACTGAGTAATGCAGAATCGTGGATTGTTTACTATACAAAATCAAAATAGCAAGTCGTCACAGGACCGCAGTAACAATATTGGTCAGACGCGAAACCTGGACGATGTAAACGAATTTTGTCATTGTGTTATATTTATGTACATTTTTATTCACTCCTTTTGTTCATATCATCGTAGCATTTCTCGTAAGTGGGATAAGCACTGGCCTTAGTGGCTGTAAAAAACATGCAAATCGTGCTCTTTGTACCAATAACAAACAAATGCAATTATATACCTTTAATACTTTAAACAGATATTATAAACAAGATTTATAGGTCAATCGTAACTACAATAATTAATCATTAGTATGTAAGTAAGTATTTTTATTAAGGTATATTATAAAAATAAATAAATAAACGCAATAATATAAGTATTGCCAATTTAAGTGCTTCTGTATTGAACTTTTTATATTACGCCAATTCAAACATGATTTAAGTAGATGTGTGTACTACTCAATCATTATTATTTGTCTATAATGGACATGCATGAAAAATAAAAGAAATCAATCAGTGATGTTCTAGATACCAAACGTATATAACACAATGTCCAACATAGAAGTAATAGTTACAACAAAACATCTAATACTTACTTATTAATTTAAGTAAAACATTATAAGTTCCATTTTATTTACAAATACTTTTCTATATAAAAAAATTATATAATAATAATTTTCAAACAGCACGCATGAAGTTATAATCAAATATTAGGCAGTATTAAAAAGTATATAATACTTCTGTAATATTTTTTTCTTTTAAAACATATATCTGGGTTTTCGTAATTAACCCAAATACAACCTTATACACCTTTCACAGTAAGCTCAAAGCTTGCGTCGCGAAAGGGAAGTTTGCCGGCACCAGGGATCGAACCACGGACCTCGAGTGCATGAGGCCGAAATTCCAAGCTACCGACGAACTCACACTTTTACTGAATTGTTGTATTTTCATAGATATTTTCAAACACTCCCTTTTCCTGTTTATATTTTTACATCAATTCGAATCTGAGCTTTTGACGTAATCCAATCATACCAAAATCAGATTGACAATGTCCTCATCAGACGAAAGACGTCTCTCTCACATAATAAACCATTAGTAGAATAAAACATTTGTTTTATTATTTCCAATCATACCCCTTACACCCTTACACTTAGCATGAGCTTATAATGGTAAAGTAGGTAGGCAGTCAGAAAAATTGAACCTGAAATCTCTTGACTGAAAATCTAAAATAGTGAAATCACTTTATAATGATAATCTCGCCAATGCACAGCGTCCTAGTTTTTTATATTCATATATTGTTTTGTTAACACTGTTATAGGTATAATGATGATGTGCAAAAAGAATAAATAAATAAAACTCTAGCACAAGGCTATTGACGTGTTCACACATCGCAAGTTGATTAAATTTCGCTATATGTTCAAAGAAATATATTTTTTTTAAACGTTCATTGTTGTCATACTAACTAAATTTATCATTAAGAAGATATCTGTCTGTACCATAGACATATAAAAAATTGTAAGCAAGTATGCAGAGATAAAAAAGCTCGATGTTTACGAGTATGCACTGTTCACAATATTATGTTAGTTTAATATAGGTCAGTATCTCACATGATCAGTTGAGTATCTACTTACTTACAATTACTGTTATCAATATAATATTAATCTAAATAGTATGTATGTATAACACTTTCCTTTCATTATGTAACTTTATTATTATACCAATATACATACATATATGTTTATAATATACAATCAAGTAGATTCAGATGATTTATACATAATATATCATAAAGTAAAATATAGATCGAAGTGCATGGTGGCAAACTGTTGAAAATGATACATAAAGTAAAAAAAATATAATAAGGCTTTAAACAGAATATGGAAGTTATGAATGTAATAAGAGTAATAAATCAACAAAAAATATATCTGAAATAAGATTGTTTGATAAATTAGTTAGTTTGTATTAAAAATAATATATTATTACAAAATATTGTGAAAAAACGAATGTTGATATGGTGTAAATATTGGTTTCATATAAGAAGTCTAGATTTTTTTGAAATTTACATATAAAGGATTGTGCAAGATTAGCTCGATGCTTTTATCAAAACGACGCGACGTTTCAATCTACACATCAACGGTACCTGTCACATGTAAGTCTAATTAGTGACAAAAATAATCTTCTATTTAGGAGGAGAGTTTCCTTCCGGACTGGCCGTAGATTCCAAGGCAATTTATATCCCAACGTTTCACCCACAACTGCGGTCGGCATCTTCAGGGATGAGTATGTACGATTTGCCAATAACATTCGAGGCATCTTATAGTGTGTTCAACCGTCAGTCGCCTATAACATTCATGGCTTCTTAAAACGCTTTCAATCTTCTATTTTATGTTATTACGGGATACTTTATACAAAGCACATTTTTTAAGCTTTCAAAGTATGTTTAAAATACACCTATAAGAGTTCATCTTTGCACAATTGTTGTGCACCTCTGTGTAACGGCTATTTATAAAACATCATGTTAGTAGAAAATTATTATAATACTAAAACAAAATAAATATTGAAGTGGGTCAATGATGTGTTCCGTATCAAATCCATTTCTAGAGATTCAATAATTTATTTTGTTATTTCGTTCTTACATCACGTCGTAACGTTACTCTATGTAGATATATTATTATTTATTACAAAAATACCAGTTTTAGAAACCAAAATTTCAAACAGCTAAAAATTTGCGATACCTGAAATATTAAGGTACTTATTTAATTTCTCATTGTTTTTCAAATATTTTTTATACTAACAGTCTGGCCAATCGTAACCATTATTAATTTCACTAAAAAAAGGACGATGGTTTTAGGTTCTGAGATTTTAAATTGAAAAACCGGTTAGTGATAGGTACCTAATAAAAATTAATGAAGAAAATATTTAATTATATATGTCTAAACAAATTAGTGTTTATAACGAAATTTCGTAATGATCAAATGGTGTATTATTGGTACCAAGATATTTTTTGTTTTATAAAAAGTTTAACCTCTGTAACAGTTTGCTTAATCAATCAAATTATATCTAAACGATGAGCTTAGTTGTTCCCAATTAGATATTTTATATTTTTTAATTCGTATGTATAAGTTTTATCCCGTATTTATCCCGTGGAGCACCCGGTAAAGAATTGGTCTCCCACTCTTTTCCATAAGTTTTCGAGTGTCCTGTAAAAGGCAGGTGTTCGAAAAAATAAGACACTTTACATCTAAAATTCAGCGATGAGGTTTGCCACCCATCCTGAATGTCTTGACTTTGTATTGGCACAGAGAAGACAGCTTGCATGTTTTATATGCAGCTGGTCTGCTGGCTGCCCCACTTGTGGGATATGTCGTGATGGTATAGTAGTATAGTAAGTTATAATAAATTTTTGTAAGAGCAAATATTTTTTGCTAACACTTTTTCTGACAACTATGTTCTTGATTTGGGGGATCAAAAGTTCAACCATTACATTAGTTATGAAATGGCTCAAATAGCGTGTCAAAAGATAATATGATTGTTTTTAATAAATAACACTTAAGTAACAACATCGCTCTTTCAATTACAGACTACTATCTTGAGGTTTTTTAAGAATTAAGCAACTGAGTTGTTTATAGTAATCAATCGTTAGAATAAATACCAACGTGTTCGCGAACATTTATTTGAATATATATTACGTATTAAAAAAAAACAAATAAATAAGAATATGCCAAGTTAAAATAAATTAATTTAGGTATATAATAAACAAAATTAAATGCAAACGTTCACGATGAAAGTAAAAAAAATGTATTTCGTTTGAACAATAAAATGACTGTATGAACTAATACGAACACATGTCTTAACCAATATTATAATTAATACAAATTAGAACAACAACCTTTCATTGCACACCTCAGGCTATAATAAAAGTCTTATTATTAATAATAAAGTCAGTCAATTATGTCATAAGTAGTGAGAGAGTAGTAGCAGGCGGCTGATATAATAATATAGCGTTACAATCAAAAGTTTGATACATGCGTATCAACACACTGGTATAGAAACACGTACATACATTGTATGTATATTGTAATGTTATTGTACCGTACAGACAATTCGTCAATACGGAAGCTGAGAGAGTATAGACTCACACACAATTTATAACAACATTACGATATGTGACTGATCTTTAGTAATGTATAGTTTAAGGGGTTGTATTTGTATTGGTGTTAATGTAATTCTGCAATTTGAGACATTGCTGGAAAC
Organism: Athripsodes cinereus; assembly: GCA_947579605.1. Lineage (NCBI taxonomy): Eukaryota > Metazoa > Arthropoda > Insecta > Trichoptera > Leptoceridae > Athripsodes > Athripsodes cinereus. The sequence goes on from OX388315.1 coordinate 27,012,325, forward strand.
TCGAGACACAAGAGTTATAAAATAGTTTATCAGTTATTGAGATCTGCATAGTGATTTCATCGCTTCTTTGATTGTCAATACTAGGTTGGAGTTTGGAGGATTTCCAGTTATCTGAACAGAATTATGTCACTTCTACAACTTTAATCAATGGTACCTATATTATTATTGGACAAAATTAAAGTGTCCAAGGACACTGTACAATTCGTCAATTCTAGGACATTAGATTCACGTCATATTATAAATATAGATAAATAGATATAGTAATAAATAGAGTTTTAAATAGATAGATTAAATGAGAATCTCGGATACATAAAGGTATCCACGTCAAAAGTTACAAATGATATTATATTACATTGAATATTTTGGATACAATATGTATCCACGTCAAGAATGTAAAACAGAAAACAATATTTAATACCTAGTCATTATTTAGTATTAGCATTGAGATTAGGATTTATGAAAAATATGACTCATTTAAAAAAAACCTCGTAAACTTTCTAGAAGAAGGAAAGTTTTGAAAAGATAAATTCTATCTTGTATTCTCAAAAAAAGAATGGGAATAAAGTAAAGGTCTCGAAGGCCGATATGGAGTGTGGATGTGGCGAACACTGTCACGCAAACCGAATGGAAGGATCTCTGGAGGAATACAGATACTCGCAACAAACAACTGATACAGGATCCCACCAAACGTGTCCCCGGTTTTAATCTTCCACGCAAGCCTTGGGTTCAACTCAATCGAATCCGAACTGACCTGGGCTGCTGTAACTACCTCTTATGGAAATGGGGAAAGAAGGAATCTCCGCAGTGTGATTGTGGCGCAGATTATCAGACAATTCGCCACATCGTCGAGGAGTGCCCATTGCGCAGATTCCCAGGGGACCCATCCAGCCTGCACGGAGCGGGAGAGGATGTTACCAACTGGCTGCAGCAGCTGGACCTGAGACTATGAAACATGACTGAGACGCAACCACAAGTGGTGAAGAATACTGCCCAAGACTCGCCATACGAAAAAAAAGTAAGGAATAAAGTAAGACAATAATAAAAATATTATAATAAAGCTCCAAGATTTGAAAGTGTTAATTTACTTTACGATTCAAAATTATTGACACGAAACTTACCTAATAAATATATATCTATAATATGCAATGGTATCACTTCCCTGATTATTTATAAGCAATCAAAGGTAACGACTGCAAGACAGTCGGAGTAAGTTGTCAGGCAAGTTCACACGATATGACTCAATCCATAATAACACTACACTACATACATTTACATTACATTTCTATGTATGTAGATATGAATACACAATCGTAAATATTATTACGATAATAATATTATGTTTGGTACCTACTTTCATATTACAGATCTGATACATAATATACTCAAATATGAACAATATTATAATTATTAATAGTATTTAGTCGCGATATATTCTATGAACTGTTTTTGTATTGGATAAATCTAAATAACAAAACATGACACTTATAATAATAATGAAGTTATGTCAGTCATATAATATAAGTTAACGTATCATGCGATCATAAGATTTAGTATTTTTTAAAAGATGTCATATCAAATTGCAGCAGACACGCGTGCTGTGATTTAAACTTACAAAAAATAAAGAAAGATTATGACTGCCTTGCATATGTGTTGCTTAATACTATTACTACTACCATACCATCACGGCATATCCCACAAGTGGGGTAGCCAGCAGAACAGCTGCATGCAATAGAAATGCGACAGTCTTCTCTTTGCCAATAAAAAAATAAGAAATTCAGGACGGGTGGCAAACCTCATCGCTGATTTTAAGATGTAAAATGTTTTTATTTTTTCGAACACCTGCCTTTTACAGGACACTCGAAAAGACCAATTCTTTACCAGGTGCTCCGGGTGCTCCACGGCGCGGCATACTTAATTTTAATTACATTTATATTTTGATGACATTTAAGATGCATTACCCCTTCACTTGTTTAATTTTCTCATTATAAATAAATATCAAATAATCGCGCTATGATGTTTTTCAAAATACAAAAAAAATAATGGTAGATTGGTAAGATTGATGAACGATAATAATTATGGTCTTCGTTAAAAGCAAACCTCATAGCTATGCAATATAGGAGCTGGATGAATCAATGCATTTAGAGGAACTGTTCAGATTGTGCAGGATTGGAAGAGCTTAAGAAGGTGATCACTTAAGGTGAGGGATACAAGATAATATGACACAAAGAAAGGAATAAAAATGATAGACGATTGGTAATACCTGCTTCATGTTTGATAAATTAAAGAAATGCATCATATTATGAATAAGTATTGAATACTGTCAATAGAATCTAACAATTAGAAGTTTTTTATTCCACTTTTTTTAATGATTTCTAGCGTTAGTAAAATAATAAGTTATTTTTTGTCAATGTTAACCTAAATTGTTCTCGTATTATAATGTTTTCCGTTGTTTTTTGTTAATGTAAATGCATAATAAATTTCTACAAGGTCACTCTAAGTCGATGGGAAAAACAATCAATAATTTACTTTACATCTTACACAAATTATATCGAAATTATTTCCAAATATTATAATACACGTTAGATGTGTCTATGAAGAAAAAAGTTTTCTTTATACAACATTTCTTCAACAAATTATTTTAATTAACAAATACACACACAAACGTATTTCAATAATAGTATAGATATTTTCATTGCATCTGTAATACATCATCATACAGGTGAAAATTAAAGCAATTATCTGATTAATAGTATGTAATTTAAAATCATCTAGGTACTCAATATAATTTTAATAACTTCTATATGCATCTCAAGTAATCTTCATTATTGAGTTATTTAGATCAACAATTTTGTTGTTGCTACTTATGGTAAGAAGTTAAAGGTACTCGCATAATACTAAGTGGAGCATCTGGTAATGAATTGGTCTCCCACTCTTCTCCGTAAGTTTTCGAATGTCCTGTAAAAGGCAGGTGTTCCACAAAATTAAGACATTTTACATCTTAAATTCAGCGATGAGGTTTGCCACTCATCCTGAATATCTTGATTTTATATTGGCACGGATAGGAAAGCTTGTATGTTTATTATATTCTGATCTGCTGGATACTTTTCTTGTGGGATATATGCCGTGATGTTACAGTAGTATAGTACTACTACTAAATTATCACGGCATATCGCACAAGTGGGGTAGCCAGAAAACCAGTGGCATTTAATAATCGTGCAAGCTGTCCTCTCTTTACCAACAAAAAGCTAAGATATTCAAGATGAGTGGCCAACCTTATCACAGAATTTAAGATGTGAAATGTCTTTATTTTTTCGAACTCTTACCTCTTATAGGACACTTAAAAACTGGAAAAAATGGGAGACCAATTTTTTGCCAGGTACTCCCAGAATAATTAATATAAGAATGTTTTTTATTTAAGAAAAATCATACATACCTACATGAATAAAAATAAATTTATTTTATTTATTACAATCGTTCAAATTATGATTAATGATATAAAAATACTTCTCGTGTAAAAACTCAATTACATCAATAGTCCTTGACTATTTATGCCACATAAAATATAAATATATCGTTCTAGATTATTTAAAACAAAACAAAAAACATTACATTTATTTTTAATATGTATCTTTTTAATGATAACTGGATTATCTATTAAACATAATTATTTCGCGGTTTTGTATCATAAAGTATCCAAACGGTATCTACGTGTACGTTAAGAAATAAACAATATAAAAAAAGCTTTTTTTACACTTGTAAAGTATTTAGGCATTAAGCACGTTCTATGTTTCATGTGTGTTCCAAAACGGAGATTTATGTGATAGAAGTATTTCTGTTATAATATTTTTTTTATAAATGAATTAACTATACTATCCTATACTATACTATACCCTCACGCCATGTCCCAGGAGGGGTAGGCAGAGAGAACGGAACGCCATATAGATCTATCCTTACATACTTCTTTCGCTTCCTCTACATTCATCCAGTTTTTCATACATGCACGCCAATTTCTCTTACTCAGCACGCGTTCGTCCTTAAGAATTTGGTCCACGTGATCAAGCCACGTGGTTCTTGGACGTCCGCGCTTCCTCACACCCCTTCTTTCAGATAAATACATCCTCTTCGTCATCCTGAATGAATGAATTAATGATCATTATAAACCCAAAACGTGAGCAAGACAATCTGGAAAAATATTTTGTCTGGTGGAGTGGAAGGAAGAAGAAGCAGGGGCCGAAAACCAACAAGATGGTCAAATCATGTGAGAGATGCTGCAGGGGGTACAATGTGTGAGGCGTTTAGGCAGGCGGAGAATAGAGCGCAGTGGAGGAGCTTGTCGCTTGGTTGGGGTCGTGGTGGTCACGATCCTCAGCATTGAGGGCCCGACTTGGAAGAAGAAGAGAAACCCAAAAGGATTGTAAAGAAAGATAAGGAATTCGGGATCTTACATTTGAAAACCTGGAATTGTTTCATTGTATCACGACAGATTCAAACCTTTACCAAAAAAAACACATTTTTTGGAGATGTGTGATGCATCCAATCATAAATTTTATGCATGCATATTTACAAAATGAACGGAATAATTTTAATGTTTATTGCCGCACGGCAATCTCTTTCATCCAACCATGAATTGCGATGGTAAAGTAATAGTGATAATATGGTAGCAATTGGCAGTGATTGAATGTATGGATTGTAAAATTATGATACCGTAAAAACATCATATGAGGATGCTTTCTAAAATTAATGAGGGAATGGAATAAAAATTAGTAAATATTTAATAGAAAGGTGCTAAGAAATTAGATCAAGGAGAACATGATTTTCGTAGCTTGCTAAGTATTTAGGTATTTGGGAATCTGAAATGAACACAACGAAAATAGTATAAAGAATTTTTATAACTATAACTATTTTTTATTTTATCAAGTTTCTGGTAAATCAGTTTATTTTAACCGATTCAAATGCAGGAGATATTTATTTTGTATACGTATTTGTAGAATTATAAATAAATTCATGAGTAATCACGAATATTTTAAATATTCATAAGATTTTTAAAGACTCTTTATTTTTTATTTGGTTGATAAAAATCATTGCTGAATTTATAACATATTATAAAACTATTGAATTTAAAAATACGGGTCAAAAAGTAAAGCCTTAAAAAGCAATGATAAGAGTGATAGAGAGAACTTCTACTACTATCCCAACACGGCATATCCTACAAGTGGATTAGCCAGTAACCATCCGCATGTAATAAAAATGCAAGCTATTCGTGCCATCAAAAAATAAAGATATTTAGAATAGGTGGCAAACTTCATCGTTAAACTAAACTACAGCAACTAACGGGATGAAAGGTGTCAATATTAAAGTTCCCTGAGATATCCCAATCATCAGGAATATTAATAACAAAAAGATATTTAAATCACACTGCCTTTAAAGATACAAAAAATAATTGGAAAATATTGTAAACAATCTTCGATTTTTTTTTATTGTAGGGGTATTCAAAGTTATCCATTAAGGTAAACAATAAACGAAGAAAATCAAATCAACCACCCTTCCAAAACATAAAATAATTCCTGTAAATATTCATACATAATCAATCTGCTCTGAATTAAATGACTGTGAGCGTTAATATACATATTATTATTGTTATAAGATATTATTTCTAAACAAAAGAGATGGGTATAATATTTTTTCGTCTGTTCGCAATGCCGAACCGTGATTGGTCGGCGCGATTGTTTACGTTGTGCTGTATGCATAGCGAAAGCACTCTCTGGGGTAGGTGCATCTGATATATAAAAGTGTTACAGACAGGTAGATGGTATCAGTAGCTCGTTGCCTACGATCCTTCACACAAAGTGACAATGAGATTGCTGGTAAGAACATACAAATAAAATAATCATTCAAATATTTAAACTGAAATACATTCCAAATTTAAATAATTACAAAATAAATAAATCTCAATTCGAATGTGTTCCAAATACAAAAGTGCAGTGAAGAATTTGAAATAGAAATCGCGTGTGATTTTATTCAAATGTGCTTTTTCTCATGGATGACCAGTGTTAATCATGGACTCTTGTATATTTTATTTTGAATCATCTATGAATGAAAGTGAATATTATCATATTTATCACATCTGTATTTGCTTACGTTCTTTGACTATAACTAAAACACCAACTGAAAAGATTATTTTCAGAAATTTCTTTTTCAAAAAATATGTCTCGATTTGTTTGACAGTTTTCTTTTGGATTTTCAAATTACAAACAATCCACGACTTTCTTTTTCACGTTTGATTTTTCTGCATTTAAATTAGTTTGTTAATTTTTTAGAGATTTTTAAATTATGTAGATGTACGCTTGTTATTAATTTTATTTTATTATAATGAAAACATCGATATATTTATGAAACTAATGAAAAGCTGAAAAAAGATTGAACATGATAGGTATAACAAAAATCTATTAAACATTTTTTTTTTATTATTCGTACTAAGAAACCGTTATCATGAAAAAGGAATATCAGAAAACATTTCCTTTTTCCAAATAAGTTTTCAGAGCAAATTGAAAAAAATAATACGACTTATTTCTTCATGGATAGTTAGATATAGCAATTTAATCCATAGAACCGATGTCTGAAATATAAAGGTTCGTTAAGAAAAATATTTATATTAAGTTTATAAACGATTTAAATCATTAATTTGCGATGATTTCGTGTTAGTAGACCATCAAAGTATTAGGAAGAAATTACTTCGTATATAAATTGTTAACATTTTCATAGCAACACAACATGCAACTTTGCAAACACGAATCACAATAGAGATTAGTACCTTCACATAAATAGTCATGTTCTATTTAAAAAGGTAAAAAAAATATTTTTAATGTGTATGAATAATAAATTGATTCCTTACATGACTTTTTGTGAACATTATTTTGGTAGATATTTTAAATATTTTCATTTGTATCACGATATTTCCAATTTTAAATAGCTCATATTAAAGATATGAATATTAAAATTCACTTTTCAGATTTTCACAACCATTTCATGCTATCTGGATATCTGTAGTTGCTGCTATTGTCTTGAGCTTTCCGCGACAGTACGCTCGCCGAAAGCTCGAAATTACAGTAACAAATCTTCAAGAGTCCATGAAATCTCTTCAACTACACGGAAATCTCGATATTTAGTCAAAATAATATTAACACAAAATATTATAAACATGTAGTACCTATACATGAATTGTTATTTCAGGAAAAAAATACCATAGGCATATGTTATATAAGTAAAAGCAATTTAAATCAGAACGCACGCGTCTTGGGAAGGTTTCCAAAATATATTTTTTTTTATTATCAAAATAATTCATCAAAAAATTACTTAAAATTTTATTGTTTTGCTCGTGAGAATCGCTGATATTTAGTTTTCATGATATTCTACGATAGAAATAATTGAAAAAAAAATAACGTTACATCATAGTACAATAATTATTGTAATGTATGTGCGGTCGATAATGAGAGTTCAGTGTTTGTTCTTCCGTGATTTCATAACGCACATATTATTCAAGTTACCTAGTGTGCAGAATGTACCCAGAGTCTTATGTTATTTCAATACGTACATAAGTCAATTGTTAATCACTCTATACATTAATTGTGCTCCGTCTATAAGATTTATTTAAACAAAAGAGAATTATAATTGTATTTCACGTAACTAGTTTATGGAATCTTTATTAGTCATAACTAAATCACGCAAACGAAAGTTACGCGAATGACAGGTAATTAATTAATTATCTTTAAAATTATATCAATTTAATAACAGCTTCCAATTATAGATATTTATTCTGAAATAAGTAATTAATATTAACGATTCACTCATAAACACTTATCATTTTGTAAGATTTTCTCATTTTAGAGATGTTGCGTTACAATATTTTTATGTTCTGAGCCTGAGTGCTCTTAATTACTCTAATAAAATACCATTACAATACCGTCACGGCAAATCCTATAAGTTGGGTAGCCATTAAACTAGGTGTATGTTATAAACACGCAAGCTTTCATAACTGTGCCAACGAGAAATTAAGATATTCGGAATGGGTACCAACCTTCATCGATTAATTTAGGATGTAAAATGTATATTTTTCGAAATGCTTTTACAAGACACTTGAAAACTTGCGGAAAAGAGTGGGAGTAAACGTTGATGGCAAACTATTTACCCAATTCTTTTTTTAGTAAACAATTTTTTTTTTTTTTTTTCATTCCAATATACGGCGTCAGCCCATTACACGTAAATAAATATAATGGTTATATAATATTATTATTATTTACTAACAACGCTTTGTATTTTTCTGTTTCAGTGCTTCACAGTATTGGCCTGCGTGGCAGCCCTAGCGGTGGGCGGAGAAGAGGGCAAGGAGCCCGCGGCCGCCCAGTCCGCCGTAGCCCCAAAAGACCCCGCCCCAGCTGAGTCCTCAGTAGACAAGAAGCAAGATAAGAGAGGACTGCATGACTTCGGATATGGAGATGGTGGACATGGAGACTTCGGTGGTGGTGACTTCGGAGGCGGAGACTACGGAGGTTCTCATGGAGGTTTTGGTGGCGGTGACTATGGTGGTGATCATGGACATAAAATCGTCACAGTTGTAAAGAAAGTTCCCGTGCCTTATCCAGTGGAGAAGCATATTCCCGTACCAGTCACAAAACACGTCCCAGTCCCCGTCAAGGTGCACGTTCCACAGCCCTATCCAGTTGTGAAACATATCCCATACCCAGTCAAGGAAATCGTCAAAGTACCAGTACATATTCCAAAGCCATACCCAGTAACCAAAACTATTCCATACCCAGTCAAAGTACCCGTTGACAGGCCTGTCCCAGTCAAGGTGTACGTACCACAGCCATACCCAGTAGAGAAAAAAGTCCCATACCCAGTCAAGGTTCATGTCCCAGCTCCATACCCAGTTACCAAACATGTTCCATACCCAGTCAAAGTACCAGTTCATGTACCAGAGCCATACCCAGTGGAGAAAATTGTTCATGTACCAGTTAAAGTGCACGTTGACAGGCCTTATCCAGTACATGTACCAAAACCATACCCAGTTCCAGTAGAGAAACCAGTCCCATACCCAGTTGAGAAGAAGGTCCCATACCCAGTAAAGGTACCAGTCGATCGTCCAGTTCCAATCCATGTAGAAAAACCAGTCCCTTACCCAGTCAAGGTACCTGTACCAGCTCCATACCCAGTAGAGAAGATCGTCCATGTTCCAGTTGAGAAACAAGTTCATGTGCCAGTGAAGGTTCCATACGATAGGCCAGTCCCATACACAGTAGTGAAGCACGTGCCACATGTCGTTGAGAAGCCAGTCCCATACGAAGTGAAGGTCCCATACCCAGTGCATGAGGAGTCCCATCATGGAGGCGGTGGTGAAGGAGGTGACGGGGGATACGGAGAGGGCCACCACGATTACTAACTCTCCTCATTACCCTCTGACCTTATTTATGTCGTTTTAAGCTCTCGCCCTCTGAATATTACAAAAATGTTGTGCCCACATAAGCACATGTGAACTGCATAGACTGATCCTAAGCAAAACGAGGCAACCAACTATTTTTATTATTATCTATTTTTAATAAACTTTTAAGTTACACTTTTTGGTTTCATTTCTTTATCACCACACCGTATCAAGTTGCTTCAAAGCAAAAAAAGATTTTTTAAAAGACCATTTTTTGAGGTTCTACCAATTTTATCGAATTTGTTTGATTCAATAACATGACGATACATAATATAGAGCAAAGCAATAATAATTGTTCGTTATAAAAAGCAGGTAAAATGATTAAAATAACACAGTACGTATTTTAATAATAATTATTGATTTGTATCGCTGTAGTATAGTGAAGACTGAAATCGAAAGTGTTGGATTAATAACATAATATCTTACAATAAACTTTCTCACATTAATGAGAAAATCTATTTGATATGTGCTAGGTATTATTATTTGAATTAAAATTACAAACAACTGTTATTTTTTTTGAAAGGCCGTGTTGTATGTAGATTTAAATACGAGAAATTTGTTTAATGTTATTTTAGCGTATGCAGGTACTTTTGCAAATTAATTATTTATCTCTTAGTTTGAAGTGTCGTAAATTAAATTAAAGTTAGCGATAGTAAATAATTAACATAAATCATTTTATTTTGCACACGGAAGTATGATTGTAAACATTATTCACGGTTCGTAAACTGTGAAACATTCCTTTTGATAAAAAAATAAATTTGAGATACACAAAAAACACCAACATTTAGCCATGAAATTAGGTAAATCCTGTTATGACTAATAATTTATTTTTGCAATGAGTTCTGCTTTACCACATAAGGCAAAGATTTCAATAATATACGATCTTTGTATTATGTAAAATAAATATTTTTCGAGTAACTTGTGTTCGAATAACATCACATTTAAGATATTTAACATCTTCAGTTTGAGGTATGCCACCCATCCTGTATTTCTTAAATTTTATTGACACTGTGAGGGACATCTTGCATGTTTATTACACGCAGCTGATCCGCCGGCTACCTCACTTAAGGAAAATGCTGTGATGAATAAATTTATTTATTTATTTATTTAGGCATGGCTTTTGCCTTTTACATGTTGACAAACACAAAAATAAAAATAACAACAACAAGTAAATCCAAATAGTAAATTAAAATAACAAGTAAAATGAATGATTATGTAAAATAAAAAATCATCTGTTTTTAATATATATAGATATGCATAAAAATTACATAAGAATAAAAAACTTCATATAGGTAAGTATATTTCACACTTCGGTTTGCAAAAAAATTAAATGTTAGTTTATCCAAAAAATATTTCATCAGATCATAAAACGATCAAACCAGTCAATAATACAGGAAATTTATTTATCATACTTTTTTGTCTTACTGTATCCACTATAAGTAACACATATTCATTTGATTGCTCTACATAAAAGCTGTAGGTTTATTTTTCCGTCATAACTCGGTCGATTTTTGATAAATATAATACGTTATAAAATAAAACATATTTCATATATTATTAAAGATGCGGTCATCGTTATGAAATCACAGCTGTTACGAAATAAGACGGTAATAACACGTAGAACGAGATAATTATTAAATGTTATTTTACACAAGCTGCTACGATATTTGTGTAAATACCCGTTACATCATGTACTTAGTACATTACAACAATGTATGTAACAGATTCACTACACTGAATACCTAATAATCGCAACAAATTTTCAACTGCAGTGCTCGTAATAGAAAAACAATGGGTAGTCTCTTCGTTTAATTTTAATTCCATACATACGTTAGCTACAACAAGTTGTTTATTGCTATCAGAATCAGTCACGGTAGAATAAACAGATGGAAAGTGAAATGATTTCTATCATATCATATAACTTTAATCACATAACACCCTAACCAGGTAAGTACTGGTAACAGGTACTGTAATAATGATAATAAATCACTTACCTTATGTAGGGAATGTTGGCTGGGATGTGGTATTTGGAGCCTGGATCGAAGTCCAACTCTGATCTCAGTACTGGAGGTTTGATGCCAGTGTATTCTTCCCTAAAATAAAAATAAAAATGTTATATACTACTAAGATAGAAATTATTACTGTCGGTGGATTTGTGAAATCTATGTATGTGCCTTTATGAAGATTTTATAGATGATCTAAGAAACTGTTTGACTGGACGGCATTCTCTATGTATCTGGTTCAAAAGTGTCTCTAAGAAATTCTATAGTATCTCTATTGAATCTCAAGATTCGATTCGTAAATTTCTTGGAATCATTTTTTAAGTTCGTTTGCATTATCCAAGAAAAGCAGCACGTAAAATATTTGATTTCTCTCAATAACTTCATTTAATCAGTAGGTGCGTTTCATTGCAGGTTATTCCATCAGTAGATGCGGTTCGACGAGACGAATAATTTGGTATCAATATCTCATTTTTGACAACAACAAAAAAATAATTTGAGAGGTTTCATAGAAACGTCTTTAATGTGTATTTGATTCAAATTAATTTACCCAGATGTTTCTAATAATATATTTTAGTCTAATTTTTACTAAGTATTGATATGTCTATTAAATGAAATTGTCTGTTAGACGTGGAACCTTATTTTTAACTTGATTTAATTATCACGAATATTCAAATGAAATGTTATGAATAAAACATACTTCAGTCTCCACCAGTGACAGTTGTATTGCTCCTTCCTGACATCCTTTGTAAAGACGCCCCACCTCCATTTGTCCATGATGAGGGCGAAGGGTAGGAATGGAACCTTGTCCATGGCCATAGCGAACAGGTAGTTAGTGTCGTGAGCCAAATCATCTATTGACTTCTGCACTAGGCCAAGAGTTTGGAGATGGCGAGGACTAGATACGGACAGGGCTATGGCTTCACCAATAGCCTCATGGAAACCTAAATTAAAGGAATATAACATTGTAGTATGCATAGTTATGAATAATGTAGGAGGTATTTTCTAAATACAACAACAGGATCGTGTTGAAACAGGTTGGATATAATAAGAGATAAATAATTTATTGTATTAGCGATGTGACAATAATTTATAGCGACTCATTATTATACATGAATGGAACATAATTCTGATTATTCATTCAACTTAGAAATCGATTAACTAAAACATCCTATAGAAAGCTACAATATTTGGTAATCTTATGTATTGGATCATGATTCCTGTTTATTTTGTATTAGGTTAATAATAAATTATAATGAAAAGTTCAAATTGGTTTTTCTGCTTTCATAACCAGTAAGTTTAACTTTTTTTACGAACAAACGCTTTAATCCTTTATGCTCTACATGTATAATGCTGTATACAGTAGTACAGACACAAACACAATTTATAAACATATGATTAAATATAATTAAACACTTTTTTTAAGTACTGTACCTATATTTTTTTAAAGAACAAACAGTTAATTACAAAGAACCACAACTATGCAAGAATAATATATTAACAAACCCAATTTTGTTTCATCTGATAAAAACAGAGAAACGACAATTTATAGAATGAATGTTATTTCATTCTTATGTATTTTTTACACGCTGTCTCCATTAGTTGTCAAAATCCATCATAATAAAATCAATTGAAACAAAACAACAAAATGGAACAAACTAAAATCAAATAAAAAATTGAAAATGAAAATAATCTAACTACTAAGGGAAATATCTAAGTACTTATTTTAAAATTAAAATAATCTAACAACTATGGTAAGAGGTACTTTATAACATAATATATTCTGGTATTTTACGTTACGTACTTTTATCTCATTTCATCTCCTCTGACTAACAGTCGTATCTGCTAAAATGTAAATTGTTCAGGAGAGCGTTTTTAGTGTTTTGCCGTGCATATTTTCATCTCTCCTATAGTTATATGAAATACTGTCAAATATTGTATTATTTAGCTAGGCTGCCTGTCTTCAAACATCCTCCCATTCTATTGGTTTATTTCGTGTATTATTCTATATTATTTCATCTCTACAAGATGCCAAGGCCGGCCCGCAGGGTCGATTTTCAGAGACTGAATGACCTTGAAGTACTTGAGAGTACTGAGAAATGCTAACAAGTCTCAGACTCTGTGAAAGGAAACTCCTGCTCTACTCCTCCATATATTAGGAGGCGGGCAACGTCAAAAGAAACGACGTAGTAGACAGGGACCGATTGTTGGTCGGTATAAGCTAACAACCAACCCTTCTTAACGGAAGATGTTGGAAAGGGCACTCTCTTGCCCGGAGGAGCTAAAATCTTCTCAAAGGCGGAGGAACCTACGAGGTCAACGGCATGAGGATGTGGAATGCAAGGGAAGCTACCACATTAAAGGCTCTAGCAGCATCCCAAAGTACCAACGAATTATGAAAATGATAAGATCTTTAGTAAAATCTTCCGGAGGTAAAATAGACCCCCGTTCGGCTCTCCGGGTGGGGTCTGCTCTAGATCTTGTCATTATGCAGAGTACACACGAGAAAGAAGAAGAGGATGTGAGAAGAAAACAAACCAACAGAAACAGCACACAAGGAAGATACGCCACCTGGAACGTCAGAACTTTGCTGCAGAACAGTAAGCTTGACAACCTAAAAGAAGAGATGAAGAAAATGAAATTAAGCGCGTTAGGAATCTCTGAAATGAGATGGCCTAATCCTGGAGATATGTGGACGGGAGAGTTTCGACTGATCCATAGCGGTAGTATAGAAGGGAAACCGGGGCAAGGGGGGGTAGGAATCATGTTAAGTAAGGATTTGGGGAGGAGAGTAAAGGGGTATGTACAGTATGGAGGTAGAATTATTTTAGTCAAGCTAGACACCAGACCCGTAGATACAATACTCATTCAGGTTTACATGCCAACATCTAGCCATAGCGACGAAGAAATTGAGAGTATATACGAAAACATCCAGAAATTGCTAGATGACACAAAAGCTGAGGAAAATGTGATTGTAATGGGAGACTGGAACGCAGTAGTTGGGGAAGAAAGAGAGGGATCAGTCGTAGGAGCGTATGGGCTGGGCATTAGAAACGATAGAGGCAACCGTCTAATTGAATTTTGTGCCAAAAATAAAATGGTTATAGCTAACACGTGGTTCCAACACCACTATAGACATCGATATACGTGGAAATCTCCCGGAGACAGATTCCGGTCGCAGATTGACTATATTTTAACGCGGCAACGGTATAGAAACCAAATTAAAGATTGCAGGAGCTATGCAGGCCCGGACATTGATAGCGACCATAATATGGTTGTGGCGGAAACCATACTGAAATTCAAAAGGCTCGAGAAGAGAACCAAAAAAAGATGGGACTTAAAGCTTTTAAAAACAAAAGAAGTAAAAGAAAAATACGACGAAAAAACTAAAGTTTGCGATTTTGAGAACAATGAAAGTGTAAACAGAGTATGGGAGAAAATCAAAGAGAAAATAACCACAGCGGCAGACGAGGTAATAGAGAAAGGAAAGCCGCAAGCTAGGAAAGAATGGATTACGGACGATATATTAGAAATGATTGAAGAAAGAAGGAGGTTAAAGAACTCGAGAACAGAAGAAGGAAAAAAGGAATATAAAATCTTGAGAAACAAAATCAACAGGGAGTCCAAATTAAGAAAGGAATGCTATCTGCAAGAAAAATGCAGGAATATCAACAGAAATATAAAACAAAGAAAATTTGAAACTGCATATTCTGAAGTCAAGAATTTTTTCAATGATAAGACACAGCCACGATGTGCTATCCAAGATCAAAACGGCAAACTACTGTTTGAGGATGAATTGATCGTTAAAAGGTGGAAAGAATACCTAGAACAACTTTACAAAGGAAAGAACATACTTGAGGAAAGTAAAGCACTGGAAACAGAATTTGACAAAGAAAATAATGGAGATGATATCTTAAGAAGTGAATTTGATAATGCCTTATCAAAATTGAAAGACGGCAAAGCACCAGGTATTGACCTAATTCCATCAGAGCTGCTTAAATGCGCAGGAAGCGGCATGCTTGACACTTTGTATAAGCTTGTCTGCAAAATATATAACACAGGAGAGATACCTGAGGACTTCGCCAAATGTCTGATACGAGCGCTACCTAAGAAAACAGGCACGACAAAGTGCGAACAACACAGAACATTAAGCATGATATCACACGCTTCTAAGATACTCACCAACATTATAATGAAAAGGGCGGAAAATAAAATAAACGAAACACTTTCAGAAGATCAATTTGGATTCCGCAAAGAGACAGGTACAAGAGATGCAATTCTGAGTCTAAGACTTGTTCTTGAAAAGAGAATAACAGTGAATAGAAACACGTATGTAGCATTCATCGACCTAGAAAAAGCATTCGATAAAGTAGAATGGGAACAACTTTTTAAGACTCTAAACCAGATAGGAATGAGCTATAAGGACAGAAGAGCAATCTGGAGCCTATACAAGAATGAAATGGCTGTAATTAAAAGCGGAGAGAGCTGCGCAGAAGCGAGAGTAGAACAAGGTGTAAGACAGGGATGCTCAATGTCGCCAGCACTCTTTAACTGCTATATACAGCAAGCTATTGATGAACTCAGAGAAGAAATGAAGAATTGGACAGGAGTAAAAATAAATGGGAAAAAGGTTGACATGATTAGATATGCTGATGACATAGCACTGCTCGCAGACTCCGAGATGGAGCTGAACGAAGCCTTAGGAAAAATGGAAAGTATACTGTTGTCAAAGTACAACATGAAAATAAATAAAGATAAAACAAAATGTATGGTCGTTGGAAGGGAGGAAGCGACTGCGAACATTGCCATAAATGGAGTGAGCATCAAACAAGTAAGAGAATTCGTGTACTTGGGCAGCAGAATAAACCAGGACGGACGCTCCAAATCAGAAATTGTGAGCAGAATAAACCAGGCACGAATTGCCTTTAACAAAAAATCCAAAATATTAGAATCCCCTAATATTGATCTAAGCGTGAGGAAGAATCTCACTAAAGCCTTTGTGTGGAGCATTCTGCTATATGGGTGCGAGACGTGGACCATCAGTAAGAGGGAAAGCGGACGGTTAGCGGCATTTGAAATGTGGTGCTATAGACGCATGCTGAAGATTCATTGGTCGGAACACGTCGAAAACGAAGAAGTGTTAACCAGGGTTGGCGAAAAAAGACAACTCCTCAAAAGAATCTGCCAACAACGAGCTAATTGGATTGGCCACAACATCAGGCACCCAGGACTGCTCATCGCAATCGCAGAGGGCAGGACCGAAGGCACAAATGGCAGAGGTCGACCGAGAGACGCCTATATGGACCAACTGAAGAGGGACATGAGCTGTGGCTCATATATGGAGTTGAAGAGACTGGCTGAGAATAGGGAGGAGTGGAGAAATAAGTCAAAACTCGTTGCAGACCAATCCAATGGATTGTAACTCATTATATATACATTAATATATTACATTATTTTATTTGTATTGTTATATATCTCAGAATCGTTTTTGTGATGAAATTTAGAGTAATTCGTAAATACGACAAATAATCAGAAAGCTGTGCCAGGATAACGGTAACAGTTACAGGCGTGATCTTCAGCGAAAACATGCAGGGCACATATATAAGTACACATTGGTAATCATAACTCGATTTCGCCAAAAATGTCAGATACGACAGTTATTCAGAAGAGGGACGATATTTAACCTTTGTATAAAAGATTCACAAATCAGAACATTCCTATAAAGAAATAATCGACAATCTCAAAGCTAATAGCCACTAGCTTAGCATGAAAAATTATTATTCATAAAATTGATAAAGTTTACAGTGGGCCTAGTCAAAACACATTTTAGCGTTAAGTTTTCGTTCAAATGTAGATGACGTTGCCGGATCTATGCATGCGTCTACAGATCTTTGCATGCTATCATTAATCTTGATTCAATTAGAGAAAACGCATATAAAACTAAATGATAATAATACTCTTAACATAACTTTATCGAGAAACAAGGCATCAATTAATAAGTGGCAGATATCAAATGTAATTGTATAACAATCATTTTACACATGAAATAATAATTTATTCCAACCATAAGAAGGTATAATAAATATTATAATGCCGCCTCTCTTCGGATTCGAATATTTCCAGTCAATTAAATTATAAACTCACGCCTGCAACTAATAAATTAATAATTTTTCATTATTTTTACAACAAAAACTCTGATATAAAAAAGTGAATGATGCATTATTATTAAGTATTTTACAGCTATCATAAAATATCTTTTTATCAATCATATTATATTGTGTTTTGTTAATACTACTCTACGATTCAAAGTACACATAAATGCAATAGATCTTAATTTGGTACCTATTACTAAAAATTGCTATTTAAATAAAGGAAAAAAATGATTTACTAACATCATCAATTTACGAAAGGGAGTTGTTGGTACTGGTTTTAATTGTACTTGCTAGTAATTGCTGAAATACTTTGTTAAACATATGTGCTACGAAGTTCATCACTACAAATAAATTCACTTTTCTCCTGTAACTATGAACATAGTTAGAGGGTTACTCCCGAAAAACCCTCTAATTTTTATTTCCCGTTTCCCGGGAAAAAACGAATCCTTTCCCGGGAAAAAATACAAATTATTAGTCATGCAGATTGCCATACCGATACCGAAATCTTTGTTTAGTTAACTGTAATAGTCGTGATAAACTTGTAGAAGCTGACGAATATTTTGATATGAAAATATGAAAAATAATATTAATTACCAATATAAATGTTATACTTTAAAAAAAAACTTAATTATAGCTTCAATGTATTCGTTTGAAAGAAGCATAATTATTCTAAATATAATTCGAAATCGGAGGTGTGTTTGGCCGACAATGTATAAGAATCCTAAAATTTTTCATTTTTTTTTTTACATATTTCGAAAAGTTAGATAGTTTTTAAAAATATTAGTGCAGCCAACTGTCATTTTTTTTTGTTTTATTCATGGATATTAACCGGGAATCCCGGAAAATTCATTTTAAAATTCCCGTTTCCCGAAAACAAAAATAATCCGGGAAAAGATACCCTCTAAACATAGTGTACCTTAAGGTCATTTATACTTTGAAAGTTGTATTATAATAATGAACTAACTATAATCATCTTGCCATTCATGGCTCCTCTCGGGAGCACAGGGCAAAACCAGCCTTTCCCATTCATCTCTGCGCCATTTGAGTCACCTCGTCCTACGACATTCTTAGCGCTCTGGCGTTATTTTCATAGAAACGATGTATTGTGAAAGAGGGACGTCCGGATCGTCGCAACTCTTGTGGATGAAAGAACAGTGCATTTTTTGGTCAACTATTACTGGTTATTCTCTAAACATGGCCCAACCAAGCCTATCATCTCTCTTGTATTACGGAGACATCAGATCTTTGCTAGTACGCTGGCGCACATTATCATTTGTGACATGCCAACTAACCATTTTGACCAACTAACCATAAACATAACAAATAATATAAAAATTATTGAAACCCATTTTTTTATCATACTATCTATGTATTGCAAACCAAGAGATAATTTTTCGTCTTTCAAAGACAATTTTAACCTTGTCAACTTTAAGATATTCTCAGACGAAATAGTCGTTTAATGAATATACCTATGTTTTTCTTTTAATTTTCTTCGTGATGTAGATCATCGATCTGTTAGTTCGGAAGTTGATGCCTCTTGTGATGCTTAAGACCAGCTGTCTTTCCATCTTTTTGGTGGTCTTCCTCGGGGACGGGAATCGACTGGTGTTTCCTTAGCAGCTACAGCTGTATATTCTTTTCGTCAATACAGTATTTTATTGCTCGTGCAATCATATATCGATCAATAATGAAAGTTTTCTCTATGAGTAACAATAGGCAAATCATATGTAAATGTAAAAGTTAATTACTACAGATTTATTTACGACAAAATTAATCATCTTGAAATGTGAAAAATCAATAGATCAAAACTATAAATTCCATTTCATAATAATTAGAATTCATAAGTGCACAGACATTAGTAAGTGAATAATCGTTATATTACTAGCCTGGATATTTAATGAGATGGAGGTAATATATTAATTGCATCTTGTTTTATGTAATAATAGCAAGTATGCACTTTATTACCGTAACCGATAATTTCCTCAGAACGTATGAGATTTCTTTGCGTTTTACAATCTGTCAGATCCGCCTCTAAAATCATCAGAAAAAAGTGATTGCATAACTATATTAGGATTTGAAGTATGAGCGTTTTTTTAATCCAATATTACCGTACCATCTCATTACAATTCGAGTATACTATTTAGATTATGCGAATGCCTTACATTGAAAAAAATAATATTTAGGTACAATTTCAATGCCAAATTTATACTAATTATCCAAAGTATCTGCATTTTTTAATTATTTAAAGAAAAGAATATAATATGAGTGACTTTGGGTTTTTTGCTAAATGTAATTTAGTTTTTTTTTTATGTTTTGCGAGTACGCCTCTGTATGAAGAAAAAATATTTTCTCACATTTTCTCAATTATATATTGATTAATTTGATTGGTAATGTATGATGCAATATGTTTTTTTGCAATACATTACAATAAATAAGTTATTTATCAATTTAATCATTGAACACCAATGTGCATAGGTTTATTAAATATTCAATAAAATATACTATGCAATATGTATACACCCTCACGCCGTTTTCCAAGTGGGGTAGGCAGTGTGAACGGAACACCATATAGAACTATATTTACACACTTCTTTTACTTCTTCTACATTTATACAATTTCTCATATACGCACGTCAATATTCCAATCAATCCACGTGATTCTCAGGCGTGATCATGAGTCATGCGTCAGATCCCATTTTTTCAGATAAGTATATCCTTCTGGAAAGATTATGTGGATTGCATGAGTAGGTAGTGATAGAATATCCTCATCGCCACGAACAAGACTTCACTAGGCCGAAATTTCCCAGGAAGACCACCTAAAAGTTGGATGGACAGCTGGTCTTCAGCGTCGCAAGAGGAGACAAATGCCGACCAAACAGATCAATTAAGAGAAAAAAGAAGCAGTACATTTAATTATACAGTTTTTCATTCTTGTATGATTGTATGTGCAGGAGGAATACCTAGTGCTTTTATAAAACACTCGCGCATTGTTTCATTAGTATGGTGCCGGAAGGTTTCAGAAGCGTGAGATATAGTTATCTGCATAATAATATTATAATACTAAGAAAGTTACACGTTAAGCTGCTTGTTAAGATGTAATACATACGTAGACAGGCAGTGACACATTACGATTATAACTAGAATATATAACTTTATCAATTATATAACTTTTAATGCGCAATATCTTGTAGAATATATATGTAATATAATCGTCTGTCAACGAGAATGTATTCACTCATCCTCAAATCCATTAATTATATTTAATAATAGATGTAATTTAAACAATGATATTTACAATTTTTAATATTTGTAATCCAAAACAGAGAAGATGTGATGAGTATGGAAAAATGAAATCGAATGTATTGTTTTTCTTGCTAAGGTCAAAAATGTTCTAGATTTAAAAAAAAATTAAACATAAGTGGGTAGGCGGTGTAACTAGTCGCCACATTGCAAATCTTTGAAATAAGTATAGGTACTGCAATTATAGGTGCATACTATAGCTAGATTCTGGGCGCTTTATTTACAATAATATATATTACTGCACTTTCACTGTCTTTAGCGTAATAATAAAATTATGATGGTACCTGCTACATTTAGATTTTAGAGGATGCAAGACATTAGAAAACATTTTAATTGAATTTATATAAATAGGATATAATTTGATATTTAACTTGCCTATAAAAAGCATAGGTTAAAATATACTATTACACTACAAAACTGTATTATGAAATATCCTAATTTAGGTAAATACCAGTGGCGGTCTCTACATATATGCAAAAAACCTCTGTATCTCTACAACCGTTTGTTTTTTATTCATGCAAATACCAACGTATGTCTTAACGGTTGCATAATGGTAAAATTTCTTGTACTTACCTAATTTATACCGGATAATATCTATTCACTGTGTCGATATTTAGATAGTAGAATCCCATAACGAAATAAATAAAACAAATGTTTTATTCACGAGAGAAAGATCGACAATGTCTTATTCGATGTCGACAATCGAAAACGTTTCTCTCGAGAATAAATCGCATAGTTAATAAAACATTTGTTTTATAAACTATGCGATTTATTCACGAGAGAAAGATCGACAATGTCTTATTCGATGTCGACAATCGAAAACGTTTCTCTCGAGAATAAATCGCATAGTTAATAAAACATTTGTTTTATTAACTATGCGATTTATTCACGAGAGAAAGATCGACAATGTCTTTTTCGATGTCGACAATCGAAAACGTTTCTCTCGAGAATAA
The DNA here is from genome assembly GCA_947579605.1 of Athripsodes cinereus. Taxonomy (NCBI): domain Eukaryota; kingdom Metazoa; phylum Arthropoda; class Insecta; order Trichoptera; family Leptoceridae; genus Athripsodes; species Athripsodes cinereus. Next base: position 27,034,205 of record OX388315.1, read on the forward strand.
ATCGCATAGTTAATAAAACATTTGTTTTATTTATTTCGTTATTTGGATAATATCCACTTACAAAATTATTTTACAAAAAACGTGAAGATTCGAAATTTCGTAATGACTATTTGGAATAAATATCCAATTGAAAATATGGTGACGGGGAAGCATAAATAATAAAAACTGGATCCCTTGTATTTTATAAAAAAATGACGAGATTGCGACATATCAAAAGGCATCTAAAGTTATAACACCAATTTGAATTTTTTTTTAAATTTATAAATCTAAATTATTAAATTGAATAATCTGAAGGGAAAAAGGCTTGAAATAAAAAAAAATCAATACCAAAACATGACCAATTTAAAACTCTAGTATCACTACTGCTAAATATGTAATAAATAGGTCCAACATTCAAATTAACGAGATTTTTCATGAGATCATTAACATACCAATGTTTAAATAGTTAAATTTAATAACAGAAATCTTACTAAGTATAATTATTATATTGAAACCAATTTACCTCACACACCTACAATATCTCGTATAGGTACATACGATTTCATATCTCACAGTATTACATAATTTATTATTGATTTAGATTTTCATACAAGTTAGTGTTGCATCTGTTTGATATTGGTATTCAGTGACAGCTTTAAGTTTAAATAAGTAAAGTTGCCTTTGTATTGGGACTGGTTACCTTTGGGAAAATCTCGCCACTATTCATTCATAAACAATAATAAAAATACCTAATCAAAATGAAGCTATTTCATGATTTACAAAATAAAGAATTACGTAGAGTGTTAATTGATTGAACTATCATCTCATATCGTTATAAAGAAAATGTTTTTATTTATGAGGCATTTTAACAAATATTTTTTTTAAGTTTGTCTATCAATTTAAATATTTATGTACTACACAAATTCAGTGACTATTATAGCACGATGCCAACATCAATAACTTCGTATGAATATTTAACCGAACCTGGCAACAATTCTAATATTTTGTTCAAACCATTTTTGAATAACAGCACGGCTATTCCCAGACTAATAAAAATTATGATACTCCCTCTTTATTTGTGTGAGGAATCGCGGGCGTTCAAGAACCTCTTGGTTTGATCACGTGGATCCAATTCTGAAAGATGATCGTGTGTTTAGTAATAGGAATCGACACGTGTGTTTGAGAAATTGTATGAGTGAAAGAAGATCTGTATGGCGTTCTGTTCTATCTGCTCACTCCACTTGAGATACGGAATATTGATTTTTTAATCAACCTACGCATATTAGAACTGAATTATTATATTGATAGGTTACTTATTTATTGTATTGTATTTCAAAAAACTTATTCCATTATACATAAATGATCAAATTAATCAATATCTGATTGAGAAAAGGTGGGAAAATGTTATTTTTTCGTACAGAGGTCTACACGGATATGGCGTGAGGTTTTAGTATAGTATAAAAACTGTTGATATTTTTTATTAAATGAAATTATAGGTATGACATTGGTGTACTTCATTAGCAATTACAATAATATTTTCGATGTTTTTGGCATTCACTATGTGATAATTACGCGACATGATTAGAAAATGAGTTTAATTCACAATGTATTTAAATTATCACTTGATATTTATATGTAGATCTGCGACCGGTTTCGATACGCTAGTACCATTCACGAGCAGAATATAAACAGTATATAAGTTTATATTCTGCTCGTGAATGGTACTAGCGTATCGAAACCGGTCGCAGATCTACATATAAATATCAAGTGATAATTTAAATACATTGTGAATTAAACTCATTTTCTAATCAAATTACAATAATATTCGGTAAATCAGTTAGGGCGCGCGTAGACCTTTACTGAAATCGTAATGCATTGCGTAAAACTGTGCATTACAACAAATACCTTCTACAGATAATAATACTTAATCTATAGTAATTATATTACACATTACCATTTACTTCACTTACGCATTCACTATACAATACATACCTATATCCATGCATATAATAATAAACATTGTTATATACCTACGCTTATATTATTTATATCATAACATACTTACTAACTATACGCTGCAACGACTGCGAGGATCGAGTATTTTATTTTGTACAACTTCATATCTACAAATAACAATAAATAAATAAAAATCTTTTAAGTTTTACTAGTTACGCGTGATTTAAAGTGTTACAGTATTGCAAGGTATAATGCCAGATATATATTTACAATTATCGGTACAGAAAATCACTATTGAAAGATAATAAATTATAAAGACGAATATTTTGTTCAAAAACTCTATCCAATGGAGAGTTGGTATTGGTGAGTATCCAAGATGAGGAGGCTGAATAAAAGTGCCTGAGAAAAAGACAACTTATGCCCAAGACCAATACAGATATTTTGGGTGTGATGGCAAAACAATTTGAAAAAAGAATACAAAGTCAAAATGTTTAAGCAAATGATTTCATTGAGTGAGCAACTGCTTTCTTTACTATCTAAGACCATTCTACTAACTACGGTAGCACTGATGTTGATACATGCACTAACAATTTTTCATTACCTACCATTATATTATTTGGTACATATTTCTATAAAAAACATAATTATTATCTATTATTGGTGCGGCATTGAAATCATCATTATTACAGTTGTGTTACCAAACTCGAGGGACTGTTGGGAAAGAAACAAAGAAGTAGTTATTTTTATTTACCTAGTACAATGTCGGTTGTGTTATTTTATATTTTAAATTATCATATACACATATTGTGTATATGTATTGCATTACATTGTTATAATAACGATATAATAACTAATATGATTTTGCAACTTACAATTTTTTTGTATAAATGGGTTGTCAGTAGCTATTATTACTTCAATTTTGTTCTGATATCATGTGAAGCTGATTATAGGAATGTATGCAGAAGGTGTTTGCATTTTTTGCGAAACGCCGAGCAACTGCGACGGTAATGCATGGTATTAATTCTTGAATATTATTAACGGATTGAAAAAAAAAAGTTTTTTTGGTAAACTTTGTTTTTTTCTAAGGCTTAACTAATTAATTTAATTATAAACGTCATTTATTTCATAAACGAACTCTAGTGGTTAATCATTTGTCTAATTTAACCTAAGTCTTTTAGATAGTATGTAATTATATAATATATAATTACATACTATCTAAAAGTATCATATTATGATATTACATAGTATAGATAATTATACATGAAAATTCATGGTATTAATTATAAAATATTAGCAACCGATTAAAAAAAAAAGGTTTTTTAGTAAATGTCACTCAAATAAAAAAAAACAATTGTTGATATGCATATTTATATAACATCTTGTGTATTTTTCTCAATTTTATTTTATAACTAATGATTTCCGGTGGTTTATCAATTGCCTAATTTATCATCGTGTTTTCGATAGAAGGTAATTAGAAAATCGAGTGTCTTTCATCAGAGATTTTCACAACTTAATTTCAGTAATGATTTTTTTTGACACGGAGAGAATGCTTTGCATGTTTATTACGTCCAGCTGGTCAACTGCCTTTCTCACTTGTGAGATATGTACTATAGATAATATTATAAGATAAAAAACACATTATCATAATCTTGAATGTAAATGGAAAAAGAGTGTCATAGCACGGAAACCAAGAACACATAAGAGTCACCATTGCAGCATACTTTACAAGATGCTTTATAGATAGATGTCAACTGAGTAACGGCAAAAGTTTTCATTGAGAAGTAGTAGGCAGTAAGCTAAAAAGAAGGTGGCATAGCAGGAAAAGAAGGAAGAATTAAATACAAGTATTCACACATTTTTCATCGTGCATTCTGAAACCATGAAAATATCGCATTTGTAAATCTATATTTTTTATTAAACGCTACAACTTCAGCAGTTATAAAATGACTTTATTTGTTTAATGCATTTATACAGAATACAGTAGTGATGGAAATGTTATCTTATTAGAATCTACACTAGTTGCTACACTTATAAGTATGTTTCTCTAATGATTTAAAACCACGCTAATATTAAATCGCCATCACCATTGGCGGGTACCTACTTCATAATATTGGCCAAAACTTTAAATATGTACTTCATCATCGTTTATTTCAAAATGCAAAATTTGAAGATAGAGTTATTTGAAAAATTCCAAAATATGTAATATGCAGCTCTAGTGTATTATAATAAGTAAGATGGAATGTAAGTTTTACGACCTCATTTGTGGGGATTTTGCTATAGTTTGTTATTTTATATTTTTTATTTTTTTTATATATATTTTTTTTATGTATTTTTATATATTTTATATATTTTCGTGGACGCTGCGAGCTAGCGAACGCGCGAGGATTGATGCGTTTGAGATGTGGTGCTGGAGGAAATTGCTCCAAGTGCATTGGACCGAACACAGGACCAATGAGTCCATCCTCAGGGAGTTAAACATTTCGCTGCGACTCTCAACGATTTGCAGTCAGCGCGTTTTGCGATATTTCGGGCACATTGCAAGAAGAGAGCATGACAACCTGGAAAAAGTAATTATGACTGGGGTTGTAGAAGGGAGGAGGGGAAGGGCCAGAGTGCCAATAAGATGGAGCGACCAAATTAAGGAGGCCACACAGAGCTCACTTCATGGGGCCTTACACATGGCGGAGGATCGCTCAACATGGAGACAGATGGTTTACAGAACGAGGCATGATGGTCACGATCCTCAGGATTGAGGGACCGACAGAGATGATGATGATATATTTTATATATTTACATATATAGTTATATAGTAAAAAAGTTAAGAAACTTTAGAGGGAACAAACATCAAGAAAAGTATTTTTTGAAGATCCGTCAATGCTCGTGGCATCATATTACTAGGAAATCACAACTTACCAACAAACACATTACCTAGTGCAATGCAGTACTTCATACTTACTAACACATACGAGTATTACTTATTTGTTGCAATATTTTTATAATTTGACTTCGAAATTAAATATTATTATTAAGTTACTACAACTATGTATGTACTTAGGTAAAAACATATTTATTGCAACAGTATCAGTTGATAATTAGGTACCTAACTATTGTCTACTAAAACCTCGAGATCGCAATACCTCGTATTAAAGAAACAAACAAACTCGATCTAATTTGATTTGGCCATACATGGAATAACATAATATAACAATGTACTTATTTAATATATTATGTTATTGATATTAGAGCCTAGAGGGGACATTACGGACGGAGATGGACGGATTTAATAAAATAGGCCATGGCTCCATCAGTCAACAGAGCAATGCACAGTTTAATATATCGAACGACGGTTCTTGGTGGAAGTTCTTATTAATAATTTATTAATAAAACAAGATGTTTAATAATTTCACTGTTGACTTTTATTAATTTTGCGAGCCGGCTTTCAAGAGCTCCCGCTTTCATCGTCAGGCAAAAGAAAACTTTACTTTCAATCTTTGCTTTAAGCAAAATTTCGTAAAAGTGAATAGTGGAACAACTATAATATATCTTGTTTTATTTATAAATTATCAACGCACAGTATTCAGGAAAAAAAGGATGGCATAGATAAAAAATACTTTTAAAACACAATATCATTTCCAAATATTACTATCATATTTAGGCACCACTTTGGCGTATTTAAGGCTTAAATTTAGTTAAGTAAGTTTGTTAAGTATTCCTACACCAAAAAAGGAGGTATCTGTCGAAGAACTATTCGAGAGTCAGAATTTTCCTCACGTCTAACTGATATTTGAATTTACGCTTTTTCTATATTGACAAATAATTTTAAAAATAAAATATAGTGAAAAAATGAGACAAAATTAAGAAAAGTTTTTGGTCAATTTGTAAAAGCTAAAATATTCATTAATATGGCAAGTATGGCTTGCCTTAATAAAAACGAAATTTAAAATCAAATTAATTAAATTTATTATAAGAAGCGATTACCAATAAAGTTAATTTCTCATATAATGAATAGTATAAACCATAATTTATTATATATAATATGTAAACATAGTCAGTATAGAAAGGTAACGAAAAGAATCGAAATGTTTCATATATTATGTTATAAGAATTGCTCCAGCTAACTTCCGCGATTAAAAATCGAGTTGCAGATATAACATATAGATAATATATTTATTGAATAACGAAATTGTAATAATTGTGTTAATATGTAACATCCGTTAATTTCAAAAATATAATAAATTCACATACCTGCCTTACTATATAAATGTTATATCTTAAATTAAATAAGATAAATGTTTAGATACAGGATGTCCTCTAAAAAAATAATAGCTTATCTATCATGTATAAAAAAAATCAAGTACTAAGTGGATGACAAGATGAAAAATGTATTTTTTCAAAATCGTACTGAGTCTAGGTATCACACGTGCAAGTGCTTGGTACATTATTTGTATATATGCTCCCATTAGTACCCATAATTCATACATACTTTATATTACTTTATATGCTCACATTAGTAGGTACCCATAATTCATACATACTTTATATTACTTTGTATGCTCACATTAGTAGGTAACCTTACTACTTCATACATAGATACTTTATATTACTTTATATGCTCACCCATAATTCATTCATACATGCTTTGAGTCCCTCTTCAAAAGCATAAATATCTTTACTTAATTTTTTTTTTACTAGCTTTAATTATCATCACCATCATGCCGTTTTGCTTTCGGAGTAGACAGAAAATACCGTATTTTATACCGTTTGCGAAATGTTAACGACCATTGAATGACTCACGGCGGCCATTTTTATCAATTTTTGACATGTCGATTGGTGTGACATTCATCTCGAGTGGTAAAACACCACTCGACAAATTCTCGCATGATATCGTGTGATATTTGTCGTCTACGACTTTCAAGAATAGGGTTTTTAAGAAATCAATCGAAAGTAATAAAATCTCGCTTGCGACATCCATCAATCGAGATTGGAGAATAGGCCCCCAGAATATAGAAATGTCGTTCAGCAGAACAGTTCTTGATAAATTCACAAAGGAGGTTTTATAAAGCTATTGTCTGTATGCCTATTTTATTCAAAGTATCTACATTGTATTTTTTTGTACAGATTTTAAGCAATTTATTACAATTACATCATATTATGCAGTAGTAAATAGTTGTGTTGTACCTTATAGTAATTCTATTAATCATTGTATTCTATCATTATAATTATTATAAATCCTTATTAATGATAATTGTTATTGATTAAACTGATTTATTGCACAAAAATAATAAACATAGACCTCTAAAATACTCACAAACAAGTGGATGGTCTTGAGAAGAATAGAAAGGAGAAATTTGTAAGTAAAAAATCAACACCGTGGAAAAAAATAATTATTTTTAATTTCATTATGGAATTCTTCTACCTAAACAAAAGTGAATTTAGCGAAATAAATAAAACAAGTGTTTTATTCTACTATTGATTTATTCGACGAGAGAGACGTCTTTCGAAAGACCTCTCTCTCGTCAAATAAATCAATAGTAGAATAAAACACTTGTTTTATTTATTTCGCTATGGAATTCTACTACCTTAACACCGACACAGTGAACAAATAGTGAATTTATTAAATATTGTATTTCAAAAAAATATTTCGAAAGGATGAAACCGCTGACTGTAGTAGATTATCAAAACTTAAAACTTTCTTCGTACACACCCTGTATGTAATATGTTACAGTTTATACGATATAAATTATATTGCGGTATGTAACATTTTATTATATTACATGTATACGTGATAGTGAAGGCGAGTTTATTACATAATATTGAAAAATAATCGATGAGTACCTATTTACTTATATCCAATTATCTAAATTGATCAACGGTATACCGCAAATTAATGCGAGCGCTCTCGGCTCTACAAACAAAATAGATATGATTTATCGTGAATTTTAAATGTTTTTGTATCTTATGATATTTTATAATCTGATTTTTTTTTCGTTACGATTCATATCCGGAGTGTATGAAAGATATTGTATGATTGCAATAAGCCAGTCGCCTATGGTCTTGTCATTTGAGTGTTCATTTGTTATGTTAATTTTTTATTTTTATTATTATTGTCAACAATTTAGTAAAATTAAAATTGGTAGGATACATGTTTCGTAGACTTCTTCTTTAGGTTTCTTGAGATATCTTTACTGGTGAGAATATAAGAAAAAAGTCTACGAAACATGTATCCTCCCAGTGACAACATATGGACTAGAAACCATATCGCTAACTGCAGCAAATGTCCACAAGCTAAAATTCTCACAAAGATCTATGGAAAGACGAATGTTAGGGGTGAGTCTGAGAGATAAAATTAGAAACGAAGACATCCGACACCTAACAATAGTCACAGATATTATGGATCGTGTTGCAAAGCTTAAGTGGCAATGGGCGGGTCATGTTGCGAGACGAAACGACGGTAGATGGACTCCTAGAATCCTCAAATGGCGACCATGGAGTAACAAAAGAATCATTGGCAGACCACAAAAGAGATGGACTGACTCCAATCGCGGGAAGGAAATGGATACAGAGGGCATAGGACCGCGACGTTTGGAAGAGTTTGGAAGAGGCCTATATCCAACAGTGGAGAGATGGCTGACTAGTAGTAGTAGTAGTAGTAAAATTGGTAGAGTTAGAGATAAGTTCCTCCCATGGTTTTCTTCACAAAAATCTTTCATTATCAGGGTGGAGATGCTACGGGTTGGCTCAAAAGAATCGCATTTGCGAAAACCCCGGCTTTTGGTATTTTTGACTACATAAGTTGCTTGAAGACTATATTGATGCCTATATATTTTTTATTTGTTGACCATAAGAATAATTAAAATATTTTTTGCGTCGTTTTGGGATATAGATTCGAGTTTGTAACTATATCATAACAGTAATACTGTCAGCCATTCCTTCATTTACCCTCATGGTTGTTTGAGGAGCAAATTACAGAGGACATCCTCGCTTAACATACTTAATCTACGCAAAAGTTTGTTAAACGAAAGACTAAAGGGGGTCGTAAAGAATAGATCGAAGTGACAAAACGATTGGTGGAGAGGGTTGAAACCTTAGCAGAAAAAAATATTGTGTGGATAAGTGATTTGTCTTATTATTCACTAGACTGCGGGTGACGTGCCATGAAATCAAACAAAAATACCAAAAGAGTAATCTATTTGGCTTCAGAAATACAAATTTATTCTTTGAATTGTTGTAATCAATTTATTAAATAAATATAATGTGATGATGTGCAAAAAGAATAAATAAATAGAAAAAAATAAATAAAGAAACGCAGAAATCTAAATTCGCGATATGTAATTCAGCATTTAAAGAAGACGTTGTGTACTGTACCTAATATTATAATTTATGACATATGTAATTTACATTATTAAACACTTTATAATAATTATCCCGTGGAGCACCCGGTAAAGAATTGGTCTCCCACTCTTCTCCATAAGTTTTCGAGTGTCCTGTAAAAGGCAGGTGTTCGAAAAAATAAGATATTTTACATCTTAAATTCGGCGATGAGGTTTGCCACCCATCTTGAATGTCTTAATTTTATATTGGCACGGAGAAGACAGCTTGCATGTTTTATATGCAGCTGGTCTGCTGGCTACCCCACTTGTGGGATATGCCGTGATGGTATAGTAGTATAGCAGTAGTAATAATTATCATTATGGCGAGTATATATACTCATTTAGTAAAGAATGAATAAATTAATAAACGTGTTATCTTTGGAGTACAAAGGTGTACACATATGACTCCACTTTTGAGGGAACTTCATTGGCTACCAGTGGAGGCTAGAGTACAGTACAAAGTGTGTATGTTAGTTTTAGTTTATAAGGCACTGAATGAGGATGCCCCAGTTTATATTGCTGAATTGTGTAGGTTGAAAAATCTAGGTATGAGGCAGCGTGCCTTGAGATCTGCTCAGAGTGTGTCCTTGGAGTTGGTAGCTCCGCAGAGGAAAAATTTAACAAATTACGGGGATAGAGCCTTTCCTGTGGCGGGACCCAACCTCTGGAATGGATTACCTCTTGAGCTCAGGCAAGCTGCAGATCTTAAGACATTCAGAAGGGACCTAAAAGCTTTTCATTTTACCAATTACTTTTAAATATTGCATTCTGTTTTACATTCTTGACTTTAAATATTGTATTCTGTTTTACATTATTGACGTGGATACATATTGTATCTAAAATATTTGTAACTTAATGTAGTATTGAACTTCTGACGTGGATACCTTTATGTATCCAAGATTTCTCATTTATCTACAATTATGTATTTATCTATATTTATAATATGACGTGGATGTAATGTCCTAGAATTTATGAATTGTACAGTGTCCTTGAGGTGCTTCGGCACGTAAACGACACTTTAATATTGTCCAATAATAATAATAATACATTTTGTTTAGTCTGGACTGCGGTCACCCATTACGTACGCTACTCATATAACAGATATAAGTATTAGAACAAAACTACCTACTATTAAGATGGAAGAAGCATTGTATTTGACTTGGTTCATATAAAATAACGTACCGTTAAGTATAGAATATAAATAGAATAATATATTTGATACAGGAAGTTTGTCTTTGACAAGATATTACGCAGAAGTGCCGATTAATCTAAATACAAATTAATTAAAATGATTTTAAAAACACTGTATAATTTCCAAATTAAATTTATTCACCTCAAACGTTTTCGCCAAGGCTTCTACTTGGCATCATCAGGTCCTCCTGATGATGCCAAGTAGAAGCCTTGGCGAAAACGTTTGAGGTGAATAAATTTAATTTGGAAATTATACAGTGTTTTTAAAATCATTTTAATTATAATGAATTTCCAAAGTGTTAACACAAAAACTTTTGATTTATTAAATACAAATTGGTAAAAGAAACTCAATATTTTTTTATACGTATAAATTGTCCGAAGTCATTCTATTCTATTCTATTTTTCTCAAGGCCATCCACTCGTTTGCGAGTGATTTAGGGTCCGAAGTCATTAATCAATTCATTAATCACCTGCCAATTAATAAGTATAGAAAATAATACCTGGATTAGCGCCATCTCTGTAAACCTTGGGACGGTTCCTATACTGTAAGAAGTACTGGATGTGTGAGACTTCATGATGGACAGTAACCAGATCTTTCATGGACACCTGGGTACACATTTTGATCCTGAAACAGATATTTCAATTAAGTTATTCACTATATATGTAGATATGTTACACTGAGTCCGTAGAAATCTCGAAAGGTAGGTAATAAGATTAACACCCTTCTCTGCATTTTTTATAGTGGCCTGTGAATGGCAGATATTTGTTAAACCTCACATATGAAACATTTAAAATCTTCGATTCAGCGGTAAGTTCTTCATATCTCTCACTCAATTTTAAAGTACCTACCTTATTTGAAAGGAAAAATATTCCTTATGAAAATTAAGAAGGAATTGTTTATGTACCTGTAGTCGATCCCATTGCAGAAGTCCCAGGCTGAAGGTTGGCAGTTGATATCCCTATCTGGTGGTCTTTGTAGAACAGATCCCTCCCAGAATTGTGGAGGAAGTGCTGTCATATTCATGGATGTGAAGAACTCGTCAGCCAACTGGAACATGGTAGCTGGAGTGTAGCCCTGGAAAAAAAAGTGTATGGAAATAAGTTAATGATATTTACATACATTCGACATTCTTATTTCCTCGTGTAATGGTTTTGGACGTGTAAGAAGACGAAAAAGGAAGACTGTGTAACGTCTGAAAGAGATTCATTATGAGTTGAATTTTTGACACAATCGGATGCCGGTAATTGGATTTCACCTACTCAGAGGTGTAGACGTAACTTATCATAGAACTTAAACCATTCTATCGATTCAATTCATCAATCGATCATTAAGTATAGAGTCTATATCACGAATTCCTAAAGAAATTCATATAATATGTGTAACCTTTCTAGGTAGGTAGTACTTATTTCAAATAAGGCGAACTAGTGGTTAGGTAAGATAGTGGCCTTGTAAGCGAAGTGTCGTTGGCTCGATTTCCAGGACAGAACGTTTCTGCGTGCTTTTTGGAATTGAATGGTTTAACTCCAAAGATGATATTCATTAAAATTAGTAGCTCAAATTCAGCAATGAGGCATGCTAATTATTCAAAATGTTTGTCATAATAATGAACTTGTGTTTCGTTAATTGTATTTACCCTCGATCACAGAAGAGTGCCGCTGCGCTGGTAAGAATAAGCATTAGGTCGTGGTTATCATAAAATAAAACTCGTACCAGACCTACCAGATGGGTTTCATGTCTCATCGCCTATTTTTTTTAAAGACGAATCTTTTTTCTAAAAATAAACGCCTTTACACTAAGCACAAGTTTGTATTGTGAAGGTGGAAAAGATTGGCAGCGGAATTTGAACCAGGTAATAATTAAAATAACCAGCAATTTTTTTTTTAAGATGCACCGTTTCGTGGAAAAACCACCGCAAGGGCCCATTTAAGAGTCATAACACATCCTGAACAATAGGGTCTTTAACCCTGCCTTTTTCTTGAGAGTCTGAGTTTGTGGATATCAAGCTACGATAGCCTCACTGAAAAATGTCTTATAATTCTAATAATGCTTTATTTATAAAATAATAATTATGATAAAACCATAATAACAGATAGACAAATACATCATAATAGACCCGATTTAGTATTACATGATAAACGTAATAAAATAACGTACCTAATAGACATCGCTGTTCCAAATACACATAATATACAAACAACCGTCGCAGAAAAAATACGTAAATATACAGAACTAGCAGGAGAAATAAAAAATATTTGGCATTCTAGATCCGTTTATATAATACCTTTAGTCATGTCAGCTACAGGGGTAACTCCGAAATCTTTAATAAATAATTTACAAAAATTAGATTTACCGGTTAATTTGTATATTAAAATTCAAAAATCTATTAAATAATAAACACTTGTAATATTGTAAAAAAGTTTTTGAACACAGATATTTCAGGCACAATGCTGGTATTTTGATCCCGCGTTTTGAGCCTAATCCTTTGATATCCTGTATATCTGGATAGGTGAATTTTTCCCGGCATTAGACTGTTAAGTTTTTGTGTGACCATGACTGATCATATGGAGACTTATCTGGTTGTATAATGCTGAGAAGTGTGAATGGCAATTCTGCCGCCGCGTAAAAATTAAATGAAAAATAAAAATTTAGAACTTCATTATTTCATCGGTGTTCTCAAAGTATTGTCCATAAGATTATCAAGCCTAGTGGAGTGCATAATGCAGATACAGTCTTAATACTAATACATAATAACAATACTGTATTGTAAATTGTAATAGGTATTTAATACCTTTATCGTAAATTGTAATACTTATTACCATTATTTGTTTGTTTGTGTTTGTTAGAGTATTATTATTTATTGTACTCTTATGTATTTGTGTTGGTAGAATGCTGTGAAGCAGATTATGTAAAGCACAGGAGAATATTATTATTATTAATAATATAAAGACACAGGAAGTGAGTTACATAGTATTAGTAAGTATCTACTCTTATCTACATACATATACAGTACTAAATATAGTAAGGCTTTATGTAACGGTGAACAGTTGTCTGAAGTATAAAATTATTGAAAGTTCGAGATGCTATCGTTAGTCTGCCAACCATTTCATTTAACGGACAATCCCAAAACTCTATCTGTATAGTATACAAAATTTGTACTGACAGTAAAGGATAGAATTAACTTATTTACTAACGGAGTTTTTTTAATATTCTTAGAGAATTAAAAAAAAATAGTACAGATTTTTAACCACTTTTAATGGAAAATCATAGACAGTTTATATACGAAAATTTCAGTATTGAAAAGTAAAAAAAGTGAATCTAAGTGGTGCAAATCAATACTTTGGAGTGATAACATATATCAACAATACTAAATTGTAACCAATATACATAAAAATAACATATCACAAGTTTAGATGTGTTTTTTTGGATGATTATAATGCCTTTGATTTACAGATAATAGATTTGATAGGAACACACATTATTTGGAAACAGAAATTGAGTTTGAAGGAGAATATAATTTGTGTATATTTTAGAAATTTTAAAAAGATCCAGAAAATCATTTATTTATTAACTTTTACTAAAATTATTATTATTCATAATTTATAAAAAAAATATTTAAGAATTTATGACAGTTATGTATGTTTGCGTTATTTTGTTCTCTATTAAACTGTATAATCAACATAATACAAGCTGCTAATATAAGCAAATAAATAATTGATACATGGGGCCTTTATTTAATACCCATCTACATAAATGTACAGATACTTTTTATATGTATGAGTGTAAGTGTAAGTAGAGATAGATAATACATATGCATACAATATATGTATAAGTAATTTAGATTATATAAGACAAACAACTTACTAACAACAGTTAGTACATCTAATACAAATAAATACTAGATTATGTGAAATATCAGCTGTGAATGTAGTAGGTACATATTGTGTATCGACGTTGTTGCAATATAATGCCAACCTTACCTTACCTCAGCCTTCTTCTTGTGTCCAGTATTGAACAAAGGCCTCCCTCTTGGACTTCCATAAGTTTCTGTTGGACGCAACTCTCCTCCAGTGCAGGCCCGCCACTCTTTTAATATCGTCGGACCATCTTGTTTGGGGCCTACCCACGCTTCTGCGTCCTGTTCTAGGCCTCCAGTCCAGCACTTTCTTCGTCCATCTATCATCAGACATACGCGCCACATGACCTGCCCAGTTCCACTTTAACTCCGCGATCCTTTGAGCCACATCTGTTACCTTGGTCCTTTCCCGTATCCAAACATTTGTTTTGCGATCTCTGAGCGAGATGTTCAGCATCCTTCTCTCCATTGCTCTCTGTGTCACTCGGAGTTTGTGTATAATCCTCTTTGTTAAAGCGGATGTCTCAAATCCATAGGTGAGCACAGGAAGTATACACGCATCAAATGTTCTTTTCTTAAGGTGGATGGGAATATTTCGGGATTTTAGGACATGTGATAGCTTGCCGAATGCAGCCCATCCTAAAGCTCTTCGTCTTTCCAGTTCAGCTTTCATATTATCCCTTCCCAATTTTACAGTGTGACCCAAATAGACATAGGACTCAACTCTTGCAATGTTTTGACCCTCGATTGTAATCGGTTGGGTTAATTCTGAGGTGGACATAATTTTTGTCTTACTCATGTTCATTTTTAATCCCACTTTGCTGCATTCGTTTTTAAGATCGGTTAACATTACAGCGATTTCTTCCTCTGTATTGGCAAAGAGTACTATGTCATCAGCGAATCTGAGGTTTGTCAGTCTTTCCCCGTCGACATTGATACCATACTGATCCCAATCAAGCCTACGGATAATGCCAATACACTTTGTAATTATGTAGATGATATCGAAAACAAACTTGTCGATTGAAATTAAAATTTGTTTTATAATAATAATAATAAATTTAGCTTTGAAATTTAAATTAATTGAAGGGGAATCAAAATTGCCATACTTTAATTATTGTCCAGTATCGGTATTAGAAAACAATGACACTAAACTCTACTGGGATCGACCGATTCAAACTGATCGAACTATTCCAGCTAATCGACCAGATATTGTGTTGGTAGATCGCAGACGTCGTAAAACATATTATATCATAGACATCACTATACTACACGATGAAAATTTAAACAAAGCTGAGCAAGATAAGATAATAAAATATCTTGATCTTGCTCACGAAATCAAAGATATGTGGAGAACACCTACCACAATCATCGTGCCTATAGTGTTGTCTGTGAATGGATTAATACCTAAGAGTCTGTCAAGCAATCACCTGTGTACCTACATACGAGTAGTAGACATACGAAATGCCCAGTTCCATAATTTAACAAGTAGAAATGTCTTTTATTCGAGAAATCGCTATTTTATTTTTATTTTAGTATAATTATATTATGCTTTTATAAAGAAAAATAAATTTTATAATTACCACACTGTTAAAGATATACGTTGTCTTAGTTCCATTCAATAGTTAAGCAATTCGAAATATTTTTGTGGAATTGATCTTAATCTTAATCATACGACGCGCGAAGTGACTATTGGCCAAAAATTCGCGCATACCGATCGTGCGGTAGCGGTAGCGCGGTGTTTTTGTCCATAGTCCCTTCGAGCGTCGTATGATCAAGATCAAGACTAGATTGATATCGTATTTAGATTGTGTCAAGAATAGCTCTGCTGGACTATCGAATTATATTCAAATATCAATTATATGTTAACGTTTTAGAAGATATTTCAGACATTTAGTGCGTATTATAATTTATCGATTAGTTTCTGTCTATTTTACTTGAAGTTAGTAAACTAATAGTTAAATAATATCATAAATTACGTATATGAAGTAAGTAAGGTATAATTATATTAATGATGACTATTGTATAACAAATCGATTGGACTTAGTGTGCGAATATAACATTACATTACCTACAATATGTACTTTACTCTGAATGCGTAGTCTATTAAATATTTGTGAACATTCGTATGTTTCTATGGACTTCATAGACTCCAAAAGTAGGCAAGAGACACAGAAAAATAATTCACTCTATACAAGGTTTCATCTTTCGAAGAGGTTTTTGGCTAAAAATGTCCTACATAAATGCATAGACAACAACAACATGCATAGACAATTCACACAGATCGAGCTAGTCCAGGACTAAGATGAATCTTGTATTATGGGCACCACGACAATACACATATATAAACACATATACATGTAACACCCAGACCCAGGACAATTTGAAAAAGGTCATTCTTCATTTTTCCCTGGCTGGGAATCGAACCCGGGACCTCGTGACTCAAAGACAAGAGTCACGTGAGTGAATTTGCTCTGAATGTTTTGTCAAACGTATCCTTTTTATTTCAATTTATTGTATATCATAACTACAATAATCAAAACTAAACAACCATACAAATGCCATGTCAAATACAAACTCGAATGTTTTATTTTTTTATTGACATACAGATGTCAACTTGCATATTTCAACAATATGCCGTACTGATAAAGATATGTAGAAAGAGTGAAATAGATACTAAACAAAAAAAATAATACATCAGATCTTGATAGAATATGAATAGAATTATAAATATTTTGAATTATGGTGTTGCTAGTAGTTTGAATGACATATTTAAATTTTTGCCATTTCTTATGAAACTACTCATCGTCAGTAGTTTCATAAAACTATGTGTAATTTTTTTTCAAAAATTAAAAACTGCTTTCAATATGTATGTCGAGCCGAACGACATGGTGTCAATATTTCATTTTGATAATTGACACTTATGAGGTGTTTTGTTATCTGAAAATTTTAATTTGTCATTTTGATTTTTATTTCTTTAACGAAGTCGGGTAAACTTAAACTGGCGAATAATATTCTAATGGATGTTATTAATACATATTACTTAAGTATGTAGTACAGTGTTGTTATTATTAGTAAGCAAATTCGATTACTTAACTTTATTAAAATTATGAAAGTTGTCGTAAATTTCATTAAAAATACCGCTCTAACTAAATGTTAATAAAACCATCTATAAAATGTTTATATTCATACATAACGAAGATAAAAATACACAGGAAATGTTTTAGCACCTGTTGGATTGTATTGACGAATATCTGAGGTTTCAAAATTGTAGTGACTTTATATTTTTGTAATTTATTTCAAATTTTATGCATGCACTTGAGCATAAAATCAAATCCTTGTAGTTCCAAATCTTTTTAATGAAATTAAATCCCTTACAAATCTATGCGATCTGATTTTTTTTGAAAAAATCACATGTCAGAAATTGAACATTTTCAATTCAGCTAAGACTTATGTATGTCATCCATTTTGAGTATCTTATTTTACAGCATGGAAAAGATAATCTGTATGTTCGTTACGCATAGTAAGTACGTGGGTTGGTATGCTTTTGGGATATGCTGTGATGGTATAAATAAATGTATTGAACGAAATTTTAGTGCATTATATTTACCTGTTGAATCATTTCGGGTGTAACATCCAAGAATGTCTTTCCAGGGTATGGGATTGTAAAGTCCAGAATATTTGTCCAGGATTGTCCCCACATATTGCCAAGGACATGAGCAGGGAGTGGAGCTGACCTGCTGATACGTTCAGGACCGTGGAGGTCTCTCAACTTCCTCCTGACGTAAGCGTGAAGTTGTTCATATAAGGGACGAACTTGTTCCCAGGCCTCATCCACATCAAGACGGAAGGTGGGGGATTCGAATGGGAATGTCCAGTACTCGGCAGCGTCAGAGAAATCTGGAATAAATATAAATTTTGGTTAAATTTATTAAGATTGAAGATGGCATAGGATAGGACAACATAGGAGAGAGATAGAGGAGATCTGAAATAAAAGAGCGTAGTGACAGAAAGAGAAAAAAGAATAAGAATTATCAAAGTACAAAAATAATTGATAAGTCAAGTTTGTGGAATTAAATTCTATAGGGTAGATAAATGAATTGTAATTATTTTTTTATTAAACCGCCATCTTTCGATTTATCGTATAAACTTATATTGTGAAAGCCTTTGACTCATTTATCAATCGTTATGTTAGATCTAATAACAATTTTATATTATAAATAAGGTTAATGATTGTATCCAAAGATGGCGGTTGTTTCGATTTCAACTTGTTTTCAAGACAAATTTTCATAGAGATCTTGCAGAAAGAGATATACCTATTGATCTTGCAATTGAATTTAAAAAAATGAATGATAATATGTTTATCTTATACTTGAACATGAATAATGGACACATTTGGGGTAAAAATGGTAGAAATTTACAAATATTATATTTACAGTCCATGCCTGCATCTAATTACAAAGTTCTCTTTTTAGTTTTCTCTGTTTTCATACATTAAATTACACGGTAAAAACAATAAATAAATACAAAAAACTTTTAAAAAATTGGTTAGATGGAAGAAATCACTTCATAGTGATAATATCGCCACTGCATATTGCCCTAGTATTTTAAAATTGTTTTATTTAGTATTTTAAATACTGTAATATTTTGTTAACACTGTTAAAAAATAATGATGTGCAAAAAGCAAGAATAAATAAATAAAACCGCTTACTATTGAGTTTGGCAGCTTGATTGGTAAGATCGGCTAGTTGTTCATATAAATCTCTGAACTTGAGTCCTGTATTCCTCCTCCATTCTGTCCATACGTGCTGCAACTCTTCCCAGTCCCTGGAACGTGCCATGATGGTAGTCAGGTCTGGCTGCAGACGGAGACCACATTTGAAAGGCTCATTGTAAGCGCAAATCTCAGCTGAGTTGTACACGGCAAGCATGTCATTGATGAGACGATTGTACTGAAAACAATGTGATAAAATATTGCATTAAATTTTTTAATTATATGATTCATAAATATGATTCACATCAGAAATACAAATGCATATTAAGGTAATCACACTTAACATGACGCGGTAAGATCACATTTGTTATTATTATCTAAGCATTAAAAACTAGTAGAAATATGTATTTGTGTTCTTGTTCCATTATCTGTGCTCTTAGTTATCTTCATACTGGAATATTCAAAATTTACTGCGTTTACTATCAATGCATATAAAATCATGTCTTGATTGTAAATGTAAAATCTGGAAGTCAATCAAATCATATTTTTGACATAGATATAAATTGAATTCTGTATTAAACGTGATAAAAAAATGATAATCTTTCTTACTCTGTCGAGTTGATCTGGAGGTAGAGCTGCTGGTCCAATAGCTGAAAGATATCTGGTCTGTCTCCAGAGATCCAAATCCAAAAGACTATCAGTCTTGATGCCACGGAGGGTCTGCCAGACTCCTCGCTGGAAGTCGCTGTAACGTTGCTGAGCTTCCAACTAAAAGAAAATGGATTACTTATTAATTTATGTTTTTTTTTATATTGCAGAGTTCCTGCTTAAAGTATTTTTAATTTTCAAACCAATCTAGAGGGCAAAAAATTGGTTCAAGCAATATTAATCGGTAGTATGATATTCCATGGTCTCAAAATTACTAGATATCGTTTCAAATTTAGTATGCATGCCACCGAAGCTAATTCAAATTCGGACATATAGTTAACGTAATTTTTCAACATTGTGTTTCATATTTTTTCTAGAAATAAACTACGAACAAATTTTGTGGTATATTTCTAAAAATAAAACGTTCTATAAAACTAAAACATAAATGTAGCTAAATGAAATTAAAAATTGACATTACACATCATATTACCTATAGACTAATATATTTTACGATACAATGCTTTGACACTCACATAGGTGTGTCCATTGATGGCTCATATGCAACAATTAGATCAATTACTATTATTATAATAAGCGAACTAATTGTATTAGAAAGTAGGTTAGTTTAAGTTAACGTTTTTTAATGAAAATATTGAACTCTGTATTTTTAACCGTTTTAAGCAAACTAATTGATGGATGGTCCTAAACTTTGTGTCAAATATAACACCTTTTTTATTTAATATAATATGTACAACTTCAATAACTGTAATCGGCGTGTGGTGAAAGAATAAATAACTTAGAGCCTCAACACAAACGTATTCAGTCAAAATGTTTATTAGTTTTCAGTTTTGATTTGAAGAAGTACTGTAAGTGTAGTTTTAAAAATAATAGTAATGAATTTCTATCACTATGCAATTACGAATTTTAGAATTAAAGATTAACGAACTTTCTAATTTAATTGTTTAAATTAGGACATAGAAAACCCTGAGCCGACTTTTCAGGTGGTATGGGGTAGTTCCCCATACCACTTTGGTATGGGGAACTACCCCATACCACCTATACAAATGTAGGTAGGTAATTATGTAGAACGAAATGTGGGAAAAAGAGGCTTCGGAAGTTGTCAACATGTTGTGTCTTATTGCAATGAATTAGTAACACGTACATACGAGATGTACCTATTAGTGTTTGCTGTATAAATAACATTATAAATACCACTTTGGTATGGGGAACTACCGAGAGAATTGAGTACGATGGGCTTCCTACAGGACGAATCTGAAGCGTTTGACTGCAGTGCAGCGCAAACCATGCCACACTTGTTGGAGTATCCATTGCGTCCTGTCGCATGCATTATGGAGGATATTTTCGACGCATATCCACGTGCTATGCATTTGGCACGATTGGTTTTCTGGGTTTCAACACGAGAAATATATAAAGTTACTTTCCTATACAATCAATGTTTTAAAATTTACGAAATACTTTAAAAAAAATCGACGAAAATATCATTTGAGAGTCATAATTTTATGGTAGAATATTGCTCGAGAAATACATTTTTATAAAATCTCTCTTAGTCTAAATTTTTTAAATCTATTAAAAGGTCATATACTTACGATAAAAATTTTTTGTTACATTAGTTTTTCAAATAATAGTATCTGCCAATTACGAATATGTACAATTTCTAGACGTTTTATTTGGCTATGAATCAGCGGAGAAAGTAATGTGTATTTTGGACTATGAAATGTATGGCTAATGTTAATGATAAATGAAGATATTTAAGAAATATTTCCCATCACATATAACATTGTTCCATACTCTACATTAAGAAGATACATTATCATTTAGTACTTACTAAAAATTTATCACTGTATTACTCGTAAATATACATTGATACATTTATGTGTATATCGATTTACAATTTGGCGACGAGTATTGAAATAATTTTTTAAAGGTATATAAGTATGAAGATTAGATTGATTTCAGTTTCCCTGAAAATGCCTACAAGTATAGGCGAAAACGTTCGGTATCTAACCTAACAAAGTGGAGATTAAACAGTGCTAAATAATATATTTTTATATTTTATTTAATAAAATTAGAAATAGATTTCGTGTTTTTCGTCAAAGCTGTTAATGATCAATTCTGCAACTAACTTATTAAACAAAAAACTTATTAAAAAAGCACAGAAATATGCGAAGACAAGTTTTTATTCTATTTTAATTTGTGAAAATATGTATCTCATTATGGTCTAATAAATTTCGACAAAAAATTCATTATGAATAGAAAAAAGCTGTACAATTCAAGAAAAGAGAGCTTGAAAAGAGGATAAGGTATCTAACGATTTCTATAATTTTCTTTTAGTACATTATATAGGTATTATTAATGAATGAAAGTACATAGTATTTAATTTCAAAATGACCACTAAATATGTATTTACAACATTAGTTAGGTAGTGAGTAGAAGTTCATTTGAATGAATTAATGAATGGATGGTACCTCATATCAGATACTTCTATACAAATGTAGGTAGGTAATTATGTAGAACGAAATGTGGGAAAAAGAGGCTTCGGAAGTTGTCAACATGTTGTGTCTTATTGCAATGAATTAGTAACACGTACATACGAGATGAACCTATTACATAGTGTTTGCAGTATAAATAACATTATGTGTGTCAGTCACATGTATGTATTTGGATGGACTGTCTCGAAAAGTTCTCGCAATTTCCATACTAAATATACTTAATATAAGCCATTTTGATTTGTGTGAAATGATGAGTATTCTTAGGAAATCTGTGAGATTATTTTTATGCTAGTCAATCACAATTTCAGTTGGTCAACCACATTACTACTTCACAAAAAATAATAATAATAATAATCTTTATTGCAGAAAATTAGTATACAAAGAAAAACTAACATGACAACATTACTACTGAATACATATTTTTGTGCAATGGGCGAGTTTATCGCTGAAGCGCGATATTATCTTCCAACTAAACCATAAAAATACTTTTTAATGTCGAATGTAATTTTTATTCTAACAATTAAAAATGTTAATATTTTAGACAGACTTTTCGATAAAGAAGGTTGATCTATATCAACCCCACATACATTCACAGTAGTCGATATGCTTGTATCATATAAGTAGAGTAGGATGGTTGCTTTAGGATCAAAGTTGGAGTTTTTCAAATACATGTTTGAGACTGTAGCATTAGGCTATTGCCTTCCTCGATTAAAACCTATACTAAACCTACATAAGGGGATAGGGGATGGGGAGAAAAGGTGCGATATTCAGTTCTCCATGTAGAAGAAGAAGGGAGATATTTTTGACGTATATATATATTATGGACATAGGTAACTGCAATACATAAATGCATTATAATAGAAATCATGTTCAATTTGCACTTATTATATTTTCAGTGGGTATGAATTAAATCAGATGTCTATTTCACGCTTGGGTGACTCTCTGCGTAGATAATAAATAATAATAAGTCACATGAATGATATCATTTTATTGCAACATTTGTCCTTAGACTAGATGTAAGGATAATGAGATATGGGAATAAAACTTTAGTAATAAAAGCTGCAATAGTAATTACTTAGGTTGATAATGATCTGTTGTTTTATGACAAGTCCAGCTTATGTATAACTGTGCTGATGAAGATTGCATATTAATGTTTTATTGTAATCTGTATCAAGTTTATTTTAATAATAGATAAACGTGGCACTAATATAATATTTCTCACGGGAGATCCATAAAATTATATTTTTTATTCATAAAGTTATGTTATATTTGTATGTATATAAATTTTCGAACACAAAAACATAAAATTTTAACAATTTTTTTTCTTTTTGTCATTCAGGAAGATAAATTATGTCAAGTAAATATATTATTTTCTGTGGAAAGCCTGGAAAAAAATCGTCTCCCACTCTTTTCCGTTAGTTTTCGAGTGCCTTGTAAAAGGCAGAAATTGTAAAAAATAAAGATGTTTTACATATAAAATTCAGCCTGAATGACTTAGTTTTTTGCTGGCACGGAGAAGTTTATTACAGGCTGGTCTGCTAACTGCCCTACTTCCGGGATATACCGTGATGATATAGTAGTATTACATATTATTCCTTATGTAAATATGCCATTGAATATTTTTCATTCCATAATATTAATGAAGTGCCCATAAATATCAGTCATGAATGTTTATTTTCCAGAATATCTTCAATCTAATACCATATTATAAAATTCTCGTGTCACGGTAGGTGTTTGTCATCATACTCCTCCGGAACGGCTGGACCGATTTTGATGAAATTTTGTGTGCTTATCGGGTAGGTCTGAGATTGGCCAACATCTTTTTTTCATATCCTTTAAAGTTAAGGGTGGTCCACCCCGATTTTTTATTTTTTGGTAATTTTTTTTTTATGGTGATATAATAAAAATACATACAGCCCTAAATTTTCACCCTCCTACCATCAACCCTTATTTTTTAATAGCAATATTAGTAGGTATATGGCAAATGTATATAGCAAAACAACGTTTGTCGGGTCAGCTAGTAATCTAATAAATTTGAATAAGTATCTAAGGTGCCCATGCGTTTAAATAATTTCAGTACTTAAACTACTGAAAACAAATTGTCAATAGTTACCTATGATTCATTCGTGTATCTTTGTAGAGCTTTATGCTTATTTACAGATATTAATAGAAATATTTTATTATCAAAAATATGACTGAAATTAGTAAATTAATTATTGTAAATGTACGGCACAATATTACACGAGGCACTGTAATTGAATCATTTGTTTTATTAACACAATATTTGTACGAAATTTTACGCAGTAGGTATAATAATATTAAGAAAAACATCGCGTCATTTTAAATATTATATTTTCATCAATGCCAATTGATAGTAGCATCATTACCATATATGTAAGATCTTAATGATGGTACGGCTAGTCTAAATTGTTTGTTTACAAACGTGCAAAGAAAAACAATATATATTTAAGACAAATGTTCAAATATGAACGGAATTTTACTAGATCATCAAGTTGAAACAGAAACATAGGTATATTTTTTAGAATAAAATCTACTTTGAATCTAAAAAGTATACAAATGTGTGCATTGGAATAATTTGGGAATAATCCTATATTTTTTATGACAAAATAATAACGTAAGGGATTACGTTGTGAATTATTTCATAAATAAAATCTGGATTTGTAATAAACCCCAAACATATTCGTATCAATAGTAGTATATATGAAGGTTAAGTAAGTCCACAGTAGTGGGATGATCTGAAATCTCTCGTTTGAAAGAACACCATATTTAAACTCTTTTTTAGTACAATTTATTCGGCATATTTTTTTTATTTCTTGGTCATTTTTAAAGGCAATGAAAGCTGATTCACGGTAATTTATTCTTCATCTATAAGTGCCAGCATGGGTTATAGGCTTTGCGGTTTTGCGCTGTCCGGAATAACTCCTCCACACCTCTCATTCCAGTCCAGTCTCGTACAAATTTTGCTCAGCCTCGATTTCTGCCTTCTGCCAGTCCCCCGGCGTTCCTCTATTTTTCCCATCACAACTCAAAAAAACTCAAAGAAATTTGCCACATCAACTACAAAATGTGGCAAATTTCCCCGCGCATTATATGACCCAAGTATGAGTAATTTATACTTTATCCCATGGAGCACCCGGTAAAGAATTGGTCTCCCCCTCTTCTCCGTAAGTTTTCGAGTGTCCTGTAAAAGGCAGGTGTTCGAAAAATTAAGACATATTACATCTTAAATTCAGCAATGAGGTTTGCCACCCACTCTTAATATCTTGATTTTATATTGGCACGGAGAGGACAGCTTGCATGTTTATTATATGCATCTGGCATGCTGGCTACCTCATTTCTGGGATATGCCATAATGGTATGGTATGGTATGTGGTACTTTACTAATTTATTTATCTCTATAAATTTGAAAATGTGAAATCAAGAATGCATTACAAACTTATGTAAACTCCGGCTTATATTTTAATCTACATCTCAGATGTATTCTCTTACATAATAATTGTTTAATCTAAATAAGTGTTTAAAATGAGTTTGTAATAATAATAATAATATCATCATGTTGGTACGAGTGTGCATGTAAATATCTTACTATAATTCTTAATAACATAATATTACAAATTTAATCTACTTCATAACTCTGCAGTTCCCACGACCCTGGTTGGCTGTTAGATTAAATTAATAAAATAGAACTGTCATTACGTACTACGTACACTGCACCATTGCACATTACATTGAGTGTCCTATATAAATGACACATCGTTATTAATTATAATTCATCTTGGGTGGTACCTAAACTAATAAGTTCTCCATTCATATTATCGATATACGTTTGTTTGTAATTTATGTATTGTGTTGTCAGTTTTCTGTGAGTGTCTCTATAAAATAAAATAAATAAATAAATAAATATACGGTATTTATGGAGTTTCCTGCAAAATTTAGAATGCATAACTTTTATTTATTGAGTCGGCGTCAATTTTGTAAAACTCCATGTTTATATATGGAAAAAAAACACAAATTTACCATATGTTTACATACATAATACAATAGATCTCGATCGATCTGACGAATATAATACAATAACTGACTTACTCTTACGTTAATCTTATTTGCACATACTAAATGACTTGACGTATGACATGCTATTTTATTATGTATTTTGAATTATTTTAACTCTTATTCAAGTTACATGAAAGAATTGTATTCTAAGTCATATTTGAAAAATTGTATTTTGATATTTATATTTTTTTTCTAGTATTACCCCAGAACAGATTTTAATCTAGTGGGGCAATATATTCCATTATATTGTTTTTTTTATGTTAATTTTGTATGCTCTATTTGGAATAATAAATAAATAAATAATAAAATAAAATAATAAAATAACTTTTATTTTTCAATTTGGAGAATTACAGAAATGCTCGATTACAATTGTATTTTAATAATAATAAACTTACGTAGGTGATACTATTACTTCTTAAAGAATATCTGGCTTTTACAGGACACTCAAAAGCTTACGGAAAAGAGTAGGAGGCCATTTACCATAGAATAGTAAGTAGGTACTGATGAGGTTAATTTATGGAAATGACATTTTTCAAATCGTCCTGGGTCTGGGTGTTACATGTATATCTGTTCAGGGCATCGTATACATGTAGGTATATCGTCGCGGTGGTACTCATAATACAAGATTCATATCTTAATTTGAGACTAGCTCGATCTATGTGAATTGTCTATACATGTTAAAAAAAACACAAACTGTTTGAGTTTTACTATATTTTATAATAAGAGTACAGTAACCTGGTTCAGACTTATAAACTCATTGTCATAAAACCGTTTGACAATGACTTCGTAAGTCGAAACCAGGTTACTGTACCTACTTATTATTAAATAAGATAAAACTCAAACAGTTTGTGTTTATATCCATAACATAATATGAAGTTTAAGGAGAAAACTTAGTATTTAAGTAACAAAACAGCACGCAGTAGGTAAATTTTGACAATGACTTTAGAAGTCGAAACCAGGTACCTACCTATGATCAAATAAAGTAAAACTCAAACAGTATGTGTTTATTGAATTTTATGACTGCTTGTTTTGTAGAACTCCATAATTTAATGTAAATAAAAAACCAAAAACTTTGTAGAGTTCAACTGTGTGCTTTAATTCTTTTATCAGGTTTCGACATGTTATGTCTTTCAAACTCTAACATGTCGAAACCTGGTAACTGAATTAAAGTACACAGTAGAACTCTACAAAAATTTTTGTTCTATATTTACATGTATAATATGTGTTTATTTCCATAAATTAATATGAAGTCTTACAAAATAAACGTCTATTCAATCAATGATGACTTTATATAAAATAATTTATATAGGGTACTATTATTAAGTATCCATGTAATAAAAATTATATGGGATAATACAATAATTACATATTATTTCGTTATATCAATTCTGCATTGTATTGCATGTTACTAACTGTTGATATGTTTGTTACAGTGTCAGTATCAAGGGCAAGGTGTGCCATCAATTATTAGATATTTATTAAATATGATAATATATTGGTACGTATTGAAATCAATACAACACTAGGCACTCACATTATATTGCAAATAATTACATATTTACATACCTACATTGTATCCAGTAATAATCCTAACTACTACTGTTATCTACTATACCATCACGGCATTTCCCATAGTTTGTGTAGCCAGCAGATTAACTGCATGTTATAAACATGCAAGCTGTCCTCTCCGTGTCAGCAAAAAGATAAGTCATTTAGGATGGTCGGTAAACCAAACCAAATTTAAGGTGTAAACTTTGTTAATTATTCGAATACCTACTTTTTACAGGACACCTGAAACCTTGAGAAAAAAGTGTAAGACCTATTCTTTGCCAGATATCCTGTAAGAAGCAGGTGATTTAATTCAGTGATGAGGTTTACCACCCACCCTAGATGTCTTAATTTGTTGTTGACACATTGTGATAAAACACGATCAAAGAGTTGTAACAATAAATATAAACAATCAATTATAACAATGAGCAAACCAACTAAGATCCCTCTCTTACCAAATATAAATTTAAGCTACTTCATAAAACAAAAAGTTAACAGATAACAAAAGATACCTAAGATAACAGATAGATCAATATGACGTTCTGTTGTCTCTACCTACCCTACCTGGGACACGGAGTGATGCTAAAGATGGATAGATTTACATCATAAATAATCGCATATTTAATTGGCGAGCTAATTGCCACATAGT
Source organism: Athripsodes cinereus (assembly GCA_947579605.1). Classification (NCBI taxonomy): domain Eukaryota; kingdom Metazoa; phylum Arthropoda; class Insecta; order Trichoptera; family Leptoceridae; genus Athripsodes; species Athripsodes cinereus. The sequence continues at coordinate 27,062,695 of OX388315.1, forward strand.
AATTTAATACTGTGAAAAATATGTTGATTAATGCTGATTTTACTTGCTTAATTATTGCCGGATCTACCAGATTTACAAAACTAAATGCCTGCATAATACATAAAAAAATTGTAAAACATTTATTACATTATATAGATGATTGAGCCTTCAGTAAGTTTGTTATGCGGTCAGTACCGAGATTTCAGTTCCCATGAGTATGCAAATTGATGTGCAAATGAGTTATGAACCTACATATTAAGTACCTATACAATTTTGCAAGTAGACATCTCATAGAGCGCAGTGCATACTGTATAGAAGTGGAGAACTATAATATAAAAACATACTTGTATACATATATCTAGCTAATCATACACAGCCTTGAATTTAAACAACAATAATATTATAAAGATAAATAGAACATCTTGGAAAATATCTTGTAAGTTATGGTTTTTCTTATTAATTTATTATGACAAATTACAAGAGTTATGGGAATTTAAAATGACAGTTATGACAATACTTGAAGTATTGTAAAGTAATATTTAATTGAAGGGATTTTTTTCCAAAATGGTAGGTAATATTTGCATCTTGGCGAAGCGATCAGTAACGATAAACGATAAGGGGAACATAATTATGTGAAGACACGATGTTTTTGTATTGTGTCCACGCCGCGCCGGGAAGAAGACCGTTACATTTGGTCCAGCAACAGTTTTTTGTTGCATAAATAACTTAAACCATGGATAGGCAACAAAAACTTATTTACCAAATTAAATGGAGATTCTAAAAAGAATGCAAAAGTATTTAGTGAAGATATTCTCAAGTTGCGAGAACACATAAATGTAGGGACCTGAATTTTTCGCATTTGCGATAAACCCTCCTTTATTCGCGAAATTTGCATTTTTTTCGCGAATAACGCGAATTTCCACAGTCTAGCAAAATAAAACCGAAATATGTTTAAAACAATAAAATAATCTATCGAATTGATGACAAAATTAAAAACATCTATATCTAAAAAGTGGCCAAGTGGTTATTATTTACTGGATAGCTATAAATTTATAAAAGGCGTGCCTTTTATGGTATTGACATCGTGAATTGGTGTGAATTGACGCACTGTAAATAAAAAGAGGTACCTAATTGAAATTCAATTGGCTGCGGGTGAAATTGACTTAGCCAAGGCATTGAATATTGTGAAGCTTCAAGAAAAAGAATTTGCTGAGGGAGTAAGCAGAGCAATATGGATGCCTTGTGCTAATGTCGATTCAGATAGATTCTTGTTCTCTTATAACACAGTGTTGTCTGATCGCAGGACTAATTTAAAAGAATATAAATTAGCTACGATATCAATTTTTTATTTTGAACCGTTGTAAAAGTATTTGTATATGACATATTTAAAAAAGTAAAATAAAAAGTTTAAATAATTGTAGACAATTAAAAAAAATATATTGTGTTTTAAATTTAACTTAAAAACCGGGATTACTGAATGTGTTGTTTTTTTTTTTAAATAGGTAGCTAGATTTATTTTAAGAAAATGGTACCGAAATCTGTAAAAGAATAACACCAATCTTTGAAAAATAACACCGCTTTTCCATCAAAATAACACCGAAAAATAACACCGCTTTTACAGAATAATAACACCGTTTTTCCATAAAAATAACACCGAAAAATTCAGGTCCCTACACATATGAAATTTCAAAAGAATGGTCAACTGACGAAATTGCCTTACATGAGAGTACCGCAGGAAACTAGGTGAGTTTCCCATTTAATCTTATATGTAACATGATGGATCCTAATATATCGTTTCTTCATGAAATGTTATTAGGATTGACTGTTAAAACCAAATTTCATTTAATTGTTATTAGTTGCGGTCTCAACCTGTTGGAAAAGTGCAATCTAAGGATTTCATTACAAGAAAAGATGATTCTTCTATCCTCACTCCTTGCGAAGATTACCTATGGGTCTTCATATTATCGTGTAGCTATTAACATCCTCATGAGTCACAGAAGATTAAACTTTCATTCAAACGAAGTATAGTACACATTGTCTCAGGAATCATTAGGTTTTATTATTATTTTTAACAGATTTAAATACATTTTCATTTTCAACAGGCATCTCGCCCATTGCACAAAATTTTGTGTTCAGTAGAAATTATGTAATTTTTTTCTTTGTATACTATTTTTGTGCAATAAAGACTTTTATTATAATGAAGTATATTGATTAAATTTATTAGATTTGAACTATTTTTAGTATTAAAAGGCTCACTGTATGCCTCGAGAAATTGTAATGCAAAACTATAAAATACTACATATAACGCGTCTAGTAATCCCACATGGCTTTACACATAATTTCTTACGAATTTTATAATTACCTTAACTGATCAAGGGTTCTACTTCATATTTTGCATGATGTGTTTTTTTGTGCAGATTAATGCCCGAACAATTCAAACAATGCCTGTTTAAGTAATTGAAACAATATTTTGATATAAGTTTATAATGAAATTAAATTAACAAACTCGTTCTCGTGTCATTATAAATATTATTATTTTATTTTATAATAGTTTGTACCAACGGCGTGCCTTCCATATTTGCAAAACGCATGCCCTAAAATTAATAAAATAAAAAATTCAGTTCAGTGTGTACCTAAAATAATGTATTGTTTTGTACATGTAGTATATTTATTTATTACAATATAAGGCGTGAGCCTATATAATTATATTATGTATAAATTAATATAATTTTAGAAAATGCATGACAGACAATACATTCAAACAAGACAAGGAGTAACTATGAAAAAAGACAAGTTACAATAAAAAAACAGTATGATAAATATAATACATATAAACCATTCAATAAAACTTGTTAAAAATTAATTGATAAAAGACAGAACTAGCAATATATTAAACTTTGAAATCAATTATAATTTAGATTTTGAATATCGATTAATGTGAATTTTAAAATAGTAGGTTTATTATAATAGGAAATACACATACATTTAAAAAATTGAAAAAAAGTTTTTACGTAGTGTTTTAATAAATCGACACAAAAATTTCTGATTACTAATTCAGATTTCTTGATTGGCAATCTAAAGTAACTGTTGGGTACGTTGAAAAAATACGTACTTACATAATATGTGTATGTGTATTCTATTATTCTTCAGGACATTCACTCGTTTGCTAGTGGAATAGTTTTTTTTTTGTACAAAGCATGACCGATATGAAAAGTCTAGTTCCGCCACTGGATTGTACGTAGTATTACCTCCTATCTGTTTATTTATGTATGAAGTGGATATTAATTATGGGAAAATAATTATAAAAAATTGTTAGTTCATGAACAAAACAAATAGGTACATACTGTGCTTTGAAGTCTGCCATATTGTCAAGCAGGTGTAGACAACCGTTGGCAGAGAGTTAAATTCAAATCGAGATATAATTTTTAAGTAATGATTTTTAAATATCTTTTTTAAGTTTCTTGCAACCTTCACATCGTACCTAATATTCATTCCCAAATAGATTATTTTTGTAGTTCGATAAAAAGTTGGTAAGTCTAAAGCGAGAGTTGTATATACCTTTTTTGTTTATACCAATTGTTGTTTGTTGATTTTATCTGTTGTGTTTAGTTATGTATGTTTTGTAGAGCACATAAGGGTAATATAGGGATCTTCACTGGTTTGCTAATTGCTAAATATGTTATAGACCATTGTATTTTTTGTATCAACTGTATGTATCCTGTACAATTGAAATAAATAAATAAATACCTATAAATTTTAAAGTTTTTAAAGTTTGAAAAATTAAATAAAAACCTTCGACTACTTGAATTTTTTTCATATATATCAAATCCGTGAAAGTTTTGTCACATTTGACTGTAATTTTCCATTTACATTTCCAAAATTAATGACGTAATTTGTTTTACTATAATATGTATGAAACACTAACTGAATGATTAACTACTACTACACCATCACGGCATATCCCATAGTTAGGGTAGCCAACAGGCATGCAATAAACATGTAAGCTGTCCGCTCCGTGTCAACAAAAAAGAAAGGCATTCAGGATTGGTGGGAAACCTCGTTGCTGAACTTAAAATGTTAAATGTTTTTATTTATTCCAACACCTACCAGGACACTCGAAAACTAACTGAAAAGAGTGGGAGACCAATTCATTGCCGGGTGGTCCACGGAACATGAAAGAAATATAAATATTTTATTTTATAGTACTCAATATTACTGTCGGTCAGTGTACTTCATCCAATGTTTGTTTTCACCAACTCACGACGACGTCTTAAGTGGTTGGTTGCACCAGCATTCACAATTATCGACCTTTATCTATTCATGTGCTTTTTGTTATATAACAGCAACAATCAACTATTTCCCATACAGACATACCTGTGTATATTATCTACTGTTACAAACACCTAATAAAATAAATATAAGACAACTCACCTGTACAATGCATGTTCACAATGTCTTAAAATAATATTTACGTACAGACGAAACAAAATCCAACCGGAATAAATAAAAAAAATGTTGAGACGCCTTTCTCACTTCTTTCAATTTGAACAGTATCGGATATTTGAACTGTAACGGATTGTTTATGCTTATTTGAGGATATAAGCGAATTTGAATTTGATGAAATTTCGTACAAACTTACATTGTGTAAACATGGTTCTCCGATCGAGATATCTTATTGGTTTTGTCATCTGTGCATTTTGCCTAAATCCAGTTTAACCATAAAAAATAGTAAATATTCTTAACACTTTTTTTATATTCCACTAAAAATTTAAAATCTATTTTTAAAAAATATAAAATGTTTGTGGATTTTATTTTCAAGAGTTGAAGAACATAGTCGAAGAAGCATATTTCTTTATTATGTCTATTATTTAAATAGAATTTACTATTTCTTGTCAATTTAACATAAACTTGTATTTTTCATTTTTCGTATGTGAAATGTGTCTCATTTTTTACGACAGTTGTAAGGAAATATTAAAAAAAAGTCGACGCTACACATTCGTAACAAATGATACAATTCAAACAACAAAAAATGAGAAAATGAGTAGGTACAACCAGGTATGAAAATGGTAATTAAAATACAATAAAATGTGTTGTTTTATATAATATGGATATGACAGACCTTCGTGGACGTCACTAATGTGGTTTGTTAAGTGAAATACAGAATAGAGAGTTATATTAAATTAACAATAACACAGTGTGTTTTCCTTAGATAACAGAGGTCAGCGGTAGTATTATTACTATGAACGCTGTATGTGTTGAATTATTTAAAAAAATCGTAATTTAAACGCCTCATAACCTTAACAAATATAACTACGATAATATATGAAATACAGGTGATTTGAACTTGGCCAAATGGCCACAAATTATGTTGGGTGTCTATTTAAATGGTGTGCGAAAATATTAAGTAGGTACACCAAAATTATAAGTATATACATATATTATGTTATACTCATACAGTCATATTCAAAAGTATGCTTCATTTTTGTTCAACGATAAATACTGAAATATATTAAAAACAGTATTATTCATTATGTAGATCATTTTTGGATTGGATCAGATTGAAAATATATGGATGGTCAGAATATTATTGAAGAAGACCTACCAGCCAAGAGGATAGAGTAGAAGTCTGGGGACCATTTGTCAGAAATTTTGCACTACGCAAGAATCTTGCCCACACCGGAGACGCCATAGTGAGCAGCCTGAAGGGGTGGCCGTTCAAAATAGCCCCCGTAGGTGAAATCTTTTGACTACATTCCTCGATATCTCTAAAAATCGAAATGAAATTTTTATTTCTTATGAAATAGTTAGTTCTAAAGGAGATGAGATTCACGTTTTTTTGTCGATCTGATCTGCTGTTCTTGTTTCTGTGGGACCATCTACTGGCTTTCTTATAGTTTTAACTTGCTTTTACTGCTCGGCACAACCTTTTTTTTATATTTCATCAATATGCCAAACATCCGATATCATATTTCATTTTTGCGCTATTATTTACTTAATGTTTTACTTTTATATTATCTTATTATAAATTTATATACATATTGTTGTTTACTTCTCGTATCATTGGTGACAAAATAAACGATTTGATAATCCATGAGACCTTTACTGATTTATTTATTGATTTGTATTAGCCCTTCAATGCATGATTTTTTGTATTTTATTTAAAAAAATGTTTTATTAATGGTCTTTTGTATATTGTAATAACTATCTGTGTCCGGTAAAATTTGTAAAATAAAATGTTACAATTAGGACCACACGCATATAAAAAATTGTGTATATATTTTCAAAGTAAAGGATGCTGTGCTAATTATTTTGATTTAAAATATAATAAGCATCTATTTTGACAATCAATTAGCGCGTAAAATAAATAGTTGTAGATAATAATGAATTATTATAATATTTAACTTGTACCTATATATATATATATATATATATATATATATATTATGAGATGCTACGCAACAAATTCTCATGACAATGGAACCAGGAAGATTAACAGACTACCATAAAGTATCTACTAATTACACACCGTACAATACCTATATGAATCTTCATTATCCCCACGTTCAATATTCAAACAAATAAATTAAAAAAAATAAACGATATTATAAAAGCACACGATGTAGGAACTTTGAGATACATTTGTGAACTTAATAGATATAATGAATAAAATTAATTTTTCAAACTTTCTCGGAGAACAGAGTATGACTGAAAACATTGCATTTAGAAAGAAAATTATTTTTCAGTACAGCATGGAAATATTGAGTTATTATTTTTAAAAAACAAAACTTAATGTCAGTTTCAAAATTTATTTCAAGAACAAGGGCAAGTCTAAATTAAAATAAAATAACAGACATTATCTAAAAAGTGCGAATGATATTTTAAGCTTCTTACTGATCAATAACACTAGAAGCCAGGCTCACAGTACGTAATATACGTAATATACGTACGTACGATACAAACATACGTTTTATTTTATTGCAAAGCATTTAAATGGCTAATGATGAATTGTTCTATTAATTATAATAAATATGTAATATATTTTATTGTTTGGACAGCAATATAAATTAGTTTGTCTTCCTAATAATTATACTGCGATCTTTTTTATGATTCAACATACCTAATATAAAATTGTATTCTAGACAATGCGTTGTCATCACTGGTACATTTAAAATATTTTTATGATGAATGTTCATTGAGAACTGAATTTTTATTAATAGATATCCAATTTAATATGAATAAATTTCTCTTATTCCAATACTGATAGCATGATACGTAAAACCAATTCTTCAAAATCTTTCGTTTTGAATATTAGAAAGAAGGAAAGCGTGATGCGGGCAGAAGAAAAACCTAGCCAAGATACCAAAAGAAAAACTTAATAAAAAGATTTTTGCAGAAAAGGATCTCTTGACTCCCTGATATAGGAAAAAATGCTATCTTCTAACTCAGTATCCGTTCCCTAGCCCCCCCCCCCCCTCCTCTGATCCATAATCCCTACCACATGTTGGGTGTGTGTCAAATATAAATTATTTTAAATTTTGTTTTTTTTTCTTTTGTTGTGTTTTGATATTTTGTATGTTTTTTTTTTGTAAGTAAATTTGTTTTTACTAGTTTCATGTCAATGTGTCGTGGTTAGATGGAAGAAATCACTTTATAGTGATAATCTCGCCACTGCACATCGTCCTAGTTTCTAAAATTTTATATTATTTTGTTAACACTGTTATGTAATGATGATGTGCAAAAAGAATAAATAAATAAATATATAGGTGTGTATCAAATATTATTTAAATTTTGTTTTTTTTTCTATTAGTATGTATTGGTGTATTTGTTTTAATTATGTTTGTGTCAATGTGTCGCGGTTAGATGGAAGAAATCACTTCATAGTGATAATCTCGCCACTGCGTATCGTCTTGGTATTCTAAAATTTGTACCGATTTGTTAAAATATGGTGTACAAAAAGAATAAAATAAATTAATAAATAAATAAATATACACAAGTGATCAGGAATAAGGAGCGTCGAGGAGCTCCTTCGAGCTACCAGAATAACATCAAATTCTTACATGTGATTATCAACGTTGCAGGGAATAAACACCACTAAAAAGATTGGCAAGAAATACAGACATCGATTAAAAGGTAAAACAGTTCGACGTTACTCCAGCTAAATTAAATAGGTAGGCACTCATGTAAAGTCATCCTTATGGACGTATGACTTAACTTGGACGTAATATTATTACGGAGCTCATAGTGTTATATCGCCAGGTCGGTATTCATTCATGTAATTGTTTCAAAAACAATAATACAAACATATATATGTATAAGTAATATTTTTTTACTGTACGTAATTATTACAGGAGTTGTATAGATGTACTCATAACTAAATATGTATATACACATAATTGTAATATCCAAAGAATGAGTTATGTTCTGGTGACTCGACAACCTGTAAGCACATACCTATGTTCATAATATTAGTATTATTATTGTGTTGGAAACTCTTGGAAAACCTTACATTAGAATAACAATTGAAAATATATGTATATACAATCAGTGTCTATGCACGTATGTATCTACACCTACAGGTATACGATTTAATATTCTGGTGTTGTTTATACTAAATAATATAATAATGGGTTGTTTGATAATTTGAGGTTCTTCGAAGACTCCTAATATGGGTTAATGAATAGTGTACTATGTCATCGTCTAGTCATAAATGTGCCTTTAAAAAATAACTTCGAAAGGGTTTTGTAGTGTAAATAAAACATAAAATATAGGGTGCGCTAATATTCTATCCTATCCCTCTTCTTTTCCTTACGTTCTTCTAATAAATACGATATTGCAAGGTGCTCATATAAACTTAAATAAATACTATACTATGTTATACTATACCTTCACATCGTGTCTCAAGTGGTGTAGGCATAGAGAACGGAACGCCAAATAGATCTATCCTTACACTCCTCCTGCGCTTCCTTCACATTCATACAATTTCTTATTCACGCACGTCGGTTCCTCTTACTCAACACACGGCCGTCCTTGAGATTTTGATCCACGTGATCAAGCCAAGTAATTCTCGGACGCCCGCGCTTTCTCACACCCTTTCTTTCTTAAACTTTAACCTAGCATTTAGAATTTTCATCGTCCGCAATTTATTGAATTACCAATTCCCTTGCAAATGAACCTAAGATATAAAATTTATTCTGACATTAAATTAATGCAAGTACCTTTTACGACTCGAAAATACTTTTCATCGTTACTAGTGGGCGAATATTTTATTAACCATAAATATTTACACCTTCACAAAATGTTAAAGCTATACTAATAATAAGAGGACATTCGATTCTTCATGGTTACAAGTTATGTGAATAGAAATAGCAACGCAAAATGTCAACAGCCAATATTTTCAGAGAATAGTGCAAAACAATAGTATGGAAAACACAATAGTTTGTAGTCATGTTTTTAGTACAATATTGGTATTGCCAACACATATTACGACGCATGGCATAAGTGAGTCTATAGAAATATCGCGATTGTCTATAGACTTTAATAATATTTACGAGAATGCATACCTATCTACTTGTATACATTATACAAGCTAAATTGTGAATTTGTTGCAGTAAAAATATACTTACACTCCATGCATAAAAATATACTTTACACTCCATGAGAGAGCCGACCAATAAAGCCTCAGTTGCAGCCGGATGCCTAAAGAGTACCATATGGAGAAATAAACACACTGTGTTTTTATTTTTTATTTAACAACATATACGGCACAAGGCCATTAAACATATACAAAAAATCATATTTAGTTCGATGCAATACAACAATTATTTCAAACGCAGTCACATTTACTTATCACACACACACATACACATAACTATACAATGCAGCAATATAAAACTATAGCACCCGCCAGTATACAAACTTATTTTATAACGTTTACAGACTATCCACATTAAAGTAACAATGCTGCTATCCCACTCACACTTACAATCGTCCGCATAAACAGACACCGGGTACAGAGAGGGACGGCGTCACAATCATAATGTAGGCGGGCGCTTCAGCTCATCATGAATATAATAATAAAAACTGAAAATTATGTTGCCAGGTTTGACCGCAACACCCGAGCAAAACAAAATAAATATAACGCAGTGTTATGTGCTTCAACTAATAAAATATGCATGACATAATACAGAAATCTATAATAATTAATCATTTATGGAATATATAACTAATTAAAGCAATGTAAGATCAATTAAATCCACAATAAAATAAACTTGAAATATTATCTACTTAATTACAATAAAATAAAATTAAATAAAATTTATGGGAATGTCAAATGTAAAATCAATTAAATTCACAAAAAATGAAATTTGAAATACCTATTACTTAATTACAGTAAAATAAAATTTGAATAAAATCAAATTCACAAAAAATAAAATTTTAAATATTACTTAACTACACTTTAATAAAGTATGAATAAAATTTATGGAAATGTCAAATGTAAGATCAATTAAATTCATAAAAAATTAAATTTGAAATATTACTCAATTACACAAAAATATAATTTGAATAAAGTCTATGGGAATGTCAAATGTAAAATCAATTAACTTCACAAAAAAATAAAACTCGAAATATTACCTAATTACACTTAAAGACCAGTGTTAGACCAATAATGACATATCGTGTAGAAACAAGAGCAGACACGGTACGAACAAAAAACCTACTAAGAACATCTGTAGGCCTAGTCAAAACACATTAAAGCGTTACGTTTTCGTTCAAACAAGACGAGGTTGCGAGAACGCGTCAATTTTCGGAGCTACTTGTGTATTTTAGCCCCGAAAATTGACGCTTTCTCGCAACGTCGTCCGCGTTTGAACGAAAACGTAACGCTTAAATGGGTTTTACTAGGCCCACAGAGATGAAAACATTACGTGCTATTGCGGGCAAAACTCTCAGAGACAGAATAAGAAATACTGAGATTAGGAACATAATGCAACACGGAAGACATCGTAAGATGGAGTAGGAAAAGGAGACGATTCTGGAGAGACCAAGTAAATCGAATGGCTGAAAACAGAATCATACATATTATAGCTGCTAAGGAAACACCTGTCGGTTCTCGTCTCCGAGGAAGACCATCAAAAAGTTAAAAAGACACCTGGTCTTCAGCATCACAAGAGGCATCAACTTCCGAACTAACAGATCGATTATCTACATCACGAAGAAGAATATGAAGAAGATACAAAAACCCGGGATATTGTGTATTTTATACTGATAAGACAGTATCTATCAATCTATCGATATCATAAAGTCATCTGCCACAAGTAGAGTATATTGAACCTATATCATACTCTTTGTTACTATAAAAATAAGATATCACAATCGGAGAACATACAAGGGACAATATTTAACAGCCCAGTGGAAGCCCTGCCTCCGGGCCATGACCTACCATGGCCGATGTGGAAAACCCTCAACAGAATCAGAACAGGAGTGGGACGCACTAGAAAGAACCTCCGGAGATGGGGTTTGGCTGAGAGCACGACGTGTGACTGTGGAGAGGAGCAAGACACTGGACACCTCCTGACATGCCCAATGGCTCCCAGACAGTGTCACTGGGAGAAATTCGTGGGGCGAACTCACCTGGGGGGAGCTGCAAGAGAGGTCGTTGCTTTCTGGGAGGGAATGGGAGTGTAGATGTGGATTTGGTGTTTTTATTGTTTCTCGTTGCTGACCGACACGAAAAGAAGAAGAAGACAATCGCTATCCAGCTTCCATGACAGGGTTTGCTTCCACGAGAGTCTTTTGGTGTCGCAAGATTCGATTCTGCGAGAACCTTCGTGAAAACCAATCAATAACAACGTTCAGGAGCAAACTGAAGACATCGATTTTTCAATATTGTTTCCGCGCCCTCGAAATGGATGTTCCTTTAAACGGCGCCGAATAAATTATCCGACATATACACATACATATTATTGTAAAAAAATAATTGTTTTATACGTGATATCTTCAAGATGCCTGAGATTCAAATAATACTCGAAAACTTACAGAAAAAGAACATTTTTTTGTCCAAATAGTTGTTACTACGGAAAATCAAGTTCACAAATTTACAAATAAAATAAATCTACGAAAGGTCGTTTAACTTGTAAGGTGATTTCAAGCAACATAAACTTTACAAATATTATATATAACTATAATTTCAATCTTACCTAGTGGGACACAAATCACAATGTCACTGTTTCATAATACCCCGACATTATAACAAATTGTATTATCTAATAATAGGGACAAACATGTAGAAGTTTTATACATTTTTTATTTTATTTTCAGGTAGAATTATTGTTACAATAATAATATATAGTTAATAATATGAGGCTAAGTATTGTTATGTACCTAATGAAGGTAATAATAAAGTGTCATGTGTGGTTGTCACTTAACAATTCTTTAGGTGTGACCTCGGCTTTATTTTCAGTACTACTTGCATAGCCGCATACTTAGAAGTCCATTGTTACTGCTAAATACTTTATTTTGTTAATATTTAATATGAAAAAATGTTTACGTCAGATTGGTAATGGACCAATGTCTCGGACAAGAAAATTTCCGAAATAAATATATGGTTATCTACATACTCGTAAAGAGGTATTTTTTTATTTTTTTCTTTCATACATGATAATATTTTTCGATTTGACTGAATAGTCGCTTTTACATGTGTTATCTATTAGTCTCGCGTTTCAAATATGCGGATGAATTTAGGTATATTAATTAAATTCCAAGTTCTGCTATTTAATTTCACCATTTGCATACATAGGTACAATTAATAAAGTCAATAGTGGTATGACTAAATATTGAGTCTCATTAATAAATTATGAATATGAACTTCCACCAAGAACCGTCAGTCGGTAAATTAAAATTTATAAATGCACTCATTTGCCGACTCACCTACTGACATTCGTGTTTCAAATTTAAACGGTCAAACTGACACATTCGCTGATTCAATCATTGACTCATTCATAACTCATTTTACAGACTAAAGACTTCTTTACAAATTGTAAATCTATGTCTGTTCTCTACAAAACAATAGTTATTTTTAAGAACACTTCATCATGTAATTTAATTGTTGAAGAGTGTTTGCGTTTACACTGTGAAAATTCATATTAAATCATTTTAAAAGAATTAATAACACTGTTGTATTTTCACTATATATAATTCAGTACCCTTGAGACTCAGTACACTTAAAACGTTAGAGTCAATAAACTATAGTGAAAAAATAACAGTGTTATTAATTCTCTCAAAATTATCATGTAATTTAATTAGTTGTTCACGTCACATTACACAAAAAAGCTTTTTCTTATCAAAACCTTCTCATGTATAGACATCTTAAGAGCTTAATTTTTTTTCAATCATATTGATCTTTGAAAATAAATAGGACCTATCTTTTCATTATTGAGTCAATTGTGCAGTAGAAAGAAAAACGTCAAACTTATCATCATCCACTATTAAGTTTGGATTAAATTAAATTAAAAGGAATCAATAAAATACTCATTAAAGGGCAAAGGTACGTGTATCCTAAGGTGTCTCCTAAGGTAACTTGTCTGAAAGGAGGGGTGTGAGGAGGCGCGGGCTCCGAAAACTACATGACTTGACCATGTAGATCAAATCCTCAAGAACGGCCGTGTTTTAAGTAAGAGAAATTGACGTACGTGCTAGAGAAATTGTATGAATGTAGAAGAAGTGAAGAAGTATGTAAGGATAGATTTATATGGCGTTCCGTTCTCTCTGCCTACCCCACTTGGGACGTGGCGTGAGGATATAGAATAGAATATAGATAGAATAGTATCCTAAGGTGAAATGTATCATAATATATCAATTATCATTCCATAGCGTGAAATTACCGTAATTTAATTTGTCTATTATCTCCTGTTGTAAGAACAATAGTATCACTAAATGTGAAATTAGCAGATTCACTTACCACACAATGTAGGCATTATATTAGTATTGTATGTATGTAGGTAAGGTTTAGTTCGGCTAGCTCCTAGGTCAGACTGCATACCGACCTCTTATTAGTACTATGATAAAGATACACTATTGTTATTGTATTTAGATCATCACACTCGTATTATTAGTCTTATAATAGTGTTATACTGACTAAGTTTAGTACTAATTACAAATTTAGTACAAAAACTGCTGCTGTATTACTTGTGGATAAATTTATTGCCACGCGGCGTAATTTTTGTAAATGTTATGAAATTTTATGAAAATGACGAGGTGTTGAATAAAATTGGCGAAAGAATGCAACTTCTTAAAAAGATTAGCCAACAACGAGCAAACTGGATTATCCACTACATCAGATACCCAGGCCTGCTTATTATTACTTTTACGGAAGGCATGACCAAAAGCAGGAATTACAGTGGCTGACCAATTATCCATATAATATCGCGTATAGATAAGATTTTTAACTACTTACATTCAGCAATGATGTAGGCCACCCATTCTACACATCTTAATACATTGTTTTCAGAGAAAACACGACCTGTACGTTTATAACATACGGTTGGTCTGCTGGCTACCCCGCTTGTGGTATATACCGTAATACTTTAATAAAAGTATGTTGATATTCGACTTTGCTATTTTTTTCATATTTATGATAAAACTTGTAAGTATTCACAACCCTTTTGAAAACATTAAAAAAAATCAAGAACAAAATGAATCGTTTTTCTATGAAAATAAGTAAATAATATTTAGTAAGCAAATAATATATAAAGGTAGGTATAAAATTGCTGTGACCTAAGAAATTAGTATAAATATACCTATATGTTCTTAGTATCTACATACCTGTTCCGAGACATTAAAATATTAATAATAATAATATATAATCTCTTTAGATTTACCTACCTATCTATTATATTAATATACATAATCCACATTCATACAATTTAGTTCAAAGTCACGTACACAATATAGAGAACATACATTGTACGTGTACCTACTTAATACATTGCATAGGTCAGTCCACGTGTGAAAAGAGTCTATTGAAAGTGAAATCTCTGAATAAACACTCTATTATATTATTATTACTATTATCACTGTGGTCTGGTACAGAATATTACGATGTATATACTAGTGTAATTTTATGCGACCTCACTCGGGATTTTTTTATGCATAGGTATGACATAAAAAAATTTAACGACTTAGGTTATTAAAAATATTTGTGATTTAATATAAAAAAAATGAATGTGTATATGAATAAAACCCAAATACACAAAAAAATTATTCATATCAAATGGCTTTTTTTCAGTGTTCTTGTTTGTGTAATGATTTGAATGTTTAATAGTATTTCTTAATTAAATTGGCAGTGAAAAGATGTCAACTGTCAAACCACTGACTGACATTTTGTCATTTATAAATTTATATGATTGGCAGTAACAAAACTTGGACATTACATAAATGGCAGTATTTTTGTTCTGTCCATCTAGAGTTATACTCAAAATAATTAAATAAAAAAATGTGTTTAAACAAAATATAATTATAATTACTCGATTTCCATACATTTGACGATGGCATGGTGTCATACAAACTGTAAGATCTCAGTCAATAAAAATAAGACATGTTTAATGTGTTTTTGTCTAAATCATGCCTAAAGAATGAGAATATATTGTATAGAATGTATTGATTTTCTTGTATCTTGTCTAATAACGGTGTTTATTTGATACATATAAACATACACATATTTATACAAACATACAAAAATATTTCCGTGGTGACTGCAACGGAAAAGTTATTTCTACACAGAAAATATTATTTTTTACTATAGACGAGTGTTTTTTTGTAGAGAAATACTCTGCAATGCGTAATTATAATATATTGGTACAAATAGGGCACAAAAAACGTTATTACTATACAAAAACTTTTAGCATAAATAGCAAACACTTTAACTAGTACAAGATATAGTTTCTAATATTGTTTCAACATTTGCAGTTATGTCACTTAAGTTTACACACAATTTAAAATCATCATTACTTTGTTTCTGGTAAAATGTTGAAAATTTTACAAACATGATGCGTATCTAGTTGAAAATTTTTCTTCCGGGTTAAGTGGCCGGCCGTAGTCTCCTGGGCAATTTGTATCCGTAAATAAATTGCCCTGGAGACCACGACCAATCAGCTGGGAAGAAAGCCTTTTTACTAGTAACACCGGCCGTGAAAGCTTAATAAGATCATACATGACGATTATCATTTCAGTAAATAATCATATTGTGTAAAATCGAGTATTTTGTAGTAGAATTAGAACCTCCATCCAATATAATATAATTATGAAAATTCGAAAGAAAAATCTGAAAAAAATCTGAAAGAAAGGGTGTGAGGAAACGCGGGCGTCCGAGAACCACGTGGCTTGATCACGTGGATCAAATTCTAAAGGACGGCCGCGTGTTGAGTAAGAGGAACCGACGTGCGTGTATGAGGAACTGTATGAATGTGGAGGAAGCGAAGGAAGTGTGTAAAGATAGATCTGTTTGGCGTTCCGTTCTCTCTGCCTACCCCACTTGGGACATGGCGTGAGGGTATAGTATAGTATAGTATAGTATGAAAATTCGACAAAATTTCTAACTCTAGAGATACAAAACATTCTTGTCTTTAGATTTACATACTAAATTAAAACAAATAAACAAAAAGTGGATGAATAAAAGTAGGTTAATA
Organism: Athripsodes cinereus; assembly: GCA_947579605.1. Classification (NCBI taxonomy): domain Eukaryota; kingdom Metazoa; phylum Arthropoda; class Insecta; order Trichoptera; family Leptoceridae; genus Athripsodes; species Athripsodes cinereus. Next base: position 27,079,356 of record OX388315.1, read on the forward strand.
TATTTATCTAAGCAAATCACGAAATCTTGAATGTCTTAATTTATTGTTAGCACGGAGAGGATAGCTTGTATTTTTATTATATGCAACTGTACTGTTGGCTTCCCCACTTGTGGGATATACCATGATGGGATAGTAGTAAACTAACTGTATGAATATCCAACAATGCTATTGACATTAATAATAATTTCACTTTTTTTAGGGGCATTAACTATGTAACAATTACGAGACATTTTCAAATAAAATATTTAAACATTTTATTTGAAATATTTTATTTGAAAATGACATTAATAATCATAAATTGTTGAAGGTTATCAGTGTTCAGAATGTGAAAATTAATTTTAATCATTTCAATATATAAAAAGAACACTGTCTTGTTCACAATTTATTTTAAAACTCTATCGTTTTCGTCCACACTTATGTACATTTTTAAGAATATCGTGAAAATCTAATCTTTTTTTTTTAATTTAAAATTATAATAAATTTATACATTTTCTTCCCCAAATTGACTCCAATACATATGTATATTTAAGGTAATCCACTTAATAATTAACGTCGCAGTATATAATAAGTATACCTATTGGTGTACAATCTTCTTACTTATTATTCAAAATGCAAAGCTTCTAAATTAGACTAAGTCTTAAGTATAAAATAAATAAAATATAAATAAAGACGTCTTATACATTATATAAACTTCTATGAAATATTGCCAAGGATAAAAACAATATAATTGACAACCTTGACACGATACATGTGAAGCCTATTTGTTAACTTAAATTATACCAAAAAATATATCAAATCGTATAAAATATATCACTTTTTTCTTAATTTGGTCAATAAAATAATAATACGTGATCATTAATTTGACGTCTGCCTGGAATTTTCATAATAAAATAATTTACGCATTTTCAAACGTGACTAAGATTTTAATATTATAATTATTGTTAGGACGTGCATCAAAATATAATCGTTATGTACAGCTGAGAATGATTTTCTTTAGTAAAATTATTTTATTGTCAAACCTTACTACATCTCATTGTTACGCTTATTCTAATATTTACCATTGCAATTCTAAGATACTTATGGATAATAACATCTATGACTTCAAGGTATATTTTTTACACCCTTCATTGATAAAGTATGTACTGTTAAATACTGAAATTTTTAAAATATGCATATTTCTGGTGTTCGTAAGTTATGCGTTTTCTTAGGCTTCAATTATTTTTTTTGTGTGTCCGAACACGATGAGCAATCTTGCGCCTTACCTTCTATCTGTGTCGTGTTTCGTATCTAATAATATTTATTTTTTCTTTTTGCACATCATCATTATATAACAGTGTTAACAAAACAATACAAAATTTAAAAAACTACGCCGATATGCAGTGGCGAGATTATCACTATCAAGTGATTTCTTCCATCTAACCACGACACATTGAGATATACCTAATTAAAACAGATATAATACTATCAATACATTACAAAAGAAAATAAAAACAAAATTTAAAATAATATTTGACACACACCCAATATGTGGTAGGGATTATGGATTGGAGGAGGGGGGTATAATAATATTGTTTATATTGCTTGTGTATTTAGGTAGTTAAATATGTGTATGTATTTATTTTAGTATCTTTATGTATGTATGTATATATCTTATATTATTTTATTGTGTTTTATTTATTTCTTATTATTATTTAAGTTATGTAAATGCTGGATGTTTAATTTAGCAACCAACAATTATTAGCTGTAAATACAAATATTATTTTAACAAAAAAATAATATAAATTGTCCTTATATAAGCAAAATGCTGTTTGGAGAATCTATAAAATATATGGTTAAAATGTAAACTACTTGTACTATACTTATAAATTGTTCTCATCCTAATAAATTATTACATTAATATTTCACAATTTAAACTATGATTATTTAGTTCATTTGCTTGTGTGATTTAGTCAAAAGATTGTAAGAATTGTAAAATTAGTACCAACTTAAGACAATATATTCTACTTAAGGACTTAATAACGTGACACTAATTTGTGCATAATTATTTTTACATGTTTTTTTCTACTAATAATTTTCTATTACAGCATACTCCACACGTGGGATAGGTCGCGGAATAACTGCAAGTAATAAAAATGCAGATTGTCCTCACCGTGCCAATATTTGTTCTTTTATTTATTTATTTACAAATATTTACGGCCAAAGCCTTTAACATGTTAAACCTCTGTATACATACAAAACATGTAAACAAAGGAAAGATCTGTTACAAAAAAGACACAAAACAATTAGACTAAAGAAACGAGAGTTTAACAGACAATATAACATTAATCATGTTATAATTATAAAAAAAGATACAAAATTGTTAAAAAAAAGTTGGTTAAGACATTACAAAGAGAAATCAAAGGTATAAAAATGTCAAATATAGTAAAAAGTCAATTAGTTAAAATTCATAAGTTAAAAATATTTGGTCAAGACATTACAAAGAGAAATCAAAGTGGTATAAAATTGACAAATATAGTAAAAAGTCAGTTAGTTAAAATTCATAAGTTAAAAATATTTGGTCAAGACATTACAAAGAGAAATCAAAGTGGTATGAAATTGTCAAATATAGTAAATAGTCAATTAGTTTAAATTCATAAGTTAATAAAAAATTGATATAAAAAATTTCAAATAATAGAGATCAATTAAAAAACATAAGTTTAGGTCAAGTGGTTAAAAGAGCAATTCGCCACACAAAAAAAAAATAACAATTGAAATGAAAATTCACATGAAATGAATATAAAAAAGTGATTCAGGATTAGTGACACGCGATATTGCTGAATTGTAGATGTTAATTGTCTTATACGCGAGGTTTTACGAACACTGCCTTTTACAGGACACTCGAAAACTAATAGAAAAGAGTGGGAGACCAATTCTTTACCGAAGACTCCACGAGGTACATGTTTTTTTAGTTAGAATAAAATGTTACTATACTATACTATACCCTCACGCCATGTCCCAAGTGGGGTAGGCAGAGAGAACGGAACGCCAAACAGATCTATCTTTACACACTTCCTTCGCTTCCTCCACATTCATACAGTTCCTCATACACGCACGTCGGTTCCTCTTACTCAACACGCGGCCGTCCTTTAGAATTTGATCCACGTGATCAAGCCACGTGGTTCTCGGACGCCCGCGTTTCCTCACACCCTTTCTTTCAGATAAGTATATCCTCTTTGTCATTCTTACCTCGTTCATTCGTTCAACATGCCCAAACCACCGTAGTTTATTCACGCGCATTCTGTCCACAACACTCTTCTTGCATCCGCTCATTCTTCTAATATCCTCATTCTTCACTCTATCACGCAGCGTTTTACCAACCATTCTTCTCAACGATCGCATCTCTACTGCATTTATTCCACTTTCGTCCTTCTTCAACCACGTCCATGTCTCGCTTGCATACGTAAGTGACGGTACCAGAATGGTATTGTGCACCAGCATTTTAGCCATGTTCGACACATTGTCATTGCTGACAATGGGTCGAAGTGCACCGTTTACTCTAGCACCGGCCACTTTCCTTCTTTCAATGTCCCCATCGCATCTTCCATCCCTCGTAAACATACTTCCCAAATATACATACTCACTTACTTGCTCCAAACATTCGTCACCAACTTTAATCTCGCAAATCGTTTTTTCATTCTCTCTTTCAAAAACAAGAACTTTCGTCTTCACAACATTCATTTTCAAACCATTCAAATTGCAACTATCATACACACACGTAACAATCTCTTGTAAGTCCCTTTCACTCTCAGCCATTAACACCAAATCGTCTGCGTACATCAATGCATTCACCCGAAACCCATTCAGCTCGACACCAACATCCATCTCTTTCACAGGTCGCATACAGTAGTCGAAGAATAGGTTGAACAGCCACGGAGACATGACACAACCTTGCTTCACTCCTTTGGTGAGGACAAACCACTCCGAGAGAGTGTTATTTACCCTCACGCAAGCGGAGCTTCCCACGTAAAGTGAAGATATTGCGCGGATCAACCGGCTGCTCACCCCATACTCCGACAACACGCACCACAACCTTTCACGGTCCACTCGATCATATGCTTTCTCCAGATCCACGAACGCACAAAAAAGCCTCTGGTGTTTACCCAGAAACTTCTCCATAACCATATAAAATGTTTTCATAATAAATAATATAGGTATGTATAATTTCTACTATGTATAGGATGTGTTTTCAATAGATAACTGTGTGTTTTGGTTGAGTTGTTGAAACCTTGAAATAAAATTAATATTAAAATATATACATTATTACAAAGCTAACTGACTATGTAAATCTCTACAACTAAGATTATTTTCTAACTATGAAACAAGCGTCGCCGATAAGTCAGAAATTAGTCTGAAACTAATTTCACGACAATTACAGTAAGTAGGACTTTTCAATATTGAGCAAAAAATATTAAGGTTAGTTGGAAGAGATCATGCCTTTGCAATAAACTCGCCCTTTGTATGTTGGTTGTATTTTGAATGCATTTCTCTTTAAAATTGTATGTATCATGATCAATGTACAGTAAAGAATGAATAAATAAATTATCCGCGCTTTATAACTGACAAATTTCATAATCATAATTATTTGTATCTATGACATCTTAAAAAAACTAACTTCATAGAAAAAGCTTATTGTAGTTTTGCCAGTTTGGCTACCTTTCTCACAGCACTCCATTCCAAGATCAATAACATCAGAGTGTTAGGAATTTCTTGGGAAGATGTGATTCAATTCATGCAGAATCATTCGGAATGCAAAATACTTGTTTTTAGACTGTGCTTTCGAATGAGAGGACGAAAAGAAAAGTTTTAAAACTAGACAAACAACAACCAAGATAATTATGGTTGTCAAGTATCTGATTCAAAAGATACACAAGTTTTTCAGTGTAAAAATTTCCATCTTATTGTTGTGTGTAAACCTTTGTTGATAGCTACTTACATTCATGCTTTTGTTCACACTGATGGATGCTGATTCGTCGCACTTGGACTTCCTCCAAGCAGCGTTTGTCACACTATTATTGACCATAGAAAAAACAACCAATAATAATTATGCATAATTTGACAATCAATGTCTCCAAATTTTAAAGTCAATATCAAGAATTGTATTGTCAATTATTGTAAACATAATTCGCACATTGAAAACAAAAGTGGCAGTATACAAAAAATTACAATTTTGAGTTTAATCGATGTTTAAATAGCTCAAATTAAAACGCATCCAATACAAAAACACCTATTCCAATAGCTTGTTTAGTTTTCCCTAGAGGTCACTGGTATCGGTTTGTACTTTTTGTATAAGCTTTAAGTTACTAATTAATAAAGTGATACTATAGCAGTTCGAGTCAAACGGCCGCAGTGGTTGTACATTAATTTAAGGAAAGACTAAATGCATAAATGACATTTTAAGTATAGTGTCATTTTTATATATTACTTTGTATAAATAATGTATTCAAGAAACAAGTAGAGGTGTAAACTATAGAACTATATCAAAAACTTTAAACGGCCATACTGAAAAATCATGTTTTTTGTATAATGCCACTTTTGTTTTCAATGTGCGTATGTTGACGTCCAAAAGATATCAATATTACTTAACTGGAATACATGTAATATCATAGAAGAACAAGTCTTTTATTGTAGGATCATGTGAGAGGATGGATTACATGTATATGAGTTGCAATGATTTGGATATTGGAGTGAATAGGTGATAATAGGATGATGTGGAGGGTGTATTTATCTGAAAGAGGGGGTGTGAGAAAGCGCAGATGTCCAAAAATTACGTGGTTTGACAATAGTGGATTAAATTTCCAAGGACGGCCATGTGTTGAGTAAGACAACTTGGCGTGCATGTATGAGAAACTGGACGAATGTGGAGGTATGCGTGAGGGTATGGAATGAAGGAATCGACATCAAGTTTCAACTAAATATCAATATTTTAGGTGTATCTAAATATCAATATATTAGATTGAAGAAATCGCACCTTTAGGACAAACTCGCCCTTTGTTTATTGAAAATAATATTGTATTGTGTACCTACTTTTGAAATAAATATATTTATTATTATTATTATTATATTATTGTGTTTGCTTCGAATGAATTTCTCTACGAAATTTTTGTAATCAATGTATAGTAAAGAATGTATAAATATACAAATAAAATTTTAACCTCTCGTTTTCATTGCGTTTACGATGATCTATTTTTTTCAGAAATATATCCTCTTTGTGGCGCTGAAAACTAGTGCCAATAAAAAATTAGACATACGGAATGGGATGCACGTCTCGTCCCCGAATTGTTCTAGTTCTAGTGAAGAACTAGCTTTCTATTCACCTCTCATACAGACTTACTATGAAAAAATAATTTTAGGTATTTATAACAATGTTTTTTACTAAATTATTTTGTAGATGCAATAAATTAGTACTAAATATCTCTATCGAATAGCTGCGACTCAAAGGTTGTTAAGTAATTCAATAATTTATTTAATAATTTGCATGAAGTGTTTTTTTTTGTGTTTTCTCAATAACATCTGATGTAACGATACTCAAGTAAACTAACCAAACGTACATCGCAAAAATATAATTCAATTAGTTTAAAGAATTTACTTCAAATGCATGACATGTTTATCACCTATGTTTGATTAAGAATTTGTATTTTGGATTTAAATCATAAAATTGTGGTAATAGATGACAGGATAAATTATTGGTAGATACAACGATTGATCTTACAAATTTTATACTGATTTAAAGTCCAGTTTTTCGTTGGAATACATAATACGTTTATTTGCACCAATCAGGTGCTCCGACACGATCCAGAAAACAACAGGATCTTCTGTTCCAAACACTTTATATATCGCTCGGGACAGACACAAAAAGAAAGATTATCCGGAAGGTTAACTGCTGCCATCATCATCAGGCAAAAAATAAACGAAGAGAGAGATACTTTGAATATCCATTTTGAACACTTGAAGACCTAATTTTTCAGATTTTGGTTCTATCTTTTTGCCATTCCATGCTCTTCTCGAAAACACAGGGTAGACTTATGTAGGTACGATTATTTAAATCTATCGATCATTTCCCCACCGCTCCCAGCTACTGTGTGGGTGAATCATATAAATTTGCATATTATTAATTTACAATCACAAGATTCCATACAACATGAACTTTGTACACCAAAATGCGTCATTGTGCTTTCGTGTCGATGTAATTAATAAATAATTATAATAAAAATACCATAAAATTAAATTATAAAAACACATAAATTTGCTATTTTACAAACAATGCTGTAATATTACTTTGTATTAACAATGGTGGTTATACTTATTATTATGTCTCGTAAATAAGACGTGAGTAATATTTATTTAAAAAAATATGAATCCATTTGCAAATATCTGAGGATTATTCATCTAATATGGGTATTCATTTTCTCAAGTCTATTCTATACTCAAAGGCGATATACTCGTTTATGAGTGATTAGATATTAAGTCACTTATTAATTGCTGTATGAAACATGTTACATGAAATATTCTTTACAAGTGCTCGAATAGATTTTCGATATTATTAATTTCCAGAAAAATTAACTTTTTATGTTGTGTTTTGTTCCTAATAGAAATATTAATGATATGTATGAAAAAAGTAATTTCTTTCAATTCAATTAATGTTTTTTAATTGTTCAACAGGATTTGGGCATAACGCGTAAATGACAAAATCAATTAAATATCTCAATAAGCAGCATCCACACAGTTGGATGAAAACGTCAATTGTCAACCTTCAATCATTCGAAAAAATAAAATTCGAGTGAATGCCTTCAATACCCGTGCCAGCTGTGTGGACGCCGCTATTGGATAGCCATATTTTTACAATTCAACATCGTGCAAAATCTAATCAGAAGAAATGCATACCAACGCTTACGAACTGATCCTAGTCTGGTTTAAGTGAATATTTTGGGGTCCATGGAAAATGTTCACCAATTCATCCGTTTTCACTGTCACGATTTCCATCAATCGAGAAACATTTAATGGAAATCAGAGTACCTAAGATAAATCGATAAACGCATACAAAAATATAATCAAACAATCATAAATTATTTTTGGAGACCAATCTAGAACATATTAAGTCTGAGATTTCTTATGATACGGCAGAGATAATTATATAGTTAGGTAAAATAATAATTAAATAACAATAATTACATCAAAGCTTTGTATATAATTATATAATAATATAGATCTCAGTAATATTTATTAAATAAGATAACCATCATAGGGTTACAATACAATGTCATGCAGGTACATAATCTAATTGATCTTACTCATATTGTATGGGTGGGACAATATTCGTCAGAGAAACCTACAACTTATGTACATATTTTATATTATCTTATAATTTATCTTCAATGTGTTATATCTTTACAGCCTAATGAGGTTAATTTTTTTTTAACTTTATCTATATCTAAGTTTCTTTATCATTATGGAATTTTTCCACAAGTGGGATAGTCAGCAGAATAACTGTATGATAAATATTCTGACTACAGACCTCCCTATACGATAATCGAATGACGTTACCTAGATTGAGGTTCAGAAAAAGCTTTCTTAAAATATGATCGTACAACCTCGTTATAAAACCGCAGAGACGAACTGAAGGGGTAGGAACTCGGACACAGTCAATGAATTATGCCATCAGAAGAAGACCCTTAACAAAGCAACTAACAGAGATGAGGCTTCCAGGAGGGAGAGGACACAATGGAATGTGCAGAGCAACTTTTACGTAAATTTTCTAATTCTTCATTAAATTATAATATTGACCTGAGCTCCTAGCAGACAGATCGAAATGGTAAGTAGAAAAATGAAGACAAAACGTACTCCATTCACCCCAAAAAACAATAGTTATCATTAAAACGTGCAAGAAAAAGGTTCTAAATTTAAAACGCGTTTTGTTTTTATTTGCTTTCAAGCATTTTCTTTCTGTGTAATATATTTCTACCTATTTATTTATAAAACTTACAAAAAACATCAAGTTTCGTAGGATTTCTTTAATGCGTAGAAAATATTCAATTAGGTAATTACGTCTTTGCGTAATGGTTATTAGTTTCAATATGATTATAAATGAACTCATTAAAGAATACTTTAAAAAATAACTACGCGACGATAATATTATGATTATTTACTTAAAAATCATAAATCATCGTCTATTTTTTACCTTTCATGGCATATTGACGGTGTCAGTCAATAATGGTGCATTAAACTTGTTGAAATAATTATCTCTGGACTAATTCTTCATTAGTTTATTTCAAAGAAATTAGTTTTATCTAGTTTAAATTTCTAGAATTACACAAAGGTCAAAAGTTGCCTTCTTGTCGTTTCTTGGTGTAATGCTTTAAGATCAAGGACCTTTGGTTTGTCACATCATTTAGGAATAATTTTTTTATCTAAACTAAGCAACGATAATATGTATATTCATTTTGATTTTATCAATTTCTATCATCGAGGCATTTTCCATAATTGAAGTAGCCACCAGAATAACTGCATGCAATATATAAAATTTCTAATTCTTGATGTTTTATGACAAGAAGACGAGTTCATGACTTTAAAAAAAAACATAAAAACCCAGCGGAAAAACAGTCAGTAATAAACATGGAAATTGTCCTTTCTGTGCCATCAAAAAATAAGACTCGGAAACTAACAGAAGGAATATAAAGAAAAAATTTATTGTTGTTCATCATCTCGAGCAATATTTGAGTGTTGTTTACTTGTCAAAGCACCCCGAGGATACTATGCAATTTACTTATTTTGAGACATTCCATTTTTTTCGTTTTTATTCAATTTGAAAAACTAGAAAACGAACAGGAAAGAACTGGTGATCTGTTCTTTGTCAGGAAAATACAAGGAACAAATCTTCATAATTAATTTATACCAGTATTATAAATTATTATGAATTCTGAAATAAAAACCATGTACAATTGACATTGTCTTAACCAAGGTCAGTAATTCATTTTCTGGAAGACTAAAGATGCAACAGCAGACATTGAGGCAGAACCTTATACATACAGTACCTATAAAGAAATTATACGCATCAATGCGTAGGAACTGCTGTAAATGAAATCGATAGCAACAAAAATATATGACTATTTTTTTTGGTAATCTCCTCCATTTGATTGCTTGACTTTCTCTAGGTAATACTTACACCATCATCAATAAAGTTTATGTTACACAATTGAAAAGTGAAAATTTTGAAAAGTATACAACCTTGAATACACTTGGTGGAGATTATGTCTTTTCTTATTTTTATACATGTGGTGGAGGGTTGTCGCATGTTACTTGGTGATGGGTCATGTGTAAGTAAAATACCTGCCTTTATAGAACACTCAAAAACTTCCGGAAAAGAGCAGGAGAAAAATTATTTTCTGGGTGCTCCACGGAATAAATATAATAAGTGTTGCATTTTATAATATTATTATTTAAAAAAATCTTTGTCTCCATTACCATCACGCAATATAAAAAAAACTTAAAAAATAGGATTATGAAAATATTTATTATTCTACAACTACTATTATTACTTTCCTATCACGGCATATCCCACAGATGGGGTAACCAGTAGACCAGTGGTATGAAATAGACATGCAAGCTGTACTCTCCGTGTCAAAAAGAATAAAACGTTCAGGAAGCGTAGCAAACTAAATTATTCTAAGATTATGGATATAACACATTTAAAAAGATGACTGTTATATCGTTAACTAGTAACTCAATTTAGTTCTCTCTATAGGAAGCTATCCCTCTATGATGGGATCGAAAAATAACTATTATAGTATGAATTGGATGCAATAAACAAAACAGTAAATTTCAAGTTCATTGCACTCATACTAATATAAATATTTGCACAATCCTTGAAACTAAAATATTTAATCAAAGACATGACAGTTTATATCTAAATGATATCAAATATATTAAGGCATAGACAATCAGTGTATGTAGGCAGGTACCATATTGTTCCGCATGAACTGGTATCTGTAGTAACCTTCAATGAGCACATCCAATAAATAATAATATAATAGTTATATCTTAAAAAAAACAGTATAACATCCAATATCCAGGGTCTTGTTTGTAAGCAGAAAAAATTACCTATATATTATTCGAAATGAAAAAAAACATGAAAAAAGTTAAGTACTTATTGAAAGATATAAACCTCTATGTACATATCTTTGTCGTCACAATATAAACCACAAGAGGGGTGGCAAGTAAACTAATAATTGTATTATGTAGTCAATTTTGTCTATTGACGGCACTTGGTGTAATGGAAATTCATCTTAAATTATCATAAATAAAGCACTTTATTGTATTTTGTTTATGTGTAATTTATAATCTTTTTATCAACCTGGTTTTATTGATATTTGTTGGTGATAACATCTATTTGTTTATATTTCTCCAGCATCGATTAATTTCCTGCACCAATTGTTATGTCAAAATTTATTTTTTATGTTACTGACTGTACTATCCGCCTTGACACAGGCTTTATCCTAGTGAGGTGACAAAATGGAATTAGTTGTAGTGGATGTGAATGTTTGAGTTGTATTTGATTTTATATTATGCTTATTTGAGGAAATAAACGAATAGAAATTGAATTAACATACGATTTGTCTTAGCCGTGCCATAAAAATTATGACATTCAAAATGGGTGGCATGGCTGTTGAATTAAAGATTTTAATTATCTTTTATGCGCTTTATCAAAAATCAGCGTTTTGCAGGATATTTCAAAAACCTTTCAAAAAATTAAAATGGTATGAGGACTTCATAATTCTGGAAACTCAAAAGAAAAAGGAATAATTACGTATTATTGAAAAATCGAGAAAGAGAAAGAAAGCAAGAAAAAGGTGAGTCCCTTCAATATCGATTCATAAAAAGTTTATTGAATCAATAAGAAATATTTTCATTCATATAAAAAGTCGAGTATGACACAGTCTATATAATATTTTATAATAGGCAAATTTCAATATTATGATAGGTAGTACATATAGTGATACAGTGATAACACGCATCATTTTGTGATAGAGTCACGCATTGCTATGCACGACTGGTTCCGGTTTTGATAACAAAGGTGTTATTATACTTAGTATTTGTGTTCACTCGTGGGTTACTTACACAGCAACAACTGTTATAAGTGTATTGTAAAGATTCTGCAGCATGTTTTGTCCTTACGGTGATGTTCTTCACGTTTCATTGTTTGCCCTTTATCTTTTTATTCAATGAAATATTAATATTATTTTATTATATTATATTAGTACGTGAGATTGACGCCAATGATGAATGAATATTTACAAGAGAAAAAATGTAGGCTTTTGAATGCGTTTGGAATATTGTTGCTACCCATCCTGAAAGTCTTATATTTTGCTGTCATGGAATGGGAAACCTGCGTGTTTATAACATTGAGTTAGTATACTGAATTCCCTTCTTAATGGAGAAGCTATGTACCTAGTATAGGTAAATAGATAGTTATTAAAAAGGATATCGATGTTACAATGCTCTAGGAGTTAAACATATGCCATTCGTACATTATTCTTTTTCTTATATTTTCGTATCATATTTTTAAGTCGCAGTACGTGGGTGTGTGCAACAATTTTTTTTCTTCTCATTTGAAGATGGAGATGGTTTTTGAGTTGTAATTTTGTTCACTGGTTTTTGAGGTGTAATATTGCCTCCAGGCAATAAGCTCGCTCATGATTTTTTTATGATCAATAAAATGTTACTATTATTATTAAAGCTCAATGAAGATGTTTTTTTTTTGATAACAGAAATAAACGGTTGATAAAAAATTGTTTATCACTGAAACTGAAGCAGCATTTGAATCATCCCTATATTATGGGATTTACCAACATGTTTAGTTATTTATACACGTATGATTATTTTTTTTATTATTATTTTATCTTTACTCCAGACTTGAAGTTGGGGTGTGCAGACCTCTCAAGTCCATACAATATAATACATACATCGCCCTCAACGCTCCTCTCGGGAGCACAGGGCAAAAACCAGCCTCCTCCATTCAGAGCGTCTCTGCGCCAATTGCGTCACCTCTTTCCACGACATTTCCTGCGCTCTGATGTCGTTGTCATAGGAACGGTGTATTGTGAAAGAGGGACGCCCGGGCCGACGGAACCCTTGCGGACGGAAGAACAGTGTTTTTTTTTTGGTCAACTATCATTGGGCATTCTCAAAACATGTCCCAGCCAGGACAATAGTCTCTCCTGTATTACGGAGATTATAGGTCTCTGCTGGGTGCACCGGCGCACAGCATCATTTGTAACATGTTCATACCATTTGACATCCAAAATCCTTCTAAGACACTTGTTTTCAAAGCTTAGTATCTTCCGCTCTTGAGCCTTGGTTAAGTGCGAAGACTCACAGCCATATAGAAGGATTGGGATGATGCACGCATTGAACAAGCGACACTTTGTCCTGATGCTGAGTCCAGATGCCTTCCAAACTTTATTCATGTTATTGAAACATAATACAAATGATTAAAAATTGAATACATATTACAGTTATTATTACCTAATATTAATAACTGTTCTAAAATCATACATATTATGCACGTGTATTTACACATAATTTTCATTATATAGGTTTCGCACGCAGTTTTCTACCTATAACCTATGTACCTGGTACCAAAATTAAGGTTTATAAATTATAAATTTGTATAGAGGGAATTTCACTTTTATCCTAAAATGTTTTTATTTTTTTATTTATTTCATATAATATAAACATTAAATACAAATATACAGTCACGCCAAATCCATTAAAATAGATTTGTTGGCGCGTAGATTTTAGAAAATTTTAGAAAATAGATAAATATTTCAGAGGTTCTTTTATAAAATCAAGGTTTTCTTGGTTGTAATGTGATTTTGGCAGTACACAAAATAATTATAAATAAAAAAAGTGGTTAGATGGAAGAAATCACTAAATACTAAAAATCTCACCACTGCATAGCATCGTCTTAGTACTCCGTATTTTATTTTGTTTTTTAACACTGTTATACTACGATGATTTGCAAAGTAATAAATAATTTATTTTTTTTAGTAGGTATCCAACGTATTTTCCCCATTCATATTAAATCTTTCTGTATAAAATGCTTTTATATTTTGTGAATAAATATTTGATATCATATCCAGAGAATTTGCACGCCTATTATATACACGACTCTAAGTCTTTAATAAATATGTAAATGAAAAACAATATGCACATAATATATTGCAAAACAATGGGGGAACCATTAATGTATTTGTATTTATATGTACCTTATTTTCACACACTATTTTCTAGTAATGAATAATTTTATTCTTCAATTCCATATACTTACCTAACACTTATACACATAAACACACCGTACAAACAAACGTTGTGTATAAATAATTAAAATATGTACATTATTAGAAGTACAACAAAAATATCATACAAGAAAAAGTTATTTGTATGAATAAAATAACCTTCTACAATCTTCGTTATATTATGCCTTATAGGTAATCTACAGATATACACAAAGCTATTATATATTCAAAACTTACTCGTAGAACTGTTGATTTCGACATATATGAACTTAAAATAATATTTATATGACTTTTTATATACACTCAGAAATGCTTTTCATTGCTCAAAATCTAATTCGGATTAGTTGGAAGATAACGCATCCTAGCGATAAACTCTTCCTCTGTGTGTTGAATTTTGTAGAACTGATAACTTTATGGTAACTGATAACTTTCACAATGTCTGCTATTCGACAATAAATAAAAAACTTTATGATACTTTGCAACGGATGATGTAACTCGTAAGTAAAGTACAGAAAAATATACAGATTTTTGTAGCTATGAAGTCTCAAGAGATTCATTAAATGGGTATTGCCAAAACGAGGAAGAGTCTCGTATCTAATTCATTTTACTGTATATTCTTAAAAACTATCGAGTAATTATAAAACATAATTATTGAAAATATATTGGTATTAAATTTAATAACTAAATTTGTCCCGTGTACAGATCAATTAGTTAATAAAATTGTAATATAATTATGTAACTTACCGCTGCCAGTTGGGTCAATTCGTTGACATCCGTTTCAAAGTTCCATTGCGCAGCCACATTATTGTTACATTCTTCTGAAGCTTGAGCGTCTATCTGAGCCAAGAAAGATCTCAAAGCTAGAGAGCTTCTTGTTGTATAAGGATTTCCAGCTTGGTTTGGTCTGTAGCGATTTCCATTTACATACTCTCTACCAGCCCCTGTACCTCCACCATAATTATTAACATCACCAGTGTTCAGGAGAACACCTCTATTTCTGTCATCTTCAGAAACTGGATCAACATTATCAAACTGACGATTAGAAAAACTTCCAGCAGCATTTGGAAGACCTCTGTTTGTTATATCTGGATTTATATCTTGCTGATTGTAATTTCTGTATCGAGTATCATACTGAACTTGTTGTGGATATCTCGAAGTAGTTGTTGGGTAGACACCAGGTCTATATGTCGATGAATAAGGTCCATTGTACTGAGAAACTGGCTGACCATAGGGTCTAGGGGATGAAACACCACCGTATTGATTATAATATGGATCTATTGGTCTCGGACTACTGGACACTGAGTGTGGAAGAGGAGGCAAATCCAATTGACACGAAACTAGTGTAATTAATATTAATACATTTAATGACACAACAGACACTAATTGTCTTATGCTCCAAATTACAGGCAATTTTCGATCATTAACACACGCCATTTTAAATTAATAAATATTTTTGTTAATAGTATTATACTAATATATTGATAAAAAAAAAAGTATCGTCACTTATATCACTGAAAAAATATCAACGCGTTAAAGAAACAAACCTATATGCAATAATAAACATGTTTCAAAATTTCATCTTACATCATAGAAAAAATTTAAAATATATTTTCGGATAAATTTTTGAAACTATTTAAATATTATTATTTTAATTTCTTTTATCATGAACTCTTTGTCATCACCTCGTACATTCACGCCCTACAAATGTTTCAGTATGTTTGCGATTAGGATGTTAGTTAGCACATGCAAGTATCAGGAGCGTATGATAGTAAAGGAGGTCACAGTTGACTACTACTTCCTATGAGGTGTGAGGCGTATGGAAGGTGTCGTAAGACTGATTGTCTGTATGTTATGTAGCGAGCAGGTGGACTGCCGCTAAACACTTCGCCGTAGGTACTAAACTCTATAGATACTACGGACTGTAGACAATGGGTTATAGGCAATATTATGCAGTAGTAGGCTCTCTGATAAGGACGGATGTATTAGGACAGTCTCAACAGCTGTTAAACTCTTTTCTTTGAAGCGATTGTTCAACTGTGAAGCATATATATAAAATTCTCAAACTGTTTCTCGTTTTGTGATAATGTTTTAAATTAATGTCACCACGCTTTAGATTTATCTACAGTATTTGAAATAGGTATCAAATATTTGTGTAAATTTTTATCCTTATTGTATTTTATTTATTTATTCATTCTTCACTGTATATTCACCACAATACATACAATTTTATAGAAAAATACATTTAAATAAAATATTATCAATATACAGAGGGCGGTTTTGTATTCACAGCAGGTTCCATAAAAAATGAAAAGTTACAATGATTTTCAAAGTTCCTTAAGCTTTCAGAAGTTTCATAACAACTAAAGTTAAAGCCTGAAATGTCAAAATAAAAATTATTATTTTCTAAATTCCTCATATAAATCGTCTATTTGCTACGCTGTTGATGAACGATACTATGCATACCAAGATAATTTAGATAAACAACAGTTTTTGTATATAATGACATTTAAAATTAAAGTTTGCATATTTCTTACATGCAGGTGATCTGCTGGCTACCCCACTTGTGGGATATGCCGTGATGGTATATATATAGTATAAATTTAAAGTTTATGAAGCCCAAATTTCACTTTCTAGATACAGAAACTTTGTTTTTTTTATGAACCCGGGTGTAAGTATTACTGAATTTACGTATTTACGTATACGTTACGTATACGAATACGTATTTACACTTTTTTATATCATTTTATTTAGACAGAGGAAAGCAACTTCTTCTTAATAAAATATTGTTAATCTCTTATATGGGTGTTTGTGGTTTCCCCGATGTTGCATAAAGCCAAATGCTGGAGATGTTCTTTTTAAACTCACCCACGAAAGTATTTCATATTAAATTATCTATTGTTGATAACCACTGACTTATATAACCCCTACTACATTTTTTTTAATTGAATTAATAACGAGTGTTTAATTCAAAGTTTATTGCAGTGAAGAAAAACGATAGGCAGTTAAATAATATGTTGAAGATAAAATCTGTCAGATACATAATATTTACATAATAACAGATTACAATAACATTTTATACAATTTTACGTGTCGCAAAATAAAATCTTTGTCACGTATAAAATCATAAACCAAGTAGATCAGGGCTAAAAACAATGCGAGGTACTAACTTAAACCATTTATTCATATTCCTACGTGTTTTTGTTTTAGTTGATATGTACCTACATAAAAAATGCACCTATTTTTTTGTCATTGCATTTGCATGCCCTAAACTTGAGTATGTTCATATTTATTTTATAGTTCAAAAAATACTATAAAATTTCAATGTTCATTGGGCCAATATTAAGTACACATTCATTCATCTGAATCGTTTTGATAAATGATTGCGTTTGACATACTTAATCTACTCATAAAACCATAATTATCAACCAATAATCTTTTATATTTTTGTAAGTTGATAGTATTGTTCAATGTCTTCATGCCTCTAGACAAACCTGAAAGATTAGTCAAGACAAAAGTTTTTGGAGCACATAAATCAAAATCTGGAGGATTCAAATGCTATAGAAATCTGATAATCTACTACAAAAGCTCGAAAGACTTTGAGATCCATGGCTTATCAAAAGCACGGTAATTATGAATTATAAATTCAAAACAAAAGGATCTACAGATTCTAAAAATAAATATATTTGTCTTGTTCAGAATTTAAAGAGTTCATAAATATTTTTGTCTTGTTCAGAACTTAAAAAAATCATGAATATTTTAAAAATAGATATATCGAAATATTTTCATGAAATTTAATCGTGTGTAGTCACATAAATAAATCACTTATTAAAAAAATGTTTTCGTCTCTGGTAAGCATGACATTTCCCTGTTGGTTACTTCACAAACAATGAAATAATAAGGAAGTCTAGATCCTACTAATAGGATTATTTATTTAATATCAATGGACAATTTTTCCTAAGCCTAATTACTAAGACGTCATCACTCTAAGGTAGCTTAATTGTTGTATTGTTTAAACAAACCATTGAACAATATCAGAAATGGACGAACAGTTTCACTTTCAGTCCAAAATGGTAGTCAATTATAAAATTATTGTTTTGGTACTGCAATCATTATGTAAATACAGTCCTCAGATATAATAAATTGAATGCTATAAATCTGGATGTGTTTTTAAAGAAGGCAAGTCGATTGAGTGATACAAATGTAACTAAACAGTCTTATGATGTAATGTTTATTAGACATGTAATCAAAGTAGGTATAAGAAAATCATAGGTGTTTGTTATTTTCACGTCATGTTATTCAAATTAAGCCCTCTAAATATAATAAAAAAGGTAAATTCTCTGTGAAATCTCTGTAACAAAGTGAGTCTCCTCCTCTTTTCAATAAATTTTAAAGCAGATATTTTACAAAACACAGATATCGTACACATCACGTACGAGTATAAGATATTTTTACATCTTCATACTAGCGATGAGATAATAATTATTTTACTCATCTCGAACATTTTTTTTTATTTTTTGGTTGAAAAGGGAAAAGTTGTACGTTAAGAACATGAAATAGCATCGCAAACTAAATGGTTTACTCACTATTTTAGTTATGGTAGACACTGATATGGTGACATAAATATTATATAGTAAGGTAAATATCTTTTTCAACTGTGAATGCAGTCTAGATATTACACTAATTCAATTTTGACATAGTTTGTTAAAGGTAAACAAACAATAATAACAAATAAATAATATATACTTGCTTAGTATTCAGATCAGACCACAGAATGAGCTATTCTTCTAATAACCTTTGCTATGCATAAAACAACAACGCTATTACCTTCCATCATACAAACTACACATAATACAGTACATGTGATATATTTCTTACTACACATTACATATTTTAAGTACATACGCAATATGTTTATTACTCGGACGTCATACTTATTTCTCAATAGCACCGTATATTTAGGCACTAAAGAAAGTAAGATCATAACGGTTCTCAAAAATAAAAGGGTAGGGGAGAGTCCCTATGAAACGCACGTCCCATGAAGCGGACAGAAGCTGGTATTCTTCTCCTGTTGGAACTACCATGATGTTGTTAGATGTTTATTGAAGAGGGTTACTAACACATTATACTACGGAAGTGTGACAGTTCTGCTCCTGCATTTGACCTTGATATACAAGTTTTATTTTTTCATAAGACAAAAGTAAATTTTTATCACACAGTTCCAAGGTCATTAAATTTTAATATTTTTATTACTTCAACTTTTGTTTAAAAATTCAGATAATTCACTATCTTAAGTAAACAAAAAAGTTGAAATAGTTTTAATTAGATGTGGATTTATAATATTTCACATCTTAATTTAAAATTTCATAGAGTCCCATGAAGCGGACACCAAAAAGTACAATGAAACGGACGTCCGATTCATATTAAAAAAAATATATTAAAGAAAAGAAAAACGAATCTTCAATATCCAAAGCATCGGAAGGAAGCAGCACATGTCCTGGTAGTCGTAAATCATATGTGGCCAGTGAAAAAGATTGGTTGAAGTGCAAGGTATTCCAGATATGGGCACATGAAACATGTGATGTAAAAAGAACAGTGAACATGTCGTAAAAAAATAATTTTTCACGTCATAACATTTTATTTTAATTTCTGCTGTCTTCTGCACCAGAAACCGGAATAATAATATAATGTCAATAAAATCGTAAACAGTCATTTCATTACTATGTCCGCTCCATGGGACCCCGTGTCCGTTTCATGGTAATCGTTCCATGAAACGGAAATATTTTTAATTTTAGAATTTTACATGTAAAGGTATCTAAAAGATTTTTTAATATTTTTTCTTTAGTGCATAATAGAGGTGCAAACTTCGTAGTTTGTGGGTATATGATTATCTTTCGTGAACAATTAAATGCAACCGAGATATAAGACTTTCCTCAAAAATGTCCGTTTCATAGGGACTCTCCTACTATACTATACTCTACCCTCATGCCGTGTCCTAACTGGGGTAGGCAGAGAGAACGGAACGCCAAATATAGCTATCCTTACACACTTCCTTCGCTTCCTCCACATTCATACAATATCTCATGCACGCACGTCGGTTCCTCTCACTCAACACACGGCCGTCCTTGAGAATATGATTCACATGATCAAGCCACGTAGTTCTCGGACGCCCGCGCTTCCTCACATCCCTTTTTTCAGACAAGAAAAAGGATACCTTTTACATAAAAAAAACTATGTTGGTTGATCTGATTGGCCTGGGAATCGGTATTATTTCAGCATCGATTCCTTTTTTGTTTGTTTTTTTCTTAAGGCAAATTCTGAAGAAGATTTTAGAAAGTTATTTTTAATTTAATTTGTATTAACTTCAAACGTGTTACTTACATTATTTGCAGAATAGTCAAAAACTCCATTAGGGATTAGGCAACATCATGTAGTTATGGTTGCGTATGTTTTATTGTTAAAATTTAAAAAAAATATATAGAACTTAAAGTTGATGCTTTTCACTGAATCTGTCGATTCTTGTATACGATTATAACATTAAAAAACGCATATCAGATCTGGAGATATTTTCTTTAAATCTACCCACAACAGTATTTAATTTTAATATATCTA
Source organism: Athripsodes cinereus (assembly GCA_947579605.1). Taxonomy (NCBI): domain Eukaryota; kingdom Metazoa; phylum Arthropoda; class Insecta; order Trichoptera; family Leptoceridae; genus Athripsodes; species Athripsodes cinereus. The sequence continues at coordinate 27,100,295 of OX388315.1, forward strand.
TTATTTATTACCGTGGACCTACATCATCCCTCTATTATCTTTTTTTTTTTTTAAAAAAAGATATATCTGGGTTTGTTATAAACCCAAATACAACCTTATACACCTTTCACACTAAGCTAAAAGCTTGTGTCGTGAAAGGGGAGTTTGCCGGCACCTGGTATCGAACCACGGACCCCTTGTTCTGAAATCCGAGACTCTACCTCCAGGCTACCGAAGAACTCTTTTAAGAAAGTTTAAGCTCTTGAAAGCCGGCCTGTGAGCAATAAAGTCACTGTAGAAGAACTAAATATAAGATTCAATAGAACAGAAAACGCACGGGTCAAGGCTGCTGCAACTACCTAATGAGGGAAATACGACTGTGGGGCTCAGTTCCAAAAAATCCAACATCAATACGACATCCATAGGTGACCACAGAGGCACACATTAAGGGTGGCACCCTCCCTCACCCATGAATGTTGCAAGAATGGCAGTTCCTATGTCATCCATATGACCACAGAGGCAGTGAAGTGGCTTTCTGGACGGGAACCAAGGATTTGATTTGGAATAACTATTGAACGCAGCAATTTATCTATGAATATTAACAAAAGCCGAAGCCATACAATAAGTAAATAAAGAAAGTGTTTTATTTTTATTAATTTAACATGAACGAAGTATCGTCAGTTGACAATACTAACTTCATATAATGACTTAACAATAATTACATATATCATTTATGTTCAATATCGTCGTGTCCAAGAAAATTCCATGGGTGCTATTTATGTTTATGTATGTTTGTATTATAAGTACGTTTAAAACCTTGAAGAATTGAGTTAAGTTTTTCCTTCATTTGAAACAAACTTTTTTTGTATTTAATTTTTGAGACAATAAAATGACAGTATAGTATGGTATTATTTAGTGTATAGTTAGGTAAGTACATGTGTTTGTTCTGTACAACATTGTCATTGTGTGTTTGCTATCAATGCACGAATATTCATATTTATCTATGGTACCTATACAGTAGAACAAACTTTATCAGTGTGTATCAATGAGTCGGAAAACCGATGATTACATTAGTTATCAAGTTTTTCAAAAATACATTTCAACAATAAACCTGTTTGGGGATGATACTTTTCGTATGTAAGGAATAAAGCAGAGTTATTTATTTTGGATTTTTTATTCTACGATGAGGTACTATTATGCTTTTAAAGATGATTTTTTTTAAACATACAACATATTTCTTTAAACACTATACAAAACTGTACCCTCACGCCGTATTCCAAATGGGGTAGGCATAGGGAACCGAACGTTGTATAGATCTATCCTTACATACGTCTTTCTCTTCTTAAATATTTCTGCAATTTACATCATTGCACGTTGATTTCTCTTAATTAATACACGACCGTCTTTGAGAATTGGATCCACTTGATAACAACACTCATCTTACATCCGCTCATTCTTCTAAAATCCTGATTCATCACTCTATTATGCATCGTTTTATCAACCGTTCTTCACCTCAGTTCTTTAATCAAATGAAGAGGTATTAAAATTCATTAATAAAAAGTCGTTTTTTGGATAAATATTTAATTTTTTGGTATTCGTTTCTATTTTTCGTTATTTTATTCTCAATAATTAACAATTTTCATAAATAAATCCGCCCCCGCTTACCACTCTTTCACCTCAACATAACTGTTCCTTAAATAATTTGAATTAAGTAGGTATGTTACTGATGATAGAACAAGTAGTTCTGAACTTTTAACTTAATACAGTCATTTAAGTGGAAAGTGCAGTGTTTTATTTATTTTGCATAAATTAATAATAAATTTGGAATTTCACAGTGTTAGCCACAAAATATTTGAAAAGTTAATAAAAAAGCACATAGTTTATTATATGAACTTGTTTAATAGATGCCCTGTTTAATAAACGAGGCTAAAGTTCCGAATAACATTCCTTCATATGTTGGTAGACAGTTCAGTGATTACATACTCGTATGTAAGCAGGTACACAGTACAGAATAGCATGACACATTATTCCCACTGACAACAATAAATACATACTAAACAATGCCTAACAAACAAACACATACATGCATGTAGAATTTACCTATATATACCTTATCTATACTCGTACCTACATGGGTGGATAATAGACATGCATACTAGTACTTACTTATATTTAGCCCTATACTTACCTACTGTACTCCACTTAGTAGAATATACATCTAGAAAGGGAACAAGGAATTTAGAGTTCGTCGGTAGCCTGAAGGTAGAGTCTCGGCCTCGTGAACAGGGAATCCATGATCCGATTCCAGTGGTATGTTATACCTATCACTGTTCTGTTATAACATATCACTGTTTGATCCCAGGTGCCGGCAACCTCCCTTTCACGACGCAAGCCTTTAGCTTACTGTGAAAGGTGTATAAGGTTGTATTTGGACTTATGACAAAACCCAGAATTATCTTTTTTTTAAAAAAAACAAAAAGAGATGAAGGATATAAAAAATATTATGTAGTCGAATCTAATATTTTTTGCCATGTCTGTGATATATATTCATTCATTCATACCATCATCTTGAAACCTTTAGAAAAGACTTAAAACCTTTTATTTTCCTAAGCACTATTAAATATTGTTTTTTGTTTCACATTCTTGACGTGGATACACGTTGTATCCAAAATATTCAATGTTAATATTATATGTAACTTCTGACGTGGATACCTTTACGTATCCGAGATTCTCATTTAATCTATTTATTTATCTACATATATTTATATTATGGCGTGAATGTTATATCCTAGAATTGATAAATTTTGCAGTGTCCTTGAGGTGTTTTGGCACGTAAACGACACTTTAATGTTGTCCAATAATAATAATCACGGCATTTCGTACAGATGGGATTATCAGCGGACGAACTGCAAGTAATTATCATGCAAGACGTCCTCTCAATGCCAATAAAAATTGAGACATTCAGAATGGGTGGCATACCTCACCGTTTAATATTGAAGATGTTAAATATTTTACAGTGGTGTTTTACAAATTTCAGTCTTCTTCAGGCATTCTTTGTTCAGGACTGCACGAGATATAATGTTATGCAGTCCTTGAATTATAAAATTATTTATATTTAATAAACCACAGCTAGACGAGTATTGTTTTTTTGGGGGAAATCTAATTGAAAACACGTTTACCTATAAAAAAGTATACTTTATGGATTATCTTCATACAAACCATTGACGAGCTATCAGAGGTTTAATTTGCGATAGAAAATAATATATCCATATGATGATGATGATGATGACGGGTGATTCTTCAGCGCCGTTTAACTCTTCTACTACTGCACAAGTGGGGTAGCCAGCAGACCATCGGCATATAACAAACAAACTGTTCTTTCCGTATTAACAAAAAATTAAGGCATTCAGGGTGGGTGGCAACCTTTACCATTTAACTTTTTGTTTTTATTTTAGAACTTACCATTCATGAATATCATTACAAATTATCTCGTATCATATACATATCTTAAGAGTTATATTATTACAAGGGTAAAAACAGAAATAATAATAAATAAATTATAAATTGTTAATTATATAATTGTATGTACAATATTAAATTTTATTTTCATAAGTATTTGTGTATATCCATTTTAGTAAAAACAGTTATATCTATTTTTTTATATAAAACAGCTCTGAATTTTTGATTTTTACTTTCCCGGAACACATTTTTTATATCACACACACAAAACACAATAAATTATTAATCAATTTTTAGACTTTTTATTGGCTTTATTTTTGGTTTTCCTCGCTTCTGCCAAAGCAGCACGCTGAGATGATGTACAATATTCTGAAAAGAAAAATTGAAAACTATAACCAAAGTGTTCTCTACAAAGAATCATATTTTAAACCACTCTAGATTAATTACTCCAATTGATCACACTCACTAATAGCCAAACTACGTTATATATGATACACCATACATATGTGAACTTCCTTTAGGAGTGTACGACATAGAATTTCGACGCTTATGAATCGACTCAAGGCTTGGTTAAGAGTACTCTTTAAACATAGGTAACATTCCCAATTCCTATATAATTAACATCTACACTTCTGGTAAGTAAAATTCAATTCCTGACATCCAATTGTGTCCAAAAAATTTTAACAGAACCTTTCTACAAGATGAAAGTATGGTACAAATAAGAAGTTATTCAAAAAAAGAGTCATCTAATATTCAATAAACCTGGCTATATAGAACTAATATAACAAGAGATAAATTATAAAATTTTAGACAGATACTTACGGACTTTACTTGGTCCCCAGCCAATTTTTTCACCAGTTCTCTCATTCTCCTGTTCCAGCCATTCATACAGAGGTGCAAAATATTCCAACAGACCTCCAGTATCCATTTTCCTTTGTCCAGTCAATATTTCCATAGCATCTTGCCAGGGACGAGATGATCCGAGGCTCAACATCTCCCTTTTATAAAATAAATATTTACACAATATATATTTTATCTTCTCTTCAATTCAATACAATACAATTCAATGCAACAATTCAACACAATACAATACAATTCAATACAATATACTCAACATATTAATTTGGGACTAGCTCGATATGTGTGAATTGTCTATACATGTTATGTTATGTAGGTTACACTAATAAAAAAAAATGCTGGTTAATTTCTTTGTAGATTTGAAGCAGTTGTGGAGTTACCATCATTGCCCAGAAAAGTGGTACACAAGATTTGAATGATCAATTGATTTGTTAATGTTTGTTGATAATATTTATGTTTGATAGTTGTTTATTTTTATTAAAATATTTTTCTATTAGGTACAGACGTAGGTAATTATGTTTGCAGTACGTTGGGTTTATATATTCCTGTACCTGAGAGCCGTTTAGTCTTAAGTACTAAAATGCCATTTTCAAAATCAATTTTTTAATCGAAAAAATCTCAACATTTTACTAGTAATTAGCTGTATATTTATAGTATATACAGCTTATTGCATAGACCCTATAGTATAGACCCTAAGCATTTCTGTACTTAAGACTCACGACTAATGTGTTATTTCTGGTTTTTTCGTAACTTTGGCTTTTTTGTCAAAAATGCACTTAAGTCCTAATGGCTCTCAGGTACAGATTTTTTTTCTCGTTACAATTTTTTTTACACATCTGTTGGTGATATTTTTATAAATTTTATTTGTAATGCTATACATCTACACTCCTTACACATGCATTAAGTTGCTTAAAAGGAGTGGAGTAAAATTATTGTAAATAGTATATTATGTTAAGTTTTGTTTTTATTTGTAATTGTGAAAAATAGAATAAAATAAAATTAAAAAAAAAAAAAAAAAAATAAGGATTTTCTTACGAACAATCTCTACATTTTCAAATTATGAACTGCAGTAACGCCCTGCCGTAGAACCACATAGAGAAATATGAAGGTTGTTCATAGCTGATTGTTGGTATAATTGCTGGAGTTTTCAGCTTGAAACTTAATACTGAGCAATCAAGCCCTACCTTAAGAAATGCTGGATACGAGCCTTTCGTCTTATCTGGCTTTGATATCACAAGGATCGATGTTTGCAATTTAAAAATATTTTCATGTCGCACTTATATTGAAAAAATACTAATTGAAATCATTTTTATAAATTCCTTATCTTGTGTATCGCAAATCGAAAATCAATTGATAACATACGTATCTTACTTTAAAGCATTTCCAGCTTCTTTACTCTGATAGATATCACAGCTGGAGAGTTTCTTAGATTCATCATTTGGATCATATTCACCAGCTTTTTCACACAGGGCACGGTGGAATTGGAACTGGATGACGAAACTTACAAAATATCTGAAAAAATTAGTTGAATAAGCATCGATATTTTTTGTTATATCAGTAATACTTTAATGAAGAATTTAAAAGCTGTAGAAAAAAACTAATATTAAAAATTCATCATAATTATAAAAGAGTTTGTCATTTCAAACTATTATTTTCTTTAATTTACCAATAAGTTAATATGTCATTTTGTACTTGTATTTATTTTTACATATTAAGGGGTTCACTTGCAAATACTCCATCCGTTCTCGGAATCCATTTTAAATAAACATTGAACTTTAGTTATCGATATTGTTTTTACAGTAAACAATTGTATGTGTATATAAGCTCTTGATTTAAAAAAAGCTGCCATTTTAATCAAATAAAACTGGCAGAGTATGTAGGTAATAATAGAATGGAGGAAGACTCTTTACTACCTGATGTATTCAACATTCGCAGATACGTGATATTTAGCAGCAGCATCAAAATGATCTTCAGTCCGAGTAGAGGGAGGCTCTAGTCCTTGTATAGTTTCGCGTAACATCCAGAAATGACAATTGTAATCCTCCGGAGTCGTATCGCCTCGGAATATGGCAAGGCGATAAGTGTCCACCATATAAGCAAATGGTAAGAAGGCTATCTTCCCCAACCCCTAAAAAAAGACATGACATTTTTTTTGATTAATTGCTCCAGTTTATATTAATTCTCATCGTGAAAGTCATAGACTTTAATAAAAATGTTTCTTTTATATACATACATAGCCTCAATGAATTAATTTATTTATACATATTAATAAACTCACCTTCCGAATACTGAATGGTAAAACTGATAATTTTATGATGCTTTGTAATGATTGATGTTATAATCAATCAGATGATAGAGTAAACTTAAAATGTTGATTGCTTAGAATGCGTGGTTAGATGGAAGAAATCAATATAAAGTGATAATCTCGCCTCTGCATATCATCACATTTTTTCTTATGAAAACTGATTTGTTGATTTTGTTATGTGAATAGTGATGTGCAAGAAGAATAAAATAAATAAATAAAATAAAAATATCTGATTTATTACCCACCATTGAGAAGAGTTTATTAAGTTCTGTTTGAGCGTCATCTTGACCAGCTTCTATGAGACCAATTCTTCTCAGATGTTTGGGTGTTGTTACGGACAAAGCAATGACATCGCCCACAGCTTCGTGGAAACCTGACAAGGAGAATCATTCCCAGAAAGTTTTTAATAACAAAAAATTAATGTTTTTTTCTCTGTTTTAATAACCGAGTTAATAAGAAAATTAAATCACCCTCTGTACATCGAGTTAATTAGAAAATTAAATCATCAACTGATAATCTTTTGATACTTTGCAATGATTTATTATTTACAGTACAGTACAGTAATGTACAGTAAAAAATGAAATAAGTACGTAAATGAATAAATTAATAGAAAATCCACAATTAAATTTCTTTACCGCATGCACTTCTCAAACATTTACCAACAAACAATTAAATGGTATAATGATTGCTAATTAAAATCCATGATACAATATTAATTAAGTTGAAACTCCCAATTAAACATTTAACACATTTTTATTTTAAAACTATATTACTGTTGAAAGTTAGAAGATGTAATAATATAAGATGGATTAATAGATGATGTAAAAAATAATTATGAATAGAAATATGATTCACTAAACTATACACACACTAAAATAAAATGGAAATGTATGCTTTAGAATACTTATTGAATATCTGATACTAAATGTAATTAACTAAAATGAACCAAAAAGTTAATGAATTAGTAATGATTGGATAGTATTTGGAATAACTTTGTGAAAGTTCATTTAAATAGATTTAAAATAAAACACTGTATTACTTTCACTATGAATAATATTTCACTCAGTGTTTTATTTACCTGTTTTAATTCTATTATTGAATTAGGTTGTAATAATAAAATAATTCTACACAATAAATAAATTAATCAAAAATATTAAAATGTTCTACGGCACCCAGGACTACTCATCGCCATCGCGGAGGGTAAGACCGGGGGAACAAATGGCAGAGGCCGACCAAGAGACGCATATATGGACCAACTGAAGAGGGACATGAACTGTGGCTCATACGTAGAGCTTAAAAGACTGGCTGAGAATAGGGAGGAATGGAGAAGAAAAACCAAACTCGTTGCAGACCAATCCAATGGATTGTAACTAAATATATATATATACATGATTCTACAGTGATATGAGTAAAATTGGATGGAGTAAGTAACAAACAAGTAAACTCCATACTTGTTTCAAAACATTAAGCGAAAAAAGCGATGATCAGATTAAAGGAACAAAGTATCAAGCTTGGTAATAACAACATCAGGTTTTATTGATAATAAAGCGTTATAAGTATTGCGAAGCTCGATGATTCGATTAAGCAGCCGCCATGAATGTAAGCATGCATAGCTTTTTCGTTCCCAGTGACAAACCTGGGTTGGCTCCATCTTTAAATATATCGGGCTGATCTTCGTACAATATGTAATATTCAATATGTCCCATCTCATGATGTGCTGTAAACAAGTCTTCGCCATTGACTCTAGTGCATTGTTTAATCCTAAATGTAAAAAAGATTAAAGAAATAAACTTTTGAATGATGTTCATAAAATTACCTGTATTGGCGCCACGTCGGAATACCAAAGGAAGATGATTACACAGCATGTAATACTCAATATGTCCCATTTCATGATGAGCAATGTAAAATTCTTCATAGTTTATTTCAGTACACATCTTAATTCTTAAAAATTAATGAAAATTATTATGAGTGAAATGATGATACAAATGTTGTGATTTATTAATGAATATTTTTGTAACAGTGCTATACGAAAGGAATATGGAATGTAAGTTGGTGTAATAACAAGGATGAATCCTAAATAAGTTACGATGGCTTGAGCATGTGATGGAAAATGGCACGATGGTGTAGATGAATGGATTGATTGATAAATCACTTTTACTCAGATTTTGTTTATTCATAAAGACACATCCGTCGTGGCTAAATAGGTAAAGAAAAAGTTGTGTTGGTATAATTACTTAATTAAAACAAAAATGTGGTTAAGTGCATGTTATCAGGAAACGTTTTACGATGAGTACGAAGCAAAATCACTGAGATTTAAAAATACATAAATACATAATAAAGCTATGCTTTCCTTGGTATAATTGTTATAAGTAAGTATCAATCCTATCTTATGACTGAAAATAGTAAAAAAATATATTTCTCAACATAATTTAAATTGCGAAAGGAATGTGGAATGAAAGTTGGTGTAATTACAAGGATGAATGTAAATAAGTTATCATGGTTTGGGCACGTGGAAAGAATGAATGAGGACAGAATGGCCAAGAAGGCTGAGAGGAATGGTGCTCGGAGACATGGACATCCGAGGATCAAATAGCAAGATCATTTAAATCAAATCCTGCAGGACGGTCACGTGTTGAGCACATTGAACAGGAGAGCATGCATGAGGAATTGTATGACAGTGACGGAAACGAAAGGTATATAAAAGGAAAGAAGGAAGTTGCGCTCGATCCTTTCTACCTTCCCCGCATGGGAAGTGGTATGTATTTTCGATAATGAGTTATCTGCATGAAAAATTATTAACATAATTGTTTACATATAAAAAAAACCTTGTCTTTATACTGTACAAGCGCAGCACAACATTCAAACATACAAAGTACAATTTTAAAAAAGACTCATATTCTGGAACTGAAAAGGTCCCTCGTTCTTTTCGAGTTACCTGTAAAAGGCAGACATCTATAAAACATCATAATTTGTATCAAACGAATGCAGTGCAGCGATACTTGTTGTAGTCAGATATTGAAAAAAAAAATGTATGGCACCGAGAAGGTGATCTGTGATCACTATATGCAGTTAGTACACTGGCTTCTTCACTTGAGAGAGAGCGTGATGGTATAGATGAGCACAATTGATGAACTTATGAACTTATAAAACCTCTCAAAAAACGCATATATGGAATACATAAATACATGGAATAATAAAGAAATAATATTATTGTAATAATAAACTTAAATAAAGAGAAAAAATAATCAAAATGACAGCTGATGTGTGTTCTGGAATATTGTAGGAAGAGGAGACTCAAATTTTGTTAAATCGCTCAGGGAGGCTATTTTGCCCTGATATTATAAAAGAGTTGTCGTAGGGCGAATAATATAATATATTTTTCATGACTAAATATGAATGTGATGATAAAGTTAAAAGTCGCGGATGTCCGAGGATATAATAGCAAAACCTTATAAACTAGACCCTTCAAGACGGACACGTATTGAGTAGGTACATTGAACAGGAGAGTATGCAAGATGAATGGGGAACTTTCACAATTTTTTTTTCAATAAAATGTGTGCCAATACAACATAGCGCCTAGTGACGTCACAAAGAGCTAATTCAATAACAGAAAGTATGTATTTTTAAAATGAAAATAATGAATGAAAAGTTTTATTGTATCGTTTCTTATTAGGATATTCTTGATAAGCGTAGAATTGATAACATTTATTCATATTCCTCACACATGCATGTTCCCCATTGTATGACAATGACGGAAATGCATGCAAGGATAGGAGTAAGTGGCACTAGATCTTTTCTACCTACCTCGCTAAGGAAGCGGCGTCATGGTAATGGTGATGATGAAACATTAATATATGTAAAAAGAAAACAATGTATTCATTGCCAACACTTCACTGGCTACTCCGCTTATAGATATCGTGATGGTATTAGTGACATTTGAGGTTTTCCACCCATCCTGAATGTTCTAATTTTTTGTTCGCACGGAGAGCAGCTTGCGTGTTTATTACTTGCACCTGGTTTGCTGACTACCCCACTTGTGGGATGTTCTGTGATGGTACCTATAGTAGTAGTAGGTATAAAGTAACTTTTTTTATTGGATAAATAGAACCAGAGATTTTGTTTACCTATAGTTGACTTTATCGCCAAAGTCATAAGCCGAAGCATGACATAATATATTCCGTCCATCATCCGGCTTCTCGAGGATAGAATGATCCCAAAATTCTTGAGGCATGGCTGGAAGGTTCAATGATTGGAAGAATTCGTCAGCAGTTTCGAATATCTTAAGAGGTGTGTAATTCTAGAAATAAAATGCAAAACAGAACGAAAATACAATAACCTTAATGATTTTATAATGTCAAGATAATAAGTAAAAATCTAACGTAACACAATTAAAAAAAAAAAAGTTGAAAAAGAACGTTGTCAATAGATACCGAAAGTAATCACTTGAGCCAATCTAGCGTTAATTCGTAAGCGTTGGGACGCCTTTGTCACTTTTCCGATTAGATTTTGCACAATTTTACATTGTGTAAATATGTTTCTCCAATCAAGATATCAGAATAATAAATTGGTTAGAAAATCAATTACTAACATGTTCTCTCAATGCGGCAGTTATATCAATAGCACGTTTTTCTGGATACGGACGAGTAATTCGCTCTGTGTTGATCCATGACTGAGCCCACATATTACCTACAACAAATGGTAATTAATCAGTAACTATTAATAGGAATATTAAATCCCAGATTAGTTATTCAGCAGCACATACCCAGAAGATGAGCTGGTATCGGTCCTGTCCTGGTAAGAACTTCATCACCATATTTATCGTGGAGTTTCCCTCTTACGTAAGCGTGGATTTGTTGATACAGTGGAGTTAGTTCTTCCCACAGCCTAGCCAACTCATCTTCGATATCATCCTGTTCATAAACATCCAGCCAGAAAGATCCATAATTGGACAAATCTGAAAAAGAAAGGTTGCAGCAGATTCTAAAACTATAATAGTTCAACTGTATATTTCAAAGGGCTTTGTATGAGTTCTTACAATACTTGAAAGAAAGTTATTTATATGTGAAATTACTTAAAAGCATCTTGATTCGCTGCAAAAATTCAACTGTTCACGTATATTTTCGTGCGTGGAACTTGCGTTTGATCTAGTGATCTAAAATTCCTAGTAAGCACTCTTAGTGGTGTTAGAGATCTGATCGTGGAGACTTCTTAATTTTTTAGCAGAAAGTCCTTGGTTCGAATTCCGTTGCCAATCTACTTACTTTCACAACATCTACACAAGGAATTGCTTGACGTAAGAGGATTCATCAGGGCTACTCTTGACACAATCTAAATACGATCTTAATCTAGTCTTGATCTTGATCATACGTCGTACGAAGGGACTATAGTAAAAAAAAACGCGCTACCACTACCGCGCGATCGGTATACGCGTATTTTTGGCCAATAGTCACTTCGCGCGTCGTATGATTAAGATTAAGATCGTGTTTAGATTTTGTCAAGAGTAACCCTGCTGATTATATTTTGAAGTGTATTAAAAATAACATGATGATGTAATATATAAAATTATGTATAAGATCTTACTATTGGCTCTAGCGGCAGCGTTAGCCAACCTAACATATTCCGTGTACTTATCCTTTACTTTTGCACCGGCCTCCTGATGCCATTGTTCCCAAAGATATTTCATTTCTTCTGGATCATCACTTTCGGCCAGAATCTCGGTTATCTCTGAAATAAATAATATATTATTATTTTGTTTTAAATACTTAGTGTATGTGTTTAGTGTGTGTATGTGTGGGTGGGTGTGTTATGTTAATTTCCTAAAACCCACTTAAAAACTGAATTTATCTTTAAAAAATCTGCCAAATTTTGAAGCACGAGAAAAATTGCATTAGCGAAAAACATTCAAAATGTCTCGAAACTGTAACATAGTTAATCCTTCTAAAATAACTGATATTGCATAAACGAAATTAAAATCAGACTAAATTTATGGTAAATCCTTGATTTTATCAAATAAACAAAGTCATCAGTGGAATTATTTTGTATTTTGTTCAGCTTAATTATGTTTACCAGCGGAACAACCACATGTAATAATCATGCAGATTGTCCTCTCCGTGTCAAAAAATATATATACAAGATATTCAAGATAGATGTCGAACCTCAACTGTAGATGTAAATTGACTTATTCTTTATGTCCCTTTTATAGGACTGTCCTATTCTTAGCCGGAAGCTCAAAGGAGTAAAGAAATATATTTGTGAGTGCGTGAAATAAAAACGTATTCGACAAAGACCAAATTTTACTGTGCACGCACAGAATGAGCAAAAAGATCTGAGGCCGTAGACAAACCGTACTTAGCCATCGTCTACTGGCGAACTTTTCGACAATCTACCTACATGTTCCATATAATTATGCGTTATTGTTGCAGTTATAGGCGAAAATTCGTTTGTAGTCGATCGCCAAGTGCGTGTCTGTCTAGGGGCTCTGATTAATTTTACAAAAATTTATAGAGATAAAATCTGTTCCCTCTCACGTCTATGAATTATTTTGAATATTCTAAACATGAATATATTTATTTTTCCTTTGTTTGTGTCGGTAGGTACTATAAAATTTATCGAATACCTACATTTTTTCCCTAGCACATAAAAATATTATTTATGTAACTACCTTTAGCAGTTCTTTTATATTAAATAAGAAAAAAAAGGTTGATATTCCACCTGGTTCAAGATTCAGATCACACTTGGAAGTGTTAAAATAGTCGCAAACTTTCGAAACAGCATAGTTTTCTTCCATTGCGGAAACAACTCTTTTGAATTTATTAAGGTCATCATCATTGAGTGCAGCTTCTCCAAGTCTTGAGTACAGTTTGAACATCCGCTTTAGAGTTTGGTTTTGGAAATTCTCCCAGTTGTGTGTGATCAATTTCTCCCAATCAGCTTTGCTCTCTTTGGCTGCTTCAAAACTGATTTGGAGCTGCAAGAAAAAATACATCAAATTATGAATTAGTTGAGTGCAGCGGTAGACACTTCTTAAGAGCGATGATGTAACGTACTCCGTTTATAAAATCAATAATTACCTATCGGCCTATCTATCAATCTATACTATTTTGGGATTTTTTATTTGTAGATTTACTTTGACTTTTTTTAGAAAATTTTAACTTTTACTTTTTTTCTCAAGACTTATGAGACTGAAAGACTGATTTCTAGTATTTTGGGATTTTTTACTTTATATTTTATATTTTTGTATTTTTTTTTAAATATTGTATTAATATTGTTTTTAAATTTACTTTGACTTTTTTAGAAAATTTTAACTTTTACTTTTTTTCTCAAGACTAATGAGACTGAAAGACTGATTTCTAGTATTTTGGGATTTGTTACTTTTATATTTTTGTATTATTTTTAATATTGTATTATTATTGTTTTTGAATTTACTTTGACTTTTTTAGAAAATTTTAACTTTTGCTTTTTTTCTCAAGACTAAGACATTTCTGGTAAGAGTGGAATCTTCGCTGGTCCACATGTTGAGTGTATTAATTGTTAACATATTATGTTATGACTGTTTGATTCCTTAATATTGTAAAAAAAAAAAAATACCTTCACGCCGTGTCCCGGGTGGGTAGACTGCGAGAACGGAACGCCATTACGTTTATTCTTACATACTTCTATAGGAGTCCTTGGACTCCTGAAATATCCGAGAAATAAAGATATTTCTTTCGATTCTGCTGCATTTATATAGTTTTTCATACACGCACCCAAATGTTGTAAAATTTGATGATATATTTCAATATCAGATGATAACATATTTTGTAGTTCTTTTACAACTGTTAAATTTAAATGGAATTAAGACGTTAAAAAAAAAATTAAATGTTGAAGCTATTCGATTATACAATTGAGATCTATCTAACATTTATCAATGACGTGCAAGATATTGACCTCAAAACAAATTCAATTTACATTAGAAATGTTTGATTTTGTGCTAATAAATTATTAACACACGCAGAAATATAAAATTATTACATTTAGATTCAAAGGTAACGAGATTGCTCTAATTCATTTTGTATATAAACAATTATGAAAAACAAAATACTTTGAGCATATTCTTGGATTATATTTATTTATTCTTCTTGCACATCATCATTATAATATAACAGTGATGACAAAACAATACAAAATTTTAAAAAACTAGGACGATGTGCAGCGATGTGCAGAGATTATCAGTATAAAGTGATTTCTTCCATCTAACTACGATACATTGATATAAATCTAGTTAAGACAAATTTACCCACAAAAAATATATAGATACATATACAAGACATCAATACATAACAAAAGAAAAAAAAACAAAATTTAAATTAATATTTGACACACACCCAACATGTTATATTATCACTGATTTTATTTTCACTACCTAAATGAGTAAAACTCCATTATTAAATTAAAAAATTTGATAAAAAAAAAACTTTAAAGTTTTAAATTTATTTATTCACCAGTCACATAATTATGTTTCGGGTTACAGGCAGTATGAATATGGGCCTGTAACCCGAAACATATGTAACTGGTGAATAAAGAAATTAAAACTCTAAAGTATTTTTACTTATCAAATTTTTTAATGTTATATTATGTCTAAAAGACGTTTTTTAAATTCAATTTTTTTTTATTGAGACAATGATAAACGCATTAAATTTATATGTACATACAATAAACACAATTAAACAATTCTTTATAATACCTTTTTTACCCTAAAAATTGAGCAGAGTTCGTACTTTGAGGGTAATATTCCTATTTTACTAAAAAAAATCCTGTTCCTTTTTCTCTATTTCTTCTTATTTTTTTTTATTTTTTTTAAATCATAATGCATGCAAGTCATCCACTTGATGGGTTTCATTCCTCGTCGTTGAAGTGAGGATGTTTCATATCTTATCTATACGAAAATATAATATGATGTATCAAAATACACTTTTATCTTCGATAACTACTACGTGTTCGACAAATAGGCTTTTTTATTATCATAGCTTAAAATCATAATACGACAAAAATTATATATTATAATTATATAAAAAGTATTTTGTTACATATATCTGTTGGTTTTCCTCTGTCATATTAGTGGCATGGTTCCATTCAGCGAAAGCTTGTTTAATCCTCCTTTGTGTGGCTCGTTGATTCACCTCTTCCATAAATTCAATTCCAGCCGCCTCGTCATCTTCTAAGGTGGAGTCTTTCCCAAGAGTCAGCGGAACCACTACAGCCAATATCGCAGCAACAGCCACGAAAGGAAAATAAACATTCATGACTCACTGAAAATGTAAATTAACACATAAATATATACTTACCTGTAATTTAAGCACATTTGATATTTATTTTCTGTTTAAGATAATATACAATGTACCCAAAGGGAGATTTATTGACAAAAATGAATACACCTTAATAGGTATAGTGATGTAATCATCACTATACCATATTACACATTCAGTGAACAATCCGATGATGTCGCCGAAAGGATTTTTCTTGTAAGCAACACTTGATGTTTATTTAAATAATGATGAAAAGATCGATAATCGCGAGGTTGTTAATTACAAAATAAACTATTTGAATAGGTATTAAAACTAGGTCGGTTTGTTGTGCTCGGTGCACATGTGAACTTCCTTTGATGATGCATGATACAGAGTTTCGGTGCTTATGAATCTACTCGAGGCTTGGTTAAGAGATTTTTTTAATCTCGGATAACATTCCCATTTCATCAGTACGAGTAGCATGTTTATCACAAGTCTGAGAAAATTCAGAAAGTTGTGTACTCGATATTTTTCCATGTGTTAATTTGAGATCCTATATGATACATCCATATATAGGGAGGAATAGGGATTAATGGAGAAGAAAATCGAAACTTGTTGCAGACCAATACAATGGCTCACTTTATGAAATTCAAAATGGTAAGCGTTATCTGTTTTAGTTTAATGTAGTTTGATTTAAATAATAATGTTTTTGCTCGTTTTTTGAGTTGAATTGATTGGAATGATTTTCTTTAGAAAACACTTTAGTGTTTATTAAAAAATCCAAACACGATTAACATTTAAACATCTTAGTAAGTAAATTCAGTCTCCGTCACCCGATTGTGTCAAAAATTTAGAAACAAAATATATATTCAAAAATATCTATTCTATCTGATGAATTTTGAAAATACCTTATCGATCCACCCATGTAGCAAAATCATACTACGAATTTGTAATGAAAAAATAAATAACTTTATTGTCAAATCTGTTTATAGAACAATTTGGCATTTATAGCAATAAAATACTCTTGTAATTGAGTCATTGAGATTATGTTGTCATTGTGTATTCAAAACAAACATTAATAAACGCAATTATCATAACACAAGTACACAGAACTAAAAACCGGATTCACTATAATGCGACATCTCTATATACAAATGCATTCAGTACAAAATATTAATTACTACTATTATAATTATTATCATCATGGCATGTCTCAAAAGTGGGACAACCAGCAGACCAGCTGCATATGAAAAAACATACAAGCTGTCCTCTCCCTGCCAACAAAACATTAAGACATTCAAACCTCATCGCTTAATTTATGATGTAAAATGTCTTTATTTTTTGCCTGAACAACCGCATTTTACTTGGTCACTTTAAAATTTACGGGAATGAATGGAAGACCAGTTCTTTCCCGGGAGCTCCACGGAACAAAATATAATATATCTATGAGAGGGCCTTTGGTGTTGTTGGACCAGTTACGTGGAATCGCCTACCGGTGCCAATGAGAGGTAGTCAGCCTGTCACTAGCTTCAGAAGCAAATTGAAAACTGAACTCTTCACCGGCGCCCTTGAGACGGTCTAGGGACTATTAAACGGCGTCAAAATAAAACCATCCAGAATCATCATCATCATATCACTCATAAAACAAGCATTGGGAACATTGATTTTAAAACGAGTACAAATTGTATATCATGAACCGACAAGCAATATAATTTATTTTATGCACATATTTCACAACAAATGATAATATTTTTTTATATGAATAATAAATTTTCTGGATATCATATTGAAAAAGTTTTACAGAGAATTAATATAATAGCCGTTGAATGAATAATACGTACCCATGCAATACACGAATAGAACTAAATCAAATGAAACAATGCTAGTTACTTATAACTTGTAGATACTGAATCGGTTATTATGTGCTGTCAGAGGTATTGAAATCAAAATACCTACTACCAGTTGATCCGCTGGCAACATTATCTACTTGTGGGACGTGCCGTGATGGGATAGATTGGTGGACCTATCTGTATAGAATAATTATTTATACTGAAATGTTTTTTATTTCGCATATTCTTATGTTGTAATGATTATTATTATTCCATATAAATTTTATGATTGTAAATTGTAACATTGATAGGCATTAAACTTAAAAAATATATTTTAATTTAATCGATAAACTACGCCAGAATAGTACGATTTGATTAAGGTTATCTATACCCCCACGCCTTGTCCCAGGTGGGATAGGTAGAGAGTACAGCAGGGTTACTCTTGACACAATCTAAATACGATCTTAATCTTATCATGATCGTAGCCCTACAATGTGCAAAGTGATAATACTATACGTTGTATAGTAAAACGTTGCGTGTATAGAGTGAGGAATGAGGATATTAGAAGAATGAGCGGATGCAAGAGGAGTGTTGTGGATAGAATGCGTGTAAATAAATTGAGATGGTTTGGCCATGTGGAACGAATGGAAGAGGAAAAAATGACAAAGAGGATATACTTGGCTGAAAGGAGGGGTGTGAGGAAGCGCGGGCGTCCGAGAACATGTAGATCAAATTCTCAAGGACGGCCGTGTTTTGAGTAAAAGAAACCGACGTGCGTGCATGAGAAATTGTATGACTGTAGAGGAAGCGAAAGAAGTATGTAAGGACAGATCTAATTGGCGTTCCGTTCTCTCTGCCTACCCCACTTGGGATACGGCGTGAGGGAATAGATAGATAGATAGATAGTATAAAAATAAATAATAAATGTTCTTGTGTTTGATCACATTAATAAAATTGGTTTGAAATTTTTTTTTTATTAAATTGAATCTTGATTCGAAATAAGTCCACATACACTCCAGACACCCTCACAGTCAAAATTAAAGTTGAGTCGTGAAGGTGGAGATAGTTGGCAGCAGGTGGAATCGAGCCCGGGTCTATCGATTGAAAGTTTGAGACTCTGCCGTCAGGCCGACCATCTCAATGGCTGATGCAATCAAATCATATTTCTTCACCGCTCTTATATCCTTGTGTTTGTGTTTGGCAATGGTGTTTTTGAGCGAAGAACACCGAAACCATTGGAAACCTTTTGTAAGAAAGAATAATTATCCTTTTGGCCGACTTTGATTAGGTACTTATATCAATTAGATATATTTATTTATTTATTTATTAATACATTTCACGGCATGAGAGCCTATTGCATAAAAATAAAGTTGACAGAAAATCTGTATAATTACATAAAAAATATTCCATACATAACATAAAATCGACTTATTTTATATCATAACTGGGATGACGAATTGATGAATTGTACAGTAGAATTGTACGACACTTAAATGTTGTCAAATAATAATAATAGAATGAAGCTGAAGACACCTTTTTGATAGGAGCTTCAGACAATGAACACAGAATATGGCTCTCTTGAGGACATCATTTGAGTGAACGGTGCTTTACAAACGGTGAATACAAATATTCTTAATCTACATCATTCATGGACAATGGAAGAGTCTTTAACATATTATGTATGTATAAAGGTAATGAACATCATACATTCACGCTTCATCTGTTTTCTTTTATTACATTGTACATAAATTACACAAGAAAATGCAAAAAACAAACAAAACCATAAAACACGATTTTGTTTTCAGAAACCTGTCATGGTAATTTTCATATGAACAAGATCATTTTTCAACAACACTACATCACCGTACGATTCAGTTCAGTTATAAATTGAAAATTGTTTCCGTTTTACGTAGATATAATTTATGTTGTATTCTGTTGAATTCTTCATGCAATGTCAAATTCATAATCAAAAAAGAAAAATCTATGATAACAGCTGAACAACCATTGATAATCGTGGTTAGATGGAAGAAATCACTATATAGTGATAATCTCGCCACTGCACATCATCACATTTTTTCTTGTGTATATTGCTATATTTTATTTGTTATATGAATGATGATATGCAAGGAGAATAAAATAAATAAATAAATAGATAACAGTTGTAATTAGACACAGAAAACTGCCATATCTACTGTATTGTTAGATCAAGGAATGAAAGGTAAATCAAATATACAATACTTCCCAGGTGGACAGAATGGCTAAGACAATTTTTTTAGTAAATTTAACACGGATCTAGATGGTTAAATACTAGAGATGTCTGAATATCTACTGCACAAAATCAAAAGTTTGGAGATCGATTGCTGCTGACATTAATTTCTACAGGATCGTTCAGATATCAAAAGTTAAAACATCCAAACAAATAACAAATAAATTAGTATAACATGTGTTTCGATATACGATAATATCAACGTTTGATATAAATCACTCAGTATTAACGCTGATACGGTAAGTTATGTCACCAATAATATTTGAAGAATATTCATATTAATGTGAAAAAAGGTCTCAATGAGATGGTAACATACAAAAATACATGATCACCCTCATACAATTACGGAACACGTGTCTGTTATGTTATAGCATGAAATATTATGTAGCGATTTGTAATCGTAATCAAACTATTGTAATGTAGATAACTTTGTTACGATAATTTTATTTCAATTCAATCTAGCCTTACCTGCTGCAATAAATATTGTTAGATACATTTATGTAGTTTAAAACGATTTTACGATTTTTTACGGTGACAGCGGATCATTTAATATTTTTTTCTATTTACTTGTGTCGAAACATGCATTTAGATTATTTCTTCTGATATGAGCCAATTACACAGCTGCTGAAACAAAATAAAAAGTATTTTCTTTGTGCATATGACTGATCACGGAGGAGGTCATGATCATCTTATGCAAGCGACCCCTTTGCGTAGAGTTATCTAAGAGTTATAGCTTTGCGTCCAAGTTTAATATATTCAATTGCTTCTGGCGACATCCGATAAATCTCCTCCATACCGCCGGCAAATCTACTTAGGGAACAATTCTCCGCAATGTGGTTTATCTATTATTAATTGTGTCGGTGCACACGTAGTAGAATTCCATAATTATGTAATTTGAAACAAGCGTTTCTTTCTACTATAGATTATTGATTCCGAGAGAGACGTCTTCCGACTTAAAAGACGTCTCAATGATAATGACCTGATAAGTCGAAAGACGTCTCTCTCGGAATCAATAATCTATAGTAGAAAGAAACACTTGTTTCAAATAACATAAATATGGTTTATTGTTTCAATTTGGGCACTTGCGCGTAGTGGGTGGTCTCTCTTGCCCCATAAGTGGAGAAGATGTCCGCATCTGCCATGACCAGTAGATTAAACCCTGGGAGTATTTGTGTCGGATCTGTTATAAGATGCCTGTCATCGGAATTTTGCGTTTTCCATTCATTTTGCCACTCTTCATCTGTGTGGGACCTCTCCTCAGCGAGTCGCTAATAATATGAATTACTTCGTACATTATGCTCGTTCTGCAAGATTTTGGTATAAGGGAAGCAAAATAATGTAATCAAAATAATATATATCAATAAACGACACATTTTTATTAAAATCAACAATACATATATTGAATAAAAATTATTTAAATACTTTATATAAAAATACCTATTAACTTTGCATGAACTATGCTGTTTTAAGAAAATCTATATACTTATGATGGACATCACATTTGTATTTAAATGCGTTTCGGAATCGGATTTATTACTTCTTATTTAATTATCAAAAATAATAATACTAATCTGAAATCTTTTATATGTAGGAAATGCAGCAATAATATCTATGTTTCCTGTATACTTAATCTCGAAATTTGACTTGACTTTGTTCGCTTTTGTTTAATAAAATATTATGGGCACATAAAAATACTTTCCTTCTAACAAATCGCCCAATCAAATCAATTTCTTTTAATAATTAAAAATGATCTTCGTTGTTAATCATCATATACCTTTCATACAATTTTGAGTTTATACTTTTCTTGTATATATAAATAAATAAATAATTTAAAAAATATTCTCATGGTATCAATAATTAAAATAAATATATAATATAATTTTGGGTAGATACAAAAAATATCGTTTTCATATTTCTATTATAAGAGCATTCTCAGAATCGATGTATAATTTTATTTAAGTTAACATATTTGTTGCTTAAAATATCACATTGGATTAAAGGAGTTTATTTGTACATTGAATCTGGTTTTCCATTTGTTTTTGCTTTCTTAGATTCTGCAAGAGCGGCAATCTGCGATGGTGTGCAGTATTCTGAAAATAAATCACAAACAATTAATAATTTATTAAACAATTATTTATTTATTTAAATAAACGACCCTTTTGACTTTTACAAAAACAAGGTTGTGTAATAAAAAAATATAATATAAATAAATTTCATTTGTCAAAATCTATTTTATCATAATTATTTTAATAAATATTTGTCTGTATTTAACTATTATTGACTTCTTTCATTTTGATTTATTGAATAATTTTAAAATTTATAATGCATCTATTGATTTTATAATGATATTTATTTTATTTTATTTCTTTTGTTTATTATTTCAATTGTTATTATAGTATTCCCTGATTACTGTTTGATCTTCGACACTATAAATTATTTAAAATATTGTTATGTCATTGTTGTGTCTACACATGTATTTTGTTAACATGTAAAAGGCTTATTGCCGTGTATGTTTAAATAAATAAATAAATAAATAAAGATAATATACAGTAATTATTTAAAACATAACATAACATGTATATACAGTTCACAGATCGAGCTGGTTCCAAATTAAGATATGTATTATGAGTA
This sequence comes from Athripsodes cinereus, assembly GCA_947579605.1. Taxonomy (NCBI): domain Eukaryota; kingdom Metazoa; phylum Arthropoda; class Insecta; order Trichoptera; family Leptoceridae; genus Athripsodes; species Athripsodes cinereus. The sequence continues at coordinate 27,122,885 of OX388315.1, forward strand.
TTAACACGATGATACACATTTATACAATGAAAAAAAATCGTATGAATTTCCGTAAACCTAGCTATGTAGAATTGAGGGAGAGAATATGAAACTTAAAGTGATACTCACGGACTTTACTTGGTTCCCAGCCAATTTTTTCACCAGTTCTCTCATTCTCCTGTTTAAGCCATTCATGCAGAGGTGCAAAGTATTCCAATAGACCTCCAGCGTCCATCTTTCTCTGTCCAGTCATTATCTCCATAGCATCTTGCCAGGGACGGGATAGGCCAAGACTCAACATTTGGCTGAAATCGGATAGTGTTTTTAGTATATTTTTAATTTTTTATTGCATAGTATAATTTGAGTAAATTAATTCAATAAAAATAGTTTGAATTTTACTAAGCATTTTGAATTATTCACAATAAAGTTTTTTTATTATATACAATAAGGTTAAATATTGAGTTTTATTTACTATGTATTTAAATTATCACTAACGATTTTTTAATAGGTCTGCGATCCGTTTCAATACGTTTTAAATCTGATCGGGAATGATACTAAGAATTTAATAAAACTCACTATTTAATCATGTCGCGTAACTATCACATTGTTGATGCCAATAGCATCGAAAAAACCTATTCACAATGCCACTGAATAAGAAAATGTAACATGTATAGCCTAGTATTGTGAAGTCAAGAACGTCATATAAATCCATACCTCATAGCGTTACCAGCTTCCTTACTCTGGTAGATATCACAGTTTGTGAGCTTTTTAGATTCATCATTTGGAGCATATTCGCCAGCTTTTTCACACAGAGCACGGTGGAATTGGAACTGAACTATGTAGCTTACAAAATATCTGAAAAAAAAACAAATAAAATCATTTGCTTTTCTTATATATCATTTCATACATAATTAATAACAAAAAAATGAATAAATCACTTGCTAGGAAATCTATAGAATACTAGCTGACCTGGAAAACGTTGTTTTGCCAAATACATTATTTATTTGCCATATACATTATAAATATCGACCGGAGTTGAAAATGGTTAAATTACCAATGTCGCCATTAAAAAATAGGTGTTGATGGTAGAGAGGTGAAAATTTAGGGCTGTATGTATTTTTAATGCCTCGCCATAAAAAATAATAAAAAAAAAAATTTGTCCCAAAAATAAAAATAAAAAAATCGGGGTGGACCACCCTTAACTTTAAAGGGTAAAAAAATGTATGTTGGCCGATTCTCACACCTACCCGATAGACACACTAAATTTCATCACAATCGGTCCAGCCGTTTCGGAGAAGTATGATAGCAAACACCGTGACACGAGAATTTTATGATTATATTAGATTTATAAAATAAGTTATAAATTTAATATGTTAAAAAATCGTGTATTTCCTATAAGATTTGACCTACATATGGTATCAGATTGTTCAGCTAATTCATACCTGGCGTACTCCACATCGGCAGAAACATGGTATTTAGCTGCTGGGTCAAAGTCATCTTCAGTTCTCTTCACTGGGGGCTCCAATCCTTGGATGTTCTCACGTAAGTTCCAGAAGTGGCAGTTGTAATTATCAGGTGAGGTCTCTCCGCGGAATACACCGTAGCGATAAATATCTAGTAAATACGCGAATGGGACGAAAGTAATTTTTGATAAACCCTGAAAACATTTATTTTGTTAATTAGATTAATTAATACGAAAAACATAAGGTTCTGTCAGCAAGGGCGGGAATTTTTCAGTTGTTATATATTTTAATTTATTTATTGTCGAAGAGCAAACATTGTGAAAGTTCGTCAAAATTTATTATTTAGTTTGATTAAATTTAAACATTGAGTCTTTCACTTAAAGTATTATTTATTTTCAAAAGCTTTTCTGACTACGTCCATCCTCAGTGAAAAAAATACTTAAAACTTATTTTTTACGTTTCAAGTGTTTTTAATGTTTTAAGTATTCAAGTATTTCAAAACGTTTTAAGTATTTTTTCACTGAAGATCCGAAAAGCTTTTGTAAATAAATAATACTTTAAGTGAAAGACTCAGTGTTTAAATTTAATCAAACTAAATAATAAATTATATATTTTAATATAAAAATGAATCTAGATTTGTAATGAAATCAAATATATTTTCAAACGCCTTCACAGCATCCAATTAATTTGCATGCATGTATCGTGTAAGTAGAGTAGGTCGGCTATGAGAAGATTGAACCCAGGATTAAATTATCAAACCCAGTTTAGATCATTGATATACTGATCTTCACAATATAATTTATATTTTATATTGAATTCTCCACATAATATTTTGTTGAGGTATACAAAAAATTTAAAATATATTCAAAATATCTTCATCGTACGATATTTTGAAAACATTGCAAGAAGGGAGCATGATAGCCTGGAATGATCGATAATAACTGGAACAGTAGAAGGAAGGCGTGAATAGGGTTGAGTACCAGTAAGATGGAGCGACCAAACTAAGGAGGCCACACAGAACTCACTGTTTGGGGTTTGGAGCACATGTCAGACGATGGCGAGAGAAAGATATCCTTAGTTTTCGATTAAACCAATTAAACCACTCACTTATTCAAACCATGTATGGTGGAGGTAGAATTAAGAAACACGGATCTTCAATAACTATTATGAGAAAAGAATTTACTCGCGATTGCTAAGATTACCAAAGCAATTTTTGATTATATGACAGAAAAAGAAACAAAGGGATGATGTGTGAATTTTATGCGTGATTGAAAAAATGTAATATACTGATGACTAGGAATATATTTGATACATATTCAAACTCGTCACCCACCATTGAGAAGAGTTTGTTGATCTCCACTTGAGCATCGTCAGGACTATCTTCCAGGAGTCCAATCCTTCTTAGATGTTTTAAAGTTGAAACAGATAATGCTATGACATCACCTACAGCTTCATGGAAACCTAGAAAAATTATTGTATTGAATTAAACTTAATAACCTTACAATACTTCTTTGGAACAATGTTGTGAAAGTTCATTTAAATAAAATAAAAATAGAATAAAAATAGAAACATAGTATTACTTTCATTGTACTCAATAAAAGACACACAGTCCTTTTGGATAAATACCTATCACCAGTAGGTTTCTAATAAAAACTCAATTTTCTTTATTTAAAGAAAAATCTTACATCAATCATAGTGAAAGTAATTCAGTGTTTTTTTTGTGTTTTTATTTTCATTCTTTTTTTATTTCATTACTATGAAACTTGTTTTAAGGACATTAATATCATAAACATAACTTCATGCAGAACCATGCAAATATATAAACAAAGAGCACAAGTTCCAACAAATACGATTTAATAAATGTATGCAATATGCTTTTGTAACTATTAAAAAAAAACGACAAAAAAAATTCTCTGGTAGGTTTTGCAATGAATAAAAAGCAAATATAACAATTTATTGCTGACGCAAAATCCAATATGAAAACATATTAATACGACAAACAGAAGCACATTTGGGAAAAACATGCGCTTAAACAATTGTATCAAATAATCATAAAAAATAGGCAATAATATTTAACGATAAGCTTGTAATATCTTTCTCAGCAAATTCTCAGGCACATTATTTTTCTAAACACGTAAAGCAGTCGAGACAAGCCATACTAATCCATTCTTTGTGACAAACCTGGATTGGCTCCATCTCTGAAAACAGTAGGGAGATGTTTGTACTGCAAATCGTATTGTATGTGACCCATTTCATGATGAGCAGTGGTGAATTGAGGTTCAGTGATAGTAGTACATTGCTTTATCCTAAGTGTGGAATATAAAAATACTGTTTTAGTATGAATATAAGTATGATCTGAAATTACCTGGATTGGCACCAGCCTGAAATATTGAAGGTTGATGTTTATACTGAAGATAATACTCAATGTGTCCCATCTCGTGATGAACTACGATAAATTCTTCATCATTCACTCGAGTACATTGCTTTATTCTTAAATTCAAAAAATTCAATTATAGTTTTACAAGAAAATTCGGTGAATAAGATATCTAAACAATGATATTTATTTATTAAGCCATGAAGATGAGGCTATTTAAAAAATAATGAAACATGATTATTCATGGATGGTGGTGATGGATGATTTCTTTGGTGCCGTTTAATGGAGAATCCATCTCAATGATGCTAGAAGCTATGTTTACAGCAGATATTATATTTAACATGAGATTTGATTAAAATTAGGCGATGATACATACTAATAAAATTGGGCGGTTTTATTCTGTAAGCACCCACACGTAAATTGAAAGTTATAGGATCAATCAGAACGATAAAAACGGATATATATTCAGGAGTGATGGTTATGCGTAACGGCTGCTACAGAGAGCGTCTGTCCACTATATAATATATCTATAACACTTAAAATATTGAGGTTGCTGTTTTTGGGAAGTTAATTACTAAACTATGTGGTCGAAATATGTCGCAAACGAAGAGGGGTCGGCGAAAGTAGGCAACTCCTCAAAAAGATCACCCAACAACTAGAAAACTGGATTGGCCACAACATCAGGCACCCAAGTCTGCTTGTTACCATCGTGGAGGACATGACCAGAAACAGGAATGGAAGAGACTGATATGAAGACATACCTACATGAATCAAGTGATGAAGGACTCGAGCTGTAGCATATATGTTGAATTAAGGAGACTAGCAGAAAATAGAAAGGGTTGGAGAAGAAAATCTGAGCTCGTTGCAAACCTATGCATCGTATCCATCTATATACATATATATATATAGGATTTAGCATCCAATTATAAATACCAAATTGAATATTATTATAGCTATAAGTCCACGTATTTTCCATATCAATGTAACATTTCATATGAATGAAATAACCATACATAAAAAAACTAATTTTGTGTTATAAATTAACTGTCTAGTCCCAGACACAATGGAAGATAGTTTAACGACTGCCCAACTGCTGTAACCAGTAAAATAAATGTTACGTGAATAAATATTTGAAACTTCTAATTAAAATAAATAACAAAGCAGTAGATACCTAAAATCTTCTCCATCACTGAAGTCCCAAGCTGAAGCATGGCACACAATCTCCCGTCCATCAGTTGGTTTCTCAAGGATTGAATTTTCCCAGAACTTGGGTGGCATGGCTGTGAGATTAAGTGATTGGAAGAATTCATCTGCAGTTTCAAACATCTTTACAGCAGTGTACCCCTAAAATAAAAAATACGAAATATTCAATCTTCAATGCATTGATGCTAAGCTGTTCATCATAACCAAGGCGTCATAAATTAATATCAGTTTCAGTTGAATATTCTAATATAATCGTAGCCTTGGCATTGTTTGGTGAATCACTTGACGTCTGCAAATCATTAAAACTAAAAATAGATTATCAAACTTTTTGTAAGAAGGGGTTCGTGTGGTAGAATAAAAACACGTTTTCAATGAACCCATCTTTCCTATACCAACTCTCATTATATTAAAATTTCAATTCATCTATCATGGAAGGGTGAAAGAAAAGTAATAATTTCTACACAAACCTTTTCTTGTAAAGCTGCGGTGATATCAACATGTGTCTTGTCCGGATATGGTAATGTGAATGATTCAATATTTCCCCATGACTGAGCCCACATATTACCTGGAAAAAATTGTTATGAATTTCCAGGAGTAGAAAGATAATGGAATGAAAAAAATAATTGTTATGAATTTCCAGGGGTAGAAAGGGTCATGTTACTAGACGAAACGACGGTAAATGGACTCCTAGAATCTTCAAATGGCGACCATGGAGTAGCAAGATAAGCATCCGCAGACCACATATGAGATGGACTGACGACATTACTCCAATCGCGGGAAGGAAATGGATACAGAGGGCACAGAACCGAGACGTTTGGAAGAGTTTGGAATAGGCCTCGCCTCCTCTCCAGCAGTGGAGAGATGGCTGACTAGTGAGTAAGAAAGATAATATGAAGTTACATACCCAAAAGATGTGCTGGTATTGGCCCTGTTCTGGAGAGAACTTTGTCTCCATATTTGTCATGGAGCTTCCTTCTAACGTAAGCGTGGATTTGTTGGTACAGCGGAGTAAGCTCATTCCATAGCCTAGCCATTTCACTTTCAAAGTCATCTTGTTCATAGTTACTCAGCCAAGAAGCTGCATTATCGGTATAATCTGCAAAATACAAAAAAATGAAAATTTGGTAAAACCTAATTTTGTATAACAAAACCAATCACTTGAATTGAATAAATTCCTTAAAAAAACAGATGATTCTGTTCGAAAATGTAGAGTATAAACACATACTATTGGCTCGAGCAGCAGCGTTACTCAATTTGACATATTCTGTGAAATTATCCTTTACTTTTGCACCAGCCTCCTGATGCCACTGAACCCAATAAGATTTCATTTCTTCTGGATCTTCACTCTTTGCCAAAATATCGGTAATTTCTGCAAGAGAAGTAAAAACAAAAAGTTAGTTTAATAATAAAAAAAATCATGTGTTAACGATATAATATGGGAATAAATTGAATGAAGTGAGAATAGGAATTGGAATATTTTTCACCTGGCTCTAATGCAAGATCGCACTTTGAAGAATTGTTAAAGTCACACACTTTGGCGACTGCATAATTGCTTGTCATAGCTGAAATAGACCTTTTCAATTTTTCATATTCAGCTTCAGAAAGTGCAGTGTCTCCAAGTTCTGAGTACAATTTGAACATCCGCTTAAGAGTTTGGTTTTGGTAGTTCTGCCAGTTGTATGTGATTGTTTCTTCCCAATCAGCCTTCTCTTCTTTCGCTAGTTGTATTGAAACGTCAAGCTGAAATAAAGTAACAGTGTATTAATATCAATAACATTACATTACTTCTCTACAAGTATACCATCAGGGCATATCCCACAAGCAGGGTAGCAGGCAGACTAGCTGCAAGTAATAAGTATGTAAACCGTCTTCTCCATGGCAACAAAAATTAAGACATGCAGGATGTGTGGCCAACCCTATCGCTGAATTTATTAAAGATGAAAAATTTCTTTATTGTTTCGAACACCTGCATTTTACAGAACACTCGAAAACTTTTGGAAAATAATCGGAGACTGACTCCTTGTCAGGTGATCCATGGAACGTACATAATACACCAGGTCAATTTCCTAAAACTCATAATTCTATACAATAGTGGGCATTCAAACATCTTTTGGACATATAAGATATATTTTAGAATAGTAGGTAGTTTTCGGGTCCGGACTTAATATATTGAGAGTCCAGTTCCATAACTCAACAAGTCGATTTTTTTCCAAAATTCCAAAAATAATTATTTCGAATTGTTTAACAATTGAACGGTACAAAGACACCGAATGTCTTTAATTGTGCGATTTTTACATAATATGTAATATATTTTACTTTTTGTTAGGTTTTTAAAGCATAACATAACAAAAATGGTGATTCTTCGAATACAAGACATTTCTACTTGTTAATTTGTAGAATTGGAGAGTCAATATAATATTATATTCTTACATTGTACTGTTCATTTTCTTTTGTGACATTAGATGCATATTGCCACTCTGCTAAGGCTGCCCTATTTCTTCTCAAGCTAGCTCTCTTGTCTAACTTCTCCATGTAGTCTCTTCCGGCTGTTTCATCATCTTCCAAATTTGAGTCTTTTCCAACTGTTAGAGGGATGACTATAGCCAATATAACGGCTAGAACCACAATTGGTATCAGAACCTTCATGATTAACTGCAAGAAAGAAGATAAAACAATTTATTATCATAAATTCTCAAATTTAATTAAATGATAAATTTCAATCCGTAGACCAGTATCGGCAAACTTATTCGCCAAAGAGCCAAATATGTACATTACACCGATCAAAAAAATTAAGAGCCAAATCTGTTTATTAATTAAGTAAACCTTTATTATAATTTTAGACCTTCGCTAATTTAGGGAAATTAGGAATTACTTATGGTGAAAATTCTTTTTTATTGAAACGAATTTTTAAAAAATTATTTTCTAATTTTACGTTTTCAAATTTTTCGTTCTCTAACTAATTTGACTCTAGGCTGGGCCGTGAGAGCCGCACTTACGGGGCCAAAGAGCCACATGCGGCTCCGGAGCCGCACTTTGCCGACCACTGCCCTAGACAAAGGTATCTTCCGTGAAAGTATTAGTCAATGTACTTGACATTGAAGAATCAGACATTCTCGATAGATGATTTATTATAGTTATTACGCAAATATTAAAAAAAAACAAAGGCTTTTATGCCGTTGAATGTATTAAATAAATAAATAAAACAGTTTCGTGATTACCACATTGTTAGTGCCAATAGAATCAAACAAATGGTATACCTCATCGTTGAACCGAAGATGCAAACGTTAATCTACGTAAAGTATTATAAGTATTTGTGATATAAATGTCAATAGTATTAATATCTATAATTAATATTACGTAATACAATTGATAAAAGTTATTTAAATATATTTCTTATCTATTAATGTATTATTTATTTTCATTCATTTTTTTTTTATTGACAATGTCGTGATTTTTTAATCAATCAAACATTTTTATAATTCCATGATTTTTATTGTTAAATCTATAACACTTACTAAATAACATAATATTGTGAAGATTGTTTGAATTACAAGTCATGATAATATGTAATATAAGTTGATGGATAGTGATCGATTTATGTCATCAGATGTTTGAATTGACAGGTATATGGGCCTATCATCTTTTTATATATATTTGAACTAAATCTTTGCATTAATTTGTACCGACGTTTCACTAAACACTTTTCATTCTTTATCAATGACATGGATTTATATAATATGAGCTAGAATCATTAATCAGCAATGTGTCAACCACATAAAAATATAATATGAATGATAATTCTAATTATATTTACGAACACAAGCATTATAGATATTTATTAAATACTTTATAATTATTGGATTGTTATTAGCAATGAATGTTAACAAGTATATTTATATTTAAACAAATATCAAAATACTAAAAGTAACTACTCTACAAAATAAACGAAAATAAAGTAAATTTAGATATAATTTCATTGTCTCTTAATAATTAAAAAAAAAAGAATAATATCAATGAAACATCTCAACTGAAGAACCATGTTTACAGAAGGTAACATTGTATAAAATCGGAAGAAGTGAAAAAGGCGTCTATGAATTAGCTCTGGCTGGCTAAAGTGATATTTTTCGATGTCCATGGACAACGTTCACCAATTCCAACATTCTCACTGTCACGATATAAGGTTCACCAATCGAAAAACATTTAATGAAAAATCTCAAATGACTCAAGATCTTCTTCAATTAAACAATAAAAAATAGTAGAAATTAATGTAAAATTGTATTGTTTGGTTTCTTTTAAGTTTTTAAATTTAATAGATTATTTTTCATATACCTTATATAATATTTAATTGTGTTAATATAAAATAATGTTCATTAATCATTTTTATTGCATTATTATAATGGTTATGTTGTTATTTATTTAAAGTTATTTTGTATTTCTCAAGATTGTGAGATGTTTCAGGATTTATTTTAAATTCACAACTATAAAATGGGCATCCAACATCAAATAATAAATGTAACTCTAAGCTGATTTTTTGATCAAAAAAAATAACGGAATATTATAAACGCCAGGAATTCACAAAATATCCGAATGTTTAGAAATAAAAAAAAAAGAAATTAACTCAATATTTACATAAAAAATAATTTTGAACTTGGTGTTTCATTAATTTAAAAATGAACAAACTCAGAATCACTAATTATAGATGAGAGATAAGTTCAAGGCACTAATAACAATTTAACAAAGTAATTTACTAAAATTTATCACACGTTTATATGAGAAGAAACATTTGAAACAGGATTTTGACTATCAATTGTTTTATAATGTGTTCGAAATTTGGTTATAACTTTATTTTAAAATAAAACAACTGTTATCAAATAATTTATTCGAGTGTATACGTACCCAGAGTCACTCACAAACCAAACTAAATCAAACTAAACCGACCAGCTATTTTATAAACTTGTCACAGATGCGGTTGTCAGAGGTGTTTAAGTACATTATTTACTTACTTATATGGATTTAAAATCAAATAATATTGTCGTACCTACCTATTACTATTGTGGGATTCTGACAAAAAGTTGACAAACAGCTTCGATAGTGCAACGGTAAAATGCTATTCACATAATATTATATGTATAGTAGTTTAATAAAGGAAAAATATTTCTTTTAGAGACTTTATTCGAGACTTTTAGAGATATTTAAATCTTCGAGTTGTATCACCCATTGTGAATTGAATAAATTCTCGTTAGAATGCAACAAAAAGATAAATATTCTATATTTTTTCGTGTAACTTTGTGGAAATGCATTATAAAAGATTATATTTAAAATTAAATTTAAAAAACAGTTTCATTACACTACGAGAATTGTTTTAATTGTTAAAACCTTTTCAACTACAATTTAGTCATCATTAAAACAATTCTTATAGTGGAATGAAAGAGTGTTTTTGTAATTTAATTTTAAATATAATCTTCAATAAAAAGAAATATAACATTGTCTTCCAACTAAACTAAGTCTGTATCAGGACTTCCAAATATGTTTCAATACTACGCACAAAACACTATGAAAATCAAAACAGAATTCACATACCGCAAGTCAAATGTGTGCATGCAGCCAATAAACCAAAAATATAATATTGCAATTTTGCCATCTAAATTTTTACACTCCTCTTGGTAGTATAGGGTGGATATTGGTATATTTCTACAATGGATTATCGAGTATTATCCATTACGAAAATATAAATTGAAGATATATATTTTTTAGTATAATCATTCACTGAATATCGTTGTCAGATATCATAGAAATGTTTAGATGGCAACACGGAGGAGAGGAGGTGCAGATCGTCCAGGTGCAAAAAATTATAATGGTAAATGCAAAATAATGATTCATGAAATAATTAATTGCATAAGTATAATTTACACCCCTCCCTTAGATCATATTTACGGCGTTTCATGATATTTTGTAACAGTGTACAGTGAAAGATTAAAATAAGGAAAACAACTACATATGATCATTAATATATATTTTTGTACTGTGTAATACTGGATAACCCATTGTAAAAATTGATCTAGAAATCAGCACTTTCCATTCAAAACATCTAAATACACGTAAGTTAACACGATTCTGATGTCGTTTTTTCATAACAAGTCGATATATTCGATTTGTATTTTGTATGTTAAATGGCTATTTAGCCTACATTGTATGAAAAAATAAGAAAATATTATTTTTCTCAGACTCTTCCTATCCAGTGATGGATGAAGGCCTCCCCATATCGATCAAAGTTGATAATATAAGTCCTCATAGTTCATTCATAAAAATAATATTTTGTTTGCTATGAGTAATGAATGCAGTACCAGTATGACCAAGCTTAGCAAATTCTGCACATGTTTGAGTACTTAATTAACACGATATTATCTGTGTCACTCAATCAATATTTGTAATCACTTTAGTTGGATTCAATATGAAATTGTTAACTATTTTAAATCCGGTAATCGCTTTCATGTGACATTTGTTATCTTACAATTGTAAAATGACATAGGTAAAATAGTTAAAATATTGATAACTCATCCATTCATCCATCTATCCCATCACAGTATCTGTCACAAGTAGGGTAGGCAGCGGACCAACTGCTTGTAATATTTTAATAAACATGCAAATAGATTTCTATGTGCCACATCGCTGAACTGAAGATGTTAAATGTCTTAAAACGCAATAGACAGAACCAATCAGACATTTCCATAAAAAAAAAAAAACAAATTTACACAATGCAAATTTGTGCAAAATCAAATCAGAAGAATAAGATAAAGGTGTCTCAACGCTTACGAATTGTCAGTTAGCCCAGGTGCTAGCTAATTTGTAGGCCTAGAAACAATTCGTAGACCTTCACATTGTCACTTTTTCCGATTATATATTGCACAGTGTTGCATCGTCTTTATAGCCGGGATAGAGACTCCTCTTTGACTCTGTTGTTTCTTTTTAATGATGTCCTTTTGTATTTTTTTTCTCTGTCATGCTTTTTTTGTTTTTTTTCCTACTGAGATCGCCTTAACCTATAGCTGTTATTGCATCAGTGCATGGTGACATTTTAAAGATAGCAATAATAATAATTGTGAAAATATGGTTCTTCTGACGAGACTCTTCCTTATTCTCATTAGGTGACGTATGTAAATACAATTGAACAACTCTGGATTTTAGTTTTGAAGCAACAATGTCTTATATATTCTCGTTTTTCTAGTAATAGCTGAATTGCGACATTATGTAAATGAACCAAAACTTTGCAGAGGTTCATCTAATGTCATAAGTAATACAATCAATGTCTTGTCCTTAGCCTGATATAAAATGGTTCTATTGACCTCCCATTTGAAACTACTTCAGAACTGTTAGGAATAAAACAGGTATCGTAGACATCACAAAAAAGACAAGTTTTTGTGTCGTTGTTGTTTCAATTCAATGATTATCCATGACCGAATGTGATTTTTCTACTATTTATAGTTTTAATCACATGATTCATTTTACGTTATAAATCATAAATAAATCAAAATATATTTTGCGGTTGTAAATTGCCGCGATAAATGGTCAACGATCAATAAAATTCGCAATTATTAGATAACGGAACCTTTATATACTCGTACAGTGTGAATGGAATACATGGGTAATACAATGATTAAGAACACGTGTATCCATAACAGGCATAAAAAGTATAAACGATACTTACTTTACTTTACTTTACTTTTCGTATGGCTCCGGATAATGTCTTGGCCCATGTGGGTTGCGTCCTGGTATCACAGTTTTGGCTCCAGTCTCGTCAGCCAGTCCACCGCCTCCGGAGTCGCCTCATGAATGTCCTGGAGGCCACCATTGAACTTTTTGAGCTGGCAGTCCTGCACTATGTGCCTTATTGTCTGCTCAGCTCCACACTCGCAATCAGGGTTGTCCCTTTTCCCCCACCTCCAGAGTGAGTGGTTGCAGCAGCCCTGCTCCGTTCTCACCCTGTTCTGCTGCACCCAAACCCTTCGGGGCAAGTCAAAACCTGGTACTCGAGCTGTTGGGTCCATTATTAGATGTTTGTTTGCGATTGTTGGTTCAGTGGCCCATCTCTCTTTCCACATTTCCTCTATGTTAGTTTCGTCTGCCTCCACTGTCCAAATAGGTTTACGGGATTTCAGCCTTTTTGGGGGTGGTTGAAAAATATCCCCAAAAGCTGGTAGTTGGGGATTGCGTTTAATTTTATTTTTCTCCCTGACTGTAGCGTGTAATCTTCGAAGGTCCGGTGGTGCAATGTTGGACAATACTGGTAGCCATTGAGTTGGAGTTGGCTTTATTGTGCCTGTTATGGTTCTCATGGTTTTGTTTAGCTCAACATCTATTCGACTGCAGTGTGCACTTCTACCCCATACTGGGGAGCAGTATTCTGCTGAGCTATACACCAGAGCCATAGCTGATGTCCTCAAGGTTGCTGGCCTGCTACCCCACGAAGTCCCTGCCAGTTTATTTATGATATTGTTTCTGGCTTTTATTTTATTTTTGACTCCTTCGGTGTGCGCTTTATATGTTAAAGATCTGTCAATTTTTACTCCGAGATATTTTGGAGCTTTTTCATTTGGTATTCTTTCACCGCACATGTACAGTTCAAGTTCTCTTTCAGACTCTTTATTGTTCAGGTGTAGAGCAAGCGCAACCGTCTTCTTGGGATTTGGGCGAAGGTGCGATATTATTTGTTTTTATTTATAAATATTGCAGTTTGTTCTTTTTGTGCTTCAGGAAGAAGACTTGAATGACAAAATAATAAAGAAGAAATATCAGCATAAACCAAGACCATGCCACACTTATTGAAGTGTCCATTGTTCCCTGTCACATGCACTATGGAGGATATTTTTGACGCACTTTCACGTGATGTGCGTTCTGCACAGTACTAAAGATCATTTCGATTGGGTTTTTTTAGGTTTCGACACGATAAATAAATAACAAGTTGAATCTCCACTAGAGCTGATGCCTAAACTGGTGTTTATGGTATAATTTTTAAAAATAATAATAAAATCAATAATTAACAAATAATTAAAACACTGTTATATTTTCACTATATTTATAAAAACTCTAACGTTTTCGCCCACTTCAATGGGCATTCTCAAGAGTACTTTTTTTTTCAAATTTTCACTGTGGGAACACAAATACCCTTCAACAATTAATAAAATCAATGTTAATTAATATGCTTTATCATAATTTGAATAGTTGGAGTTTGATATCTGATTTTCGGAAGTTCTTTTTCTGTAAATTTTGAAATGTCTTGTAAAGTTGTCATTATCTCAAACGGATAAATAGAAATCCTTCAACTTCTGAAAAAGAGGTTATTTCAACATGCACATTATTTTATTAGGCAACCCAGCTAGTTAAAGCCGTAGATAATCTGATCTAATGGACTTTTTCTAGACCCTTTTGCGATTATTTTCATAAAATGACCACATCTGCATAGTGCACTCATACTTGTAAATAAATGTAGGTAGATATATTATAATTTGTCATTATACCTACGATCATGTGTGCATTGTGCAGGTATATATTATTGCTTGCTATGAGTTATATACATATACCTACACAGTTGTCATCTTACATTAAATTTAATTAACTTCCTAATTACCTACAAAACATAATTCATATAATTCCCATTATTAATTAACTTTGTTTAATAATACGACGGATTGACAATCTGATATTCAACTCAGTACAGAGATAATTAGTATTATAGTCGATTCATCTCAATGGTTTAATACACGTTATAACTCGCCCTCTATGTATATTGATAAAATGATTGTATTTGTTTTATATGTATTTTTTGTGTAAATTTGCTCATAATCAATGTACAGTTAAGAATAAATAAATAAAATAAAATAATAGATGGCTTAAAATAGTGATATAAAATACATTTTAAATGATTAAATCACACGCTGAACAAAATATTTACTAAATATTCTTAATATATGTTCTCGATGTTAGACAAAGAACCGATAAGTGAACAAAACAGTGGGATGATAAAATATGGTGGTCTTAGAAAATATTATGAAAGAAACATCTCTCTCTGTCTCATTACGGCATCTTCTACAGGTGGGGTAGCCAGCTGATCAACTGTTTGTTATAAACATGTAAGTTTTTCCCTCCGTGCCAATAAAAGTTGAGAGATTCAGTATGGGAGGCATACCTCATCGTTGAACTGACCATGTTAAATGTCTTAAAACGTGATGTTTCACAAATACCTGCCTTGTTCTAGGGCAATCGAAAACTGGCAGAAATGAGTGGAAAGCATATTCTTCCACTCTTTTCCGTTATCAAGGACTATTATTAAGGACTCCATGGGATAAAGTAAATAAATAAGAAAAAATCATGTAGATATCTACTTATAATTTTTAAGGCGAGACTGGATTCATAAAAATATATTAGCAATATATGAGGGCCATCTATAGAACTACGTCGAAAACATTACTGCGTAATAAAACATCATTAAAATAAAATACTCTTCATCACTAACATTGTAATATATCATTGATTCTCTGTAATTTTACATTAATTCAACAGGTGTCGCTCTCGCAAAATGTGAACTGGAATAAGATAATTATCGTGTTTTGAGAATGTCACAATAGTTCATCAAAATAAGCACTGTACATTTTTCCTCGAACTTCCTGACTGCGCTAGCCTGAAATTTCTTGATTCACAATATTTCAATCTAATGAAAACGATTGCAGAACTTAAAAGGCATGTGATCCACATTGTTGTGTCTACATATTATGTATTTTGTTAACATGTAAAAGGCTTGTTGCCGTGTATGTTTAAATAAATAAATAAATAGTGATTCAGAAAAGAGGAATGTAAAAGGGCGAATGAATGAATATTGAATGAAACATTTTGCAGGACACTCGAAAAGTTATGGAAAAGAGTGGGATCCCAATTCTCTGTCGAATGCTTCACGGTATTAATTAATAATTATATAATTTACAATATTATGAAACCATGTAGGGAAAGCTTTGTTTCAAGATCGAAACGTTGTCATCTTATCAGAAGTATGGGACAAACAATGGATTTTAAATGTTAAATCTCATTGTACCAGTTTTAAAGATAAAGTAACCCTACGTATCTGCTACATACTATTAATGACGTTATATTTATTCAACAATTTTGATGTAACGAATGTGCGATTTTGGATATTACAAGGGGCGTAAAAAAGTAAATGCTGTCGAGAACGATTGTACGATACTGGGACGTAGATACAAAACTCACTCAAAATCATTGGATTACTACTTATAAAGCCACTCAAGAGTTTGAAAAAATGCCAATATGTAGTTAGTTGTGTGGAAAGATGTGATGGTATAGATTGATAGGTATACATAATTTCATGATCAGATAATATTAATATCATGCTTTGTCATTAGCTGACATGGGTATTTATTATACAGTTTAATATTTACATAACAGACTCACGTATAGCGACTTGCTATTAAAAAAAAACGCGTTAGAGTAAATATTTTATTCAGATCGTTTGAATGTAAGTAAAAATTTATTCCTGTGTATATTTCCGCTTTGCACAAATTGAGCATATAAGAAACAGGAAAACAAATGCATTCTGAACAATTTCCATCGTTTGAACGTACATATTATCACTATTAAGATACATTATAAGATTTCAATACACTATTAAAAGTAAGATATTATGGAAGGGAAGTGACATTTCTCGACTCTGAAATATAGATATAAGACCTGCCTTTAACGTGACATATTTGAAAACTTACAAAAAATAGTGGAAGCCGTATATCATGGGGACACCACTGCGTAATGTTAAGGCGTTCCAAAAAATAATACTTTACCTCCAAGCCTACAACGCGTAGTCATCTTATTTAGGTATATTTACATACTTGTATTGAAATATTTTCAATTACAATGTTATCTGCAATTGAATTATATAAAAGGCGCTACCACAATTTGGGTGTACTTGCATTGCTAATAAACTACTCGAGTCTTGGAAGTATTCTATCCCTTGGAGTACCCGGTAAATTAAGAATTGTTCTCTTACTCCTCTACGTAAATTTTCGAATGTCCTGTAAAAGGCAGGTGTTCGAAAAAATATTTTACATCTTAAATTCAGCGATGAGGTTGACCACCCAACCTGAATGTTTTGATTTTATATTTTGGCTTGGAGAGGACAGCTTACATATTTATTATATGCAGCTGGTCTGCTAGCTACCACTTGTGGGATATGCCGTGATGGTATGGTAAGTGGTTGTATTCCAAAACATTTTTTCAATTTGTTCTGAAACTATTACATAAATTATTGTAAATCAAACAGAAGATTCTCTGTAGGTTGTGGTGGCAACACTCTCTGTATGAAGCCAGGTATAATGTTGAATAGATAGATTTAAATATAACTGTGCAATTGTTTTACATCCGGTGAATAAATGTTTACATAACAGTCGCAATGAGGGACGTTTATTATTAATAATGAAATTATACAATTTTCAGAATCGGAAAGAAATAGTTGATGAGTTGTTACAATAACAGATGATACACTTATTTGATTTGTGATATAATTTTAATAATGAATTAGGTACTTACGTATTTTTTTTTTGCAAGTGATTCATTCATTCAGCTGTTTCTTGAAAATAAAAATTGTTTTATATTGTAAGTGCACAATGCTTTGTTAATATGTAGACTGAGGTAGGTTAGTACTATACAGCCAAAAATAAGATGAATCATCATGATTTAGTTAGACTTATATATAAGTATGTATGCATGACGGATGATTTGTTCGGCACCGTTTATTTATTTATTTATTTATTTTATTCTTCTTGCACATCATCATTCATATAACAAATAAATATAGCAATATACACAAGAAAAAATGTGATGATGTGCAGTGGCGAGATTATCACTATATTGTGATTTCTTCCATCTAACCACGTCACATTAACACTAAACAGAAATAGAAATAATAATAACAAAAACACAAACATTATAAAAAATAGCCACACAAATTAGTTTGAAAAAAAAAATAATTAAAAAAACTACAATTCACACACCTAACACTCCAAAGGGAGTTTAATGGAGCATCCATGTCAAGGGCGCGGGAAATTACGTTGAAACAGAGATTTTTCAATGGGGAACATATGTGTGAGGAATATGAATAAATGTTATCAATTTATATTAACAAATATACGTTAATCCCAAATATCCTAATAAGAAACAATGAAATAAAACTTTACATTTTAAAAATCCATATTTTATGTAATTGAATTAGTCCGGTGTGACGTCGTTAGGCCCTATTTTGTATTGGCACACATTTCACCCTTAGCACTGTTTGTAGCGGCTGATAATGCCAAACACTGACCTTTTTTGCGGCGAAGTGCGAAAATTGCTTTTTAAAATGGTGGTAAAAACCTTGAAAATGCACATTTAAAAATATAAGCTTTAAATAAAAATATAAACACCGGATGTAAAAATACAAGCTTTTAGTAGCTTACTGTGAATTGGCTAAGAATGTTTTTGTATACTTTTATTTTATTTTGTTTCATATATGTTGTTGCTTTTCTCGTATAGAGGTACATCGAAGGAGTTTAGTCAAAATATTTCACACGGAGGTTTTGGCGGTTTGGTGGTTTGGCCGGCCAGCCCTTCAGGCTGCCCACTATGGCGCCTCCGTTGTGGACAAGATTTGTTAAGTGTAGAATTTCGGATAAATGGAAGTCCTCAGACTTCTGCGCTATGCGCTTCCGGGTGGTCGGTGGGTCCTTCAATGTACTAGCTTACTGTGAAAGGCGTATATGGTTGTATTTGGGTTTATAACAAAAAAATATAATAAAAAAAAAAAAATAAAAAAAAAAAATAAAAAAAATATTCTGAATACAGAATAGCGTAATATTATCTATTCTCTGGTTACTGTTTTATCTTCGACACTACGAACCATTTTTCCCATTGTTATGTCACTGTTGTATCTAAAGTTATGTAAACAAGTAAAATGACTATTGTCGTTTAATATTTAGAAACTTTTTTTTTTAAATAAAAATAAATGTTGTACCTCATCGTTTATTTAAATGATGATAAATAATGATCATTTTTTATGACTATTATTTACCTCAACGTAGATAATGTTATTATGAATAAATCATTTAATAAATTAGTGTCATTTTTTTAACAAAACACTCATATTTGACGTATTTACAGTTGCTAATATTGCAATAAAGTATATCTAGATGCCTGTTTTATAACAATTACCATAATTCAAGTAATTTAAGTTTTACAATTTAGCAACAATATAATCCATATTATACCGTATTTTATCAGGACAATAAATGTGAATTAAATATAGTGTAATTATGTATAATAGCTATACATGAAACCAGGTGTAAACAAATACATGTATATTTGTTGACGGTAGATGATAAAATGCATAAAATATACTAAGTAGGTACCTATGTATAAGCCCTATAAATATTTGAGGCGATTGATGGACTTAATGAGACTTAACCTAATACTACTAACTAATGCTCTTTAGGTGGTATAGTTTATTTATTTTTTACTACTACTATAACTACTTTTTTTATTTATTTATTTATTTATTTATTTTTCATATCATCCGTAGGCCATATATTTAGCACTTGGAATCGTCAAATAATACAAATAATTTGCTATTCTATAACAATCACAAACAATTTTCAATAGTTCGTTACTTCACCATAATATAATAATAATATAATATCATAATATACACCATCACGGTATATCCCACAAGTGGGGTAGCCAGCAGACCAGTTGCATGTAATAAACATGCAAGCGGTTTTCTCTGTGCCAACAAAAAATTAAGACATACAGGATGGGTGGCAAAACTCATCGCTGAATTTGAGAAGTAAAATGTTTTTATTTTTCGAATACCTGCCTTTCACAGGACACTCGAAAACTTACGGAAAAGAATGAGAGACCAATGCTTTGCCGGTTGCTCCACGGCTTCCTTTATTTTTTAAAGAATGTCTTATTCTATTTTTATATTTCTAGTCTTTTTTAATTTTACTTGTATTATTAGTTTCAAAGAAAGCCGAATGTTGTATTGTTGTAAACAAAATAAAGTGCACATTAAAATAAAGGGAATATAATATATGGTCATCATTTCAGCGATGTGCTTCCTGAATTCCTGAAAATTCCAAATGTCTGAACTGTCGTCAGATATTTAGTTTTTCTAGAAGGCTTTCAGAGGGAACTATAATATATCCATAAACATTTGTTAGCTGTTTGGTTATATTATTATTAAAAACGGAGGCGCTATTTTCACCTATTTTTTTTTTGTATACAAACAAAAATATTTCGCGAAAAAGTGGTTATTTCTACCCAAAGTACATACCAACCACAGATAACAGATACCAACTATTTGTTTGACGTTTATACTGTCATTAGACTTGTGTGACGTTTTGTTAGTAATTTCTAATTCGTGTTTTAACTTTATTTTGTTTATATTAATGGATATTTTTATTGAATTTAATTTTCTCTTAAATATTTTCTACAAATTGAGTGTTTTTAAGTCGTTTATGGGTTAAATTTCTGGATTATAAAATGAATTATATCAACATGGGCGGCAAAAAGAAAACCTGACAAAAGCCGGAAAGAAGTGTTTTATGCCATAGATTAACCATAGAGTAGTGCTTTCACAGTTTTTGTTTCATTTAGGAAAAGGACAGAAATATAGAAATATATTTATTTACCTCGGGTTGTTTATGGTAAAAAAGAAAAAAAAAATGGGTTGAAATAACCTCAGCCTATTAAAAATAATAATAAAGGAGAGTATTTAGAGCGCTATCTTTGTGCCATAGCACCTCGAGAACGTAGTTCATGATATTGATTTATCTTCAACAAAGTTGACTGTGTCAAGAATTTAAATTTAAATACAAAACAATGCAACATATAACACAAAATCTCAGATAAATAACAATGTGCATCCGCATCAGAAATAAAAATAAAATAATGCAATAAACATAGACATAACAATTGTCACAGTGGATAAAAAAAAGTTGAGCCCCAGAGGCAGTCTGTTCCACAGATTAAAAAAATAATAGATTCTACATGTGTATCGTTACAAATTCTATAAATAAACCTAATTATGTTAAATACTAGCGTGTATTAGGTACATCTGGTGATCATTTCACGATATATATTTCATAATTTGATTGGAGACAAATTGAAGACCTTGGCAGAAAAACAACAAATGTCACATTTAGTAAATTTTACAGGAGAGCATTAAAACGTCCTAACTTCTAATAAAATACGATTTTCTTTGCTGTTATTGCTGTAAAATGTAGGTGATGCAATGAATAGCTAAAGCAAGTTTCATTTATGTTAATCCCTTTGTTAAAATTGAAAATAAAACAGAAAATAATGATGTGACATTTGTTGTTTTTCCAAAAAATTGTGCACATTTGTCGTTTTTCCACCAAATCATAAGATAAAAATCATTAAATAAATTTACATATCAGCCGACTTCTCTCCATTGCTTGATAAAAAACCTTTTCAAAACTTTTACATTGGTTTTCATCATGAGCAGCTCAACACCGTTGGCTTCCCAACACCTAGACAATGTAGTTGGTCCATCTCTTTTGAGAACTTCCGACGCCTTTTGCGCGATTTGAAGGACATGTGTTGTTTTCCCATGTTTATAAATTAAACCACCAGTAGAGGGTGTGCACTAGATCATATTAATGCAATAAAACGATTTCATAAAATTTTGGACAATTGTTGTTTTTCCGCCAAGGTCTTCAATTATTGACGAGGAAAAGGAAGAGTATAAACTTTTAATTGTCAAGTAATAATTATAAATCAAAGTAGGTACCTACCTGAATTGAATATTTGTAAGAGGCAATTAAAATAATCAATTAAATCTCTGTTTATGATAGATTATGCAAATAGAATTAATGATATTGTAACCAGACAACTACAGGATGGTCGGTTGCCTAATGCTAAAATTTCAGATCTTCAATCAAGAGATATTATATCTCCCACTGCCGAATGCGAAGGTTGTCGGCGGTAGGTTTATTTGGATTATTAACAAAATCAGAGTCACAATTCAAAAATAGAAATATATAGGGTACAAAAAAATTGCAGATAATTGGTACCTAAGCATTTTACTTTTACATCGCATATAAATAATAATATTAACTAGACAATTTATAGGGCGCCGTTTTGTGGAATATTTTCACTTCAATGGCCCTAATGAATTCCATATAATGTTTCTTTAAAACAAAACTGAATATAAAAAAGTCCGCCAACTATACAAATTATGTACAGAAAAGTATTTAAAGTATTTGTTTATTCGTTAATTTGACAAATTCGTATTGGTATTCAATATGAGAATTGAAAACGTCCAAATATATCAAAAATTAAATAATTTCTTAGGTAGGTTCTATTAACTCTTTTTATTGATAAAAAAATAAAATAATTATAAAATTAAGAAGATACTTACACTTTTAGTGCAAATCATCTTGAAGATTTTATGTTAAACACTATAAAACTGGGAAAAATATCATTAATTAAAATTTCACTTCTCAACGTTATATTGTCACCAAAAAACCATATTAAAATAAGAGAAAAACGCACACTCGGGATTTTGTATTGTAAGTTAATATTATAACGAACAATCACTAGTCATGCTCAACTTGTAATAGCAGCACAATGTTTTGACACAAAATAATAAATTATTGATTGTTCACAGATAGATCAACTATCAACAATGTATAAAGAGACGGAGTTATTTCAACACCATTACTGTTCGCGACTACGTTTCTGTGTTTATCATCTAAACTATGTATAATAATATTATTATATACTAAGTAATGCCGTGGCATGGAGAGAGTTGGCTAGAGACTACAGTAGGTTCTAGCAAACAAATTACTGAAGTTGATGTTAGTTCGCTGTGTCCACTGCAGATGTAATGGATACATCATGGAAGTAGTAAACTTACTGGAGTGATCACCAAAGCAAATGTTAACTTGATACGAATATGTCGTAAAATAAACTTCAATGACATAATATAAATACTGTTGCTGTAAGGCTAACCAGTTTAGATGAGTAAAGTATCTATGTGTCAAAAGGTTTATCCCTTTCAAAAAATTCTTTAATCAATATAAGGTAGAAATGTAACCATTATTACTTGTGTACTTCACTTTGGTAAGCTTAAAGATGAGAGCGGAAGCTAATGAAATCTATTCTGGCTCATGATTGATAAAGTCACTGATGTTTTATTTTGATTTTTTTTCTGGAAATAAACACAACCTGTCTAAGTTTTATTATATTTAATTTTAGGTACAGTAACTTGTTTTGTGACAGTAACACTGTAAGTCGAACAGTTTGTAAGTATAAAGTATTCAAAATAAACATCTAACTCAATCAATGTTTTATTTTTTATTTGCAAACATACAGCTTATACATCATTAATAATAAACAACTCAATCAATTTAATACTAAAAAAACAACAATTCTGTGAATGTTAATAAAATTGAATATAGTGTTTTTACAGCTCTCGTGGCTTGCATTACGTCAAACTGTAAACTCTCTAGCTATCTTTAGCTATTACCTCAATGGGTTTGCTGTAGGCTTCAGAATACCTTTTTACTACGTGTGCACGCAGTATATTATTTATATAGTGTTTATGCCTACATATGTTTAATGATTTGTTGTTGCAAATATGACGGAAGTACGCAATAGGTACTTTGTTATTTCTACTTCTACGATGAATCATAGAAAATTTAAATTTTTCAGCGAGTCAGTTGAAAAATATTTTTTCATATTACAAGAAGTACATTTTATAATACCAATTTATAAATTATGTATTTCATTTTAACAATATGAGAAAAGAAATATTTTGTATTTTTACTCATATAATAGACAAGATCAGAAAGTTGCAATATCTTCAATCTTACTAAAATTATTGCATCATCCTTTTCATTCATATAACTCTAATACTTGATTACTTGACTATGATTTAATTTTGTTTTGAATTATCAATCCATCATCATTCATTCTCTCCACATTCTATCTAAACAGTCGCAACATACTTTTCGTATCATTTCATATACCGCGTCATTGACGTACCCAATATCTCGAGACTGGGGAGGGGGGGGGGCAGCAACTTAGACAATTGGTATAGGCTTTTTTTGTGTTGATATAAATATACCTTTAAAGTATATTTAACTGTTTCGTGGAGCACCTGCCAAAGAATTGTTCTCCCACTCCTTTTTTTAACATTACTTTTTACTATGTCTTATTAATAAACATGAGTTCATACAAGAAAAAGGTTCTAGGGCAGCTCTCCTACCTAGAAATACTATTTTTGTAGACCGATTTGTATTTTTGTAAAATTCACTTCGATAATGAAATTTTTCTTTGTATTATTGTTTATAGTTTTTCCATAGTATCAGTGATGCTCTTATCAAAGTTTACCTGTAGGTAATTAGTAAATATATAGGTTTATAGGTTTACATATTGCTTACGGTATACTTACACACATGTAGATTTGCATTTGAATTTCGTTTATTTAGTTTGATAACGAATGTAAAATACGAAAGGCAAACATTTATCGCTAAAGGTAGGTTTATCAAATACTAGATTAATGTTTTTGACCAACGAATTTTCAAATAAGATTGTTTTCGAATTTTATGTAGAAGATTCCTATTCTATAGATATAATTTATTTATTTATCTGAAGGCGCATTACAGATATTCAATATACATAATCAGTACAAATTAGCAAAAATCACACAAAATATCGAACATCCAGACCATGCACAACTAATTTACGAACTATACAAATTAACAGTCTTAAAGAGTTGTCAATGTTTGTATAAAAAACACCTTAGTCACACGCTCAGAATGACAATCATGAGTTTTACCTAATGTGTGTTTAATTTACGTCGAAGAACGTGAGTAATCAATTTGTTTGTAAGAAAACGAAAACAATACAGCGAAGAAACAAATAAAAAATATGTATTATTCTACTACTCGATTTATTCACGAAAGAGACGTCTTTCGTCTTGTTAGGACATTGTCCAGTCTTGTCCTAACAAGACGAAAGACGTCTCATGTGAATACCTACATCGAATAGTATAATAAAACATATGTATTATTCTACTACTCGATTTATTCACGAAAGAGACGTCTTTCGTCTTGTTAGGACATTGTCCAGTCTTGTCCTAACAAGACTAAAGACGTCTCATGTGAATACATTGAATAGTAGAATAAAACATTTGTATTATTTATTTCTTTACAGAATTTTCCTACCTAAACACCGACAGAGTGAATAAAGTGAAAGAAATCTAAATAGATATGAACATAAATTTAATAAAAATGTTCAAATGAGAATTTTATAAATATTATGTTCTGTGGAGACAAATTTAACGAAAATCTCATAAAGATAATATGTGGTCATTTTACGCTCGAAGGTAGTAACGTAACGCTTCTGCTTTTGAGTCACGAGGTCTCGGGTTTGATTCCTGGTCAGGGCAAAATGAAGAATAACCTTTCACAAATTGTCCTGGGTCTGGGTGTTACATGTACATGTGTTTGGTGCATTGTTCATGTGGATCGTCGCGTTAGTACTCATAATATCATATGATTTGGGACTAGCTCAATCCTTGTGAATTGTCTATGGATGTTATGTTATATTATTCTGAATACGGTCTGTTTCATATAAACTTATTCAATGGTAACACCTTGACCGAATCTCAAACAATGATAAAAGTACCAGTATGTGATGCCAGACTGTACCTATTATACGACACAATATTCGACTGCCCAGTTTCATAATCCAACTAGTAGAAATTTCTCATATTCTGTGATGAGAATTGTTTCGAAAACAAATAGTAAATAGTTGATAAAATGCAATTTATTGTATTATTATTGGAGAACTTTTGATTTGGATTGTAATACATATAGATTGATAATGGCAGCATCACTCATAATTATGTTGGGTGCGCAACGCCAAAAGAGAGAGAGAGAGAGAGAAATCCCTTTTTTTTAATTCAGGTATTTCTGTATTATGCTTTAAAACCCAACAGAAAGTGAAAAATACTAAATAATAATCGCTCTCTTAAAGAGTCCTTTGTTCCGTTCAATTTCAATAGTAAAAAATCGAAATAAAAATATTTGTGGAATCGAAAATAGGTAGAGCACCCTGTAAGTAAATGAGTGGATGGCTTTTAAAGATAGAATAGAGCACCCAGTAAAGAACGACTGGTCTCCCACTCTTCTCCGTAAGTTTTCGAGTGTTCGAAAAAATTAGGACAGCGAAGAGGTTCGCCACCCATCCTGGATGTTTTGAATTTATATTGGCACGGAGAGGACAGCTTACTTGCTCATTATGTGTGGCTGGTCTGCTGACCACTCCACTTTAGGGATATGCCGTGATGGTGTAGTAGAATAGAGGTATTTGAAGTTTTTTCCATAACTTAGCATTTAATATATTATAAAGGAATCGTATATTTATTGTTATAGTTAAGTATTTGTTTGTGGAATGGAAAAGGTGGCGTTGATTGTATGTAGTGTTGTGGAATTCTCAAGAAATTATTTCTCGAAGTAGAGAATTTTCCGAGTATTTTTTTATTTTTTATTTAACAGTATAATAATAAGAAATACTTTATTCAATCAATCAATAACAATGTACAAATATTGAGACAATTTATCACCAATATGGCTAAAAGAATTAAAGAGATAATTGCTGCAAACCAATCCCAGGATTGAAGCCAGAGAGAGAGAGAGATGGCTACAATTAATTATGGAAACAAAAAAATGTTAGGTACCTACATAGAAAAAAAGTGCTAGTAACTGATGAAAAATCTTGATGTTTGACACCCCACATACCCATATTTAAGTTAAAAAAAAATTGCAGGTACGTACATGGATTAAAAGTGTTAATAACCTCTGGTTTGGGCCTTAATCAGCCCCAATTTTTTTTGGATCAATCAGGCTGGCTGCGAAGTGTATTGGGCAAAAGGTCATAATACCACTAAGAATAATTATGGAGAGAAATTTCTCTTCCATCATAGGAGAAATTCTCGGAGAAATTTCTCGTTCTCGAGAAATTTTTCTATGGAGAATTTTCTCTTCTCACATCACTAATTGTGTGTAGTTACTACCAATTAAATTAAATTTTTCGACTTGTTATATTATGGAACTGGACAGCTGAATTAGGTATATCTAGATAATGTATAGGTATCATTCAATGGAAGAGATCATCCCATGAATACTAAGTTGAGTATTATTATCGGTAAAGAAAGGACACGGCTATTAATTATTAAGGTCCTCTATATATTATGCAAACTCATAATAATATGCAAAGCCATTTTTACAAATATGTATAAGTATAAGTACATATATGTAATTCACTCGAATTCAGGTGCTTTGCCTTTAAACATAACAAGAGTTATACGAGTAAGTACCTATTAATTATTTGCTGTGTAAGTACTACAGTAGGTATTTAAATATCTGTATTCATTATTCTCAAATTCAGATAGGTATTATTACAAAAAAAGATTAAATAGTTGAAAAAAATATAATGTAAAATTAACAATGAATTTATTTTATATACCAATATTATTTAAAAATATGTTGTTTCACAATTTTAACAATAAAAAAGGTGATTTTACAAGTTTAAAGATTACTGTAGGGGGAAATATACTTAATACCTACTAAACGGCATTCTAGCTTGAGAAATTATAATTTTCTTGTCAAGCATAAGTTTTTCCATGGTTAAGTGAAAACCCTTGAATTGAAATAAAACAGGAAAAGAATTTTTTAAGCTGCAGATATCTCAGTTGCGAAATTATCTTCGAGTATTTGAGGTGAAGTTTACCCGAGTATAATTTTTTAACAGAAGTAAACGATACAACTTTTCTAAATATATAATAATTTTTATTGGCATACAGTTGCATACTGATCGAAAAAATACTACAAAATGTAAATGAGCTAAATTTAGTAGTATTTTTATGCTTTGAAATTATATAATAATAATATTATAGTAGGTACAATGGTACATACTTACTTCTATAATATTATAATATTTATGCGTATAATAGCGCCATCTGTGGAAATAATTTGAACAGTTACTGGTTAACGCCATCTTTAGAAAATTTGACTAAACATAATCTGCCAAAACAGTAAGTTTATCTAAGATTCAAACCAAAACCCTAAACAACAGTGAAAAATAGTTTCGCACATATCCACGTGGCGTTAGTAAAAGGAGATGATTCTCCTGTCACAATACACAATTCCAGTATCGCGATGAACTCCAAAAAAGTGGGAGTATGGCCGAATTGTTTTGACGTTTCTAGATTACGTTTGTAAAAGTAATACGAATGTTACTTGCGCTTTTCTCTCAGTGAAGTGTTGTAAAACAATATTATTAAGTGTTTGTGACCAATACACATCTTATTCAATGTGTTGATAAAGTTTATGAAACGTTTGCATCGTGCAAAAGTCAAAAAAATGTGTCAAATAACATTGTGTGTTGTGGCTGTTGTTTGCGGTTAAGAGTTGTTTTTAGTGTTTGTTTTGTTGCATTTTGGTGTATTTTTGTGAACTGTTATCATCAACATGAATCCCAGGCAGCATCTACAACCTTTCTTCAACAACTCCTTGTCTATCAGACAGGAGATCCAACGTTTCGAAAGCGTACATCCTTCGATATACGCCATTTACGACCTTATTGAGATGTTACCAGACGGGATAATAGCCCAGCAGGTTAGGGATCACGTCGTCTGTATTGAAGGTAAGATCATCAAAAAACATCTAAAACAAACTGCAAAATATAAATATCTTTTCACTTATCAGTATGCCGATAAAACTTTAAAACTTCCTTTCTAAAATTGTGCATAAATTTGGGTAATATCTTTTTGTTTACCTGTCGCATGTTGCGCAGTCATTAGAGTCTGTTATCGTTTACATTATATTGTGGGTTGGGTGACAAACGTCATAAGTACCGTATTGTAATCATGGAATTTTGGCACAAAAAGTGAGTTGTCATTTTTTGTAATGTTTTGGCCACGTTTATTTACCAGGTAGCAAGTTAGGTAGGTATATAGCTACAGAAAATAATGTGCCGTTGATAATCAATTGTTTTGTAGTTTGAAAGTGGTACTGACTCGTACGAAGAAATGATTTTTGTTCTTTTCGTGTGTTAAAATATTATAGGCATTGTTGTATCACGCATAAAAAATACTGATAATATGCCATCTAAACTTTAAAAAAACTTTTTGCAAGTTATTTATGATAAAAATAAAATAGTTTGAAGGTACACGATTGTCTGATAGTATGGTTGGTTCAGTTGGTTGGAAGAGATCGCTTATGCGATTACCCGCCTTTTGGTGCTTTCTGTAAACATAATTATACGTGTAGGTATATACCTACTACATATTTTGCCAATAAAGTTTTATGTGTTTATCATTTACTTATTTATATGTAATCCTGATATTTTTAGCGGAAGGTCGGTGATTCGAATCGTGTTGACGACCTACTGCTCATTCTGAATAGATACTTACTAGATAGATATTTGTTAATGGGAGGGTGTTTGAGTTGTTTTTGAATTTATGATAAACCAAATTAAAATAATAAAATGTCAATAAAAGTCTATAAATTAGGGTTATTGTACATATTTCCTGCAGTTAGTCCGCTGGCTACCCCAATTGTGGGAAGTGCCGTGATGGTATGAATGATTAAATGATAAATATACGTTTATATGTAACAAAATTTGCTTATATGTAACAAAAATAGGGTTTAACAAAAATATATTAATTTAAGCATATTTCACCCATTCTAAATGGGCTTTTTTATGTCACAGATGAAAATACAAGATATGTATATTGCTACTGGCTGTGAATGTAGAACATAAATAACATATCATATCGATGGAAATTTCACACAGATCAAGCTAGTCCCAAATTATGATATGAATCTTGTTTTAGGGGTAGGTACTATCGCGACGATACACATAAATATTATACAGTACACCAAAAACGTAAAATGTACGCGGAACACCAAGACCCAAAAATATTTGAAAAAGTACCTACATTCTTTATTTTGCCTTGGCCTGGAATCGAATCCGGGTCTTCGTGACTCTAAGTCTTATATTTTATGAAGAATATTATCTGTCTGCATGTTGGTACCTACCCATAATACAAGATTCATAATTACATAGTTTGGGACTAGCTCGATCTGTGCGAATTGTCTATACATGTTATGTTATGTCAATCACACTCAGTTAACTGGCCACCCTACTAGTAGATAAACATACTACATACTTCAAAAACTTGTTAATTGCAGGACTTTTTGATTTAATTACTTCAACGTACATAATATTATCATCTCTGTTTAACCCTTAGAAAATTAACAAATCCAGCTATTAAATTATTTGCTTCATTATAATAGGAAGGTACCTGTGTATTTCAATTGAACTTAATTTTGACATTTTGCTGACATTTGTATGTATGTACTTACTCATAGAGGGATTTTAGTATTTTACTACCATTCAAAACATGAGTAAGTTAAGCTGCGCTTTAAACATCGAAATGTCAAATTAAATATCAGTAGTCTGTTTCAGAGATGTGACGTATTTGAAATAAAAGTATTTAAAATACAAATACAAAATACAAAATACGTATTTGTATTTTGTATTTCAAATACCTTTTTGTAAAAAGTATTTTGTATTTTATTTGAAATACTTTTTTTGAGTATTTTGTATTTTACACAAAATACTTTTACAAAATACCTTTTTATTGTTTGAAACAAAATTCTGCCATTAATTGATATGTACGCAAGCTTTTTTTGCCAATTTGTTGAATTACAAATACAACGTTTCCATTAGAGTACTCCATGTTTGAGATATACACACATAATAATGATGATTGAACAAATTATACATGACGCCGTTTAATGATCCATGACCATTTCAAGGGCGCTGTGATTTCTCCTGAATGGTAGCATTTTCAATTTTGTCTGAAGGCAATCTATTCCAGGCAGATGACGCTGCGACTTTGTTTCTTCTTTCTGCAAATTTAGAGGTATTTACTCTTTTGAGTTCAACGAGTTTAAGAAGCTGAGCACAGCCTTCGCCACACATTTTCGTCAGCGGAACAGCTCAGTGGGTGGTGTGCTGCCTTGTGGACAGTGAGACACAGTTTAAACACCAGTATCTCTAGGACTCTCAGTTAGTGTAGACTTCTTAGTAGTGAAGTTATGTGGCAGCTCTTATTCTCTCTGTAAATGATCCGGAGGTAAAATTAACCCTTAGCTGGAATCGGGGGTCAAAAATGACCCCAACGACACAATTCTAAGTAATAACTTTGAAGACTTAGGCCCTGCAATCTTGGGCGCTTACGTAATCTCATAACGTCATGGGGTGCAGCTGGTGACGAACTTGCGTCGCTCTAATATTTCTAGAAGTGGAGGTATGTACACATGTGGGGTCAAAAATGACCCCCGAGTCCGGGAATGGTTGTATTTTTGTTACGTTTTTTGGAAGGCGTGAAAGCCAGAAAAGCGTCTAAAGAGAACTAAATATATAAAAAAAAATTGGCATCGAATTAGTCATGCCTTTTGTACAAAACAACATATTTTTTTTTGTTAGACCTAAAAACAAGAATGGTATTTTTTTTTAAGAACATCAAGTAGAAGAAGACGTAGCTACTAATGCCACTCAAACAAACAACCGTAAGAGAGTAAGGTGTTATTTATGTCATCGTAAAAAGGACCTGAAAGGTTCCCTAAAGTGTAGCAAGTGCTCACTTTTATATATAAAAAACATAGTGCCAAAAATATCACACGTACCTACCAAATGTTAGACTTATAAGAGGAGTTTTGTTCTAGGTTGTTTTTTTTTTGTTTGAGTTGATATCAAGAGAAGTTCCTGTTTTTTTGTTAAATGTTCATATAAGAAAGCGATAAAAGTAAAGGTTTTTATGTTATTTTTATTTATTTAATGAATAAAAGCTCCTGTAGTTGATACTGTTAAAATAATTAGACAGAAGTTGATTTGGCTAAAAACTATATAGTTTATGGTAAAATCTGTAATAAAAATTGTTAATAGTTTAGTTAATAAGTGGTTTAATAATAAATTAAACGAAAAATTAAAAATATGTTGATGGTGTGAATATGATACCTAACAACTCTGTTGGGGTCATTTTTGACCCCGATTCCAGTTACGTTGCCTAAAATAGCGATTCCTGCTAAGGGTTAAAAACCATCTGAAGACGATAAGGAAGAGTCTGGAGCAGTCCTGTATATAATATGATGTTACAGTAGTCCATACAATTTCAGATTTGGATTATCCATTCTGATCTATTTTGCAGCCCAAGTCAGGAATTCTCTTACCTACTTGATGATACTCAATCCATTTATGACTATTTTCGGCTTATCTCTTCTAACAATCGTACATTTTGTCATGACTTAATTAAAAAAAAATTCTATTTTGACAGTTCTTCCTAAGGCTCATCCTCATTGTCTGCAAGCAATGCTATATCGAATCATGTCAACCCTTTCTCCATTTATGTATACTTTTGTCCAGATTTTAATTTCTTTTTCATTCATCAATGGTTTAAATATTAAATAGGTACTTTTATCTTACACCTTGTTCGACTATTTGTAAAAAGTATTTTAAAAAGGTATTTTGAAAAAGTATTTTGAAAATACGTATTTTGTATTTTGTATTTAAATACCATTTTGAAAAAGTATTTAGTATTTTGTATTTGAAATACAAAAATTCAAAAGTATTTGTATTTTGTATTTAAATACTTTTTTGAAAGTATTTTGCACATCTCTGGTCTGTTTATATTTCGATGGCATAGCGCACAGATGTGGTAAGTACAGTTTTCATAGTTTTGAGATAATCGAAGTTGAAAGTTTGAGATGTCATACTATTTATTACTTACCACTCATAGTTTTTGTTAAATATCTCATCAATGACACAGAGTTAGGCAATAATATTCCTACACAAAATACTTCCGATGATATAGATTCGCATGCGTATAATAACTCATTTTCGGTAAAAACTGCACTTACCACATCTATGCTCTATGCCATCGATTTACAGAGTTAATTGTCCGTAACGGCGCCGAGTTTTGAAATTTTTTGGTACCGAGCACCCGGCAAAGAATTGGTCTCCCACTCTTTATCTTAAATTTTCGAGTGTCCTTTAGGTATAAGGCAGATGACGTTTGCCACCCATTTGAATGGCTTAATTTTTTGTTGACATGAAGAGGACAGCTTGCATGTTTATTGCAAGCGACTTGTCCGCTGGCTACCCCATTTGTGGGATATGCCATGACGGGATAGAAGTAGTACCTATAGTATGTTTAAATAGTTTTTTTTGCGAACGCATGGCTTGCACAACGTTGTATCTGCATATTTCATGTTTTGTTCCTTAATTTCGAAAACTCAAATAATATACTCGTATGTTTTATTGTAGTCGGTTTTATAGTACATTTATTATTAGATATGTATAAGAATATGATATTAATAATAATATTACGTAGTGACTTGTGACAACAATGGAACAGATATGACATTGCCATCCTAATAAAACAAAATAAACATCGTGACTGTAAAATATACAGTGCACTCTCTATACAGTAGTGGAAACTGGTTCTGTGACATAACCTACTACAGTACCTACATACCTACTATTGTGTCTGTACATTATGTATACAGAATAGTTTCATTCGAATAGTGTCTCAAAGAGGCCGAACGCTGGCGTCTTCGTTATATTGTCTTTGGTCTACTTTTGGTTGATGGATGTTCTCCTAGATGACTTTGTACATTTTTTATTTTGTTTTTTTTTTCTTTTAATTCCGAATGGTTCTTCGTTAGTTTTGTTCGTTGTTTAATCTTGTATTTGAAACTATTCGAAGGTATTCGAATCTTTTTAGCTATGCGGAATATTTTCTTTGATTTATGCCGATAGATTACATAAATTGTTGTATTATTTTTTAAATTTGTGTACTAATAAGCTTTATAAGCTCTTGAAAGAGGGAATATTGTGCTTCGAAGCCTATTCCTGTTGCTCAAACCATTCGTTTCACAAATCACTCGAATCGGGTGGATTGCCGTAACCGATTAATTAATTAAACCATTTGTTTAAATTATGTCTGAACATTCAGTTACATAACATTATGAAGACTATTCGAGGTTTATGTCATTTAAAATCTATGTTCATGATGAATACGATATATTTCAATCACATGATCAAACTAGCATGAGACTACTTAGGTGTTCCGATATTCAGAAATCGGTTCAGGGTGGTTTATGCGTTTGAAAATCGGTGTAGTGTAATAAAACATTTCTCTAAATTTCTAAAAGGCGCAGGTATTGGTTTTATTTTATCAATACGCTATTAATTTGTCGGTTGTTTAGAAATTTTATATGTATTTTTTTATAGATTATATTGGATAGATTGACTAAGTTTATGATAACATCAAAAAGTAATAAAGTTGTTGACTGCGGTAGGTGGACCCAGCGTAGCGTCCCATTAGTAAATACATACAGGTATATTTATATCAAATATCTTTATTACAAATTGAGTTTTTGGGACTGAAATGAAATTATATGATAACAAACAATACATAAAGGTGAACGGATCAATCTGAAAATGTATATTAGTATCGAAAATAATGTTTGGCGTATGTGATATCGACGAGTTCTTCTCTTGAATCTTCGTTTTCGGTCATTTGGTTTCATTTTTAGGACACAGGTTTATCTTAACATTTTAAATTGATATTTTGAGTAGATGTTTATATATGCATACTGAATCCATCTTGTGATCTTTTTTACTTCATCAGCCCATTTAAAAAAAAAAAGATATACCTGGGTTTTGTTATAAACTCAAATACAACCTTATACACCTCTCACAGTAAGCTAAAAGCTTGTGTCGTGAAAGGGGAGTTTGCCGGCACCTGGAATCGAACCGCGGACCCCTTGTTCATTAGGCCAGGCTCTACCTCCAGGCTACCAACGAACTCATCTAGGCATTATAAACTTAATATGCCTGTTCTTATTCAACCTTATTACTAGGTAAGTAGGTACTACTTCTGTAATATCATCACGTCATATCCCACAAGTGGGGTAGCCAGCAAACCAGCCTCATATAATAAACATTCAAATTGTCCTCTCCCTGCCAAAAAGTAAGACATTCAGGATGGGTGAGAAACCTCATCGCCGAATTTAAGATGTATAACGTCTTTATTTTTTTAAACTCCTCCCTTTTACAGGACACTCGAAAACTTACGTGTGCGAGACCAATTCTTTGCCGGGTGCTCCACGGAATCTAACCTTAACATTAAATAATAAATATATTTTCACAAACAAAAAAAAAACACCGACATTGTACAGTATTTCGTGACAGCTCTACATTGTGTTAGTGAGTACCTAACCTATCTATATTTGATTTGCTATTATAATAGTATGTACTATGTACTACGTGATTAGGCTGACGTATCTCTGATAGATACACCTTACTTACTGCCTATCAATGTAACGACGCACTGCATTGTATATCGTGTGTACCTACATAATAATATTGTTAGGTAAATGTACACACATATTGTATGTATTGTGATTCACTTATTTTTTATTAGTATTTTCCATTTACTTAATTGTATACGATAAGCCTTTTATTGTTAGTAGGTATTATAATTTTACTCTCGTGACTAGCCCCTTTTTTTCTACAGTGTATAAGTATATTTCCATGATCGCTGATTTATTCCATGCCTGAGATGTCTGGCAGCATTTATTGTAGAAAATTCATCTTTTTTTGTAATCGCGAATCAATTTTTTTTCACATTAAGCGAAAAGTTTGTGTAGTGCAGGCACCTGCTATCAAACCGCGCACCTCTTGTACATGAGGCCGAATCTCTACCTCCAGGCCACCGACGACCTCAACATGTCCCCAATACTCGTTTGATGTCGGATTGTGACCACTTTGTTTAGGGTCGGACGACGCTTTTTCATAGCAACGGGGTCTTGAAATACTTATATGACGGGTTTAACCCTTAAGAAGAAGTTGACTGATTTATTTGTTGTAGAGTTATTGGTTGGATTCCTATTTGCGAAAAATGTTCCGTGTGGAGTCCCTGAAAATGCATAGGTTTCCATTTTTTTGTCTTAATTTTCTAGTGCTGTGTAAAAGATTGGATTCATAAAACATCACAAATAAGACATTTAACATCTTAAATTCTACGATGAGGGATGCCACCCATCTTGAATGACTTGTTTTTTATGGACATAATGTAGACGACATGTATGTTCACAAGGCGTAGTTAAATATACTGGCTGAACCACATTTGGAAAATGGCACGACGGTGTATATGAATGGATTGATAGATAAATCACTTTTACTCAGATTTTGTCTGTTCAGGCAACGTTGTATAATGTGTACGAAGCAAAAATAGCAGAGATTTAAAACTGCATTCATAACACCAATATGGCTTATTAGTCCTTAGTTTAATTGTTATGAATATCAGACCTATTTTTTGATACAAATAGTTATAAAATTTAGACTATGTTGCCGATGCGAACAATAAAAATCTGAAGTGAATTCACGTCGCATTGATATGGAAATTAAATATTAGTTTAACTTTAGATTACTAGTAGTACATAAGTAAAGTTGATACTATTTGTTTACACGTTTCTTTATTGTGCTAGTGCAAGCACTTGCCCGCGTGCAAATATTTGTACATTTTCAATATAAATCATCATTGTATTCTATACAACGTCATGTAGGTACCTACCTATTAGGTATTTGCCAACCGAAATTCTAAAGACGAGACGTCTCGACGCGTCGGTCGTGTTGACAACTGTTGTTTTTTTTCAACCGCTGAAAATATGACTTGTCATAGTTTTAATAATATATCATTGAATAATAAAACATGTTATTTTGTTCAATCTTGGGCACAGTATTATTATTTGTTATGAAAAAACACGACCATGATATTATGAATGTAAAAAAAACTTTTTGCTCCATATGTTTCCATTTGTTGTCCAAATGTTGAATGATTTTTATTACTCTGTAGATATGTAAATATTTATTGTAAGAATTCTTTACTCAGTGTTCAAGGCCGTGCTATGTTATATTATATTGTAGATGAATCTGAGTTTGTTATGGACTCCAATTTACTCCCACAATAAGATTATGCCTTTGTGTAGAAGTAACTACTGTTAAATCCTCTGGGTTTTTTGAAAGTAAAACTCGGAGCGATTACAAAACATGACTTCTTTATTCGATCATCTTGATAAGAGCGAAAGGATTACAATGCACAGACAAATGGTGTCAATAATTATTGAGCATAGACAATGCACCACACAGCGGTGCAAATTTGACTCGCTTTGCGGTGCCAGTCTTGTGTCAACAACTGCTACTATTCTGAATCGACAATATGGCCAATTCTGAATCATAAAATAGTTTAGTTGCACTAACTAAGTCAACTAAGTGTGAGAAGATAGTTGAGTCATGATAATTAGTTCTAATTCGTATTCACAGTTTTCCGTACTAATTTAGTTCATTAGTTCATTTTGACACCTTAGTACAACTATAAATTTCGAGAATCTATGGATTTCGTATTCAGAATGAAATTTTAGTTGACAGCCGACGACTAAAATAAGTTGGATTTGGCAGAATTTTATTCCCGACTTTTAATGTGCGAATATTATTAGTTGCTGTCATTTTACCGCAGAATATTGCTATATTTTGGAAGTGTTAAGTTGTTTTTTTCAATCAAAAGTAAAAAATTATATTTTTAGGGCCCTCGCAACTATTAGCATGTATAAATTGTAAAATTACACCACCACCGACGCAAATACGAACGCCAAAATATATCGGCAAATCTGACATTTCACAATTTTCACGCGCGACAACTATTAAATTGTTGCCAGAAGTGTAAATCGGAACGTGAAAAACATTTTGTATTGCGGCATCACTGAATAATATTAGTTTGTCCCATAGATTTTACCGTTTGCACTTGGTGGTTCTCGAGTTTATAGTTGTTCATAGTTCATAACTAATGCTGAATACTACATAATAACTAATATTAATCAACTTTTTAGTTAGTTAGTTCATTAAGATTCAGAATTGGCCCTAATATCATACTCTTATAAATGCATCTACAACGAGAGACTCGAAGGAGATAAGAATGTACCTTTTTGAACTATCGCTCGTTTAAGATTGATTGATATGACATTATAATTGGTCGAGATATTTGATTGGTCGCATTACCAATTTTTCCTTTGAATTTTCGGTCTATATTAAAGCTCATTAATCACAATCTGGGACGTTGTATTTTTACACATCCAATTCAAATAATAAGCTCGAAACTAAAATACCAGACAAAACAAGTATGTACATTTTACAATGCACCTTTCGCTAGTTTCAACCAAGCTAAAGAGCAAGTAATACTTACTTGCTCTTTAGGTTCTACTAATAACAGTACCTCTATACCTTTAGGTGGGTAGTTGTGCAAATTTCATGAAATATTGTTCTCGTAAAACGAGGCAGCGTCTAGACCTTAGTAATAAAACATGTAAAGATTGTTGCTCTAATACCTATAGATATAGATACCTATGTACCTCTACCTATCAACGTACTGTGAACCTTTCCTCGGCAGGCAGTGCCTTCATAAGTCATACGGTAGCCGTGAGTGGGGAACACTTACTACTGTAATACTTCTGTTTCTTTATTGGTACCTACTTATTTAATGTCTTTGCTATCTTTATATCCACTCCTGTTGAAACAATAATGCATGGATGTATTCTTGCGGTACCTGCAAGAATACGTTAAATAAGCTTCCCGTTTGCGGGATATGGAAAAAAATAACGGATACTGCATACAATGGCATCGGTCAATAATTGTAACTCGATATCCAGTACTTTGGGATGTAAATTCAAGTGATATGATGTTGTTATACAGGTACCTATATAAAAACAATACAAATTGAAAACTGTGTGAACCATCGACATGGGTGTCTCTCATTCTTATTCCAGTTATATCTATTTTATTCATTATGGTATAACAATAATATGAACGATTTGCATATGGCACCATTTAATGATCCGTGACCATCTCAAGGGCGTCGTGATTTCTCCTGAACAGTAATGTTTTCAACTTGCTCCTGAATGTGGCAGTAGGTTAGTTCTGTCTTAGATCCGTTTGTAATCGGTTTCAGGCAGATGGCCCCGCGTCGCCAAAACCCCAATCTGTGAATTTGGAAGTATTTGCTCGGTTGGGTGCTATACGTATGTCGAAGCTGAGCGCAGTGGTCGCCTCAGAGTTAAGTCGACGGAGTTTTGCGAGGCATAGAGGTGCCTTGCCGCTTAAGGTCTTGTGGACCGTGAGGCACAGTTTTAACTCCAATAGCTGGGACTTTAAGCAAAAGTAGATCCTTAATTAGTGATGTGATGTGGTGGTATACTTGGCAATTGGGCCCAGAAAGTTGATCAATTGCATTAAATTGAACGTATGTGGTCCTCTGAGTAGTAATATACCTCATCAGTGATGAGTTGAGGATTTTGAACTTCTTACACATAATGTTTTACTAACACCGTAATATTGGGAAACTGGTAAAACTATACGTGTAGATAAGTGTGGAAGATCTTATATATCCCGAGGACTCCAATACAATAATTGAATATACAAATATTCCGTGTATGAGTGTCCATATGTTTATTGATAACACTATTATCCGTACCGTGTATACTACTCTCTCTCTGCTAATGTTATTAAATCCTGGTATATCTGCAATGATACTACAGAACGTATATGCTTTCATTCTTACGTAATGCAAGTGTATATTGCATGTAATATAGTTTTACACTCCAGTACTTTCTAGTTTCTGTATAGAAGTATGTAAGTATAATATTATTTATTGCAAGTATTGGAGAAGGAATCATAAGAAGCAATACGTACTGAGACTGTACGTGATATCGAATTCGATACATTTATATTGTAGGTGTTGTACGTCGGCCAGTAGTACAAAATCTTGCCCAGAACAATACCTTACATACGATTATTATTATGTGAATCGGTTTCGTGTATATTGAGTTGGACTTCATATTGTAATCTAGAAACCAAAACACAGTTTTTTCTCGTTAAAACTTTTTTAGAACACCTAATTACGAGATATACTCGTATACTGTGTTTCGAGCTACGCTTATGTGGCAAGTTTTTCTGGAGATTACCTATTAAAATTATCCCCTCTTTCTGCCGTTCACAGAAGGATTCTTGTGTGCTATAGAGAGTAGAGAAATAAAGTTAAAAAAAAATCTCGTTTTTAGGACCAATTAATGATCACGCCTGGTAGTTTTCTATCTCTGATTCAGTAAGGATTTTATATCGAAAAATAAAACAGGTGTTTTATTCTACTAAAGATTATATTTTGTGAGAGAGACGTCTTTCGTCTTATGAGGACATTGTCAATCCTTCGCTTCAATCATTGTCAATCATTGATTGACAATGTCCTCATAAGACGAAAGACGTCTCTCTCACAAAATATAATCTTTAGTAGAATAAAACACCTGTTTTATTTTTCGATATGGAATTCTACTACCTTAACACCGACACAGTGAATAGAAGGATTTTATACATTGAATTGCTCAATCGACTTACTTCACAATGTGAGCTGATCGTATCAACCAATATCTAAGTTAGTATTGGACTTTTAGTAAGTATATATTCTATCTAGTTTACATTTATATTCTATTCTTTTTGGTATTCGGCTGCCGAAGCTTTGTGATCTCTTTGTATGTTAAAATTTACATTATATATAGTGCGTTATAATCCATTAGATTGGTTTGCTACGAACTTGGATTTTACTCTCCATTTCTCCTTATTTTCTGCTAGTCTCTTTAATTCTACGTATGTGCCACAGCTTATGAACTTCTTTAGAAAAGAAGTGCAGGTACTCTTTTTACAGTAAGTAATTGAAGTTGGTATCGAAATAGTAAGTGTATAGTTATTACAAAATATCTATATTATATATTATGAAACCACTGACTGCACTTATATTTGATTCAGATTAACGTTGGAGAGTACACCGGTAATATTATATACTTTATACTCCCGCCTCTATCTAGTACAAGGGTGGCCAACCCGTGGCCCGCTGGGTGTCTACGTGCGGCCCGCGAAGCATAATGCAAACTTTTTTTAATAATAGTCGGTACAAGTACCTACCCGTAACTTTTTTGAACCCGTATTCTTAAAGAAAACCGAGGAGTTTTGAAACATTTCTAATTCCTATACCATTTTGATAATTTGGGGGTGGGAGATAAAATTTTTAAGGTGAAGTAAAATTATCAAATGTTCCATGTATGGAGTATATTGTTGTGCGGCTCGGTAGGAAATCTCCTTCTGAAATTTGTCCCGGCTGTTGAAAAGGTTGCCCACCCATGATCTAGTAGGTTCTCGTATTTAATACAAAATCTTTTGAGACTTGCCTCCCATTTCTGTATGTTTTTAAATGTCCTGTAAAAAGCAGATGTTCATAAAACCTAACGTATAAGACAATGATTAACATCTGCAATTCATCGATGAGGCATGCAATTCGTACTGAATTTCTTATTCCGTGGTTGTGTAAAAGTAGTATGTAGTTCAAACCTTTAGGTAGGCCATCTGATTTGGATGACTCATGGAGGTATGGTAAATTGTAGGTAACGTGATTATCGTTTTTTGATTTCCCCACATATTCACTTTTCAACGAAAAAGAACAAATATAGATAAACAACTTTTTTTGTAGGAAATATGACAATACTCGTGTGAGTTGAATTTGAAGTTTGTATTTCAAATTTGCATTACAATTGAGGCGTAACGAAAACTTGATGTCGACTAAATGCATTGTAATCGTGTGTAGATATTGTGTCATGTCCACTTTATACATAGATATAATATGAACAAATGTTTATTTGTCGTTACAAAGTTTGTATACATGTTTAACATTACCAGATTTGGGTATTTACTAGCGCAACTTTTAATGCGACAAATATTTTATTCAACCTAAATCGATAGCCTCTCGTAAAAATAGAATCGAATTTACAAGTATGATTTGGCATAAAATTTTGATCTGAGATTTTATTAAGAAGTCCTTGCTACGTCTTTATTTTTCCTACTTACACTGAGAAAAATACTCAAAACGAATCATTGGTACAGTACTATCAGATTAGGACCAGAGATCGTACAAACGATTCATTGGTATAAATCTATAATATTAACTCTTCGCAAACAAATCATTGGTAAATTTACCAACAACTTGTTTGCGAAGAGTTAATATAATAGATTCGTACTAATGAATCGTTTGTACGATCTCTGGTCCTAATCTGATAGTACGTATCAATGATTCGTTGTGAAATTTCGTTAGTATTTTTCTCAGTGTACTTACTTTTCGGGTCCTGACTTCAAACCTTGCCACTCCAGTATGCAGCGACATCTATAGCCTTGTTGTTAGCCAACCTTCGGTCACTAGATCATTTTATGCAGTCTTCATCAGCGGGCATCACAACAAATGGGATTCACTTAGATCCACAGAGATCAATTTTACGTGATCCACAGTTCACATACTAGAAATACATATTTTATGTTTTACGGTAGATTGGGTTAGTTGGAAGGGTTAATTGGGTTAGTTTTGGGTTAGTTGGAAGATATCGCTTACACGCGATAAACTCGCCCATTGTGCATGATAATTATTGGTATTTATAATCTGTTTATATGTATGTTTTTTAAGCACAATAAAGTGTATTATTATTATTATTATATTATAGATAAAAGAATGGCAAAGTAGAGAAAATATTTTAAAAGTTATGATATTATGGGTACTGCCAATTCTGAATAAATGTTAATATTATATTCATGCACTATTGTTTGTTATCTTTTCTTGACAGAAATGTATAAATGAACACAATGTACGAACTGCGAATATGATGGGTATTATTGCATACGTCCATGTGATATTTTGCTAGTACCTACCAACATATATCATTGTATACAAATAATAGTTCGTCTAGTTACCGCTGGTAAGTGAGGATTGTTATTGAGTGGTCGATTTCTGAATGCATTTCGATCACTCGTGTGTATCGAACGTTGAAGTCGTATCGTTGAGTATTGCAGCTAAAATCCAACACAGAACGTCCGTGTAATAGCGGGTTATCTGATATGTTTTACAATGCATAGTGATCAGTATTGCGTGTAAGCATCACTGCCTATTTATCCGCCAGAACTTTGTATCGTTTGTAACTGATATGTCTGTCCGACAATCGTGAATAGTGAAGTCACACTTCGAATGATAATAATCGAATATCATAAACATTTCAAACACAGTTTTTCTTGGATTCCTGAAAGAAGCGAAATCTATGTAATTTATTTTATTTTGTTTTTTAACAGAACTTGAAGACTTTGGTCAACTTATTGTAATCGCTGATATTTTTCCTATATGAACCCAAGATTCGTTTGGAAAATAAAGTTTTAGTAAGGGAGAAAATAAAGTGTTGTATATTATCAACATACAATGCTCGGCGTTTCTTTCAGTCGATTGCAAAATATCTCGAATAAAAACATATCGATTTCAGTAATCGTGCTACACCACTAACAACAATATTGTCATGAATGAAATGGAGAAAATATAAAAGTATCTATGCAATGCATTATATACGAATGGGCCGTCATTCTTCAATAGAGAAAACCGTACTTGTGCTAATAAGTATCGTCGGCTGCATCTTCTAGAAAGTGAAATCGGAATACATATGAAACTACTTGTACATAAACAAAACAAGGTACTGGATGTCTTGTTATATTAGATAAACTATTGCAATAATATTCCGTCTCTTGACCGTTCTCCAAATGCCTCAGAAAGAGATCCCCTTCAGCGATATACAATACAATATTACTTTATTCCTCTCTATATATATTGTCTTTATATTGCATAGTTTTGCCCATTCCTCCTACTTTGTCTTTAACGAGATAGACTGTAGTAATATATAGTACTTATCCTTTGTCAATTAATGTTGCAGGAATAGTTGTCTGTTAATATTGTTTAATTAAATCAAGGATATTAATCTTAGACGAATTCACTTATCCATGTTGTTGGTTGCCAAATTATTTTTGGTCGAACTGCAATATTACTTTGAAATATTATCATTCCTTAATAATATCATTTAAAATTAATTTACGTATCATTATGGCTTTTACGCGCCCTTTCTTATTCATGTCTTGAACTGAAACACTTGTTGAGTGACACCTTAGAAATTCTTCAGTTGATTAAAAATAGTAAAACCCTTTATATGCATCTGCCCATTTAGTGTGAGTAAATGTGTCCTTAAATTATTAAGTTATTACCTAAGCCTAAATTTCTATTGTATTTGGAAACTTCACGATGTGCATTATTAATTTCCAGTTATTTCCAAATGTCTTGACATAGATTTCATCTCTACCAAAATTAATCGATTTCCAATTGTTTAATTATAATTTATATAACAGATATGTTTACGAAACATTAATCAACAAAGGGAACTATGTATCTCCCCCTAATGTTGAGTTTATCTGTTGTAGTCTGTGTATGT
The DNA here is from genome assembly GCA_947579605.1 of Athripsodes cinereus. Taxonomy (NCBI): domain Eukaryota; kingdom Metazoa; phylum Arthropoda; class Insecta; order Trichoptera; family Leptoceridae; genus Athripsodes; species Athripsodes cinereus. The sequence continues at coordinate 27,167,479 of OX388315.1, forward strand.
GTGTGGTGACCCAGTAATATTAATTGTAAGCAACATTTGCATACCGAATCTAAATTTACTTGATAATATGCGGGTATGCGATCAATATTATAGAAAAGCTGAGCTGATAATCTGTTGACGATTGTTTCCCTAATAATCGGTGTGTTGGTTTCAAATTGCCACTTCTTTTCTCAAATTTCCTCTTTTAGTTCATCACACGGAAAATGAAAAACTCAAAAAAAGTTAATATTTTTTGTAATTATTGCAGTTGAAGAGAAATCATCTCTTAAGCTGCCTTTTTGATATTGTATAATACTGTATATGTTTCTTATGGACGCTTTCTTTATATCAAAAGATGCCATAATTATGTCTGCTCTCTTTTTCTTGTCAAAAACATTCAACAAATGAAAGCCTTGTGTGCCTTTGTGTTTTGTCTTTATGGTTGATGCTGCCAGAAGACAAAAAAGTGTAATATGTTGGTAGATACACACATACATTCAACAGTTACGCATGTATTGCCGTTGCAATACGTACTTGTCTATTGTAATCCTGTCAGTAAAATGAACATGCCCTCGGGAACAGATGCGAGGTTGAATCTCAAAAGAAATGACGAAGTACTGGCTCAATTCAGTATACTTTACATACTCCATCGCTTTGTATTGATACTGATAGAATACATACTAAATCGAGTTTGTAGCAATTTGGAATTTTAGCACATGTGAAACCATAGTTATATTCCAATAAAAAATTGTCGTGAGATAATAAGTAAACAAGTTTACCTGTTTGTTTATTTATCAGACATGTAGATTGTTGGTATTTTACTTCACATAAAATACGTTCATAATTATATCCATGTCACAAGGGAAACGTTTAACTTATCATTGCATGTATTGTTTATAATGTGTCTTATCCAACTTATCCCCTCTGATATCCTCTCTGATCTCAGATATAATTCTTCATTCTCCTCTCCGCTTTGACACCGTGCCCTTTCTCCACATCCCACCCTCTTCATCTATCGTCTTTGAACCCCGGGGAAAGAGAGAGATCGCGTGGGGGATTATGGAGGAAATTGGTTGACCCTTGTCCGAACTCTATGCATGATATACAAAGGGTAAATCCAAACCGAGACTGTATCTTAATATTGGGATCTTTCGATTAAATTTCAATACGAAATGTTTTATATCAAATTGCAAACAATACCTATCTGCGGGTTTTCTGGAAAACAAACTGTATATTTTGTTATTATTTTGGTTAGTACATTGTACGTTATTTTTGCTCTTTAAAATGTATGAGCGGTCGTCTTCATGTATTAATTAATATTTTTGTAATTTTTCTCTTATAAAACAAAAAATATTTGACATTTATTTACAATTATTTAAAGTTTTGTAGGATCCGTTGATTCATTTATAAGAGGTTTCAACAGATCATAAACATATTATTTTTATCTTGAATTACTTATTACTACACTTTAGCGATAAATGTCATAATTCAAATTTCGCAACTCATCATTTAGTAGTTTGCGACGTTCAGTAGAAACAACATTAATTTGTTATGAATTCAGCCTTAGGAGACGTGAAAACAATTGCGATCGCTTGATGAATAAAATTACTTATACATATTTATAAAGACGATTCTCACAGGGGGATTCGTAATGACTTGTCGGGCGTTACAAAAAAAAATAAGACAACAAAGTGATAATATATGTATTATGACTTAGGTACGCTATGTTACACACTTTTACGTTTGACATAATTCTTCAGTCATTCTTTTCATGCCAAGGAAGGGATGTGAATTATTAACTCTGCAATAATGAGTATTGCATGAAGTATAGCACTTAGATAGTAGAAGTACCTACGCAGCGGGTAGCTACACTACACATTACGTAGGCAGTAAAATTAGTACCTACAGTTTCCGTGTAAAGTGTACAGGTAGTCGGTACTTCTTGTTCTTATTATGCTCCAGTTATAATATTGTATCTGATGTGCCTATCAATCTTAAAAGCTCTCAGTATATCCGACTGTCTTGTCGCGTTAAATAATTGAAAAGTATTTTCCATCATCGTATATAATAGACAATGGTAGAAAATACTTTTGTATTTGGGTTAGTTTATTTATTTATTTATTTATTCATTTATTAACAGCTATTAATAATAAGCTTTTTTTATACATTAAAAAAAAAAAAAAACACATCAAAAGATTCATAATCAGAGATAAAAATTTACATATGAGCCGTACAAATGCAAACAGCACTATCTCTCTACAAGAAAAAATTATGTTGGGCAAACTTATTTGAAATATTGGCAATGTTAAGCGAAAAAAAAACTGAAAATAACTAAAGCAAAGAGAAAGTTGGGAGAGATCGCGCCTTTGCGATAAACTCGCCCTCTGTATATTCATTGTATTTAATTTGAATGTATACCTGTTATGTACCTAATTGTTTGTAATTAATGAAGACAGTAAACAATGAATGAATAAATAAGTTAATAATTTCATTTATTTATGTTTAATATTTTTTTTACTTCTTGTGTCTTGTAAAAAGGCTGGTGTTCGTAAAACCTCACCTAAGACAATAAACATCTATAATTCAGCAATGAGGCATGCCACCCACATTGAATGTCTTATTATTTTATTGACACGGGGAGACAATGTGCATTTTATTACGTGTGGTTAGTCCGCCGGCTAATGCAATAGTGAAATACGGCGTGATGGTCTAGAACATGGTATCAAATAGCATAGTTTATATATTCTAAAGGTAACAGGCATTTTCGAAAAACAACATGTGTATACTATTTTATTAAATAAAATATAAAAATATATTATTGAGCACTGTTTAATCTCCACTATGTTAGGTTAAATACCGAGCGTTTTCGCCTATACTTGTAGGCATCTTCAGGAAACTCGGTATTTAACCTAACATAGTGGAGATTAAACAGTGCTCAATAATATATTTTTATATTTTATTTAATAAAATTAAAAATGGATTTCCACAGCGTAAACACAAAAACTCATGAATTATTAATTAATGTGTATACTATGTTTAGAAATATTTTTCAAGACATGGGAACTTTTCGATATAGGTCATCGGGTTACCAAGAACTTTAATTAAATATTGGATTAATTTACTCGTGGTTCTTCTAAAAAATGCCTGCTGTTTTATTTTTAATCTACAGTGAAAATTTTATGAAATTTTTTTAACGTTTCTGAATTCAACAATCAGAAAAAATACATTACTTCTTCTTAATGATTTTATGTTTATATTTGAGTAAATATTTTTAAATCTTTTCAGTATTTAAGTAAATTCTTACTCCATTTTATTCTACACGTTATATAAATAATGTTAAATAAAGCTTGTCTGTAAAAGCATAGAAAAAGAAAAAAGTGAAGGTTCAATAAATACGTATCCTATTTTTGATTTGAATTAAACGAGAGTTTTTCCAAAGTTTCTTTTGATTTCATCTATTCAAAGTTGGAATCATTCTTACACGTGTCTGTATGGTAAAGCTTTCTTGTTCCTACTTTATTATGTTGGTCCTTTCTGAAGAAAAAATCCATAATATTATGTAGAATAAATAACGTCATAGGGGATGCGGCGTAGTGGGGGATGAATGAATTTATAATTCTTGGTCCTTCACACTCTCTCTCTTCCTTTCTCCGCATTTTCCTCATCCATATTGTTATGTATGTATTATCTTCGTATCTGATAATGTCTTCACCCTTCCTTTTTATAACAACTGTCAACCCTCAGTTATGTTATTGGTTTGTATCCTTTCCTGTCCCTACTCAATACACGTTTTGTCAAAATGGTGGTAATAGGAAAGTAAACATAATGGGATGCTGATTTAGTCATATATAATGTATTAAATTTACCTTGCCAATTATGATAAAACAAGCGTTTTATTCTACTATTGTTTTATTCGGTGAGAGAGACGTCTTTCGTCTTATAAGGACATTGTCCTCTCCGCGCCAAAAAAAAGTTTAGACATGCAGGGTGGGTTTCAAACTCTGCTGAATTTAAGGGCCCCGTGTAGCAAAAACGGTAAAATATTAAATTTTCAACAAATTTGATAGAAAAACTGCCAAAACTTGTTGACTCATGCGAACATATTGATTTGATAAAATAAAAAACAAATATTTATTATCAATATTAGTTTTTTCCTAAAAAATAAATAAGTCGCAGACTGACGGGATATATTTAGGGACTCTTTGTTATATCAAAATACAAATTATTTGTATAATAAATATATTTTTTATTTATTTTTTCAAGCATATAAATACTATAGATTTTAGCAAACTTTTTTAGTATACAAAAAATCGAGTTCATGTGGTGATTTTTGGTTCCAAAATATGAGAAATTTTATCAAAAAAATATTTTTTAAATCGGTCAATATCCATGAAAAAAAAACAATTAAAAAATATAATTTATTTGTTCTATAATTGTAATAGCTTTCTAAGTATTATTTAAAAAAAAGATGAAAGTTTGTAGGATTCTCGTGCATTTATGTACCAAACACACCCCCGAATTCGATTTTTAGAAATATGCTTTTTTATAAACGAGTACTATGAAGTAAATATGTCCCCTCCCCTCCCTCCCCTCACCCCTATATATATAAATAAATTTATGATTGTGTTTATTCTACTTATATTATTTTATTATGCTTTTTGTTTTTAGTACTTATACCTACTTTAGTTATATGTACCTATATATATTTTATTTATTTTTTATTATATCTTTTCTTTTATGTACTTAGCTATGTACATCAATATTAATGTATCTTGTATCTCTCTCACATTTGGTTGGTTGGTAGAAATTGCCTAAAGGCAATAAACCCGCCATTTGTGCTACTTTATTTATTCCACAATAAAGATTATTTTATTTTAATTTAATTTAATTTTTTTATTTTATTTTTTTATTTTATGAAGCTGAAATCAAGTTTTTATTTTAAGTTAAAGTTTGATATTGGCAATTGATATTTGTTTTCATATTTTATCAAATTAAAATGTTCGTAGGGTCAACAAGTTTTGAGAGTTTGCGTACCAAACTTGTTGAAAATTGAATGTTTTATCGTTTTTGCTAAAGGGGCCCCTTAAGATGTAAACTGTCTTGATTTTACAGGATACATTAATTAATTTCTTAAATTGAGCGATGGGGTTTTCCACCCATCCTGAATGTTTAACTTTTGTTGACACTAAGAGGACATCTTGCACGTTTATTACATGCAGCTGGTCTGTTGGCTATCCCACTTTTGGGATATGCCGTGATGTTGTAAAAGTAGAAGATTACTGAAACAATACACCATATTGTAGTGGACTTGTTTATTATACCGAAGCTTAGATCTTTTTAATATATCTCTCAAAATAATTAACCTATTTAATGTATTTATCGTAAATTTAATAAAATATTTGAGTAGACGAAAACATAAAGGAATCTATCCATGTCGACGACAAGAATAGAAAGACGATTGATTGTATGTATGTAGAATATTGTGTTCCAGGTACTTTATTCTAGCAGAGCAAATAATGATAATAATAATAGGCATATTGCAGGGATCTCACTGTGGATATTGTAAAGGGAATCTCTAACATTTATCTTTTCATCTTGTTATATCTCGACATATTATTATAATTTGTATTTTTCCTTTTGAATACATCCATATGTAAGTGGATTGTATTTATTTTTCGGATTTCCTTTTACCTTTTATACTTGTGCATTGTATGAAAGCGTCGAATGTTAAATAGAAATACTGTAGTACATTATTATAAGTTTATGCATAGTCGCATTTAAAAACCTCAACTTTACAAGTACCTACCGTGTTTTGTTTCTATATTATAATTAACTCCAGAGAGAACTGAACTCCTTAATAACTACCTTCGCTTCCTCCGAATTCATGCAGTTCTTAGTTCATGCTCGCTTATTTCGCTTACTCAAAAGTCGTGCATTTTTTCGAATGTCCGATGTCCGCACTTTTTAACACTCCTTACGTTGAACTTTCTCTTGATACTTGCTACAAATGGGGTAGCCAGCAAATCAGTCGTATGTAATAAACATGTAAGGCTTCCTCTCAGTGTCATCAGAATTAAAACATTCCGTGACAAACATCATCTTCAAATTTAAATGTAAAATGTGTTTATTTTTTTGAACGCTTGTCTTTTACAGGACACTAAAAACTTGTGGAAAAGAGTGGGAGACCACGTTGACATCAATTTTACCACCTTATCTGCATTCTTGAGTGTGCACTTTCCTCAATCATTAATTACAATATTGAGTACATGTTAAGGTGTTCACGTGAAAAGTTGCAAACCCATAGTAACTATTATGTATGCATAATGTAAGAGGTTTGTGATTACGTAAACACAATTTGCAGTTTAATGGTACTAAATCTGTTCTCTATATGAGTACATATGCACTTGTGTACCTGCGACATTGCTAGTATCACTTCTAACTCAGAATAATATTACTTATGTTGTGGGTGTACGAACACCGTAGGCAGTTGTTGTATTGTATAGAACAGGTAAACACTATGCAATCCAAGTAAACCCGTTCATTCCTTACAAACAATAAGGTAAATCAGTAAATCATCGCCTCGTTTATTTTAAAATGAAAAAAGTATGCAATAATAATTCATTTGGACGTCTATCATAATAAGTTTCGATGGTTTGGGCATGTGGAAAGAATGAATGAGGACAGAATGACCTAGAAAATATATTTGGCTGAGAGGAATGGTGCTCCGAGACGTGAACGTCCGAGGATCAAATGTCAAGATCATTTAAATCAAATCCTACAGGACAGTGACAGTTTGTATGACAGTGACGGAAGCAAAAGATGTATGCAAGGATAGAAGGAAGTGGCACTCGATCCTTTCTGCCTACCTCGCGAGGAAAGCGGCGATAATGTATTACTTTTTCATCCACTGGATTCAGAAAAATATTTTGAACACGTTATAAATAGACTCAGAAAAAAATATTATAAAAACTCACTGATGATAGTTGTCGAAAGGTCTCAAGTTGAATATTATTTATAGTGTAGGTAATGTGTGTTTTGTTTTAATTTTTCGTCTTCTGTAGGTGCCCTGTCATGTCCCCCCGACGTAAGCGATAACTTTGGCATAAGCTTCTCACTCCTGCGCCGTCTGGAACAACCCTCCACACCTCTCATTCTTGTCTAATCTCGTTTATTGCGCAACCACGATGTCAGCCTTGTTCCAAGCCCCCGACATACCTCTATTTTCCCTGTCATAATCAACCGCAAAATGTGATGAAAACTTTATTTTTCATCTTATTCAATTCTATTTTATATTTATTTTTCTTGATGAACTTGAACACAGTTCGGTTATTGAGACATTTACCTACAGATTTACTATTCCTTGGTCTACATAGTTCTCTATTTTTTCCTCACATTATTCCTATACAGGTGATTCCTCCCTCTACTACTACTACCACCGTATCAGCTGTGCTTGTGTAGGATAATCATTCTACCTCTCGTTTTTTCTGTTGAATATAGGTCATCCTGTGTAGGCCTCTTGTTGTTCTTTGTATCTACGTTGCTATGTTTTTCTGTCAACGTCTTTATTATTATTGTTATTATTTCCGTAGTGTTTTGCCATTTGTGGCCGGTAACGTTCCGCCATTCATTTGTTAAAATATTCCGACAATAGTGTGGCGTCATCAAGAAACCTAAGCTGAAATCAATAATGTTGTGAAAGAATGTTTTTTTCTAGAATAAATGTCACACTTACATAAGATGATAATTAACTATGTATTTAGGTAGGTACCTAAATACGTAGTACTTTTCACCAAAATATTACTACCCCTCGATATTCATAAAACAGTGCATCTCACAAAGAGCAACTTTTATTGAATCCACACATAAATATTTGAGTCCGTTCGTATGTATGTATGTATGTATGTATGTATGTATGTATGTACGTATGTCCTTAATGGACTCGGAAATTAGGAAAGACCGAAGTAAAATAATACACTCTATACAAGGTCTCATCTTCTGGGCAGGTTTAAGGCTAAAAACATTTTAAATATCTTACGTATTGATAAAGATATTTTAATTTTAATGCGACCATGTCACAAAATTAGCAACAAAATGTATGTAAAATTAATGCAAGATTTAGTAAATAGCAATATTCACAGTCAAACATTTTTCATTGTATTGAATTAATATCAAAATGGATGTACCAATAAATACAACAATTCTGAAACTAAATATTTAGGGTTTATTTTCGTAATAAAATATCGTGTTTGCTAATGAGAAAAGCTCTTGAATTACGTGAATAAAAATTGCATATTTTTGACATATTGGGCTATTTTCATAATGGAAGACATTATGAAACCATAGAAAACTATACTGTAGAATAATAATAGTTTTACCTATAAAATCCATAAACAATGTTAAATGATTTTCAATGAGTGGGAACCTATTTATTTTCACCTAATATTTTTTACATAAATTATGAAATATTTGATAGTAAAATATTCAGAAATATTAAAGGATGCAGATAATCCATTTTTAAGGTTTTTTGGGAATAAAGAGTAGATACTTATATGACAATTTATTCTTGACTTTTTTTAATTTCATAGCAAATACCCATTTATGCACTGCAAACCAAAAATACAAATTCGAATGTGGACAATTATAATATTTTAACATTTATGTGCCTACAATTTTTTCACGAAAAGGGATGTTTACCCTTTTTTTCTTATAGAAATTTGGGATGACAATCTTCGAGTTTTTACATTAAGATGAGGTTTTTAGTAGTTTTTGCACGTAGGTACCCGCCTATTTTTCTAAATAAAATATGAGCTTTCGAGGTGTCGAGCTCACATATTTTTCATTTGGAAGAGGTTTTTAGCACTTTTTCCATGTAGGTACCTACCAATATGTGGAATTTCTTAACTTCAAGCTTTTTCATCGGGACGAGGTTGTTAGTACTTTTTTTTCCATGTAGGTGCCTACTTATTATTTTTTTACATAAATGTGAACATCTGAGGTGTCAAAGTTCAAGATTTTTCAATGGGAAGAGGTTTTTAGCACTTTTTTCGATGTTGGCACCTACCTATTTTTTTTAACTAAATATGGGCATGTGAGGTATCAAACTTCATGATTTTTCATTGGGAAGAGTTTTTCAGCACTTTTTTCGATGTAGGTACCTACCTATTTTTTTTACCTAAGTATGGGCATGTGAGGTATCAAACTTCATGATTTTTCATTGGGAAGAGTTTTTCAGCACTTTTTTCGATGTAGGTACCTACCTATTTTTTTTACCTAAGTATGGGCATGTGAGGTATCAAACTTCATGATTTTTCATTGGGAAGAGTTTTTCAGCACTTTTTTCGATGTAGGTACCTACCTATTTTTTTTACCTAAATATGGGCATGTGAGGTATCAAACTTCAAAATTTTTCATTTAGAGATTTGCAATGCTTTTTATGATGTAGGTACCTACCTATTTATTGTTACTAAGCTATGGGCATGTAGGGAGTCAAAAATTAAGTTTTCTCATTGGGAAGAGCTTTTTACTTCTTTTATCCACGTAAGTGCTTACTCCGTTTTTTTTTCAATAAGATTTTGTTGTTTTAACCCATGTATTTGCAAGGTATTCTATTTAATTAAACCCGAGCGAGGCCGGGTTACATACGCTTGTTAATAATAAATAAAACACTTATTTATAGTATATCCACAGTGACTTTTGGACGCGAGCCGGCTTTCAAGAGTTTCCGTTCTCATCATCAGGCTGGCGAAAAGTAAAGAAATTACAAATTGGTAACGAATATATATATATATATATATATATATATATATATATATATATAGCATGTTGTTGGATAGCAAATCAAAAGTGGTGATTAAGACAGAGTGGTGATTAAGACAGTGGTAACAAACAATTAATTAAAATAAGTACGGTTGTGGACGGATTTTAAGAAAAAAACATCTCCAGCATTTGCCCTTTAACGATATTGGGGAAACCACAGTCTGATAATGAGAGCGGAAGCTCTTGAAAGCCGGCTCGCGTCCAATAAAAAGCCACTGTGGATATACTATAAATAAGTGTTTAATTTATAATTAATTCAACATGAATTTCCACCAAGTACCGTCGGTTGAAAATATCACCTTTAGCAACTATTATTATTTACTCTATGGTATCCCATGAAATACATTATCTTTGAACCTATTTTTTTAAGATTACTTTTTATGCTTTGTTTGTTCTAGCTAGAGCATCATCCTTATTAAATAATTAGTTCCCATTATGAATTTATATTTTTGTAGACGTTATTATAGAGGCACTTTCATTTCGCATATTCAAGTTCCTACGTACCTTTTTATTAATTAAAAACAATTTATAAAAGCATCGTTGAGAAGTTTCGCCCTTTTTACGCAAAAGTGTTTCGATTCATTAGGAATATTAAATGTTCGATTTGCTTTCGTTAATTTGTCAGTTTGCGAAATTAATTAGTCTTCTGATCAATCGGGGCGTTCTTCCGACGTTTGAATCCGGTGTACGTCGTAAATTTGATTACAATTCTCCCTCTTTATTCAATCGACGTAAAAAGTTTGAACGGCCTCCATACAGATATTTATTAAGTACCTACGTGTATACCTTACTTGTATGCCTGGCAAAGCCTTGATTAATTTTTTACAATATATTATTTATCAACAATGTTTTACCAAATTGTATAACTGATGACACTGTTTTATTTTGTAATATTGTAACCAATGTACAGTAAAGAATAAAATAAATAAATAAAATACTCACCTTTAAAATTTGTTTTTAGATATATAGAATTTTATGTGTTCTTTGAAATATGAGTATGTTTTTTTTTTATAATAATTTTGTTAAAGGCTATTAGCTGATGATGAAAGAAATAGGTTAATAAATTTTCAATATTAAAATTTTTTGGGTTTGGTTAAGAATTTATTATTTTTTCTCACTTACAATAGAGAACAAAATAATATCCTATCAGGTCGCCACGACAGATTCATCGCTCTTGTTGAGCTTAATATTTAATTTTCATCAACTTTAATTCGTAAAATGTCTTACGTCATACCAAGCACTTGACTCGGGGAAACTACAATTTGTAGCATAAAAAAAGTATCGAGTGTAGAAATGTTATTGTCATATTCCTAAAAATAAAATATTAGGCCTTCGAACGGAAGAAGCAAATATACACAATCACAATTAGCACAACAATATCCTCATAGACATTAATTAAAAGCCTTCCGCTTCAACAACTGCTCAGTAGGTACCTACTTGTTTTAAATAGAAGATTACATACATATATTTTTCTCTGTCTGTCTCATTTAGTCACTTATATATTTTTTTTTTCATTATATCCTGTCTTTCTTCAATTAGACTACTTACTTGGCTAAGTGGACGCCCTCAGTTTGCTGACAAACTTATCTTCATACTATACCTTGTCTGTTCAGGTACCTACCTAATAATCTGTAGTTCTCTTGAGTATGATTAAACGGTAAACTTTTTACTTACAATTCGTGTATTTGTTAATGATCAAATTAGTAAATGGAAGGCGCACTCTACAATGCTTCTGAACCCCTTTGCTTGGCAAATAATTCCTTAAGCAGTTATGTTTTGTGCTTAAATCTCCAACAAAGATAATGTAGTGAGTAGATTCGCTTTTGTATACAGTTTGTGATTTGATTGAATCGCAAGAGTTTCCATGCTTATAGTTGGTCTCGTGCCTTTGAAGATGCATGGATAAATTGATATGCTCAATACAAGTCTGTTCTGGAGGATCTGATTTATGCCACATAATTCTCAGACGGTCGCGTTTTCGAGGATCATTCCTCTAAGCGATATATATTTTTAGTGTCAATAATATTAATAATAATAAACTTTATTGCACAATACTTAATTACAAAGTTATAAAATATATAAGGTTGGTGTATAAGGTTGAATTTGGGTTTATAACAAAGCCCAGATATATCTTTAAAAAAATGATATTGTACAATGGGCGAGTTTATCGCAGAAGCGATATCTTCCAACTAACCCACATAACCCACAAACAATGTATGTTGTTTTTATTTTTTTTTGTGTGTATTTTGTCAACTTTCTGTTTGTGTCTCTGATTAATAAATAAATAAATACCCAAACCACCGTATTTTTCACTTTTATTCTTGTTTGTAACCTAGTTTTCATTCCACAATTTTCACGAATTACACAATTACAAGTCTTCAGACTTCTATCACACACTCTTCACTCTTCTCAATTACCAAATATGACTTTCTTATTTATAAATAAATAAGGGTACTTTCTCTCATTTCAAAAACTATTTTGATTTGTGTAAATATCCCATTTTTATAAAAATCTTCAGTGTTACAATATATTGTATAAGTAAAGACTGTGTAGGTACATAAAATTTATTCTATTCACCATTGCTTGCTTGTTTGTTTGTAAACGTTCTCCCTACGAAATTACCGTCATTACAGCGATTATTCCGTAGTGTAACAAGTGTTCTTAACACTCCTCTTGTATAAGACATCTCAGTACCTCCCTCTCTGTCTATACAAAGTGTACCGACCGCCTCTTTCACATTATTATTGTCTTTGAATCTCTTTATCTTCGTCTTATAAAGGATTATTTTTTTGTACAGATATCTTACTTGTGAATTATATTTTGAATCTGATGTTCTGACTCGTAATATTGATAAGCTCCAATCTGTAGTTAATATTATGTTAACTTTAAAACTTACGTTTTTTTTATAATTTTCTTTAAAGTAGCCTCAAATTATTTGAAATATGAGTATGTTCCAAGATTGAGATTTGTTCTGTTCGTCAATACATTTCAATTGTAAAATATATAATATCTACTAATATAATTTTGTAGACAGAGAATAATATGTTTTAATTATTTATTTATTTATACATTCAACGGCATAAAAGACGAACTCTAAATATGTTCTCTAATATTGAAAGATATACATAAGTTTGTTATTAAATTGTTCAAAGTTTTGTGTGTTTACATTGTGAAAAATTAAACTTAAGAATTTAAAAAAATGTGTCAACAACATAAACTTTTTACACTAATAATTTTAAACCAACCTACGTCGAGAGCTTTCGTTATATCGATAGCTTGAAATTATCAAGACAAAATTTTGTTCAGTTTCTTGAAATTGTTTTAACATTCAGGACTGTAACTTAATGTTTACATTTCTCTGTTTAGACACAATACCAATATTGATCAATTATTCATGAACCACGTTTAGTGTTCAGCCTTTATCCCGAGCAAAGAATTAATTCTAGTTAATTACAAAAATGTTATCAATTTATTTTACTTATCGATACTTCGCTTTGTTTCTAAACGTATCTTTACACCATCTGTTGATCTTACATACATACTTTGTATATTGTATTAATTATATTATTCCGCGAATTAAATAATGGCTACTAATTCGTGCAAGTTATTCAGGTATTGGTGGTTTCATAAATCATATTAATAAATCATTACAAATCTCGGATTGAACTCCCACATGCTCTTACAGCACGACACACCTGAATAGAATTAATTTCTTAGCTTTGATACTGTTCACATCGAATGTTTGGTAAGGATGTGTATGCAATAGAATGTAATAGAATGCAAAAGAATTCTCTTAAAATATCATAAGTTTACTTTTCAGGAATATGTTTAAAAATTGACGTTTTAGTTAATTAGATTTTTTTCCTTCAGCGTTAAGCGACCCTTAAAACGTAGTAAATATGCGTTTGATTCCTTTTATTTTGCAGGTAATGTCAAGTTTTGTGACACTTTTCATGCAGTTCTTCTGACAGTGAAAAATATTCTACTCTGAGGCTTTCCTTCTTCTGTTATGTCGTCCATAATTCTGAGAGTGGTGTCTTTTCAAGCTGTGCAGTTCTCCAACATTTTCGCAAGTAAAGACATTCAGGATGGGTGACATGTGTCATCGCTGAACCTTAGATTGTTACTGTCTTAAATGTTACTATTTGCACATCGCATTGGCCAAAAGCTGTAATGCTGTGCAAAGTAACTTTAAAGAGAAAAATAATAATTTAACGAACACCCGCCTTTTAAAGGATACTGAAAAACATACAGAAAATAATGGAATACATATTCCTTACCAGAGTCTTCACGGAATATGTAACACATTTACATCTCTCCCACCTGTATACACATTGTCTAAACTGGTTGTCCTAGTATGTGCTCGTGTTTCCCTATCCATCCTCTTTGATTGTTTGTATTGTATTGCTCTTGATATAATGTACATAGAATGCCTTTAAATTATGCCTATGTAGGTATAATACGTATGTGTGTTTACAATTATTAGTCACCCATTTAATCATTGAAACCTTTACCAATGTAATTACATCGACACTTAGCCGACTTCCATTGATCAACAGAGTGTCCTGATTGTTATAAATACATAAATACATACGTGCGCATATACTGCTTGTTGTTAGGTTGATCAGACTCAGCAGAATCCTGCAAACTTAGCAAACTTTTGCGAAAATTTGCCAATTTCTTAAAACCTAAAATGATTTCAACGAAGTTCTGGCCGTAGAAAAATTGGTTGTTTTATATTCGTAATTCGTTTATAAATGTATCTTACATGACATATTATTATATGTGAAAGTTTATAGCGGTTTCAAAAATGTCCCCAACAAATTCGCTATGTAGAAATTAAATCCAATAAATGGAAGCTTGTGTGGGTGGTGCGCACTTCGATGTAGTCACAATCTCAATTTATATTCAATTGGAAATGAAACAATAAATTGTTGAGTTTTACTATGAACTTTTATTATAATTACCTAGGTTTCAACATGCTAGTTCCTTGTCAAACGTTATGTTGATTGAGTTTGACAAAGACGTAGCATTTTTTTTTTTAAAGATATATCGGGATTTTGTTTGTTATAAACCCAAATACAACCTTATACACCTTTAACAGTAAATAACACCTAAAAGCTTGGGTCGTGAAAGGGGAGTTTGCCGGCACCTGGTATCGACCCACGGACCCCTTGTTCACGAGGCCGAGACTCTACCTTCAGGCTACCGGCGAACTTGTCGAGCATGTCGATATTTAGGTATAAAATAAACATTAATAAAATACAACGATTAATATTTTCCAAACTAAAATATTGATTGTATGTAAACAATAATTAATAATGAAATGAAACGATTGCCAAGGTCGGAAGGAGCTAACATGGCTAACACAAAAGAATATTAATAATTAAACACTTTATGAGGAGAGTTTTGTGCTATTTTTATAAATTAAAATACACTACTTCACATAAGCTTAGCAGGTTTTAACAGTCCTTCGCTACTTATCTAGCAGGATTTTCAATTTATATCTGGCTTGTTGTGAAATGTACTGAAAAGTTGGCATTCACTCAGAGAACTTTTACTTGTGTACAATATTGACTTTGCGTAAATGGCTTCTCCGTTGTATAAAACATGAATGCGCTGAGGTTTTTATTTTACTTAGTACCTACCTATGCTGTATGTGTGCTATGCTCTATAAGGAATATGTGTGTAACCCATTTATTATTGTGGAGTACTAGAAAATACTCTAGCTTTCAATGCAATGTTGGATATAACATTGTATTGAACGAGTACTTTACAGTTCACAGGTGGATGAGGCAATGTAGCTAGCGGCTAGTTGACTGAGATTGAGGATAATCTTGTTTACTTCATTTAATTCATTTTACGTAGTAGATATTTTTAAGAATTATTCTGTCGTTTTATTTTGAATATAATATACCTACTACGTATTGCATAACGAATTGAAATGATATTGTATTAATCCGAGAGGATTGATGACGTCTTTTGTCGATTACAAGTCTTATCAACTATTCTATGACGTTATAATATCACTTATCCTTTCTCTTCATTCTAGAATAAATTAAATATGATTCATAGTTTCGAGGAGAGTTTTTTGCTTTACTTTGATAAATAAAAATAACACTTTAATTAAACTTACCTACTATTTTGATACCTATCATCCAATTCACATAGTTATAGAGGGTAGCAACCTCTTTTTAAAATATTTCTCATCTATGATATGGATTTTTTTGTGGTTTTTACCCATATCCTGGGTAAAGACTTCCACCAAGTGCATTCACTGTTTTCAAGATAAGCGATGGGTATTTGGTCCATTTTGCAATGGGTGGCAAGTGGAACTTATGAAGGTACCTTGCCAACTCCCACCTACTTCCTGACGAAGGTGCTTGTTAGAGTACCTACCTACCTACTCGAGTACTTATCATTAAATTGAATCGTACAAGTACTTTTACACCGAACAGTATTATTGTAAACTGGTTCTTGAGCCCGATCACACAATATAATACATGTATAACTAGCATCATACACCTACAACCTTTTGTTGTTATGTAGTGTTACATCTTTCTGCTGTTGTAGTTTATTGTATAGCATGTAATATAAAGAACATGATTGCCTTATGATATATTATTATGTTTTATGTATTACGAAGGTGTTGTACGTACGTTTGTAACGTGTTGTGTTGTTTCTCGTCTGGTTTTTCTTCTTATACCGACTTTGAAACACGTGCTGCTTCGTTGCAATTAATATATTTTTTTAGACAGTTGGACGCACTAGGGTATAAGATTTTGTGCGTAATATTTTGATTTTTTATTAATAATCATAAACAAATATTTATTTTATGATATTTTTTACTCAATTGGATGTCGGGAACTGGATTTTTTTACTTACTAGATGTGTAGATGTCAAACATATTTTGAACTACTCCAGATTAATCATTCCAATTGATCACACTCATCCATAGTCAACCTATTTTGAATAGGTATTAACTAGGTAGGCATGTTGTATATGATACACATACATACATATGTGAACTTCATTAAGGAATGCACAATACAAAGTTTCGACGCTTATGAATCGACTTAGGCTTGGTTAATCGAAATTAAGAAAAGTAACCCAACGTTTACGAATTGGCTCTAAGCTGGCTTAAGTGATCACTTTCGGTGTCCATGGACAATGCTCACTAATTCCCACATTCTCATTCTCAGTCACGATAGTATGATGTCCACCAATCAAGAAGCATTCAATGCAAGCAATAGAAGCAACCATTTTTCTAGATGTCATATTTATAAATAGACTTCTAAATCACTCGCAAACGAGTGGATGGTCTTGAGAAGAATAGAATTTATAAAAAGCGTAGCTATCGATATTAGTTTAATGTTGATAAAACAATATGCATGCTATGAATAAACATAGCAATACTTGTATGAAAGAAAGGGTGTGAGGAAACGTAGGCGTCCGCGGCCGTCATTGAGATCAAATTCTCAATGACGGCCGCGTGTTGAGTAAGAGGAACCGACGTGCGTGTATGAGAAACTGTATGAATGTGAAGGAAGCGAAGGAAGTGTATAAAGATAGATCTGTTTGGTGTTCCGTTCTCTCTGCCTACCCCACTTGGGATACGGCGTGAGGGTATAGTATAGTATAGTACATATTATTTCTTTTATAGTTCTTTAAAGAAAATTTGACATGAGATTGTGAACAGAATTTGACAAATCGGGTGAATTGTTACTACTACTACTATACCATCACGTCATATCCCACAAGTGGGGTAGCCAGCAGACCAGCTGCATATAATAAACATACAAGCTGTCCTCTCTGTGCCAATATAATATTGTCGCGTGAATTGCATGAATGTAAAAAAAATATTATCTATGATTTAGAATTCAGAAAAATTATTGTTTATCTTTGCTTTTAAAATTCTATTTGTATATGAATAAATAAATTGTGTGTTATAAGCAAACAGTAGCATATAACTCTGGGAAAATTTCCAATGATCAAACATTTTCCTCGAATTCCACGTGGTTATGTTTAATTTATTTAATTCACACTACTTGTGGAAATTACTCGACGACTCCCACATAATCGCCAGTCTTCATACATAATTAACGTGAAATAATAATTAGTCATCTTTGCCAAAATATATTATATCACGGCGCGTGAGATAACCATTTATAATTTATTATATGTATACCTATAGTTGTTAAATATATTAAAATTATGTATGTGTCCTTGACCTTGCTCGTACTTTAATTAAAATCACCTGATTCACACACATATAAACATGCATACTAAATATAATTATTATGGCTATGCTTTATATGTAGTTGTAATACATTGTCACCTTCATTTCGCGTAAATTATTCTGCTATTCTTACTAGGCTGATATACCCGGAATAAGACACGAAACTTTCCAGTGATGATTATAAAATTAACGTTCTGTTTATTGATATTTTCGTAGTTTATCCAATCATCAATGTAATGGAACATTATAGTAAACACTATTTTCTGTTTTTTTTTTTAAAAGTGTCTACACTTATGGCCAGTAGTGTAGGTAAATATGGAATCAAAATGCACAGTATTGTAATTGTATTATACTATGCTACCGTCACGGCGTATCTCCAGTGGGGTAGGCAGATAGTACGGAATACCAAATAGGTCTATCCTTAGATGCTTCTTTCGCTTCTTCTGCATTCATACTATTTCTCATACACGCAAGTCGATTTCTCTTAGTCATTCTCTTAGATTTATAATTAGATATAATTAGATCCACGTGCTTTTCGGACCCTGTGCTTTCTCATATCTCCTCTTTCAGATTGTAATAAATTGGGTAAAATTCGAAGTCAGAAATTGCTTTCTGAAACTGTATTTTTAATTAACATGGCAACGTTGTCGGAGTATAGAAAATATCGTGAAAATAGTATAAATACTTTGGTTAGAAAATAATAATTTCTTCGCTGAGTCCCAACGATAGTTTTTTTTCTGTTTTAAACAAGCACGTGTGTTGTTTTTTTTTCTTCAAAATTTTGCAAAATAAAGTGCCTTATTTAATAATTATATGACTCGGGTAAAGCCACTTTTGTTTTGCAGTCATAATATTTTTTGAATAGGTATCTGTGATTTTCCAACAAGTCCTAAGATGAAATTAATATTACGAACACAAATATTTTAAACCTAGAATATTATTATTATTGCAGTATAGTTAAGTTCGTTTTAATGACATACATGGTAATACATACAACATTAAGAACATAATGAGTGCCTGTAACCGCCTATAGTAACAGAATACATGATAATAACACACATACGCTACCTTATAATTATTATACATATTGTCATATTATTGTTACTGTTGCGATGATACGTTGGCACATACTACAATATTGAAAAATGTAAAGTCATTAGATATTTTAGGACTAAAAATCCAATAAAACATCAATATTCTCTAAACGGAAAAAATCTTGAATCTGTGAGTCAGATCCGTGATCTCGGAGTAATATTTGATGAAAAATTGAGTTTCATTCCCCACATTACCATGATTGCAGATAAGGCCTTGAAGATGTTGGGGTTCATAAGCAGAATATGCAAAGATTTTAAATCTATCAACTGTCTGGTAACCTTGTATTGTGCATTGGTCCGAAGCCAACTGGAATATGTAACGCCGATATGGTCTCCACATTACGCAGTACATGTGAAGACCATAGAACGTGTTCAACACAAATTCTTGAGGCTGATTAATTACAAACTAGGTATACCGATAGAAGATATAAATTATAATTATTTATTACCATTGTTGAACATGTTAACGCTCGCTGATAGAAGAAACATCAATGACATATTGTTGCTACATAAAATAATAAATAATTTAATAGACAGTACGGCCCTGGTTGAAAATATAAAATATCATGTTCAAAGTAGACCCTTAAGACAATCCACACTATTCTCTATTCCTAGAACTAAAACCAACCACTTCCAACATAGCATCATCCCCCGTCTCCATAGTACAGCGAATACATATGGTCACATTGTAGATATTTTTTATGACACTCAAACTGCTGTCAAACGGTCAATTACAACCCATCTTTTGTCTCTCTATAATGATACAATATAACGTAACTACATAATAATATACATAATCCATGTACTATATATACACTTGTGTGTATTGGCTGAGAATTGCGTGAATGCTATCTGAAATATGTTTGCATATATGCACTATTGTTTTATGTTGAGTTGTCCACTTTTATCCTAAAATATTTCTACTTTTATGTATGTTATTATATGTAGTAAAGGTAATGTTATTAATTTTACGTACCTATATCTGACCTATATCTATTTTTTTGAAATGTATACCATGTTAAGAATATGTTGAAATGTTTACCAATATTATATAATTACTTACTGGTTTTTTATATTTACCATTATTGTCAGAGAAATATATATTATTTGTCTATGATTATTGTATTTTTCTCATTCATTGTATATTTATAAGGATTCCCAATATATAGGTATACTTTAATATACATATATATTAACATCTTCCAAAATTTTAAAAATGTATCTAGATTGTTGTTTATGTTTGAATATGTGTATGAACTTTTATGTATATTTTAAAGTTTTATTACTGATTTGATTAATGTTTTATTATTGTTGAAATTTGTATCTTTGTTCATAATATTATGCAAGTGTAAGGGCTTACGCCGTAAATGAAATAAATAAATAAATATAAAAGATTGACTGTGAGCGCCGAGGCTAGGGAATACCAATCTTGGCTCGTGTCAATGTCAAATTACATAATATGTATTACATACCGCTTACGGCTGCAACTCCTTACTTGCTTTATTATTATTATTGGTAACTAGATTTATTGTAGTTATATGTGTAATAATAATAATAAGTGGTAAAGTCATTACTGTTACAATTGACTAGATTCTAGATTTAAGGGGCGTCTTCATTGTTATTGTTTATGTCACCCGACGCGACGTATTTACTACCTTTAGGTTGATCACGATCTTACGTTTGGCACTAGGTAAATCTGTGAATAGTCTAATATTGTTGTGTAATTTTGTTGTGCTTCAGATTTGAAGTTTTCGATCTTAATATTGTGGTTTTCAATAAAGAACATCTTATCTTGATTTATTTTTTGTCCAATAATAATTTTGTAGTTCGATTTTAAAAATGAAGGATTATTAACATTTTGTAGATTGATTTTTTTGTTCCATGGGTAATGTATTTTGAGCATGGGTAATGTTTTTAGATTTTTTTTCCGTTTGTCGGTTTATATCCTTTTGTATGTTGGTATTTTATACTAGGATTATAATATATAAGGTATTTCAGTTTTATTAAGAGTTTCATCTGATTTGTGCATTACCTGGAAAGCAAAAAAAATACTTAAATCTTAGTTGTGAAAGAACTTGGAAGTATCCATATTAGGTATCCCTGAACAATACCTACACACGAAGCTGTCATCGGGGCCTATAAGAAATAACATCGGAGCCTGCGGCATGTCGCCCGGTATCTTAATTGGACAAAGCACACCTCGCGAAAAGGATGAGTTGCGGATTCAAGTCTCGTCCGGGGCACTACCAAAATAGGTGACGTTGACTTAATAATACTACATAATAATAATTACTGGAAAATTTCTTTTAAAATGCGCCATTTTATGGAAAACAAGGACCACTGCAAGGACCCATTCAAGAATCATAACACCTCCCGAATAAAAGGGTCTTTAACTCTGCCTTGAACACCTCCACACTCTCCTTTGCAAATCATAGGGAATTTTGTTCATCCTCATTATGAAGAATAATAAGTATATTACTCTGGCTTTTAGATGATAAATGTTGCCGAACACTCCAATTGACTATCATACAATGTTACCGTACATTAATTTGGCTGCCGTTTACCTTATAACAACCTGTAATATCCATTGTAGTGTCGGCTTTACCTTATAAGGCCAGGCGATTGCTCGTGGCTGCTCACTGGATTCGTGTGTGTACTCGGCCGATCACATTCATACATAAATAATAATTGGAGAGACGAAAATTACAATACTCATTATACAACTGTTTAATCTCATTGTATGCAGGTCAAATATATTATTCTTATTACATTCATAATAAATTTCTTGTTTTGTCTTATCACCGGTAATTTCGAGTATTAGATTTGTATAGTAAATAATTATTGTCTCTGCGTTTATTTTTTATATCGTTTCAATGAACAGAATGCGGAATGCTTCACCTACTTCTGCGGAATACTCCACCTACTTTTGCGGTTTTTTCGTTTGTTTGTGAGATCTGAATCACCGGCGATATGGTCTTTGCTACGCTTCAGTCACTTCCTTGTGTTAAGTGTTAAAATTAACAAACTTCTTACTAGCCATTGTTAGATTTTAACTACAATATTAGTAATGCGTTGTTTCTAGCTAAATATGTATATTAAAAATTTTGTGCTGCTCTTTTTTAACACTTCTCTTTTGAACTGCATTTTCCAAACGTAGAAATCAACAAGGAGTAAAGTCTATTCCAGATGCCCATTTCCTTCTCTTCTATCGCAATTTAAATTTTATTCCAACATGAGAAATTTGTTAACTTCAACGATAATAATATATTACAATCATTACTTAATGGTACTAACAATACAAGAAACATCATAGATGGATAGATAGCTGTTTATTTCTTGTTTTACACAGACATACAGAGTTCAGACAATCCATGGCGCCGCAGGTTGTAATATTTTACGGAAGAAAGTTGGCAAAAGCCATTGCGATTACCCGTTGGCTGGCATTAACATTAACAGTAGTTGTAGTAGTAGTAGTAGTAGTCCGAGATAAGCTAAGATTAAGTTGAAAACTTCTAGAATAAATACTAGCCCTTGCTCGAGGCATTGCAGGAAAAAAATAATTTGCTACTTATCTGTCTGTCTTTTTTTTTAGGGCACTAGGTGAATAATTGTTCTTCTACTTTTTTGTATGTTTTCGGGTGTTCTGTAAAAGGCAATTGTACGGAAAAATTCAGTGATAAGGTATGCCACCGATCATTTTATTGACACAGTAAGGACAGCTTGCATGTTTATTACAACTAGCTAGTGTGCTGGCTACACCACTTGTGGGATATGCCGTAATGGTGTCGTATCATAAAATGGCGGGACTAGACTTTTCATATTAGTCATGCTTTCGTACTGAATTTTTAATTATTCCAATTTTTAATAATTTGGCTTTCTACCCCCTCGTCGCCAAATTTTCACTAAAAATATTTCACAATATCATCGTTTTTCTTTAACATTTTTTTGCTAGACGTGCGATCCTTTTTTGCGTTTATGGAAAACACACCATTGGTAGCATAGTAGTTGTGTATATTTCAATAATTTGTTTGTCTAATAATAAACATTTTATCTTCCGACGAACTGAATTGCTTTATATTATTATTATATTGTTTACATTTGCCTAAGACTAATATTATAACGTTTCTCTCTGTGTGCCTTCTTGGTAAGCCACATCCTCTGGAATATTGAAGGTACATAACATATTATTAATATCTAACTAATTAGTATACTTAACGTTTATTTATAACAGCGATGCACAAACCGCGGCCCGCGGGCCGCATGCGGCCCTCAGTCGGTATATCTGTGGCCCGCCAGCAAATTATGTAATTTAAAAAAATACCAGTGATAAGTATCGGGTATTCGGTAAAAGTACCGGATACTTAATAATTCGAGTAGATTCTTTAAGAAAACTATGGAGTTTTTTTAAAATATGTCAAATTCCTATACCATTTTGGAAATTCGGCGACGGGGGAGTAGAAATTCAAACACGTAACATTTTTAGTATCCGGTATTGACAAAAGAATAGTCGGTTCAAATACCCGGTACATTGTAGAAAAAGGTACTGGGAGAAAATATTTTTTAAGAAAACCGAGGAGTTTTTGAAATATTTCAAATTCCTATACCATTTTGAAAATTCGGTGATGGGGTAGAAATTGTAATGTGTGAGCATTTCTACAAATTAAAACTTTTAGTACCTACTAATTTTCTTATAGCGGCCCATCATTGGCTCATAATCTTCCCGAATGGGCCCTGTTCCCTATAAGTCTGTACATCCCTGATTTATAACGAGAAGAGGTAGAAGAGAAAAGATAATATTATTATTTAATGTTCAATTACAAAACCAAATGTTTGGTTAAATCTTTTGAATGATACGTTATTGGCAGTGTACAATTTTTTTTTTACTTGTTAGAAAAGTGTTTTCGTCTTGAAATATTTTTAGTTTTCAATTATCTTTTGATAAGAAATATACTTTGGAGTGAAGTTTATCATTATTTACGTATCTGGGTTTTTGTACTAAACCCAAATACGACTTTATACACCTTTCACAGTAAGTTAAAAGCTTGTGCCTTGAAAGGGGAATTTGCTGGCACCTCTTGTGCATAAGACTGAGACTTGTCCTCCAGACTACCGACGAACTCTTCATGTTAAATTATTAAAAATAAAACACTTATATTAAGTACTTCCACAGTGGCTTTATTTGTTGCGAGCCGAGTTGCAAAAACTTCCGCCCTCATCGTGAGGCTTACGTAGAGTGAAGAAGTTACATTCCAGTGTTCTCGAACGACATTGTCCAATATCGGTAGAACTAGCCGCTAAAATCGGTATAAAAGGTATATTTTGTACCCAAAGTCGGTATATGGGGTATATGTACCGACGATGGTCAATATCGGATACTTTTCTTTTCACGAAAATTTCTACCCCCCCCCGTCGCCGAATTTTCAAAATGGTATAGGAATTTGGAATGTTTCAAAAAGTCCTCGGTTTTCTTAAACAATATTTTCTCGCAGTACCTTTTTCTACAATGTACCGGGTATTTGTACCGACGATGGTCAATATCGGATACTTTTCTTTTCACGAAAATTTCTACGCCCCCGTTGCCAAATTTTCAAAATGGTATAGGAATTTGGAATATTTCTAAAACTCCTCGGTTTTCTTAAAGAATATTTGCTCGAATCCATAAGTATCCGGTACTTTTACTGAATACCCGGTACTTATCTACCGATTATACTTACCAGTCGACAAATGGTAAGAATCGGTAGATTTCTAGGGCATTTCGGTATTCCGGTAGGACACGGCCCATTTCGGTATAAATACCGAAAAATCGGTAGGTTCGAGAACACTGTTACATTCTAATACAAGTTGTTATGGAGAAAAATAGTGGTACGGATAATATAAGTCATGGACAATCAACAATGGATAAATAAGTATAAAGTACCGTAGTGGGCGGATTTATAAAAAAAAAAAAACATCTCCATTTCCAAAGCATTTGCCTTTATACATGAATATCGGTGAATCCACAAAAAAAACCTCTTTTTGAAACATTCCTAAAGTTTTTATGTCATTTTAAAAAGAAAGTTGTCGCTTCGTTTCGATTCCGAACGGTTTCATTCGTTTTTTTATGGAAACAAACGGTTTAAGGGATACTGTATTTACTGATAATAGTAACCTGGTTTTGACTTACAAAATCATAAATTTATATGGAATTTTAGAAAATAAACGTCAATTCAATCAAATTCTATTAGATCAAATTCTATTTCAAGGTGTAATTCTGCCAAAGGGTAATAATCTCTTACCTATATAACTTAGTATGAAATGAACAAATCGTACTTTATACAAACATATAAGCTGTAATGAGTAATGATTTTTCAATATTGATATTATAGAACGAGTTATAACATTTTCCACCACTTTCCCCGATTACCGCTTGATAATGCACATTATGCATTATGGAAATCTAATTGTATATCGACACCTCATAATAATTTATTTGACGTGTATCGCATTTGTATATTTTGAAATATAAATAGGTACGATGCGCAGTCATAGACTGAATAGACTGGTAGTGCAGTACAAAGTTTGTCGTAAAATTATTTATTTTTTATTTTTTTTTATTTTATTTTTATTGGCACATCTACAGGTTTTATACAAATATAATATATTACAATATACAAACATATTAACCCATTTACAGATTGCACATTTGTATTCGAATGTGTTTACATAGCTAAAAGAAAGATAAAGTAATAATAAAAAACCAAATACTTAAATACAAAAGAAGAATAACAAAACGACAACAAAAGAAGTTACTTAAAAAATAGATATGACACGACTCCCCAGAGCACCATGCAACCACCGCCATTCCCCGAGCCTCCCACTCGCCACCGCGGCCCCGGCGGAGCGCCCACCACCAACGAGCGTCAATCCAAAACTTTAAAAGCCCTAGACTAACGCCCGCCAACGGCGGACGCCCCACCGAAACCGCGGCAGCAAATAAAAAGCCCAAAAAACAACAACAATCACACAATACTCCAAAAAATCATATCATGTCTAGAAATTGTTATATAGTTAATGCCGAAAACATAAACAAAGTAAAAAAAAGACAATGATTTTTACAAAAAAAAATGTGGTTCCAAACCATTCAGTAAAAGTTAAAAAAAAAAAAAAAAAAAAATAAAAGATGAAAAAAAAAAAAAAAAAATTATATATCCTAATGAGTTACAATCCATTGGATTGGTCTGCAACGAGTTTGGTTTTTCTTCTCCATTCGTCTCTATTCTCAGCCAGTCTTTTCAGCTCTACGTATGAGCACATGTCCCTCTTCAGTTGGTCCATATACGCGTCTCTTGGTCGGCCTCTGCCATTTGTACCCTCGTTCTTACCCTCCGCGATGGCGATGAGTAGTCCTGGGTGCCTTATGTTGTGGCCAATCCAGTTAGCTCGTTGTTGGCCGATTCTCTTATGAAGTTGTCTTTTTTCGCCTACCCTGGCGTAAAATTATGTTGCAAAATTATGAATTATAGTAATAATATTATGCTGTTTTACTCTAACATTATGATGGTAACAGTCTCTTTCCTACTAATGCTGAAGTATAAGACATCTCTTCTACCTGGAGACTCAAAAATACCTTTATAATAAACAAAAAAAAAAACAATGAATCTTCATTGAATTTACCCTACAAGCGATATTAATATGTACCTTTATGAAAATAATAATATAGACAAATTGTGGTGACTGTTGTTCAAATGTGCACTTCTAACATTTGAACCATCAATATGTTCTGAATCAACAGTAACATACTTTTACAAATAATGCATCTACAAAGTTGGACTCGGGGGAGATAAGAACGTAACTTTTTGAACCAGCACTAGTTTAAGACTGATTTGTATTTATTTATTAAACAATAAACGGCAATGAGCATTTATCATAAGAATATAAAACACGGTAAGTAATGTGCATAATAATAGAGTATAATATAACTTACAACTAAGCACATAGAACTTTACCTAAAAAAATGAAAAAAGCCTAAGTTAATTCGAATGCTTAAAAAAGTAATATCAGCTATGTTAGAAATAAAATATGTCATTTGGTTTTCTTAAATTTAATGTAATATTGTTTTGTTAAAATTTGTCACTGTTATACTTGTGAATTTTATGTATAATTATGTATTTTGACATGTAATAGGTTTATGCTGTGATTTTTTATAAAATATAATAAAATATATTATAAAAGATATGAACGAGTGAAGATAGCAACGAGTGGAGTATAAGATATGTGTGATGGTGTTTTCGGCCTTGAAGGGAGTATTACCATCTTATTTGTCGGAGATGTGCGAGATTGAGACCATTAGTGAAAGACGGCTCATGCTTCGCTCAGCACAGGGTGAGGCAAAATGCAGACTGATTGAGCCATCTCGATCTCGCAAAACAGGCTTTGGAGATAGAGCGTTTAGTGTTGCGGGTCCCAGATGTTGGAACAAGCTGCCTCTGTGTCTGCGAGAGGAGGTGAATGGAGAGAGTTTTAAAAGAGGGCTGAAGACACACCTTTTTGCTGGGAGTTTCGGGTGATGGATACGTTATACAGCGCCCTTGAGGTCATGTTATGAGTAAACGGCGCTTTACAAATTGTCAATATATATATATATGAAATTATATTGGTCGCAAAATTTGATTGGTCGCATTACCAATTTTGAGTTAATTTGAATTTTCGGTCTATATTAAAGATCATTGTGCACAGTGTAGATAGGTTCTACTACCAATACATGTGTAAGAAGAAACAAATGAGGATAATGAATCTGCATAATAAATCTTATCTGTATAGGTTAGTATGTAAAGTACTTGTGTTTTATTAGATAAGGTTGTATCCCTAATATACATTACATTATATTATATTATGGTATGTATTGTGTTTAGTTGAATGTGTTTATACTATATTGCTGTTATTGTTATGCCCGGTTATATCGCTTTGTATAATACTACAATACATACAAGCTGAATAATGAAGCTTAACCGTGTGGGGGTGTTCAGTATTCAAATATCTTTTGGAATTTAAACAATTACTTTGAGAAAATATCTTTTATATTGGATTCACATTTTTTCTCGGTTCTTTTTTTCTCGTCCTCACCCTGTGTCCATCTCTTGTTAGATAATGGTTCTGCACTTGCATTGTAATGAAATTTTCTGACAACATTGTTATGAGTTTTTGTAACAAATTATCTGTTGCAAAGCTCATATTGAAAACGCAGTTTTAATTTCATCTTCAATAACAAATTATATAAATTCAAAAAGCATATTGGGAGTCTAATTTGTGACCCCTTATACCAGCAATACTTTTGCTGTTTGGGGATTTCAAAATCTTTATTGTTAAATTTAATATGTATGTGTTCAATTATTCACAATACTTATATTGACTTTTAATAAATTCTTTAAATTTTCGGTTCTGGTGCTGTTCTTGGAGTGGGTTGAGTGTCCAATTGTGTACCTAATGGTGTGAATGTTGGATCTATCTGTGTTTACGTGATGTCTGTTCTAGATTGAATGCTTGTGTCTATAGATGTTGTGCGCATGGTTTGGATGTTTGATTGTTTTTGTGAATTATGCTGATTTGACTTGTTATGCATATCAAACATCTGTAATGCGCCTAATATAAATAAATAAATATATTTGTCATCATCATGGAATATCTTTACACTAGTCTGATGATGAGAGCGGAATATTCTGAAAGCAGGCTCGTGACTAATAATTTCTCAGTGGAAGTACTAAAAAAGTGTTTTATTTCCGAATAATCTTAATATATAATTATCTTCGTTGCTATTTTGTGAATGGAACAACCCTTTACAAGAAAGATCTCCGAGACGAGGGTGAACTTAAGGAATGAATGTTCTAATTAAGTTATACTACATAATTACTCACAATCTTAATATTATACAAGGCAGTACCTACTGTAATATTCAGTACTTGTTTGTATATACATTATTATTATCATTTGTAGATTATAAGTTAGATTAGATAGCAGTACTTACCAACTGCAACCGTCTTAGTTAGTTAGTGTACCTATTGTGATATTTACATAATGAACGTGGTAGGTATTTACCCACATTTGCATTCGAGAACAGATTCATTTTACAGTAGATTCATTTTCGCTTAGTAATCAGGGAATAGTTATAATTAAAAATCGTTTAAGCAAATACTTTTATTATAAATCTTGTGTGTTTATTGCAGATTTTTGTTTAACGAGGAAATTAATTTATTGCTCATGTTTTTTTTGTCAACAAAATGTTATTATTATTATCTTAATGACAATTGAAAATTGAAACTCTCACAAGTCAATCAGTACTACTAAGCCAGAGCTTGCATCTACAATCCTACAATTTCAGTGGCTGTGGATGGCAGAATGGACAGTGAATGGCGCAAAGGTTTAAACTGTGAAGTCATACACTGACATTTCATTATGTAAATAAATATGTGGGGCTGGCAATAGACTAAGTGAACATTCTTAAATATCATCTCTACGTTCTATAAAACATATTTCATAGAATGCAGCTTATTATTTCGCTGAATTAAAGATGCCATTTGAATGATTTACACGCCTCTCGAAAACTTGTAGAAAGGACTGGGAGGTCAGGTCCATTTTTGAAGGACTCCATGGATAATATATTATTTCAATATCATCTAATAACCAAGTCTGAAGAATCTCCTTTTGTTACAAAGTTCGTGATAATATTTCCGCCGCAATATGTCTAGTTGTCACAATTTGAAGTCATGCTCATGTTAAATAATAAACGTTTGCGATGTATGTATATTAGGAACATATTTTTCTTTAATGATTTTCTCTATCTTATATACCTATATTATATTGTGGCTTTGCTATGAATGGCCTGATGCTTGTTCAGCTACGCAGTGTTTAGTCATGGTAGATATTATTTTTAAAGTAATAATAGAATTAATGACACAAACATGATATCACGAATGAATCGTAAAATGTTACAAATTATGCTATCTGAACTGCCTGACGTTGACTGGATTCATTATTGAGTTAGTTATCGTCGCTGCATATTCAAAAAGATGTATGTGCGAACATTTTTATTTATGCATCCTACTCTTTAAAAACTGTTCATTAGGGTATTAAAATTGTAGTTTGGACTTTTTATTGGCATGTGATATTATTCTGTAAGTATTGAATTTTAATATTTGATACTAAGAATGACTTTATAAAATGGTTATAATGTCATTAAAAGCAGTTTATTCTAGAAATGTCATAACATTCATAAATTTACAAATTCCTTTTTGAATATGCAACGACGTTATGTGATGCTAAAATATTTTATTTATTTATACATTTTGAGGACACAAACAGTTACGTACAATTAACATTATTATACACACGATATCAGTGAGCAAACCAATAAAGGTCCCACAGATTACTAATAAAATGTCACCCATATGTTATAAGCCATTAAAAAGTAGTAAAAAGATGGATGATAAGAGACGATTTAATTAATAAAATTAAATTAGCACAATTGTAACAAACAATATAAGTACAGTAAAAAAAAAAAGTTATAAATAAAAAAAAATGATTCACAATAAATTCACAGATATTAAAAATAATTAATATAAACTAATTAGCTATGTAAATATTGAATTGAATTATTGTATTACTCATTATCAAAGCTTTGGTGTCTATTAAAAAAAAACTAATCAATGTATGAAGTTATGAATTATGACAAACAATCTTGCATTTAGGTCGCTATAAAATGCTTTTCTTATTGCTTTCAATAGTTGCCAATACATGATTCAGTGCTCGAAAATCAGAGGCAGATATTTTAAGAGCATTTTTAGTTTGACAAAATATGTTTGGGTTTGTTTGAATTTATTTTTATAAAGTACACTATAAGAGATAGATATGATTAAACTTAAAATATTTTCGGAATTCCATGTCTGACTGACTATCAACATCACATGATTTTGTACTGCGAGCTTACACGATAATAAAATATTTACAAATGTAAGAAGAAAATATTAAAACGCTAAAAATAAAAAAAAAAATCTCTAACGAAAAAGCAAGTGCCTATCTTTTCACAAGATCGTGTTATCATAGCTAGTGCAAGTAGAAACATACAAACATATACAAAACAATTTATTTTAAATTATTGTAGCATTGTGTATATTTAATTAAAATAATAATGACAGAAATGTACCTATTTTAAGAGCTGAAAATAATAAAATATTTCTGTATGAAATAAATTATTCTGGTTGAGCATTATGTTTTGGTCATGACCTAGATAAAGTTGTGATAGCTTGCCGCGTTACACTCAATCTGACGATGTTCGTGTCACACGAAACCATTATAGAGTATATTTTATGATTGTCTGATTGTTGTATGTGTGTGTGTATATATTGTATTGTGTAAGCAATAATTTATAATTTAATTAAATCTGACACTACTAATGACGATTGTATTAATTACACATTACATACATATCGTGCGATATCAAATTATAGATAAGTGTTTAGCAACGTCACATAGTAATGTTGTGTGCAATGTTGCGCTGTTATTATAGACATCAGTTTGAATTATATCAGTCGTTGATTAATTGGGTGCGTTTCATTTTAGATACCGTAGCTCCTACAGATATACATAAAATCACGGCGCTTCCTTTGTGGACTAGGCAGAAAGGGCCGAGCGCCACTTTCCCCTATCCTTGCATACACTTTTCTCTTCCATCACTGTCATACAATTCCTCTTGCATGCTCTCCTAATTCTAGTCCTGTAGGATCTAGTTTATACGATCTTGACAACTAATGATCGGGCAGCCATGTCTTCGAGCACCATTCTTCTCAATCAAATATATTTTTTTTGGTCATTATGTATCCGTTCGTTTTTTACATATGCTCAAACCATCGTAACGTTTGTACATTCATCTTAGTTATCATATCAACTTCCATTCCACATTCCTCTCGTGTAGCACTGTTACGCACATGATCTCTCAGACTTTAACCACACATTCCATCCACGAGGAATAACGTTAATGCTATCAAATGGGGTACCACAAAAATTGTTAGATGGTCGGGGATATTATGGGTATTATAAAACTGATTAACTTAATGATTAATTATTTTTTATTCTTGATGAAATCAGATTAGTAGATTATCATCCCTAAGTGAAAAAGGAAATCTTAAGGAATTTTTAATAAGTTTGGTAAATAGCTTTAAAATTTAATAAATTGAAAACTCCCTAATCTGTCCTTAAATGCTTTGCAGATGAAGGAAAAAAAATTCAAACTTTTTTAAGTCATCATTAAATTGGAATTTGTCAAATGTGTTTCTAGTTCACGACTGCTTGTAAATTCTGCTTACTTTTTCAAACACGTTCGTGAATTTCTCCCGCAAAGATGCACTTATTATTAAACTTTTGTCTTAAAATAATCAATAACGGGTTAGGGTTAGGAAGACATCGCATTTTAGCGATAAACTCGCCCTCTGTACATTGAATTGTATAACTGTTATTTTTATGACACTATCTTATTATGTAATATTGTAACCAATGTACAGTGAAGAATACACATATTTTCTTTCGGTATTTATTTTCCATTTTTTTATGATATAAATGAAAAAGTTTGGAATAGGCCTTTAACCAGCAGTTGAGAGACAGAGGCTAAGAATGAATAGAAGAAATATAAATGAAAAATGAAGCATGCCAACAATTATAAATGCCTATTTCAATGATATGGTGAGAGAGACATTCGTATGTTTACCAACTATCCCGTAGAGAATTCGCGAGTGTTTAAAAATCTAGTATTGTATCAGAAATCCCACGATAACTGTTTGGGAGTTTTTCAATTTACAAAAAGTATTTCATTGTAACGAAATCAATATTCATTATAATTATATTCCGATGTCGTGTCAAGACAGCATTTTTCCACAGTGTCTTGCATCATATTGTATTGTTTATTGCATAAAGCGAAACATGGATAAGGAAAATAAGAGTGTACCAAGTAGAACCTTCCCACTATTGTCGTGTATACCGGACATTACTTATCTGCATTCTGGTTTATTGTTATGCTGAGGTATCATCGTCACACTGTCTAGGCCAAGCAGAGAGGACTAAACTGATAGTCCTACTGCCTAACAGCTTGAATGATAAAATGACGAATGCCCTTGTATTCCTAAAACATAGAAGCTATAAATGTTATATACCTATATTACAATACAAGGTTATTCATGATGTGTTATCAATTTTAATTATTTACATTATGTGAATTCACTCGGTAGTTTTGTGGTGAGTTCACGTGCGATTTGTTATTTCCTGGTAAATCTATGTATTTTATTTTCATCATATGTTTGTTTATTTTTTTAAATTAATACTTTTGGGTTAGTTGGAAGAGATCGCGCCTTTGCGATAAACTCGCCCTCTGTATATTGATTGTATTTAATTTGAATGTATACCTTTTATGTAATTGTTTTTTATCAATGTACAGTAAAGAATGAATAAATAAATAAATAAATAAATATTTTATTCTATTCTTTACCATTACGGTATATCCCACAAGTGTGGTAGCCAGCAGACTAGCTGCATGCTCTTTGTATGCATTTTTATGAAATGGTAATTTCTCCGGGTTTTTTTTATTAAGTTAAGTAACGAATAGTAAAATTAACGAACTTATTATTATTTATTTATCGTTTCGGAACCCAGAAAAAAACCAATCAAACTGATCTCCAGTACTGTGCAAAACGCACAGCAGGTGGAGATGCGTCAAAAATATCCTCCATAGTGCAAAAGACAGGGCACAATGGACACTCCAACAAGTGTGGCATAGTCTGTGCTGCACCACAGTCACATGCTCCGGATTTGTCCTGTAGGAAGCCCCGTCGTTCTCTATTGTCGCGGCAGTTTCCTTCACCAGATCTCAGTCGATTTAGGGTTTTCCATGTCCTATAGTCTAGATCGCCTCCTGCATCAAGGTGTTCTTGGGCTAGGAAAGGTTCGCTTATTTGCGGATCCTCCGCCCACCTACGTAGGCATTCAGAGGGAGCAGGGCCCGTCAATGAGGATAATTATATTATATTAACGAACTGTAAATTGCATTAATTTGACACCAATCCTGAATGTATTTATTTCTTGTTTGCACGGAGAGGACAGCTTGCATGTTTATTCCATACAGTTGATCTGCTGGCTACCCTGCTTGTGGGATATGCCGTGATGGTAAAGTAGAAGTAGTAGTAGTAAAAAATACCATATTAACGAATGAAATATATTTTTAGGGCGGCATGTTTGTTTCATATTTCGATGAGGTTGCGATATTTTCGTACATTTTCTTTTTAAACAAACATTATTTTTTGTATTAACCTAGTTGCTATTGTTAGTTTTCTCATCTCAGTTAAAATTAATGTACGACAATCATGAAAAAAATTGCGCCATGAGTGTATTTATTTACAGTCTTAAGGGACACAAAAAGTTCAACACAGTAAAACGTCGTTGCATATTCAAAAAGGGACATGTGAATTCATAAATATTTTGACATTTCTAGAATAAACTGCTTATAATGACATCATAACCATTTTATAGAGTGATTCTTAGTATCAAATATTAAAATTCAATACTTAAAGAATAATATCACATGCCAATAAAAAGTCCAAAATACTTAATTAATAGTTTTAAAAGAGTATGCCCAAATAAAAATGTGCACTTTTTGAATATGCAACGACAAAATATTAACATTACTATTTCATCGACAAGTAAACCAATCAAGGTCCCGCGAATTACCAGATCGCACGCCAAAACACGTTGTTAGCAACTTATTACAAACAAAGTTAGCTATTTGAATGAGAGGATTGTGAGTTGAGAGTTATTCGGTACAGAATTTACTGTTATTTTGATAGTTATTCATTTAACTTTGATGATTTTTTAAGACTTCTCAAGTAAATTTAAGATTTTCTCCGGTCCTCCTTTTGATTTTGCATTTTGTTGTCATGTTCTATAATTGACTGTCCGATACTGTGTACATTGTAATAATAAATAAACATAAATAATAGTAGATATAAATGTGTAATAAAAATGTTAGACGTTCTAAACAAAAGGTGATATTTTATATGTAGGTACCTGCATAGTGTGAAGAAAACCATGTTGTTTATACATTACAATAAGATCAGTAAGTAAATTATACATTTATGTATAGTACGTAATGTTGTTGCTAATCTCGTAATAAGATTAGCAATAGAGGCAACAGGCGGATTATAGTTGTTATACCATCGGAGACCATTGCCATGTGATGATGTGATTCATAAATCAATGTCGCTGTTGCTTCTGTTATTTTTAGTTAGGCATTATTGTACACCTTCTACTACTGTTCGTACTTCGTAGGCACAAGATGCCACCATTTAGACAAAGGGATATAATTATTATGTATATCAGAGAAATATCTGACAAATGGGTTTTTCTTTAAACAAAATTTTTCCATTCACACAAGAAAGTCATCTCTGAAGAAGTTTAGACCTTTTTCAAAATTTTAAAAATTTGATGTCATGTTGAGAAACAATTGTAAGCCGTGGAACTCCCGGTAAAAAATAGATCTCCCACTCTTTTGAGTCAGTTTTCGAGTGTCCTATAAAACGCAAGTGTTCGAAAACAATACATTTTACATATTGAACTCAGCTATGTGGCATGTCACCCATTCTGAATGTCTTATTTTTTTGTCGGTATGGAGAGCCTGTCCACCCCATATGTGGATATGCCGTGATGGAGTAGTAGTAGTATTTTTTCATAAATGTCTTAGAATTAGACAAATGAATTCGTGCACAAACTCTCAATGAAAGTGTAGGTATATCTTACAGATGTATGTTTTTTTTTAAATGAATGCACACATAAATATATTGTCAAAATTTTAGAATGATAAAAAAATAATCAATGAATTTCCGATATATATCCTACTGTCTAAATATTACATCAGTGCAAGAACAATATGAAAAAGATGACACAATACTGTACTTAGTAAAGTAGTAGATAAAATGAGTGGTAAAACAGTAACAATAATGCTGTACTACAATACTAACTAACTGATTACCTATGTATTGTGCTTATGGAGTAAGTATTAAAAGGGCTGCTCTTTATGTTTCGGTATTTGGAAAAACCATCTTTTGAGTCCATGTGATATTTCCATCGTTAAGTTGTCATTTATTTTTATCAGTATTCCTACTCAGAAAACTTTTTCATACAAACAATTTCAAGCTCCTATTGCACCCCAAATGAAACGCATTTTTTAACTGAAATGAAATGTTCATCCTAAAATAAAATAACACCTATTACCTCCGATTCTATTTCATTTTTAGTGTGCACTAACTAAAATAGTAACGTTCCAGTTTTAGTTAGTCTAAATTAGTATTCTGTAAACCCTTAAATTATAATTTTAGAACATAGTAGATTATAGAATGCGAAATTTGATTCAAGTGAACTTAATTATATATTAATTAACTTAAAATGAAGTGTTACAAAGTTAATGCCGATACAATCAATGAAATTAATTATATATTTTTTAACGTACTTATTTTGTTTGAATTAATATAGAATAGGGGGTATTTTCTATCCGACAAATTGCATAAGAACATACTGTATATTGAAATGTCACATGGATACAAATTATCACGATTTTCCCTAATACTGAAACATAAAACGTGCCCCTCGTATGTACGCTGTTTGATTATAAGGTTCATTATTATGTTCTTAATATGCTTTATCAAGATCTCGCTACAACTGAAGCGTTTCACGGCCGTTATATTATGCATCTGTTAAGATACTCGGGTCGGGTCTGAGTTTTTGTCATTTCAACGGAAATATACAGTTTAGTAAATGGAAATCCATCTATCTTTTGTTACTAGTTTTTTCGTAATTAACATACTAGACATCTTTTCTGTGCTATAAAACTTATCAGCCATGTTGACTGGTAGAATTATCGTAGCTATTTAATTTTACAATATTATGCATCTTTCTAACGAAATTAATAAAACAAATGATTTATTTTACTATGAGACTTATTCTCGAGAGAGACGCCTTTCGTCTTGTTAAGAAATTGACAAAAAGATGTCTCTCGAGGGAATAAATCGCATAGTAGAATAAAACATTTGTTTTATTAATTTCGTCGTGGAATTCTACTACCTGAACACCGACACAGTGAATAGAATGCAACTTTCTTTACAAGCATACGAAAGTGGAATATGTATAAATTTGGTTTCCACTATAAACCTCGTAATATCATAATAATATGTAGACAACATTATGTTCTTATTATTTTCATTCTTGATTACTCAACATACAACTACATTAATATTTATGTTTCCATTGTCGATCATGAGTTGACCCACAACAACACTTCAATATTGAATAATCACTCATACCTTATTTGTTAATGTCGTATACAGCATTTGGATATATTATTATTAGTAATTCAGGTAAACATATCAATTATTGTTGATGCTTACCTATTGGATGTCAGCGGTTAGCATGCATGTTGACGTGTCTGTCGATGGTTACTAGTAATAATATTCGGAAGGGTGTGAAACTCATTCGTAGTAATGAATTACTATTGTGGAAAGCCATTAGGGGAATGGGAATGGTGATGTGTGGAAATATTGATGTATCGTTGCGGGGAATTTATTAATCTTTAATAGAATCTTCATGGAGTCTAACCACTTTTAATATATCATTTGGATATTGACACATTACGCACATTTCGAATTCTAATGCTGTCTTTACAACTTCTAAACTGTTTCAGTTTAGACAAGCTAGTGAGTGGTTACAAAGTGTTGAATTCTGGTTAAAAATTAACAGCTTTTCTAGGAAGTAAGTAGTTAATAATACTTTTGATAAAAAGCTTTGTGTTTTGAGGTTTTTTGAAGGTCTGATATCCTCTATCGAGCGTCCACCTTTAACGAATCGAAATATCGATATTCGATATATAACGATATCGAAATTCGTATAATTTCTTTGATGTAATTTTATCTCTTACGAAATTCACAGAGGGGTAAAGTTTGAAAAGAAAATTATTGGGTTAATAATAGAAACTATTAAAAAACATTTATTCTTAGGTCTTTATAGAAAGAACCAATATTCCAATGAGCAAATTTGAAACAAAATATATCGATCAATCTGGAGAAATGAATAACTTGAAATTAGGCCAACACTGTAATTCGATTCAATTTTCTATAATGCGTAGGTACACCTGCTTATAGTTACGATATAAATTGACCTAAACGCAGTGAAATCTTTGACTGGAAACATTTGTTATGTATTATGTTATTTAAACACGCGAACTATGCAGTATCCATTATTACAGTAATATAGAACGACTATCATAAGTAGTTATAATTACATTAGGTATAATTGTGAAGAAATCATTTCATTAGACACACAGTGTGTTATAATTAATTAGCTACATACTTTTAATACATAATGCGTTGCGTAGTGAAACCCTGTACAAACGGAAAACATAAATTTGGTGTATAAAGTATATATTGAAAATTAAACTGTTTCATTCCACTATGTGTCATAATGGAATGAAAGTCTATCTTCTCATGGTGGAATGAAACAGTGTTTTTAATTTAATTTTAAATATAATCTTTTATAATCTTTTATAATCATTGGACAACATTAGTGTCATTTACGTGCCAAAGCACCTCAAAGACATAGTATAATTCATCAATTCTAGGACATTAAATCCACCTCATAATGTAAATAAATAAATATTAAATGAGAATTTCGGATACATAAAGAAATTAATCCATATTTGAAATTTTAGAGTAGCTAGTGGACGTGTTGAATTTTTCTTTCTTTAATTTTTTTAGGCAAGGCACCCGAGATCGAGTGAATTATGCCTATTTGTTAATAAATTGAATAATAAAAATACTCTTAAACAATCCATAAAATTTAATATGTTCATTGTCTCTTATTGCTGAATGCAGATATTAAATGTTTAAATGCTAACTTTTACGATTGCTTGACTTTGTTATTTTTAATTTCCATGTTTTAAATTACGCCGCTAGTTTCCAGTAATTTCCCATTCACTAATTAAAAAAATGAATTCTTAAAAACATCTAAGTACATTATTAGTACGATATGCTAAACTCACTTACCTATTGCAAGTTCTCAGTATTCTTGTTGTACTACAATGAAACACATATTAATATTACATTTGCATACATACTATTGTTGTTAGTATATGAGAAGTTATATATTCTTATTCTGCACGTTAGTATTACACATTACTTTGTATGTATTATGAACAAGCATTATACGGCTAATTGAATCTGTAATGAGCGGCTCAGTCGCCACTCTCCAAGTCTCCAGTTTCACATATCATCACATAATATGGATGATAACATTGTGATGATTACTACTACAATAATAAGACGCACTGTTAACGTTTCTAAGTACTAAGAATAATCCCAACTTAAGTCATTCCAACATATTAGCGGCATACATTGTAATTTGTATTGTAGGTAAAGAGCTTTCAGCATCAAATTATATTATTACAATTCACATTATCAAACAATGCCAAAATGTTCAGAATTGGGCTACATTTAGAATTAGGTGCTTAGTAATAATATTAACTGATTTGTCAAAGCTGCTTTTCCCTCTGTAAATTGACATTTCTCTTGATAATGTAGGTACTTACTTTATTAGATAAAATAACCATTACATTTATGTCAATTAATAATTCTATCGGGTAATCGTAGATCATATTATGTATCTATTATTCATATTATGTATCTGTCATTGGGCGCGTCCAGATAGTAGGAGAGCATGACGTTAGCACGAATTTTTTTCAGCTCCGAAAGTTCACCGAATGATTGAAGATTGGTGATTGACGTTCGGATCCTACTATCTGGACGCACCCATTCACAAATATAATGTGTATTAATTTAACTTGATTGTGTTCATAAGCTTATAATTAATTTTGTTCATACCTCTTTATTTTGTACTTTTTTATATTTATATTGACTGCCTGTTGTAGGTCCATCGTAAATAATGTTTCACTTGTTCATTTCATTTACTATGATATTGTTATTGCTACATTTATTCAATAAAGACTTGAAATTCGACTTGTATACTATATTGATTTAGTTGACATTTATTTTGTAAAACTCCATATCACTTTATGTAATTAAACACAAACTGTTTGAGTTTAACTATATTTAATAATAGGTACAGTTACCTGTAGGGTTATTCTGGACACAGTCTTAATCTTGTCTTGATTTTAACACTATGGCGCGCGCAGTGACTATTAGTCAAAAATGCGTGCATATCAACCTTGCGGTAGCGCGGTATTTTTGACTTTAGTCCCTTCGTTCGTCGTATGATTAAGATTAAGACAAGATTAAGATTGTGTCCAGAATCACCCTGCAGTTTGACAATGACTTAGTCGAAACCAGGTTACTGTAGCTATAATTAAATTTAGTAACTCATAAACTCTAGGTATAGTATAGCGTAACATTTAGGACTGAAGACGTACCTTTTTGCTGGGAGTTTCGGGTAATGGATGCGGTATGCGGCGCCCTTGAGGTCATGTTATGAGTAAACGGCGTTTTACAAATTGTATAAACAGAATGCACAAAGTTTATAAATAATGCAATATTATTTTAATGCAGTGCTAAGAACAACCACTTGAAATAATGTTGTAAGTACTTATTTGAATATGAAATCATAATATAAATAAACATTTAACATATGATATCAACTCAACACATGATCATCGCATCACTTGAGAGATACTTTGACGAAGGAAGTATTATGCGTATATAATTATTTTACCAAGTGCCAATAAAGTACCGTCTAACCAGCAAATGAAGAAATAGAGTGAGTGGCCATAAATTGAATCAAAATTGAACATAAAAGGATGGTCATGAATGTGTAGGAGAATTTATTTTGAAATTATTATTCACAGTTACTAAGTTGCTAATGTAGCAATCTATAACATGTTGGCTTGATGCCAAATAATCCTTTAGTAGTATTTATCTGTTTGATATTATATGTCTGAAGTGTACTCGTAGATATGAAGAAATAATAATCATTTTAGTCGAATTGTGATCATCTTCAAAAATGCAAGTTTTGGTGTTATGAATTTGTACACATACTATGTATCGCTTTCTCACTTTTTATTTTATTTTACTTATTCTTTGATGTACGTCACTCACAAGATTGACAATGTCCTAAAAAGACGAAAGACGTCTCTCCCGTAAATAAATCGAATATTGGAATAAAACTTTTAAAGTTTTATTTATTTCGTTTCGTTTTCAATTACAAGCAGTTTTTTATATTAATACATGACAATATCAAGTAAAATCAAATACAGAGGGTGAGATTATCGCGGCGGCTCGATTTCTTACAACTAACCCAATTTCACACAAACTTCATCATAAAATTTAAAGAAAAGAAGATTGGAGGTACAAGGTTAAAGAATAGGCGGAGAAAACAGCACTTTGAGTGATAAAATTATTCTTCCTCGCTCGTTTGAAGGCGTGATAAGTGGGGAGCTTTTTCTGGAAGGCTGACTTCTTTAACTTTATCCGATAACCTTTGGTTTTAAATTTCTATTATTTATAATTAAAAGAAATATTGTTGTTAATAGATTGATGACGACCGCGTAAACGTTGAGTAAAAAAATCAGTTAAATGTATGAGAAATTAGATGAATGTGGAGAAAGCGAAAGAAGTGTAGGAATAGAGCAATATTACGTTTCGTCTCTCTGCTACTCCACTTGGAATAGGGCGTAAGAGTAAAGATAGCTAGATAGATTAATGAGGTAAATGTTTTGTTTTATAGCAATATTCTTTATAATTTTAGACTATATTTTTTCACAGAGAAGAAAACATTATGATTATTGGGAATACCTATAAACAGATGTTGTGTAGGAAAACATTGGTATTTTTTTTGTACTTTGACATAATACGAGACAAAATCATACGACGATTTTGCTGCCAACAATATTACCGCACAAGTGGAACATTGAAGCTTATTGTTAGTATTATTGTTATAGGTATTAAGTAATGATATTATGGCTTCTACGCATTATTTTTAACGATAATATTCCAATACTTACAAACAACAATAATATATTACTAGTAACACTACATTTATACCGCATATTATTACTGCGTAAAATGAGTCAACAATACGAATGTAGGTGTCTTCACAGTCCTATGAAGAAGAAGACGACGCAATTACCAATTCTATTTCCATACATACTTCCCCCACCATTTAACTGCGTGGTTTGTGTACTGAATCCATTAATATTTAGTGCATGCGCCTAATATAAATATATCCATATTCCATGTTCCTATCTTCATATTATTACAATGTTCCATATTTACTACAACTGTATACCTATAATAATAAGTCTCGGTAGACCTACATGATAATTTGACTTGCACGTGAATGGAATTATTGTTCTACAAATTACTCTTCTGTCTTTATTATGAATACCTTTTCTTCGTGCTCAGTTTACTTTACATGTTTTTTTTTTGTTTTTCATTTCAAAACTTTAGTATTCCTCGGGTACGCAATGTTTTTTTTATTATTATTTCGCAATCAAGGAAAACACGGATCCTTCTTGGAATATCTTTGAAATTTAATAATTTATTTGTATCGCTATGTCAAAGTTTATATTCTCTTCTAGGCCGACACATATAAAGTGTTTCACTTTATAGTCCGTTTTACATCTAATATTTTATATATTATCTCCCTCATGCATAAGTCTTTTTGTACATTTAAAACTCATTGCGCCAGCTTCAGTACTGGCATTTTTCACGTACGCTCTGATAGTAGATAAGTCGAGTACGTTGTATTCGCATCACGTATTCACCTTTTGTACACGGTCCATCGGATAAACTTAATGTTTGTAAACTCTATCAATATCAGTACTGGCAGTATTGGTTTCTACGTTACTTTTATGTGCATGTTGTTTTCAAAGCAATTGATGTGTCCCGAACTGGGTCAAACCTGCCATTAGCATTATGCCTGGTGCAATTCTAGATACGATCCCATTATCGTATCCAGATATACTCGTATACCTACTTATTTTTTTCTGAAATCCAATAAAAACCACATTCTAAATTGAACCTATGTAAAATAGTCGTAAGTTTTTTTATAAAACAGTATTATTTATTTTTAATTTTATTTGTTTTATAATACGTTTCTTATGTTGTTTATAAGTACCTACTTCCGAACAAAAGTTTGCTAATCTTCTTTCAGTTTATGTTTCGAAGAAGGAGCGTGTTGTTATTTTGAATTCAATACGTTTCTCACGTAAATTGATGGTTTGTTAGTATCGGATACAATATAATGCAGTCATATAAAAATATTGGTCATTTGTATTCAGACGCCATATACAGTTTGGCGGCTGTCGTCCGGTGTGTTGAACCTCAGCCTTGTTAAACACAAACTCTGCCTTCGAATGAACTTACGGATACTTGAACTTATATGACTTTCGAGTAATTCGTCCTTAAAATTCAGTGATGTCTTCCTTTAGTAAATCCCTTTGTTAGCTGTTGATGGAACGTGGATAGTGTGTTCAATATTAGTATTGGATTTATTTTATTGCTGTACTTTGTTTAGCATCCCGTTTGTCCTTTAATGGTAAGATATTGTAGACAATGTAATGGTGATAAATTCGTGTCATTTTTATTTTTCCATTCACTCGGATTTTTTTCAACCTTTCTTTTGAAGTAATACTTTTGTCTAAATTTGTCGAGTCTGCGAAACATTCTCGAGAGTGATGGCGTCGTAAAACAAATTGTTTCACGTGAGATAAAGAATGGGAAATGTCGCGCGTCCCGTCTTCAGGTGAAAAGTTTTTGAATTTAAAATACGGTTTAGAAATTTTTCCTCTGTACATCAGCACTTCACGTAAAATGTCTCCTAACGTTTTGCATATTTTATCGTATTCTGTATAAACTATATAGCTTACACGCGGGTTGTGATTGAATTAGGAATTCCAAGTGTTTTTGTTACTCCATTAGACATTTCGATTTGAAATTATTATCTGCTAGCATAGGGAGGTAGTCTTCCCAAGTTTATCGTCTGTCGCGGGACTTGGTACGGAATACCAAGTAGCCTCGGGGTGATTTCTAACTGCTGTTATTATTTGTTCTTGAAACGTCTAGAATCGAATCTCTTCTGTCTGCCTGGGGATATTTTTATGTTCTGAAATAAACATCGTATCTACGAGTTTTGAATTTACTGATATCTTTTCCCTGTTTTTATAAGTTATCCTTTTTATTGTAAAGGGCTTCTGGCACAGACCTTCTCTAGTATTTACGAGTA
This sequence comes from Athripsodes cinereus, assembly GCA_947579605.1. Taxonomy (NCBI): domain Eukaryota; kingdom Metazoa; phylum Arthropoda; class Insecta; order Trichoptera; family Leptoceridae; genus Athripsodes; species Athripsodes cinereus. Next base: position 27,211,894 of record OX388315.1, read on the forward strand.
ATATTGAATTTTACGATCTGTTTATTGTTTGGCATGTTGAATGTTTTAGTCAACATAAGATCATCTATGTTTCAGTTTATATGCTTACACGTAACATAAAATAAATTATTTGGCAACAAGCCTTTAATTTCTGTAAATTACTCATTGTGTATAATGTAGCTTTTCCTGTTTAACGTTTTTTCTGTTCATTAATGAGTCGTGACACTGAATTTTAGTACGAGCATTCAACTCTTCTCTAAAATGTCGCAATGATCGTTATGTTAGTTAATTAATTCTCCGGACGTACAAATATATGTTTTATGAATACTGGCTTAACATTTTTATAGATAGAAAATTAAAAAAAGAAAATGCATTTTATATAGGTACGTTATTACCGTTTATATTCATATACAACTTATATCCTGAATGACAATACATTGTTTTCTCGAAAGATGTCCTAATTGTTTGGGAAATGCTGGTTTGGTTTTTAAATGAATGCGGAAGACGTATTTTTTTTCGGCGTTATTCATACGATTAAATAAGCGTTTTGTAATAACAAAATGACTTATTCACCAAAGCCAATTATTAACATGTGAACCATTTGATATTTTTTCAAAGAATTGATCCAAACTATCCAATCGCTGATCCCGGCGGGTGTTCGTAAATTATCAACAATAATATAAAACCATCCAATTCGAATGTCTTATTTTTTCATTAGCATTAAGAGGATGACCTGTGTGTTTATTATATGGAGTTAGTCTTCTAGCTAGCCCACTTATGGAATATGAGGTGATGGTATAGAATGATATATTTCCATATTTTACATGAACATTTGACATTCCAACTAAGCCCCATTTGATTCGCCTATTGGTATTGTTCAATTTGTTTGGGAGTGGGATTAGTCCATTTCATCACGTACTTCTATTATGCTCTGTATTGTTGCTAATTAGAACGTTGCGAATTATGAGCACACTAAGTGGAATATCCTATTCTGTTATACTACGGACTACCAACATAATAATATTTGACATTGTTAGTTCGAGAGACGCTTACATCATCACTGTGGAGATTATTCACAAAAAATGTCCGTCATTCGCCTCTATGTTACACAATTTGTACATGTCAATTATTCAAATGATTAATTGAACAATGTACTGTATAAAGTTAAATACGAGACGTAATTCGGTATGTTTTATACTACGCGTATGGTAGTATGTTTGGATTGCTAAAAATTGACGGAATTTTAAAATTTCATTATTTTTCATTTTTTGTACGATTGAGAATCTCGCTTCTCTCCTTTAACCCTTTAGTCTTTCCTCTGTTGGATGAATACCCCATTACTTTTATGCTACTTGTTTTTTTTAAATAGCGCCCAGACTTTTGATTATTCTTGAATTCCCCCGTTATATCATTTTATTATTCTTGAATTCAACGTGCTTTGGAATTTTTACTAATTTTGCTGAACAAAAACAACCAAAGGGTAGAAAATCTGTCCGAATACCCCATTATAATTACGAATATATTTTTGCAATCTTAACTTCATCAAACTCTATTGAAGTGCAGAAACTTTTGAAATGAAATCTTCATCGTTTTCCCCCGTAAAACTTTCTTCCGTATTAATATTATTATCTTCCATTTTATACCAGTCTTCCTCTACCGCTCTTTCCATCTGGCGATCTGGCTGTGCCCTCTTCTTTATCGCGTTATTTATTTCTCCCAAGCTTTTTTATACTATTTTACATCTCTCTTCCCATTCTTATCTCAACCTGCACTAAATGACTGTGCAATTAGCCTGCGTATTTGTACGAATAAGGATATCTGTATCTAAATGCGCTATGCTTTATACCATCCTTTCACTCGGAAATGACCCCTAATGGACGGTTACTTATCTTTATATAATAGGTTCTTTATTCTTTCTCTCACAGCCCTTCCAGCCGCTACTTGTGATGTGTTGAAAGGATCCTCATATTTTTTGTTTACGACCTTTTGGGGATTATTATTATTATTATTTCACACATTGCCGCTCTATAATATGATGTGTTTAAATTATTGTTTTCCTTCCATTTTTGTTGCTTTGGCTTTCAACAACCGGCTTGCGTTTTTGTTTCATTGTGTACATTTCGTTACCTTTAATAACCCTCTTTGTGTAAATTGCAACATTGCGTTTGGTTTTCATTAAGGTAAGTGCCCTATTATCGTCTATTATATTTTACCAGTCCCGTCATGTTTTCTTTTTCACGTTTTTTGCGTCGCTATTCCATATTTTTTTGTACTCAAAGATTTTATTTTATTTGTTTTCATAAAGATGTGATATAAAATTATACATATAATTAAAATCAGAAGGTTTAACGGTGATTTTCAGGTATCTACTTAGTATAACATATTTTTCAAACAGTTATGTCAAATTATCATTTTCAATGTTTCGTTAAAAAAAATCTTCCTTTAAGTTGAATAATAAAATATATCCATTTTTCTGAAACGCTCATTCATAATATCTATACTATGTATGCGTATGCAAACTGTGCCATAAAAAGAAGTATAAAAAGATGAAAAAATAAAATACGACGCTTGTGTTTATTCTAGGGAATAGATCCGGTCTTAAAATATCTAGAACGTTTCCCTAATGCTCCATATTCTATCTGAAAGAAATAATATTATCTAAACGCACCTTCATAACATATATAATATGTATATATTATTGCTTTGTATAATCGTGGTTATATTTTTTAGTCCTACGGGAATCGTAAGGATTATAATATTATCTTTACGTAAGGATTGTATACCTACTTTATCTATTCTACATAAAACGTAAGTACTATATTTATGCGCGTACATAACATATGTATGTATAATGTGCAGTACTGTATTCCTAGATGAATAGTGTAATACCTGTATGTATTATTATTATTCATTTTAATTTATCAGAGCGCAAAGAAATGTTGTGGAAAGAGGTGACGCAATTGGCACAGAGACGCTCTGAATGGAGGAGGCTTGTTTCTGCCCTGTCCTCCCGAGAGGAGCGTTGAGGGCGATGATGATTATTTATTTCGTATTAAGATACATCGTCTATGAGTTCATGAAACCTCCTATCTGCATTAATTAAGATTTTGCAAGAGATTTAAAAAAAAAACTATTTTGGCTGGATGAGATTTTCTAGGTAGGTATCTGATTCGTTAGTGAAAAGTGTCATAGAAATTCTATAGTATTTTGAATTTCAAGGAATGATTCGGAAATTACCCAGTATAATTTTTTATGTACATGTGAGTTTTCACGAATTATGAATGAAAAAGCAGCACTTGTGGCGAAAACTGTCCACAGTTTGACTGGTTACTGTTAGGTACATATTATGTATTATCTTTTTATCTTTGTACGTACCTTACAACTCTATGAACTTTAATTTCTAGACACAAAAAAAATATAAATAAACAATAATTATTACAAGTATGACGATAATAGGAAGCAAAATATCTTGTGACGGTGTTTGAACATTTTATTTAAATATAAAATATACTTTGTGTAATAACATTTTAGATACGGTACAATTTTTGAATACAAGTGCATGAAGTTAAACGAAGTCTATATTGTAGTCCAATAACATTTAGGTTTATGGTTTCCTATTTCTTTTATGTTTCCAATTTCGCAATTCTCCGTAATAGGATCAACCCCTTTTACTCGATGCATAAAAATTCAAATGCTTTTGGAAACTTTTGATTCACTCCTAGCTAGCATATTAGATTATTCTTATAGACTGCAATATGAAATTCATACAAGGTGAACTGGGCTTTTTCTGTGAAAGCTTCGTACGAAATTCTTGAAAAGAAACATTTTATACTTTAATTTGTGTTGCAGTGAAAAGTTTTCCGCTTTAAATCCATAATGGTTTGACTTGGTGAGTTCGTAATTATTTCTCTCCCGCTGTTATAATACACGCATTTACCTCGACTTTAATTTGACTTGTTGCGGGATATCTGAATTAGGTTAATTCTTACGAAGAAAAACTAATTCCGTTTTATTTTATTAGTTTCATTCGCTGGTCTTCTTAAGAAATATGGGAAAAGTTATATTGGGAAACGAATTAAGTTAATTATAATAGTTCTCTTGAGAGTTCATTTCAGATTTGATATTATTAACATTATCCAGTAGAATAATTTGTCGAACTGTATAATGACGTTTTTATGCATTACTTAGTTACGTTAGAAATGTTGATTAATTATGTTTGAACTTTTAAAATGCAATAACAAATTAAAAAATGTTTTCTATACTTATATCTATACTAATATATAAAGAGGAAAGATTTTATTGTTTGCATTGAATAGGGTCCGAAACTACTGAACCGATTTGAAAAATTCTTTCACTGTTGGGAAGCTACACTATCCCCGGGTAACATAGGATATATTATATTTTCAAAAAAGTTAGGGATCCTTACTAAAGCTAAATTATTTTTTTAAATACCTATCTACCCGTGCGAAGCCGCTAGTTACCTACTTATAAATTAAAAAAAAACATTAAATGAATTTTCTCAGTGTAAATAAAAGTTCCCTTTTAGAATTATAAAAAATTGTGTCACCCCAAGTCTCATCAGAAGACTTGTCGGCATGTTCACATATACACACGTACAAGTATTATCGCTTCATAAATTCGTTTATAAAGAATTTAATTTAACATAATTTAATAGAATTTAGAGTAACTGGAATGTAAAGAAATAATTGAAAGCTGTTATATTACTATAAGAGGCGGCGATAGTCGTTTATTGTTGAAGCAAATAAATAAATAAATTTATTTTTAATGTACCTACTCGTTTATTCAATTACTCGGAATGTTGACGTATATTTTTACTGTATTAAGAGCGTTTACACTGGAAGGATGAGTCCACAAACTTTGTTTATCGGTTTATGATGTCTATAGATACATTATTTTTTTATTTATTTATTTATTGATACATTTAACGGCATCAGAGCCTATTGTATAATAATAAAGTTGACAGAAAATCTGCAAAATTACATATAAAAATATTCAATACAATCATACATAAAAACAACTTTAAAAATACAAACATATATTAGAAACCAAAGAATACAAAATCACACTCATTCCTTACAATAAATATGCCAAAAAAAACTGACCAACTTCATATCCATCTAAACATGATAGTTGGGTGTTTTTGTACAGCATTTTCAATATCCACTGAATTTTCCCCTACAAGAAAATCTTAAAATATTTTTTCTTTAGTTGGTACCATGCTCACTATGGAATTTCAGCCAACAAATCATATACTTCAGTTTATTCGCGCTGATCTCTCATCACCACATAACTTTTCTCTTATTACTATGTTCTGTATATAAAATATCACAAGTAGGTAATGTGTGACTCTGTAATAGTTTCCACTATAAATGTAATAATTCACCTTAATTTCCGTTCTTTCTCGATTCATATCCTTTCTCGATCACCATAATTTCAGTTTAGTTTAATGTCTTTTCACTCGCTACTGTCTTCTTTAACGCTCAATAAAATGTAGAGTTGGTAATTATTATTTTCGCGATCTTAATCGCATACATACTTGCGTAGCTGATTTTCACACTTTAATTTCTTGTACAGATAATATTGAATCACGTATTGTTATCTAACTCTTGCGTGAATGTTAGTGTTTTATTCGTCCATTGTATTATACACCTTAATAAAAAGTAGGGAACACATAGCAAGCTACATTTTTACGTGGCATCATAGACAGAATTTATTTACGGGAAATATATTGACTGCTATTGCTGACATGAACTTGGAAATCTTGACAAAAAAATTAATACTTTAGAGTGGAGATCCTTCTTTAAATAGAAGCTGATCTAATTTCTATATATTTTTATTTATTTCTCTTTATTAATCTCTTGATGTACAAAAGATTTGCATATATTAATGTGTTATACATATGTGTCTTTTAATTTTTAATCTCAGATGATATATCTATTGTAAATAGATACATACTTGTTAATATTTATTGAAGTTCAGCCAGTTCAACGTAGCATTTAAAGAGTTTGAACCTTTCCTAAAAAAATATGTATGGCAATGATTCGACGATTTTCATAGTTAACTTCAATTTAATTACTTACTACGTAGGTAGCTACAAAATATCCATATCGGTATGTAGATATCTATTAAATAACATTTTGCTTGCGTGCGTTTGTCAATATTGTGAATCATTAATATTATTCGAAATGCCGAGTACCTATAAAATCTGTTAACGGAATACTATTTTTCATCTATTTCGCATTATTACCTTTCGGGTAGTAATCAATCACCTAAACTCAGAAGTACGTATCAAAGTTTTCTCCCACTCCGGTTTTTCCAATTGCTAGCAAATTACCTTCACGTGTTTTCGTTCAACTTTTTATCTGTAGACTTTTATCGATTTTTATTGATTGAAGTTTTTGAATAAAGTTTTTCTAGCAAAGTATTCACCGCTAGAAAGTACTTCGTTTGTACGTTATTGTAAAGCTAGCTCACTGGGTCATCTTTATTCTTTTTATTTTAATTTTCGCTTTTTCTGTTGCCCTTTTCCTTGACATCTATTAATATTGTGTTTTGTATTATAATCGTTTTGTACTTTTATTATGATATGTAATTCATGTACTTAATTTATTTTGTTTCAGGTAAGAAAAGTCGCCAAGTAAATGAAGATTTTACACCAGCGTGATATCCGTTGATTTTGATGGAATTCAACCTTGTTTTTTGTAAGTTCTCCTTTTTGTAAATTCGCTATGAATTATTATTCCATTTTCATGCGTTAAGTACTTAGTTAATAGCTGTGGTAATTGCTTTAAATATTTCAGGCACTCTGTTTTCAGGATAAATATTCTAATCTGCTTTTTGTCCAACCTTTCAAACCCTTGTCTCATATCTAGACCTCACGTCGGCTCTTTCGACCTTTCCCTTTGCCTTCACTTGTGGTCTAATTACCTATGTTCTTCTTTTGGTCAATTAACTACTTCTATGTTTTTACTATTTTCCAGTTTGTATTTTATTAATTCGGAATTTGAATTTCCTTTATTTCACTATCTTTGATTATTAATTCTTGGCATTCTTTTTTTCGTTTCAGTTTAAATCACGTGTCATTGGTAGTTCTTCCTCTTTATTAGCGTTGCTTTTTTAAGTGGTAATTTCCTTTCGTGGTCATTTTTTTAATTACATTATCGATTCGTTGTAACGAATTTCATTCCTCGTCAGACTTTGATCACACGGCTTCACTTGTTGAAGTTTACTATTTTTTCCTAGCTGACTCGTGTCCACTCCTGAAAGATGTTCCATACTCTATGATCCAGGTTTTCCTGCATCGAAATGTCATTTATATGGAAATAAATAAAACAAGTGTTTTATTCTACTATTGTTTTATTCTGTGAGAGAGACGTCTTTCGTCTTATAAGGACATTGTCAATCTGATTTTGAAAATACAACAATATTCATATATATAAAAACAATATTTACAATAACAATGATAAGAGATATCATTTATATGCTTCACCATGTTTTCCTTCTGTCGCAGTGGTAGTCTCTCAAACGCTTCGAAATTGATTTCTTAGTATCCATTTCGAGACACTTTATGACTAATTGCAAGTGTAAAGTGATTGGTATTAATTCTATCATAAATATTACAAGCGTATCGTTGTAAATTAAACAGTGTGTATTATAATTTCGTTTTTTTTTGACGTGATTCATTACGAAAAATTGTGGTCAACACTTCAGTACTTATTCTTGTGACTTAAAATTTTACAAATTAACTCACTTGAAGTGCATTTGTGTATATCCAAATCAGAAATGATCTGAATTGATAGATATTATTACTCATTCGTTTTCATGCACATCTTTATTTCAATAACCTGGCGATATTAATTATGTTAAAAGGTTCTCTTTCTGTGTACGGATTCTTTTCAATGTTCAGTTCGTTCACTCACAGTTCTTTGAATACTGGTTTATTATTATTTGTGATATTTCTTTCAACTCTGCCTTTTCGCTTTGTATTATCTATTTTCTATGAAGTGGTATCATTGTTTGGTGCATCAATGCTCACAGTACCTATATTAATGTTATATTTTCCAAGTATTTTTTTTATAATGCAAGCTCTATGATTTTTGAAAAGAAATAATATACTTAAACCAGATTTATTATTGTGTAATATTTTTAAAACGGTTAACTACAATGTTGCAAAGGTGAAAGGTTTATTATGTTCCTACAAAAAAGCGAACAGTTATACTAACTAGTAAGTAAATGTTTTTTATTTTATTTTTTATCGTAACACTGTACAAAATATTCATCTCTTGTGAGTATTTTCGTACGTCGTTACCGTTAAGTCGTTTGGGTTGTTGTTATTAATGTTGCCATTAAAAAACTATTCACGTAGATATTGTGATGAATGACTGCATTTCAATTTAACTCAGATGACAACTATTTGTTTTTATTTTTAAGAAGTATTACTTAAAGTTCAACATATTATGAAGAATGGTGTTAGATTTGTAATAAATCAAAACGATAGGTTGTCACGTGGCCTCATTGTGAAACTTTTTCGTGTATTTTTTATTTACAAAATATATTTATGGTTAAATTATTGGTTAAAAAAATAAATACATGTCTAGCAGTATGGTTTTTATGTAAGATCTTAGAGATTTTAGGCTTTCACGACCGGCGGTATAAGTACTAACTTATGTTCCGGTTCCGGGCTATGTAGCCGTAGTCTGGTGCACTGATATTCTCACGACATTTTTCCTACAGCTGTGATAAGCATCTTCAGGGAGGGGAGGGGGGTGAGGGGTCGGTGTAAACGTCAAGCTGACTCGTGCTGCAAGCGTTTAGTATTGTTTTTGCCATTTTTGGTATGATTTTTGTTGAAAAGTCTGCCTGAAGCGATTCAACAGCGATCTAATATGTATCTGGTTTATCGACAAATACTGTATTTTAAAAGATAATATTTAAATTAAATCAAACGCTGTTTCATTCCACTATGAGATTGTTTTAATTATGAGAACGTTTTCAGGTACAATGTAGTCATCATCAGTAATAACGCAATACTAGTAAGTATGATCAAAAAAAATATTGAAGTGGTCTCATGGCATCATTAATAAAGATTAGTACCAATGATGGGGCGCGCTTGCATTCTTATTGGTACCTACTGTAAAGTGATAGTAGTATAAATTTAAGATTATAAATCATCCTATCATACTTGCAATGACACAATATACTGATTTACTATCTATATATCCATTCGTCATATGCCTACATAATATAATATTAATATTGTCACAATAAAATCATAGAGGGAGAGAGAGTAATTCGTTCACCAGTGATGTGAAATTATATATGAATAATTTCAAAGATATTCGAACATTAAATTTTACGACCCGTCTTTATGTGTTTACGTTGTGATGATAGTAATCTGGTGAATTGATTGTTCTGTGAAGATTATATGAACTCATAAAGTTGCTAAATGTATTGAAATATATCATACTTCATTTAGGACAGTTGTTGTCTGAACGAAATCTACTAATTTAATTACTACGTAGTGTGACACTAGTGTGTGAAGGTGATTTCAGCACTTATTGCGAATATTACGTGCCCTCCATTTCCTAAGAATGAATTCAGTGAAAATCATATTTTTTATTTTATTATACCTTATTTCTTTGATATGATTGCTTATATTTTTACTTTTTCTTTTTCTTAAATTGTTTCAATTTTTGTTGTTTTTTAAATGATATTTTTTTGTAGTTGTTACAATAAATATTACCTCGATACGGGTGCAAATCCAGTGAGGTAGTATTGAGTGTCTAAATGTAAATTTAAATTGTGAAAAATGTTATACTTTGTACTGTAAAAAATATATGGAAATAAATGAAATGATTATTATGGATTGACATAATTAATGAAATTAATTTAATATAGACCTATTGTTTCCAATTGACTTCGATTTGGAATTATTTTATTGACTCTTTCATATAATTTAATTATGCAAAATTTATTAGAAAAAATATATTCTTGACGTATGACTTTGTGATAATTGCTCGGATTTGTTTGTGTTTTGTTGTCTATAAAACTGTTTCATTTTCTGTTGTTTATTAAACTGTTTCATTAATATTCAAAAAGCTCACGACGTGTGTTGATTCTAATAAATAAATAAATTCCTATATTGATAGCATAATATATATATAAGGCTAGGAAAGATTTTTCACGTTAATAATTCACAAACATGTCATAAGTCAGGTGACATCTTTGCTAAAAGAATACCATCTCAATATTGTATTGTATATTAATCCATTGGTAAATAACGTATTTTTTTATGTTGGTGTAGTGGATGACACACCAGGCAAACTTTCAGACACATTAATAATTGTTTTGAGGTGTCGATAATAGCATATTAATTACGATAAATCACTGTGTGAATAATGTGACTGATAATAGGTACATACAATTGAAGACTTGTAACTGTTATTGGTAACAACATGTTGTAAAGTGTTACTATCACAGTGTAATATATCGATTGATACAATAAGTTTAAATATTCACACAATTATCATTATTAGTATTGGCATTATTAGCTATTATTTATAATATTCTATGTGTTATTATTATCATTATGACACAGGTGATGTAGACATACCGTAATTAGTATACTAGCAGTCAGTAATCACCGCCAATAAAATGTGAAATAATAATTATACAGGTATAGATTACATTGTAGATATATGTATGTCAATTTGTCTCCGTCTATACCTACCATAATTCCATCTCCTAAGATTGGGGTAGCTAATGTACTATCTCACTGTAATGAATATAATATATGTCCTCCCCTTCATGTCTGAAAATGTTCCAGAAATTTTTACTACCTTGCGATAAAATATAACAGAAAAAAATTGTGAAGTGAAATTACTATTTAAATCCATATTATATCAAAGAAATCTTGATCTCTATCCAAAGAAGTCTGATAGATCCCTCTTCACCAAAGAGTTGGAGGGCGATTCTTTGCCGGATGCTTCACAGAAAAAATACATTTCATTTGTATAAATGTATTTCGAATGTTAAATGTTTGCAAAAAATTAACAACATATTGAAATTTGAATAATATTATTGTTCATATCATAATTATCATATTTGAATCATATTAAGAAATGGATCAAACTTGATCATGTGGGAAGGCGATTCTTTGCTGGATACATCACGGAAAAATTCAAAAAATATGTAAATGCATTTAAATTGTATAAATATATTAAGAATTAATTACCAATAACTACACATTTGAATTTAAATCATGTTATTGTTTAAACTAGTCATTGATATTTAAATCTTCAATTAGTATTGAAAAATCATACAAATTATATAGCATAATTTACTTTACTGTGAATTGTCGTGATTTATTTATTCGTTCTAGTCGGTTTATTTATTTATTTATGTAATGTTTTAATTATATCACCTCAAAGTATTTATGCAAATTATGCTGTAGGTTGTAATTTACACGAATAGTTGTCTGGCGGAATGTATCGCGTAAACATTATGGTTTCGTTTTATTTATAGGTAATGGAGATACAATTACGGTTACAAATAATTATCGGTTAATTTTATTACACATTAACCTGCTTCGTGTTTTGTTTTTATTATTAAGAGAATCTGAATAAATGCATTCATTGTTCATACGAGAAGTATAATGTTATTCTGTTGTTTGATAAAATATTCAAATCATCATTATCAGTTGCTCTACAGCCCGTTGTGAGCCTTGGCCTCCTCCAACTTTCACCTCCATCTCCCCCTATCTTGGCATGCACTCTTCCAATCCCTGATGATGATTCTGGGTGATTTTATTTTGACGCCGTTTAACAGTCCATAGACAGCGTCAAGGGCGCCGGTGAAGAGTTCAGTTTTAAATTTGCTTCTGAAGTTGGTGAAAGTCTGACTATCTCTCAGTGGCACCGGTGGGCGATTCCACGTAACCGGTCCAACAATACCAAATGCCCTCTCATAGAAGTTAGACTTACCGGCTTATTTACTTACCCTGATGCCAATGATGTCTACATCTCTCTGTACACCATCCATCCAACGAAGTTTGGGTCTACCAACGCTACGTCTACATTGTGGTCTTGTATGAAGGAGAGATTTGAACAAATGCATTCGTTGTTCAAAAGTACATATATAATGTTTTTCTGTTGTTTGATAAAATATTCAAATACATACTCGTATATTTTGAATGAACAAAGTTGTAATTTAATCATTTTACACTAGACAGAGGAAATGAATGAATTGTATTATCAATCTGTGTGATGTTCACTGTTTCCGGTGTAGGGAACTAAATGAATAACTATAATAATAATTTAATCTATTATTTATATATACAATAAATTTCTCTTTATGCCGTTCATTACAAATTATCGTTAGATTGGTTATTTTATTTGTTTGTTTATTGACCATGGAGTTTATGTTTGAACGAATAAATAATATTTAAATTTAATTATGTATTTTATTACTGGATGTGGATAACTGTTGAGATATTGAGATGTTTGTAAACATAGTATTGGTTTAATTATAAACACATCACAATAATAATTCAATTCTGGATGGAATGGCGATTGCGTGGGACTTATAAGCTTGGAGGTTTTAATCAAGTCAGATTTTATTTAGATTTAATTTGTATGTAATAATTAATTAATGATCCTGCAGTGAAGACTACATAATATTTTGACCACAAGTATTTTTAATTCGCTTTACTATATTAATTAGATCTTTACGTTAAATAAAGACGTCCACCAATATGCTGCAAGAGATCAAGAGAGGCAAGTTTTTGCTTCTATGACAAGACTTTTCGTGTCGCAGGACCGGTCATCTGAAATTGACTTCCCGATGACCTTCGTAAAAACCAATCAATAACAACGTTCAGGGGCAAATTGAAGAAATATCTCTTCTAACATAGTTTCCCGCGCCCTTGAGATGGATGCTCCATCAGACTGCGCTGAATAAATCATACGTCATACATACATTGCCTTGCGTATAAAATTATGCGACAACTGCGTCTATGATATGTTCAAAGCATTTTATAATATCTTTTGATATTTAATTAGGGGAAAAAATTACTGTGGTCAGATTCTCTGCATGATCAAGCAAATTTTCTGTTTTTGTTGAGTACCATAACAGTAAATAATTTTTTTTTAATGATAAAGTATGATAGATGTTTGTAATCTCTGTGAAAAAATATCTGCAGTCACATCAAAATATTTCTTTCAGCTGACCTTGCATGAAATTTATAGAATATTCCATGGAATACTATTGTCATACAATTGATTGATTGATTGTAAGTCGCTGGATTTTAAGGTGTGGGCTTCCCCACAATGACTTTTTTGATTAATAATTCTGTTTGGTCATTCCGTTTTCAGCCACTTGTCAATCATACTTTATGATATCGATACATTTATCTTAATGTTAACCCATATTATACTTGTAATAATATTTTTGTGTATTCACCCTTGTCCTTGATATACATTAAAATCATATCAAAACATATGACTTTCATCATATTTATGCTATCTGCTTCGTCTCTTAAATGATATAATCTACTTCGCTGAGTAATTTTATAATATCGTTACCTGACAATAAAAGGGTTCCATTTAACAAAAACGAAAATCAGAGAAAGATTGAATATTCGAAGACTCTTTATATACATACTTTATAATATTTTTTCAATGAGTTAAAACATTCGATACGATATGTAAATACGTAAGTAAATAAATGGTAATAATTAATCATCGGAAACATCAATAGTTTATATTTAAATGATTACTAATAAGATTTATTATTCACATTATTCGAGTAGGTATTTATTTATTATGGATCGTACAGTTATAACAATAAATACAGTATAACAATTAATTATAACAGTGAGCAAACCAATAAAGATCTCTTCCTTACCAACTAGTTATTAGAAATAGATGTGTTTTATTTAACAATAAATAAGGTAAGAACATATACCCACACAAAATCCACAAATTTAATCTTTCAAAATAGTGTAGATTATGTCAAATGGTACCTACTGGATAAATTAATATCTCGTTCACTCTTTCTAAGATTTTCGATACCAGCTTTGATTCTTTAAAGATATTGTAAATACTTTGCACGTCCTGCGAAAATTTTCAATTCCTTTATTGCATCAGACAGATCTATTAAATTTTATTCTAATTAATTACGTACTACAACTTACATATATAATCATAAACAACAAGATTGCAATAAAAATACCTGCACTTGTTTATAATAAACTCAACAGGTTTTATATCGAGACACCAGTATAATAATATTATCATATCGGAGTTGATATAAATAATTATTATGGATTATTTTATGATTAGCTCTTGTGTAGGTGTTGCTGTTTGCTTTGTTTTATTTTTCTCTATGGGAATAGGTTAATTGAGCCATTAAATCTGCGACATGAAGTAATTACGTGGTTCATAAACACCCACGTCGCGTTGTGTTCTTTTTTATGGAGATAAGATCAACACGTCTTTTTGGTGAAGAGAAAATTATTAAATTATGCTTTTACGACTTGTAGTCCCCGGTAAAGAAAAGGCCATCCACTCATTTCTGTAAGTTTTCAAGTATGCTGCACAAAGCAGGTGTTTGTAGAACCTCACATAATAAGTAAACACCTACGATTCAGCGATGAGGCATACCACCCATTCCGAATCTCATATTTAGGTTGACATAGAGAGGAGATTCTGCATGTTTATTATTTGCAGTTTGTCCGCTGGCTAACCCTCTTGTAGGATATGCCGTTGTAGCAAAGTAGAACTAGTAAAACTTTTACAATATTCTTTAAGTTTTTCTTATTAGTTTAACGGATTCTTTTGAAATAATTATTTTAAATTCGTATTTATGATAAAAAATTATCATAACCTTTTGGGTGGGCGAAGAAAACGCTTTTACTGGTACTAAATACAAACATTCTAAACGTTACGGAAAAAAATATTTAACTGTATGTTTATAAGTTTTGATTTGTGCAAAAACGAACTCAGCTACTGCACATAATTATTTGTACAAAAAATCTTCACTAATTACCCACTTGGTTACATCAGCGTTGTTGATGGCTGTTTGATGGAAGTTTTTTTTCTAAACATGTCTGTCAAACTCATCAAAATGATGTGCATTAGGTAGATATATGTATGTGGTATCGTTTATCACATCATCGTTTTTAATATATTTTTTTCCAAGTTTGTTGTTGCGATGCGTTGCAGTGTAGTTAGTACTTACCCATATCATCATCAACTAATTGAATACACGTACTTATGTTTGTCGTGAGTTAATTTGGAGTTAATGAACTTGGGATTCGCACCTTCGCCGTCGGAGATAGTATTGCCATTCATATTTTGTCGCAGACTTCGGTAATATTTGATTCGTCAAATTTGATTTGATCTACTGTGACTCCTACATACAATTATCAAAGTCGCGTGTGTCAATATCTTTCATCGACAATTATATACCGAGTAAGTATGTACGTAAAATCTCGCGATATCAATTTGTCGACGGATCGTCGACCTCATTAACGGTTATGTTCGATTATTTCTAGCGTCATTTCTAATATTGAATCTGCATGATTAGGTCAATTTCCTTGGTAATGACTCTTTGTGTCTAATTTTAGTCAAATATTGATGAAAGTTTTTACAAATAATAAAAAAAAAACTTTATCGCTACCTTAATGCAGAACTAGCTTAAGTTGAAATTTTGGTCAGACTGAGTTAAGTATTAAGAAACAAGAAATGATAATAATAGATACGAGATAATTTAACGAATGAGAGTTATTAGATTCCTTAATAATAATGCTTGTTAAAATTTGCTTTAATAATTTTAAATATTTTTTTAATTATTACAAAAACAAAGCTTAAATCTGATACTTTGAAAAATTATCCAAAAACACTTAGGCTAGTTCTGCATTAAGGTAGCGTTTTGTCTATCAGATTTCAATATATGGTTGATTAAACTTTTCACTACCTGCTGTTTATTAAATTGTTGTTATTTTATTCCATTAACGGTTTCCGATGAAGAACTCTATTTGTTGTTATTGACTGAAATAATAATTCGATTGTTTGTAATCCAAATAACAAATAATGCATGAGTAAACATGGATAGTTTTTAATTTCAATAAAGTTTTATTAAAAACAACACAAAATAGCTTTTCGTTTGTCTGCTTTCATTCGTAATTCATTCTCCATTTAATAAAATGTTTATTTTCCGATTTCAATTAGTGCTCGACGAATCAACAACTTTTTGTAATGTTGCAGTTGATAGAATCATTTCACATCAGTGGATTACAGTCGGTTTTTAAATATGTACGAGTATACAAAATACCATATTTTATCTTGTGTGAATATGGTGGATATTTTATGGATGTTTGTACTTCCATTCCATTTCGTTTCATCGATAATTGCGCAGTAATTACTTAATAGCTATTTCCGAAAAAAAAATGCTTTTACCGTGATTATATTCCAATTCTGGGTTTTACATACCCAATTCTCGTATGGAGTGGTATACTACATATTATTATATACATCACAGAAAATATTAAATACTATTGGAAGGGTAGGTTTGGCGTAAAATTTTTCGTTATGAATGAAATTAATTAATAATGTGAATATTTTTAATTAAATTGTCCGCTAATAACAATCCGAATTTTTTTTTAAATTGGAGAAATACTTTTCTTTCAAAAGTTAGATCTTTTTGTTGTATCCATGAACACGTCGCTATATCGTCCCTCGTCTGACTAACTGTCGTAACTGACTTTTTTGGCAAAATTGAGTTATGACCGCCACCATGTATTGTGATTTGATACGCATGTTCTCACCGAAGATCACAGCTGTAGCTGCTGCCATTATCCTGGAACAGCTTTCTGATTTGTTGTCGTATCTACGAATTAATCAAAATAATATCTTACTAACGGACGTAAGTGCAGATACTACAGTTAGTGTGATTTTTTATAAATGAAAAACATATCCAATGTAGGTCCTATCTTGAAATACGATACTTAGTATAGACATTAACTGGGAATAACTTTTTATTTATTTTCACATAGGATAGTATTTTTCTTTGTTGGAATCATTTAAGTAGAAATTCTCAATATCCCGATCATAATTTAAGTACTGAAAAAATTAATATGTCAAATATTTACGAAGTGCAGCCACAAGATTTTGAAGTTGACGGCTCACTGAGGGAAATACTAAGAAAAAAATCTTCTAAGGTCAATAAAAATAAATAAAAATAAACAACTAAAAGATCACAGAATGGAGTATATGACCCAAGTATCCAAAAATATTGTTGCATAGTGAATACTAAAACCTGCGTGAAACATTGAAATTTGTTAGGCAGCATCTCGTCAATGTTTTCTTTTCAACGAATATACTCCCGAAATAATTTGAGAAAATTTTCGGAGTCTTGAAGAAATTTTACAATTTATTATCATCATCTGCTAGACGGACATCAGATATGCCGGGCATTTTTTTAAAATACATAAGTGTTGGAAAAAAAACGGTTGAAACAGCTATCGATAGTTATATATATCGATAGGATTTTAGATAAAGAAAATCGAGGCGATCGAAAAGCTTTTTACATTGATCTGAGAATGAGTCGCAATATTGAGGAACAAATTGAGAGATTTCCAAAAGTTGAGTCTCACTATTGTCGTGAAAAGACGACATGAAAATACTTGCATAGTGACTTGACATTGAGAAACATGTACGCTATGTTTCTGGATACTTTGAAAAACAATACTGAAAAACTAGGTTTTGTATCATACAGAAGAGTTTTAATATAAAAAAAAACCTGTCTTTCCATCTACCGAAAAAGAATCAGTGTAGCTTGTGAACGACATATTGCGAAAGCTCAGAAGATGTTAAAACTAAATTGAAAAATCAATATCTTAAGCATGAAAATGAAAAAAAATACTTGTTCGTCCTGCTAGAATGGTTGGCAAAACAAAAGCTCAGCAAGATTCTATAACACAGTGTGCTACGTTTGATATGCAGCAAGTTATCAACTTACCAATCAGCAATGTAAGGGCAGTTTTCTATAAAAGACGTTTATTAGTATATAACTTCACAATATACGATATACCTTATGGTGAGTGCTATCGTTACACGTGGCATGAAGGTGCAAGCAAGAAGGGTTCCTCTAAAATTTAATCTGCGATTTTTCTTTTCTGAATATGTACTCGTATGATGAAAAATGTTATAAAAAGTATATTTATTTGCCGACTGCTGTTGCGGTTAAAACAAAAATTCAATAATCGCTTCTACCTTAATTTACTTTATAAATAATTCAAGAAATAATAATGAAATAAAATAACGTATCTGTTCCATGTCACGGACAAAGTGAAGGCGATTCGGTACACAGTGCTATTAACTATGCGCTTAAGAAAAGTGGTAATATCTTTGTTCCTAGTCAATTACTTCCTGTTTTCAAATTAGCAGGTAGAAACAAACCTTACATCGTTACACCCCTCAACTGTTCAGATTTTTTGGATTTTAAGAAATTATCCATTGAGCTACGTCTTCTTTCCCTTCGAATGACGACACAGGGCTAAATGTAAACTGAACGGAGATGACGTAATTTTCAGTAGAAAAACACAGTCTTACTAAGTTTTCTTTTAAAACTAGTGATGGCGAAACAAATTATCGTTCAATATACTTGAAACGACAAGTATTTAACATAATATTGCATAACGAGATTTCTCAACTCAAATCCACTCCATCTAAAATTTCCCAGGCAAAATCTGCTGACTCGATGTCTTTGACTACTGGCGATACACCGATGATAAGATTACTCAAGCACGCTGAGTTTTATAAGTCCCTCCATCACTAAATTCGTTGTTTTGAAAATAATCACGAAATTTTATTTATTAACATCTGATGATGAGGATGAGAATTCTCGAACACCATAATCTGCATAATAATTTATTTTTTAGTGATTTACTATCATTTTATTTCCCATAAAACTGCTCTTATTACAGTGTAAACACTCTTGTTAATTAATATACTTTCTTAAATTATAAAATCGTTTTATTTTCACCTTTGACTCTTAAAATAGTTAAGTCCTATCTGAGCATAACTAAATATGGCCATGGGAAAAAAGTCTCACAAAGGGTCCTATCTACTTTGACGGTGCATAAAAATAAATCCAATATACTTATGGAAATTTAATTATCACAAAAATAATTCAGAGATTCATAAAAATACAAATAAAATAATAAAATACATTTAGACTCTTTCGTTTAGCTGGGAGAGACGAAACTATGCACGCCAAAACACTAAAAATGCTCTCCTGAACAATTTACATTTTACCAGTTACGACAGTTAGTCAGATGAGGGACGATATGTAGTAGTTCTTCATTAGTTTACAAACAACAGTAAGTATTAGTGATGCTTTCCACAGTTCATTGAAACTTCGTGAAATTACAGAGTTTATCTAGCTCTTCACATTTCAAACTGTGGTCTAGATTGCAAAGTGGTTTGCTTAGTTCTCTCGTGTGTCAAGTGGTATTTCGCTCCTGGTTTTGTCATCAGTGTATTAGAACATTTGAAAACACTGTACGTAACTCTATTACGTTCCTAGATGTCTCTTTCCACGGAATCGACAATACTTGATCCATCCTCTCGACTGGTTAATGGATCTTATTATCTTATTTGTTTGACAACTGTTTGTTGGAAATCTTCACGCACTCTGCTTTCTATACAGACATTACAGCCGCTACGTATATAAAGATATAACAATGATATTGTTAATAACAACTATCTACCGCTATTATCATTGTGCTTTACGTACTTTGTGTAAGTACCACTACCGTTAATTAGTTTCTTGCGTAACACTTGGCTTATTGTATGTGCGTTTTTTTTTTATCTGAACGTTGAGTTTCTTCGCTTAATTATGATGACGGGATATTCATCTTTGAAATTTTCGTGCGCCGTAGCTTATCTGTTTTTCATTGATTCGATTATTATTTGTTTGAAACTTGTTTGTATGTATCATTTAGTAGTGGTTCTCTTATGTTCAATTGTAAATTCATTCCTGTCTAATTGATTTTTTAAATCTGTTCGTTGTTCGACGAATAGGTGTGATCTCCCCAGAATACCTATTGATTTGCAGCTCATGTTTTGTTTTTAATTTCTTCATATTTATTATTCTGTGTTAATTTAAATAAATGTTTATCTAATGAACAATCAAATAATCATCTAGTAAATGTCTCTGTGCTCTCATTTATGCTATTGTTTTGACCTTAGTCTTAAATTATGTGGGTTTTAATTTTATGCAATTTAGGAAATATGAGAATTGATGACTCAGAACACATTACTAGATACAAACAATTGCCTAAAATAATGTTAGCCTCGACATTTATACAGCAGTCTGCAGTCCACAAATAACAATAAATGCTTGCATATTAATAATTCTATTAGTGAAGATGACCCAAATTTGGCCAGCGCAGCGCACTTAACACTATTCTATTGTGAATGTATTATGATCATTATATATTATCTATTTATTTGTATTTTGTAGTAAGTGGGCCGTGACTTTTCATAAATTTGTGACACATTTATCACATTAGTTGTTCATTAAATAGTATTGTTTAGTCTATCTTAACATTTACCTAATGATTGTGGATAACGATGGTTATTGTCTGTTTCCGTCCTTTCAGGAAGTTACCAATAATTTAACATTCATTATTTTTTCATTTTTACTGAATTTCTATATTACTTACTTACTTACTTACTTATGCAGCTATTCCAATCCACTGCTGAACATAAGCCTCCCCCATATGTCTCCAGACATCTCTGTCCTGAGCTTTCTGCATCCAGTCACCAGCGATCCTTCTAATGTCGTCTGACCAACGTGTTGGAGGTCTTCCTCTACTCCTTTTATCTTCACGAGGTTTCCACTCCACTACCCTTTTTGTCCATCTTTGATCTTTAAGTCTAGCAACTTGCCCTGCCAATTTCTATACCTGTGCAATAAAAACTATATCTATAACATGGTTAGATTAGGATACCTAATATTATGCTTAAATTTCTACAAAACGGGTTATATATAATTAATATTTATAAGATTATGGCATTCCTTCCCTTGTGGAACGATTTGTGCCAAGTTCGATATATTGAGAAGGTATAATGTCATTTATCTATATAATAATATATATTTTATCGCAGATTTTAAAATTTTGACATACCTATACAGAAAGGGTCTCAGTTTGCAAAAGGCAAAACATGTTGATCGGATACTGGACTTCAGTTATCTCGTGATACAAATCGTACGAGACTCTTATTGGGCAACCGAAAAAGAGATTAAATATAAAATTGCACGGGATTGCGAGCGATTATACTCCAGTTTAGTGTCGATTATAGAAGATATTTGAAAAGACTTCCAATTTTAACCCCGTTCTTACAAACTGACAGAAATAATTCACGTTACTACTTACATTATTATTATCTACTTTGAACTGGAGTGAACGTAGTAATAATTTCATAATGTGAGTAATAGAATTAGTTCCGCACGGATTTCATCATTATCCACCACTCAGTGTCGCTTCGTTATTCGCTTGCTGGTGTGCTTTGCTTCTGTTTATCTAAGTGGTAATCGCTCGTAACTTGATATACCCAGAGTACACCATTTTTACAAACACCAAGATTACATGGCAATAACCGAGTGCGTCCATAGATTTTTTGAACAATTACACTTTGCTTGCTTTGATTTAGTGATGTAAGGAAATGAAAGTTATGATGTTAGATGCCAACAAGAAAGAATTTTTGCAGATTTTTTCGGTATTTTGAAAGAAGTAGGATGCATTTTTAAAGATGTTATTTACTTTGAATTCTGATCTTATTTTCTCTCTTCTTCTTTCCATTCATTTCTTGTTAAAAAACTCTTCAATCCAAAGTCTTCCACTTGTAAACTCATTGCACTCTTCACATCTCTATATTTGGCCGGTTCTTTTCCCAAACCTTTCATAATTTGTTTATTTATTTACATAACAAACGGCTGTTTTACAAATAACATAATTATTATATAAAAAAAACAATCATGTGAAATATGCATAAGTAAAGAGTGTAATACAAAAAAATAAACAGAAATAACATGCTACAAATTAATTTCAAATAGGTAAGTACTAGTATATGTAATGGATAAAATAATTACATAAACACTAATACAAGTGTAAAAGACAAAAAAAGAAGGATATATTTATGTAGACAAATACAGGTTGGTTTCTAATACTTATTTTTTTGTGATCTTTAGTAGTGACTCAAGTAGGTACTAATTGAAATTTTCTTTATCAGATTTCTTAAAAGTAACTTAGGAAGATTGTATAGACTTAATCAATTATGATGAACTTAAATTTGAGCATTTTGTGAAATTCCGTTCATTGTGTTCCATTATTCAAAGTTCTAATCATTGCGCTTTCAAGAGTTATTCTCTTTTCATTAATATTTCAAAGACTTGAGATATCTGAGAAGAGACAATGAGACAATTCTTCCTTAACAGTTTTCCCGTCTTTATCAACTAAGTAGGTATTATGTAAATAATATCTACTTCATTGCATATCGTCGGTGGCCCCATAAAACCTCCCATGAGTCATTTATTTTAAAATTTAGATATTTATCAAAAATCATAACAAATCATTCGTCTCGTTGAGCTGAAAGATTCACTGAAAAACTTATTCAGAGGAACTAAATCTCTTACTTGCTCCTTTTTCTTGGGTTATTCATATGTAGGTTGGTACTTAAAAAATGATTTTATAAAATTGCTCAAATCATGCCTAGAAATTCAACATACTCGTACTATAGAATATATCTTTCACGTAACGAATCAGACACATGGAAAATGTTCTATACTACACTACTATACTATACCCTCACGCCGTGCTCCAAGTGGGATAAGCTAGAGAACAGAATGCCATTTCCATCTATTCCTTACATACTTCTTTCGCTTATTCTACATTCGTACAATTGCTCTCGCACGTCGTTTTCTCTTATAACACACGCCTGTCCTTGAGACTTTGATCCATGTGGTTCTCCGACGCCCGCGCATCTTCACTTCCCTTCTTTCAGAAATTGTCATGCAGCGAAACAGTTTTTTTTGTGCCTTGATAAAATGCATATAGGAAGTTTCACGAATCCATCGACGCTATACTAAATGGCGTCACTTTATCCCTTTTGAAAAACACTGTTTTAACATTAACTTGCCTTTACGAAGTGACACGTTTTCTCAGTAAACTTGTAATAACATCTCGACGACAATGGATAGACTTTCTTTAAACAATGACGGGTAAAGCCACTCGCAAGTTTCAAGTAGGTACTCGTGCAATCCACGTCTAGTTATTTTAATAAAGAACATATAGGTTACATTGTAGTAGTAGTTTGTTGTTCATTTTGTATTGAATTATTTCTTAATAGTAATGAACTTTCATGGTCTAAAGGTTTCTTTCATTTTTACACTGTCGTATGTCTTTACAGCGTTATTTGCAGATGCGGTAGTCAGTGAGTTCCTTATACATATTTTACTATCATATTTTATTTGTCGCATTGGCCACGTAGTCAGGTTCTTCTTCTTCTTCTTCTTAGTCAGCCATCTCTCCACTGCTGGATAAAGGCCTCTTCCAAACTCTTCCAATCGTTGCGGTCCTGTGCCCTCTGTATCCATTTCCTTCCCGCGATTGGAGTAATGTCGTCAGTCCATCTCTTTTGTGGTCTGCCGATGCTTCTTTTGCTACTCCATGGTCGCCATTTGAGGATTCTAGGAGTCCATCTACCGTCGTTTCGTCTCAAACATGACGTCATGTAGTCAGGTTACGAAAACTAAATTATTATGAACAATAATGAAACAGATATGAAAGTTTATCATCACAGATTATAACTATTTACATTTGCATCATAGATTAATTGCACTATGAATGATGTAGTTATGTATTTAAGATTGAATAATGTATTCGATTATATGTTTGATACCAGATTGTTAAAGACTTTGGCCGTTTGTCGTTGAATAAAATAAATAAGAATATCGTTGAAGAAATCACTATAAAGTGATAATCTTGCCTCTGCATAAATTCATATTTTTTCTTGTGTAAATTGATCTGTTGATTTTGTCATGTCAATGATGATGTGAAAGGTGTATAAAAGAAATAAATAAATATATAAATTTTACATCCTTTATATAATAATTATGATTACAATGTCAGAAGTATTCTGAATAGAAGTATCTCAATAGGCATTATAATAATAATAACTAGATTTTTTTGAGATGCGCCGTTTTGTGGAAAAGCCACCGCAAGGGCCCATTCAAGCATTATAACACTTCCTGAACAATAGGGTCTTCAACCCTAGTAATAATAATAGCTAGATTTTTTTAAATGCGCCGTTTTGTGGAAAAACCACCGGGCCTATTCAAGAATAGTAGCACCTCCTGAACAATAGGGTCTTTAACCCTGGTTTGAAAACCTTATATTATATTGGTTCAATGTATCGTTCTGGTAGGTAACACTAGAATGTTGTTATTATTTCATTTGTTTTTGAGTTAATATCACAGTAAATACTTGGGTTAAAATATTTGGGTTAGTTGGAAGAGATCGCGCCTTTGCGATAAACTCGCCCTCTGTATATTGATTTATTTGATTTGAATGTATACCTTTTATGTAATTGTTTTTTATCAATGTACAGTAAATTAATCCCGTGGAGCACCCGGTAATGAATTGGTCTCCCACTCTTCTGCGTAAGTTTTCGAGTGTCCTGTAAAAGGCAGGTGTTCGAAAAAATTGAGACATTTTACATCTTAAATTCAGCGATGAGGTTTGCCACCCATCCTGAATGTCTTGATTTTATATTGGCACGGAGAGGACAGTATGCATGTTTCTTACATACAGCTGATCTGCTGGCTACCCCACTTGTGGGATGTGCCGTGATGGTATAATAATAATAATAACAGTAAAGAATGAATACATAAATATTGTTGAAGGGTGTTTGTGTTCACACTGTGAAAATTCATATTCAATATTTATAAGACAATCAAAACACTGTTATAATTTTCACCACATTTATTCAAACTCAAACTCGGCGAAAACGTTAGAGTTTGAATAAATGTGGTGAAAATTATAACAGTGTTTTGATTGTCTTATAAATAATAAATAAATAAATAAATACCTATATTGATAAGCTCAATGTTACCAATCAATTTAATTCTTACTAATAAACAATTAGTTTGTCTAAATATATCGTTTTGTTAACGATTCCACGAAACACTCAAATAATATATATTGATAGTCATTAATTAATATAAGCTTTGTCGGCACAGCCCGTTAATGTATTTCAATTATTTATTTTGATGCTTTGTTGTACATACTCTCGTAATTCAACAAATAAATAGTTTCGAATCCAATGTGTCTGTGTAACTGAAAAAATTATAAAATTATATATGGAAGAAAACACAATTGGTTTTAGTTTTACTCAAAAAATAGTGACCTGGTTTCGACTTATAAAGTCATTGTCAAACTGATAGCATCATGTAATAGCATCAGTTTGACAACGACTTTATAACTCGAAACCAGGTCACTGCTCATTAAAATCTTTTAGTAATACTAAAACCAATTGTGTTTTCTTCCATATATTATTAACATGGAGTTTTAAAAAATTAACGTCGACTCAATAAATAACTTATAAAATTATATTTTGGAAGTATCCAGCATGCGGTACCCATACTAGATATCCCAGAACAATATTTACATGGGTATGAAGCTGTCATTGGGGTTAATGAGGGAGAATATCGGAGACTTGCGCATATCGTAAAATGTAATAATAAATATTGGCACGAAGAGGACAGTTTGCATGTTTCTTACATGCAGCTGATCTGCTGGCTACCCCACTTGTGGGATATGCCGTGATGGTATAGTAGTAGTAGTAATAATAAATAAATAAATATCGTCCGGTAGCTTAATTGGAGAATGCACACCTCGCGAAAAAATTGGATTGCGGGCTCAACTTTCGTCCGGGGTGCTACCAAATAAGGTATCTTTGTCTTTAATTACGAAATTATATTTTATTTTAACTTATTGTGTACCTACGTATTTTTTTCGTATAGCCATATCAACAGTTTTCATAGAAAATGTAATAAAAGAACAATATTGTACAACTATAATCTTCTTACTAATCCCACATATAATTACAAATGGACAAAGATATTATATTCTATACAAATATTTTGTTTACTGTCTCAAATATATAAAGTTTTTATATCCAACCGAAATAATTCCAGTATGGACTTTTGTCATTTGCCTTTAAAAAAAAAACACTCATAGTATGAAATTTCATGTTTGGGTGTTTTGTCCAAAAACGGAATTGCTTGCGGGTTGTAAATTTAATGTTGCTTTATAGCAACACTCCATTTACGATGTGCTTGGTTGTTTGCCGTATCAATCCAACGTAATATATTATGATTGTTTACTTTGTGCATATTATTATGTTTGTTTACTTTTAATTGGATGACTCTCTGATATGGCGGTATTGTATTGATTGATTCATTCATTGTTACCTGGGGAGATACATATCTACTTCAGATAGTAATTATTATTATCTCCAATGTGTATTTTACCGCTCGAACGGATTCTCTGTTTTGATACTAAAAAGTGAACCTCGATGTTTTCTTTTCATTTATTTATTTATATTGTTGTTTATTTTGCTTTCATTTTATTCAATCCGATTCATGTTTTTAATGGAATAGAGATTCTATTATTTTTCGATAATCTTTTTAGTAAAGGTTACAAACAGTTTTCGGGAGTGTGATAATCATAAAATCATGGCTTGAAATCTCCTCTTTTAAAAATCTTGTTAATTTGAACAAATTTATTGTATTTGCATTATATTCATTTTTCGCAAGTCTTCAGAATTGCAATAGTTATAGGTAGATTAAAAGTTTGTCTGACACCCCATTTGGTCTTGTTTAAAATATTCCTGTTTGCTTATTTCGTATTGGCAAAAATACTTTTATAATAATTATTAAATTATCAATTTGACATATTATTACACCATCAAATTTTTTTGTCATTTATATAGTAGGCAGGTACTTATTGCTCGGTTCTAGTTTCTTCATTCATTGTTTTTTTACTAAATTGTGTTACGTTTGTGTTGATTTTAAGAATAATGTGTAAAAATCTAGCAAAGACTCAGGCCGTAAATTGAGAGTAAATTAATAAATTCTCACAATAAATAATTTTCTATTCGAAAATGTCTATAACTATTATTTGCAACGGCTAGAAGTGATGAACTAAAAATTTCACATTTTTTAAATTCTTCGTACTCTTTGCGTGGATTAATAATTATACATTTATGTATTGGACTAAACAATAATTTACAACTTTTTTCATAAGACACACATACCATGCTGAGATTTAGCCGTATAATATTTATATTGTATTAATTATTCAGTTTTTCAGCATCGCGATATTTACCCACCTAAGTAAGCTGTGCGGTGAAGATTTAATATTCATCCCTTTTATCCCTCGCGGGACGGGCTTGCACCCCTCTGTTATGTATTCATTATTATATAATTAAATTAATTAACTTTTACTGAATATAATATAAGCGCCAGATGACATTTTGACGCAGAGGCACTACCTACCATCTCATAGTGACAGTGCAAGATTTTGAGGTTGACAAAAAACACCTCCATCACTTACAACCGTTTCGTGCAAACTTTCAGGATTTTGAGGTTGTCGAAAAACAGCTTTATCACTCACAAGCGGTTCGTGCAAACTTTCAGAATTTTGAGGTTGATAAAAAACACCTTCACCTTTTTCAACCGGTTCGTTTAAACTTTCAGGGTTCGCTTTATTTCTGTCTAGCGAAATCAATAGGCGGTTTACTTTCACTCAGATTAGCTTTTGAACAATATAGTCGACTAAGCATTAAATAAATATACTTAATTTTTATTATATTTTAAGGTTAGGAAAATAATATGGTTTAGTATGGTAAAACTTAAATAAAATAAATTTCTACAAAACGGTATAGTCTTTTTATTTGCAGGATCGTGCGAACCGAAGTTTGCACTTTATTTATTCGACTTTCACGGTGTTTCTTACTAGACTAGAACAGCTCAGCTATAAAATAGGGCTTTATTGTTATAAAATTTACCCTTTGTACGGAAGCTTGCAACGTTTTGTCATTAATTTATTTTATTACTAAGTTGCCGAACCTGCGTCATATAAATAGGTCTTTTTTATAGTTGCATTAACTGCTAGAGTTTAAAAATATTTCTGTACCTATGTTGTTCTATTTATTATAGTTTTTTTTTATTATTGTCAAGTGTATTTTTTCTAATTGTCAGATAAAAAAAAGTGTATAAAAAGCTGGAAAATACCCTTAGATCCCTTTGAAAGTTCGAGTAGGATTCTGTGTTAAATGATAAAATATAAAGATGAGAAATGAATGAAGGCATATGGGAATATATAGAGGACAGTCATAAGACATTATTATATCTTCTTCCACGTGTTCTGGTTATCCTGTTGCGTCCGATGGGATTGCTTTCTATGGGCCCCCCGCGAAAGGAATGCATAATAAATTGATAGCAATATATTATAACCGCGGTATTAGATTACAGGGCGAAAACTATTAATCTCGATGTAGTAGGTACATTGTATCTTTTGCATTCCTCTAATACACAAATCATTCCTATCGGGTGAATTGCCGGAAAATCCTCCTTAAGAGTTATATGGTTTTCTGCAAAAAGAGTCCGGTACATGTGGAACTGTGGTACTTAGCGATCCACGTCACATATTATACACTGGAGTACCTCGCTGTTCAGTTACGGGCGAAGTAGGAATACATATTTCGACTTATGGAAATATACACAAACTGTTTGAGCAACCTGGTTTCGACTTACAAAGTCATTATCAAACTAAATTTACTGCATGCCGTGTTGTTAGTTAAATAATATTATGTCATAGTATAAACAATAATTATGTTCCTAAAAGTATGACTCTACTTATTTTTTAGTTTAGGAAAGATTGAGTGATTGATGTCTTAGTTCGATAAGAGTAAAGATTGTATAACACTGAACACCTTTAATTCAGCGAAAAGGCACGTCACAAATCCCAATTTTTTTTATATCTTTATTGACTCTGTTAGAAAGTCGGTGGGTCTCCTTTAATACTGATCACTCCTGCTTGCGGGAGATGCCGTACCTAATGTTTTAGATAGAGTAAAGAAAGTCAACGATTCCTGCGACAGTTTTCAGTTCGTTTTTAATTAATATAATATTATTATTTAGGTAGCATTAAGTGTCTACATGGACCTTAAAAGTCAATACAATGAACAGACTGGAAGCATTTGAAATGTGGCTCCATCGCCGTATGCTCAGAATTCCCTGGACCGACATGGTTACCAATACCGAAGTCCTGAGGCGAGCTAGAGTTGACAGGGAGCTGTTATCAATCATCAAGGTTCGGAAGGTTTCACATCTGGGTCATGTTCTGCGTGGGAAAAAATACCACTTTCTCCAACTGATATTGAAGGGGAAAATTGAGGGACGCCGAGGTCCCGGTAGGACACAGATGTCCTGGCTGCGAAACATAAGGGAGTGGACCGGCATCCGAAGTGTGGAAGAGCTGTTCCGAGCAGCGCAGGACAGGGACAAGTTCGCCGAGGTGATCGCCAACGTTGGGGGGACCCGACAGGGCACTTGAAGAAGAAGAAGAAGTGTCTATTGCTTACTACCGGTACCATGTTTCGGTATTTACTCCATTTTTTCAACTTTCATAATAATTTTAAGAGTTTACGACTAAACAGCTACCTGACTTTTATTACACAAACATCCTATGAATTTGCGCCTTTCGTGGTAATGCCGTAAAACCTCAAATGAAATAGATACATTTTTTTCATCGTGATATGGTTTATCCAAAGGGTTCGTCTGTGAGGCGAATATTATGGTCGTTAATTAGCCGCTTGATGTGTAAGTTTATGATACACGTATTCATATTATTTTCCAATAAAAAATAATGAAATGGTTGGTATGGTACGGTGTAAAAGTTTTGCACTCAAAGTGATATTTTTGTAAAGTTTTATTGGACACTTAATAGTATTTAGTCTTCAAAACTTGTTTTTTACTACTATCACACCGTCACAGCATATCCCTTAAGTGGGGTAGCAAAAAAATTACACGTTTAGGATAGTTGGCATATTTCATCGCTGAATTTGAAATTTAAAAAGTTTGTTTTCGAACACCTGCCTTTAACAGGATACCTGAAACTTACGGAAAGAGAGGGAGACCTGTTCGCTACTGTGTCCTCCACGGAATAAATTTTATCGGTAAATTATAAAAGATATTGAAATGAAATAAAATATATAGTAATTCAACTGGTGACATTATTAATTTGAAAATTAAGTGGAATTACAAAAAAATATTTCATCTAAAATTCTCATTGTAATGAACTTTCATCTAGAATCGTCGGTCGATAAATTAAACTTTATATTGGAAATTAAATCATCATTTTGAAAAATTATATTCTATTTTACAAAATCAAAACATGCGTACATTGTAAATAATGATGTAAGTAAGTATTGTAAATAATGGTGAATGTATTAAAATTGTTATGTATATTTTGTGCCCTTTAATATTTATGTAATATTTTATACAAGCGTATGTAACCCGGCATCGCTCGGGTTTAATTAAATAGAAAACCTTGCAAATACATGGGTTAAAACAACAAAATCTTATTGAAAAAAAAAACGGAGTAAGCACTTACGTGGATAAAAGAAGTAAAAAGCTCTTCCCAATGAGAAAACTTAATTTTTGACTCCCTACATGCCCATAGCTTAGTAACAATAAATAGGTAGGTACCTACATCATAAAAAGCATTGCAAATCTCTAAATGAAAAATCTTGAAGTTTGATACCTCACATGCCCATATTTAGGTAAAAAAAATAGGTAGGTACCTACATCGAAAAAAGTGCTGAAAAACTCTTCCCAATGAAAAATCATGAAGTTTGATACCTCACATGCCCATACTTAGGTAAAAAAAATAGGTAGGTACCTACATCGAAAAAAGTGCTGAAAAACTCTTCCCAATGAAAAATCATGAAGTTTGATACCTCACATGCCCATACTTAGGTAAAAAAAATAGGTAGGTACCTACATCGAAAAAAGTGCTGAAAAACTCTTCCCAATGAAAAATCATGAAGTTTGATACCTCACATGCCCATATTTAGTTAAAAAAAATAGGTAGGTGCCAACATCGAAAAAAGTGCTAAAAACCTCTTCCCATTGAAAAATCTTGAAGTTTGACACCTCAGATGTTCACATTTATGTAAAAAAATAATAAGTAGGCACCTACATGGAAAAAAAAGTACTAAAAACCTCGTCCCGATGAAAAAGCTTGAAGTTAAGAAATTCCACATATTGGTAGGTACCTACATGGAAAAAGTGCTAAAAACCTCTTCCAAATGAAAAATATGTGAGCTCGACACCTCGAAAGCTCATATTTTATTTAGAAAAATAGGCGGGTACCTACGTGCAAAAACTACTAAAAACCTCATCTTAATGTAAAAACTCGAAGATTGTCATCCCAAATTTCTATAAGAAAAAAAGGGTATACATCCCTTTTCGTGAAAAAATTGTAGTCACATAAATGTTAAAATATTATAATTGTCCACATTCGAATTTGTATTTTTGGTTTGCAGTGCATAAATGGGTATTTGCTATGAAATTAAAAAAAGTCAAGAATAAATTGTCATATAAGTATTTACTCTTTATTCCCAAAAAACCTTAAAAATGGATTATCTGCATCCTTCAATATTTCAGAATATTTTACTATCAAATATTTCATATTTTATGTAAAAAATATTAGGTGAAAATAAATAGGTTCCCACTCATTGAAAATCATTTAAC
The DNA here is from genome assembly GCA_947579605.1 of Athripsodes cinereus. Taxonomy (NCBI): domain Eukaryota; kingdom Metazoa; phylum Arthropoda; class Insecta; order Trichoptera; family Leptoceridae; genus Athripsodes; species Athripsodes cinereus. The sequence goes on from OX388315.1 coordinate 27,243,781, forward strand.
ATTGTTTATGGATTTTATAGGTAAAACTATTATTATTCTACAGTATAGTTTTCTATGGTTTCATAATGTCTTCCATTATGAAAATAGCCCAATATGTCAAAAATATGCAATTTTTATTCACGTAATTCAAGAGCTTTTCTCATTAGCAAACACGATATTTTATTACGAAAATAAACCCTAAATATTTAGTTTCAGAATTGTTGTATTTATTGTTACATCCATTTTGATATTAATTCAATACAATGAAAAATGTTTGACTGTGAATATTGCTATTTACTAAATCTTGCATTAATTTTACATACATTTTGTTGCTAATTTTGTGACATGGTCGCATTAAAATTAAAATATCTTTATCAATACGTAAGATATTTAAAATGTTTTTAGCCTTAAACCTGCCCAGAAGATGAGACCTCGTATAGAGTGTATTATTTTACTTCGGTCTTTCCTAATTTCCGAGTCCATTAAGGACATACGTACATACATACATACATACATACATACATACGAACGGACTCAAATATTTATGTGTGGATTAGGATGCCCTATAGACTGATAAAATAATATTATTAACACTCCTCGTATGCAGGGCGTTTAGCAGTTGGAGAAATTAATGGTCTGAGGGTCGACGTTTTGTGAACTACATATCGAATGTCCAGTTACACAACTCAACAAGTAGAAATGTCTTATATTCGAAGAATCGCATTTTTTTATAATTTAAGTATATTTATATTATGCTTAAAAAAACACGATGGAAAGTGAAATAAACTTATAATATTCGCACCGGTAAAGGCTTACGATTTATTTGTTCCGTTCAATAGTTAAACAATTCGAAATACTTATTTGTGAAATTGACAATTGAAAAGGTTCGTTCGGTTGTTTTTGGGTCCGGTCTAAATTATTCCACTCCAATAGTTTGCGACAAACATCGCCTTGATTGAAGAGTTATGAGTAAAGGGTAGAATGTGGAAGTGTTTTATTTTTAACGTTCCTCATAAAAGCGATGCGAATCATAGAATGTAAATGTTTTAGTTGTTGATATATTGGTTTATAGGTAGTTTATTATGACATAACTTCTGAATTGGCATTGCATTAATACATATTTTGAAAGAAATATTGAGATAAAAGAGGGTAGGAATGTATGCCAAATACTCCCTCACATAATCTGATGTCTCAGTAATCGAGGCACTCCTACTTATTCGCCGCTTTTCTAAGGGTGGGTTTGTGTAAATACATATTATTAATAAAGATCCCTTCCAAATGTATGTCAGTTGAACATGTTGCAACTTCACTCCCTGTATCGGTACATCTCTTCCTAGGGTTCCAGAAAACACATAAAATATATTATTTTATTATGGTGTTATATTATAGTGGTTTATTTTCTAGTAGGCATTATTATTATTTATTGCATACTTAAACGTTTTTCAGTGTCTGTATTCTGTATATGGGTTACTAGGTATAAGTTTATATATTATACAATATTTGTATTTCCCTTGTGAAAGATAAAATAATTTCTCTGTAATGCTCCGAATCGAAATAGGTGATATGGAACATGAACCAGAGCCTATTTCCTTTAGCCGTATTAAAATAGAATATTTGAAAAGCATTCTTGTGTAATTGATATTAATTTACTTATTTTATTCTTTCTCTCTCCCAAAACCAAGATCCTGCTGGTGCAATCACTCATCTTCCCCATGCTCGATTATGCTGATATATGTTATTTGGATCTCACTGTTGAGTTGCTAAACAAATTGGAACGTCTTCAGAATGTCTGCATCAGATATATTTTCAATTTGCGCAAATATGATCACATATCATCTTACAGACACCTGTTAAATTGGAAAACTATTAGTCAGAAAAGAGACATACATATCCTCTGTTTCCTGTTTAAGGTGTTATCAGATCCTAACTATCCAGTATATCTCAGGGACAGATTCCAATTTGCCGCAGAGCATGGACTTCCACTCAGGTCTGGGAATAATAGGTTGCTTTTAATTCCTTCACATCATTCCGATTATTATTCATCATCTTTCAGTATCCACGGCGCTAGACTCTGGAACCTGCTTCCTCCCACAATCCGTACCAGCTCATCGTTTTCTTCATTTAAAAATAGATTGGTCTCTAGATGATGTTTTTTTTATGTAACTTATTGACACTTAATAAAGAGCTCTTTTTCCTTTCCCCCCCCCCCCCTCCCCCCCTCTCCCTTGTCCTCACCAGGAGTGCACAGATATCTATTTTATTTTATTTATTAATATTAATACTTATTTCTGAAATGCAAGTTTCAATAATTGTTTTGCACATGTATCACATGTTTAATTTGTTTTTATTAAAGTATTTTATGTTATGTTATCTTATGTATGTATGTATTATTATTTATTGTATCTGTGTATTAATTATGTATGTATAAATTAGATTATTTATTTATAAATTTAAAATTTCTTCTCTTTGGGTTCCTATATTTTTAATTATTTCTTTTCTTTTTTTATTATTTTGGGTAGGCTTTTTTTTTTTTTTTTAAGGTTGACTGGAAGACGTTGCCTAGCAACAAGTCCGCCTTTTGGGCAAATTTTGTTAATTGTCACGTTTTGTAATGTTGTATTTTATTGTTTATGTATTTCTGTAAAATTATGGTCAATAAAGTTTTATTTATTTATTCATTCATGAACAATAGTACACTACAGAACAGACCATATATTATATACATAAACACTATCATACAAGACAAATAAAGCATCAATATATCGCCATATTTATAAGTGTACACATTTTGAGATTACAGGTAAATTATATTTTCAATAGCCCATAATATGGTTGCCATATACAAAAAAATAATAAAACAACTTATAAGAAAGAGAAAAATACACGAAAGAAAAAAATAATAGAAATAAATAAGACTTATTCTGTATTATAATAAATAATTAATTTGTCAAATAAATAAAATAAATCTAACCCACATTCACCTGTTTCACACACACAAACAATGAGAACTTATAAATCACTGTAACTATGATAGAGATGAAAGAAAATATGGAAAAGGAAAATCCTATAGATGTCGAGAAACAATATAAATATATAGGTAGGTATGTATGAAATTTGAAAAAAAAAATGTGTAACAACAATGCATTTGAGATGTGGTTCTTCAGGAGAATTCTGGCAATAGCCTGGGGAGACCACATCTCATATGACGATGTTGTTAAAGAATCGTAGGAGGAAAGTACCTGACGAAGACCATCTCAGAAAGTCGCGCTAGACAACACCTGTCGTAGTTCGTCTCGAAAATATTCTACAATAAATAAATAGAGGGGACGGCTGAGGGGACAAATCCTAGGAAGTGTCCACGTCAATATGTACCAGTATATTTGTTTCATGGAGCATCCTGCTAATAAATGATCTCCCACTCTCTTCGAAAATTTACGAGTGTCCTGTAAAAGGCATTTGTTTACATCTTAAATTTGGCGATGAGGTTTGCTACTCTTCCTGAATGTCTTATTTTTTGTTGACATGGAGAGGACAGCCTGTGTGTTTTATCACATGCAGTTGGCCTGCTATTAACCCCACCCGTGGGATATGTCGTGATGGTATAGTAGCTGTATTTGTGCCATGAATATTTTTGTAAAGAGCTGGTTGCCCTGAATTGCGTTGATGTTCGCGAATTTGACTAGATCTATTATAATTTTATAATACGCGTTTATTGACGATTTATTACTAGATTGTATTATGATTATGTGATTTTTATTACTTTTTTAATTTATTGTTTACAAAATTCAAATGTTTGTTTATACAACATAAACAACGGTGTAACGATGTTTTGTTTTGTGAATTCAAATGTGAGTAAAATGTGTTTTGTTTATATACAGTTAGATTTATGTGTGCAAGGTGTTAAATGATGTACCATATATTAATAAATGTTAAGTTCTATCATTCGTGTTCATAAAACTTTTATAAATACTACTGTCTTTGGGAGATTGATGACTCTGGGTGATACTTTCAAAACAGCTACATATTAATCATACTAAATTCGGTCATTTGCTAATTCACTCACGCCTCACAAGCGCCATTCCTCATTTCCTTGCATACATCTTTCGCTTCCGTCACTGTCATACAATTCCTATTACATACTCTCTTATTCAGTGTGCTCAACACGTGTCTTGTAAGATCTGATTTATAATTACGATCTCTCAACTTTTTACCATACATCCTTCTCATTTCTACTGCATGTATGCCGCTTTCATCCTTCACTAGCTATATCCACGTCTCACTTTCATACATCAATGTTGGCGCTTAAATGCCAGAGTGGACTAATATTTTTATACCCTGCAACTTCTCTCCTTTCAATATTGGTTGAACACTTTCCGTCTCTCTCGAACAAACTACCCACATGCGTTAACTTTCTCACTTTAACACTTCGTTGTCACGCATTACCTGGCACACCTACTACTTTCTTGTTTCTTCTGTCAAATAGCTTGATTCTATTGTGAATTGAAAAAAACACCATTTAGTTAACATCCAAGTGACTTTATTAATTACGGTTACTAATATTCGGAGACTCTCGACTCCCTCTTCAGGCCATTACAAAAAATTAATGTTTTTAGTTTTTTTTCGCATTCATTCATGCAGTTTACGACACATTTTATTTGTGTTTCAATGATTTCTGCTACATAATACGTGTTGGGCTTGTTAGTATCGAAGATTCTTGAAAGAACTGTTAATTATTATTATTATTTGGATGATTTGTAAAGCGCCGTTTTGTAAAAAAAAAAAACCACCTCAAGGACGCTCTTTGCTAACTAAGGTTGTGCCAGGATTATTCCGTGAGAATATGCAATTAATCACAGGAAGATTAACTTTTATTTATGCAAGTCGATAAAAGTCCTGTAAGAAGAGTCTTGAATGAAGCAAGATGGATACCGAACATCATACCTAATATTATTTTTGATTGCAAACACGTATTGCAGATAGGTACTTGATGACGCATTGTTCCTGCGTTGCATCTACATCCTATGATACGTCATGACTTGTTTTATAGCCACTCATTACACAGTAATGCAGAATAATACAGTCCATCTACCTCATGCATAATACTTTACCTATGTACAGCTACAGATATACCTATATGGCGAGTTTGCGACCCATTTCCGCTTAGCACACTTAGCAGTTTAGCATCAATAATGCCCTTCCTGTGCGTCGTGTATCAGCTCAACTTCTTACCTCATCACATGCATTACTATCTTACTCATGTTTGTACGTAATTTATAGTTTATTAGTATATGTGCAATTGTTGGATAACTATACGAGATCGGCCTAAGTAAAACTTTGTTCTTCATACTATATTTACCGTGCTTTTCGTAGACCCTTTCCCAGACTAGATCGGTTCCAGAATGCATGTATACCATTTGTGTATAGTTTAAAAAAATATGACTTTTTCTCAATTTCGTGCCGAACTTAAATGCCCAATATTCAAAAAATCTCGCGATCTATAGGTATATACTTTGTTCAACGTTATGAAGCTCAATTCCTCTCAATACCTTTTTAAGCATTTTGAATACTTGTCTACAAATGTACATCGTCTTGGATCTCAGAATAATCAGTTACTTGCTTACCCAGCCCACAACACATCTTTTTTCATTTCATCATTCACGACCCATGCAATTAAAATGCGGAATAATCTGCCTTGCAATATTAGAAAATCCTCTACGCTACACGTTTTCAAAAATTACTCAACCTGTAATATGATCGATTTTTTATCCTCAACCGTTCTTTCCCGTGCGCTAATCCTTCATTTGTAGTATTCATTACTGGAAACTATGACATATATAATGTTCCTTTCAGGACTAAGATTCTAATTATAACTTAGTTTAGTATTAATTGTTCACATTTAGTATTAATTACACACATTGTCAACATAATGTCACACATTATTATATCTCAAAATAATAAATTTTATTGATCAATAAACCATCGATGTAAACATTCATTGTGAATGTAAAAATCAATTATAATTTACGTTTGGGTGATTGAATCATCGCTTAATTTAAAATGGAAATCTTGCAAGTTTTCTAAATATAATACTATTGTAATTATTATATTTAACTCATAATCCATTTTAAGTAATCTTCTATACGAATAAAATTCGGTTAATTTGATGTATTTGCATGGTTCTTATTATTTTACGAACTGATAGGAATAAAATCATATTTTAAAAAAGCAAAGTGATATAAAATTCATCCAATTTGTTAACCGCATTTTTCATTAAACAGTGTTGCGGTGTAGAAACAAGGAGGGAAATTGGTTTAATAAATAAATAAATAATAAATGAGAATGTGTGTTTTAAAATATTCGGTTTTTCTCATCCAACGTTGAAAATAAAATGTTTATTTATTTATGTATCATTTAAAATGCAATCGAATTATTCCGCCTACAATTGCTGCTGCCTTTGTGGCCGCCGTTTGTTTTACAATAAATTAATATATATTCATGAACCTTTTCATCCCTTAACGGATTATCATTTAAATAAAACCTTTTGTGTTCATCCAGAAAAGCCTTGTATTATTGTGCCGGCGCCACGTACGCCTCGCGCACTTTTCAGTATTCATTCTCTCACGGTTGATCTCAATGACAATGTAACAAATACTTGAAGCCGAGCTTACGTGAATATTGTTACTATATTCTGCTTGAGCTTTTCTTTTAAATTTGTTATTCAACGCATACCCCCGTGTGTCTTTATTTGGAAAATATGAAATATTCGTAACCGCCATTCGAGTATTTCTTTTTTGTACGATAAGAATTTTGTTTCACTTGAGATTAGTGTTGTTCATTTGGTTATTAATTTGAAAGAATTAATCGAAATTGGTAATATCAAGAATCTCTTTCAAAAGGATGTTGATCTAATGGTTTCGTTTCCTTTTTTGTATTAAATACTATAAAGAATACAATATGATTTAATGACATAATATATCGTCACAAGAGCGTTGTCATGACACAAATACAGACAGAAATAAATTATTTTAGAAAATTACTTTTGTTTTCTCTTCTGCAATTACAATCTTGTTCTCACCGTAAGGCACATATACTTAACTATGTAAGATTAAAACTTTACCAAATGTAGTTTGTCTTTATTTTAGTCCATATAGTCAGATCCATTTGTTTCCTTCGTCATTGTTCAGCGACACTATTACAGGCAATAATAATAAATCCTGCATCTCCTACAAATTGCTCTGCAATCCAATGTGAAGTTAAATCGTCTGTGTAATAAAAATAATACACCCGGTGTATATTTTCTATAATATATGGTGGGAGGAAGGTATGCTGTGAGTACAACTAGAGTGCTTTTACTTTTGTAACAGGGATGCCTGAAGAATCGATTATTATTAACTTCATTGGGAATAGACATTCCGTGATGTTGGAAACTTATTCATTGAAAACATAACCCTTCCTTGAACAGTCTGTTTATCTAGATTTGCAAAATGCCGTTGTTTATTGTTTCAACTTTTTTAAATTATTTATTACGTATCACTGGGACAATTTTCTGATTCGTCTATTATTTAATATGATTACGTACCCTAATTAATCAGTGTTCGATTTCCACAATATCCGTATCGTGCCATCTGACGAGATAATATTATTATGTTTTAATCGCATTTAATAAATCGTCATCCCATCTTTCCATTTTTATCATAAACGGACGGAGTGCGTTGTTGCAACTTTCGAGAGAATCCATTCAATCGATATGACATACGAAAAAAGTCTTCGAATGTTTCTAAATTGAAATAATTGTTAAATGTTGTGAAGCAAAAAAGATATTTTGTCCCACTTCAGGGTTTGCTTAACACAGTGTACTCGTAAGCATCACTAGAAGGTTATTATGTGTTCCTGCCCTATTCTTACATACATGCTCTGCTCTTGTCTATAATATATAGGTAGGTACTACCACCGCAAGTTTGACGATATTGGTTTTTATACCATTACTCCCCAATATTTCTTATCCAGACTTCAGCTTTCTGGTATTATTATTATTATTATTGTAAGTTTGCTCCAGATACGATTTCCTCAACGTTTTTCTCTTTGGTTTTCATACTACCATCGGAAATAATTATACCAATTATGAAGGATTTTTATATCAGCTCCGACCAGCCTGACTTTTCTGTTAATTAATATTTTGCACTTTACTTCCTCGTTCGCGTTCCACTACATTGAGTTTGCCTATTGAACCGCAAAACTATTCAATCCGCATGCAAATATATGAACATTTATAGGATAATTTGGAATTTAACACGAAGTTTGATAGTAGCTTAAGCAGTGTATCACGATATTAGAATACTGCGCTATATCTATAATTTCTTACCAGGTGTGTGGAATAATACATTTATAAATGGTTGATTTTTTAGAGCCTCCGGATCATGACGCGTGATTTTTCCTACTCCATCAATTTCACCAGCATTATTTATTGAATCACGCATTGTAAGAACAAATTGAGTTAAAATTAATATTTTAATTAAAAAGTATTCATATTAAAATGTAGGTGTTCGTTTAAACATTCAACTATGAGGCAGCCACCTATCCTGAATGTCTTATTTTTCGATCAACACGGAGAGAATGATCTGTATGTTTATTAAGATGTAATTATTCCGCTAGCTACCCCACTTGGGAAAAATGCCGTGAAGGTATAGTTGTAGTATACTATTTCCTAGAATGGAAGCTTTTAAATTGCTTTTAAGTTTTCATTTACATATAGGTACATTTTTTATTGGAACATTAAAAACCAATGGGAAATTGAATATAAGGTTCTACAACTAAAATACTACATATTATTTATCTGACCATTTTATTCACAGTATTTATGTTTAATTTCCTACCTGTTCCTCCAATGAAAGCTTTATGTGCAAAAGAAAAAGAAACGGAAGCTTAATTTAAATATGGAAAGATCTTGTTTAATATATTTTCTTTCTGAATAACAATAACAACGTAAAAGCTGTTTATTGTTATTTGCTACTTGTGATTCTAACGGTCGGCGCTTCATTTAAAACGACAATGACTTCATCAAGAAAAAATAAACAAACTCTTTATGACATCGTTTGTCAAATTAAATATGTTTTTATTTTTTTTAAAACCCTCATTAAATTCTCGTCTCGTTTGTTTTTGTTTCCTAAAGTAGGGAGATGTGTAATATTTAAATTGAAAAATATCATTTAGCATTTTTCTATGAATTCATTTTTTGAATTAATTAGTTTCATTTGTGTGTTTTTTTTAGTTTACGTTTTTATTTTTTGCTCTCTTATCTTTTATAAGAAGCTTTTTAAAATGGAAACTTGTAAAATATCTAGAAATTCAGTGTAGGAAAAACAGTTTTTCGCTATAATTGAACTAATTTGGAAGAAATTGAAACCGACAAATTTATTGTTTCGCCCTCAAAATATTAAATTTATTCAAATCTTTCCGTTTCATAACAAATTAGGATTTTATTTTGTTTTTTTATTCAATCTTGGCTAGTCGCAGAGGTTCTTTTGTTATCGAGTTTTCGTATTGTATCAAATATATATTTCATTCTACACACTATAATAATAGCTATTAGTTTCATTTTATCGATAATTAATAACAAACATACTGGCAACACCATCTCCGGGTGCGGCGGGAGTGCTGTGAAAACATTCCGATGTTTACATTAGATTCCATTTAACGCTTTAATAACATCAAAACGCCACTGTATCCCTTCTCATCCCCTATTCGGCGTATATGTCCGACTTGTTAATTCTAATCCTCCGTTCTCGAGAAACGCGATGTTTTAGCTATTCTCGATTTTCCGAACGAAAATATCATGTTATATATTTATTTTTCGTATCTAAACCCAGAAAAAAAAATCAAACTGATCTCCAGTACTGTGCAAAACCCACAGCACGTGGAGGTGCGTCAAAAATATCCTCCATTGTGCCTGTGACAGGACACAATGGACACTCCAAAAATATCCTCCATTGTGCCTGTGACAGGACACAATGGACACTCCAAAAATATCCTCCATTGTGCCTGTGACAGGACACAATGGACACTCCAAAAATATCCTCCATTGTGCCTGTGACAGGACACAATGGACACTCCAAAAATATCCTCCATTGTGCCTGTGACAGGACACAATGGACACTCCAAAAATATCCTCCATTGTGCCTGTGACAGGACACAATGGACACTCCAAAAATATCCTCCATTGTGCCTGTGACAGGACACAATGGACACTCCAACAAGTCTGGCATGGTCTGTGCTGCACCGTAGTCACACGCTCCAGTTTCGTTTTTTAGGGAGCACCATCTAATTTCTTAATTTAATTTTATATTTTGGGCCTTCCAAAAGGTATTTTACTATTTTGTGAGCTTTTTTCAATGAAACATTTATGAAAAAGCATTTTAATTTTTTTTTTATATTAATCAAATTTTCACAACTTCTGTTTTTCTAGATTAAAAACTCCAAAAAAGATTCCAATTTTTTTTCAAAATCATTTTGTGGATGGGAAAAATATTCACTACTTCCTAAATAAAAAAAAACAAAAGTCATCTGTAACTTTCACTACCATTTGCAAAATGGTTTATCGAATAATCGAGATTTTTTAAGCTCTTTAACCCTTCAGTAATTTTGTATGCGGCACTCGTACTGGGTGCAGCTACAATAGTATATATATACTGCACAAGTAAGTTTGTATGTTGGTACTGCCTCTGAACTGCAATATCCAGTTACGCGTCTATTATAATGCAGACATTCCAACTGACTTTTCACTACTTGACATCCCCCATGGAGCACGTACGCCCAATTTGAGGGTAGCACTGTACGTGTTAAATTTATATTTTATTTCTCTACTTCACGCGTGATTTTAAAGCGCACATTTTTTTTTATTCAAAATGTGACTATTGTACATACATTTAGTGTTAATATTTTTACAATAATTTTTCAACTCTGTCATACGATGTCCATTGGAATGAATTGAAATATGATGTGTACCGGGTTTTTTTTTACACTTTATTCAAAAAAACTTTTCAAATATGTTTTTTCAAACGGAATTATATTTGAAAAATTGTTTTGGTCGCTTATACTTTAGTAAACAGTACCTAGGTAAATAATATGTTCACATTATTTTCACGCAGTCATATCTGGTAATTCCTTTCCGCCAAAAAAATTCCTACATATTGCTACGTGTGTGGTTTCAATTAACCACGTTCTCACATAACAAGTAAATTATGCTTCGTCCAACGGTCGAACACACAATTTATTACAAAAGCAAAATTAGAACAATGAACAAAGTTTCAAACTGAACTATAAGAAGCAAAATACATATTCTCTAGAGTATTACTGTTATAAATATAGATCTATATGCTCGTTAAGTAGTCTAGGGGTATTAAGAAGTAAAGGGCCTATACTCGTTGTTTATGTCTAGGGGTTTCTTACAAGTGTATAGGGCCCTTTTTACTTGGCTCTGGGCGAGAGAGGCCTCTGTGTCATGCTTACCCTTAAGTTCACAAGCTGTCTGGTTACCAGGAACTCCTTACTCCGTCACTTCCTTCAGTATACCATTTATAACTCATTGAATAGAATCTTCATATTATGTATCAAAGCAAATTTATAGATATATCCATGTAAACAACAAAATTATATATCATGTGAAACAATGATTAACCAAAAGTACATCATACCCTTCAAAGAAAGTTGATATTTTATTTCCATCAATGGAGCCTTTCATTTAGCTCTTTGTTATCTTTATAGTGAGATAATAGGGTCTTCCTTCCAATGGTTGGTCAAGGATTCGAACCTTTGTGACATAACTACTCCAAGTATAAACTAGGTTATTGGAAGAATATATACAAGGAGGCGAAGAGATGTACTTTAGTATTATTAAGAGTATTGAATCTACTTGTGGGTATACAAAATGAATTTCAACAGAAAGAAATCGTATGGTAAGTGATTTACATTTATTGTGTAAAAATATACATTACATAACAAGACAGTTACTTTCAAAGTAAATTTGTAGGGAATATTATTCCATACAATACGCAAAATTATGAAAGTACTGCCATATTTGGATAGAGATAGTAAAACACACAATGGTAATTATTAAATACACCAACCTTGGTATTACAAATATAAATCAATACCTGGATTATCGTGTGATCTATAAACTGTAATTGGAATCATTCATTCTTCATTCAAACTCAAGATCTTATATTATTACACAAAGGAAATTAATATATAACTAGTTCAATGATAATATGAACTCAGTTATGAAAAAATTATCATTATATACAATATACAGTAGTAATATAGTCACTTACAGATAGACAGGCGAGCAGGAGTTGAATAACACAAAGACGAGTATGTTACTGATGACGTATTTTGCACACATTGACGGTAGAAGGCAGGATCGTGAAAGAAACATACTCTGATGCTTCTATGGCGGTCGCTGGTTATACCCAAAGACGTACAGGGGTGTGGTGGTGTCAGAATCAGATAGATCCTGTCCTCAGGATGGATGATATCACTACTTCTCAAGTGATAAGAGAAATATTATACGTTTCAACACTATTCTCAGTGTCAAAGGAAGAAGGCGTCACTATTTCCATAGTCTGTCCAAGCATATACGGATGGTCATTTAATCACTCTCATAACAAGGGTCGTGACCAGAAAAGTTAAGAGAGGATCATCACGATCTCATAGGAATGAGTGGTCATCGATAATCCACTGATGCGCAATATACAGACTCCCGTGTTGAAGAGGTATTCGTTGCCGACCTCGGAACCCATTCATGTTTTAATTAAATTTATATCACTGAGCAAGTATAAAGAATTGTTTAAGTGATTTTTTTTGAATCCTAACATTGAATAGTTGTTCAGAAACAATGGGATATCTCATTTCGCACGGATATGTAAAATGGCGGCAACAGCAAAAACCACGCCCAAAATCATACAAATGCTACATCACTCAAAAAAAAACTCAAAATGTTATCTTAATATCACTTCGATAACGTAATCTATATAACTCAAAGGATACTCAAGCCTGTTCACAATATTATTCGGTTTATCGATTACTATTGATTATTAATAAGAATTATTATAGTACACTAATGTTGGCGGTAAATCCGGTCACGCGCATAACAATTGACACAGGTTGTTTTAAAGTACATTATTACACGGCACACAATAAGAATTATTTTATGAACGCAGGAGGACAACAAGATTGATCATTACACTGTTAGGAAGATTGACACCAATTATCTATCAATACTATTAACTTGTCGTAATTACTACGGTGACTGTCCGCCGCGAGGGTAGAGTGGGTACTGGCCACCCTATACGTGTGGACTAACCCATCGTAAAGGAGCAACTCTTTCGTCATAACGGACTTCGAAAAGACGTTAGAAAAAAGAACATTCTATGGACATCACGTGTTAGTGGTGATGAGTGCACCATTCGTCTCCAGCCGACGGTATCCGAGAATACCCGACTCCTGGTGGAGAGAATATAATATTATTATTATTTATTATTGAGTGACGACAAAGGACAACTATGAATTATTGGTATAGCAGTGGATATGAACGTATTACGCGTTGAATATTTTAATGCGTAGCAATATTTCATTACTGAGCTTGTATAAATCCATTTGAAAACAACCAGTAAATGGATATACCGTTGTTCAATGTTTATGATTTTTTACTACTACTACTACTACGCCATTACGGCGTATCCTACGTCTTCTATGTGGCAACATAAAATTAAGACATTCAGGATGAGTAGCAAACCCCATCGCTGAATTTGAGATGTGAAATGTCTTTATTTTTCGAACACCTGCCTTTTACAGGACACGGTCAGCTTTTTTTAGTAGTTTTTAATTACCTGATATTTATTTGCATCTTAACAGGGACACAAACAGTCTTATCACAAATAATATGATTGGCGTATGTTTATGAATAAATAAATGTTGACATAACTATGAAAATCGATAAGTGGATCAGCCAAGCCCCTGTTATTACTAGTAGGGTACATAATCATAAACATCATATCGAAATAATAAAACAAATGTTTTATTCTACTAACGGTTTATTATGTGAGAGAGACGTCTTTCGTCTGATGAGGACATTGTCAATCCTCGACATTTGATTGGATTGACAATGTCCTCATCAGACGAAAGACGTCTCTCTCACATAATAAACCGTTAGTAGAATAAAACAATTTGTTTTATTATTTCGATATGGAATTCTACTACCTAAACACCGACACAGTGAATAAACATCATAGATACTTAATTATTTGCTGAGTTTTGTTTATTTCTATTACATCAATCAAGATTATTAATTAGTTTTATAGATTATGTTCCTACTAATCCCTCTTCGTGTACGTTTAAATTTTCAGAAATGGAAATTTGATTCAAAACAGTAAAAAGAATTTACGTATTTTACAGATTTTACAAGTATACGTGGGACGTTATTTGGACGAAATTATGCTTTAATTTATTCCGTGCGATGTTGTTTTTTTAAACATCCTCATTTAAATTCGCCCACCACCATCTTAATGTCCAAGGCGATGCGATGACGTGAACCCTCTGTTGTTTACCATAATATTTAGGGCGGGGGAGGTATTCTAGTTGAACTGCTGTCCATAATCATATTATTCTTCGTGGCAGCTTAATAGGGTTTCATAATAGAAGTGTTTACGTTTTTATCTTCACAGAATTTTAATTTCTACCGTTATACGTACCAAGACGATTTAAGGAATTTGAAAATTATACTCGAATATTTCTAGAATTCTGTTAATCTTCTCCTACTACTACTATACCATCACGGCATATCCCACAAGTGGGGTAGCCAGCAGATCAGCTGTATGTAAGAAACATACAAACTGTCCTCTTTGTGCCAGTATAAAATCAAGACATTCAGGATGGGTGGCAAACCTCAACGCTGAATTTAAGATGTAAAATGTCTTATTTTTTTCGAACACCTGCCTTTTACAGGACACTCGAAAACTTACCCCCCCTTAATCTTCTCCTTCTGCTGGGAAATTATTAGTACCACATGATGGTGGGGTTCTGCCTTCTCTATTTTTCTACGCCACGTAGTTATGTCTAATGCTTGATTCTGGGTGACATCGGAGTCTCGCATTTCCTGCCTTACCATTTCGTTGCACGTACGTTTTTGCTTTCTTTCCTCTGGGGCCCCGGGCCATAATTCAAGATTCATATATATTTGTTTGGGACTAGCTGTGTGAATTGTCTATGCATGTTATGTTATGTTATCAATTTGTATCTCAAGAAAAAAATCGTTCTATCGACTATGTTATATTAATTTTCTATATTAAATTCATATTCGTTGATTCGTATAAATTTCATTCTCTCTTTTTCAGTTTTCGCTTCCAGTATTTTGAGCTGTTATATTGTGTTCTGTGGTGTGAACATTTTTCATGATTCAAAATATTTATATCTGACGTTGTCAAGGAATACATTTTTGAATGAACGAATTTTAATGCTATTCATTTTTTGATGTAAACATATTTGAAATAAACAAGTTTATCGAAATAAATAAATATTATCACGACATTTCCCATGAACGGGATGGGAAAGAAAAATAGCAATTTTATTATTTTGTGTACAACTATTTTATAAAATAAGGTACTCTGAGAATTTTCCTTCAATTTTCCTGATTTTTGGGTATGTTCTCAAAATCTATATATCTTCATTAATTTTACGTTTTTAAATGTTTCGAGTAGGTATATTGTTGTGAATTAAAACATTTTTTGGCATTTTGGAAATCACTTGGCACACTTTATTTCCTACATAACATCTTGACAATGTGGTGGGGGCTGCACCTAATCATGCATACGTGAGCCATTTTTTTAGGATGTTTGTGTAGGTACTCGAAAAATATTCCCAATTAAAAATAGAAGTAATTTTATTCTTCATCTGAAATGGTTAATCGTTTAAACGTTCACAATAATTTGTCTTTCTGCTTTATGGTTGTGAGACATGGACCATCAGCAAGAGTGAAAGCGGACGGTTGGCGGCCTTTGAAATGTGGTGCTACAGACGCATGCTTAAGATCCATTGGTCGGAGCACGTCGGAAACGAAGAAGTATTAACCAGGGTAGGCGAAAAAAGGCAACTCCTTAAGAGAATCAGCCAACAACGAGCTAACTGGATTGGCCACAACATCAGGCACCCAGGACTACTCATCGCCATCGCGGAGGGTAAGACCGAGGGGACAAATGGCAGAGGCCGACCAAGAGACGCATATATTATGGACCAACTGAAGAGGGACATGAACTGTGGCTCATACGTAGAGCTGAAAAGACTGGCTGAGAATAGAGACGAATGGAGAAGAAAAACCAAACTCGTTGCAGACCAATCCAATGGATTCTAACTCATTATTTATATACTACTACCTCTATATCCTTTCCGTGAAAAAACAAAAAAAAAATAAGACAGTATGCATGGGTGGCAAACTCATCGCTGAATTTAAAATGTAAAATGTCTATTTTTTCGGACACCTGCCTTTTACAGGACACTCGAAAAGCTTGTATAAATCTCTTTCAATTTGTATTAATTTAAGTTGCAATGTGTATTACGGTGTTTTAATAATATTCTCATATTTATAATAATTACAACAAAGTTGAGTGTGGGGGGGGGGGGCTTTACTGAACGTAACAAATTCGTTTTTAATAAAACATTATTGAAGTTTGTCATACCTCCGCAGTAATTATAATTTGTAAGAAGTTACGCGGGGAACAATACATAGAGGAGACTTCGTGATTGTGATATGTTGCGGTGTGGAAGTTATTTTCCCCTAGTTAGTTCTTCATGTTGTTATTACTAGTACAATATACCTTCGTACGGAAATGAATTTCAGAACAAAATGGGAAAACTACCCTCCATGGAGATGTGGTTACATGTCGCTAGATCGAGGGGTGGGTTAGATGATGATGGCGCTTCATTATTATTTTAATCTTTTGTCGTCATTTTAATAACCATCTTACCAATATGTATACATTATAATTAATGACATCGCGTAATTTTAAGTCATTCGATTTGTTAAATTTGTTTACTGTTTTCTCTGAAATTAAATTACTCGAGATTGTTTGTAATTGGGAAATTGTGCCTATAAATTATTATTATATATTAAATCTCAAATGTGTCTTTTAAGAATCACGTTTATCATTATTTAGTACGCAGAATTTCATTATATTTCTAATTAAATCACGTGGAAAATTTATGTATCTGTGTATAAATTTGTTCTCATCATTGTGGAGTCTTCGAAGAAGACAAGTTTCCCTATTGTTGCTGTCAATTTTTAAGTGTCTTGTAAAAGTCTGATATTCGTAAAACATCACATATAAGACATTTAAGTTAACGTAACGATGACTTATGCTACTCATCCCGAACCTCTTATTTTATATGACACGGGGAGAACTGCCTGTACATTTATTTTTAGTCAACTATGTTTCATACTTGAATAACGCGATTGTTATATTATGTTATTCTTGTCCTACTTTTGTATCTTCTATCAGTACCGTATCAGGTTCCCCCGACGTTGGCGATCACTCTGGAGAATGCTTCTCAGTGTTGCACTTTGTAGGAGTCTACATCTCCTGAGTTATCCGAGTGTGAAGTGGATCTATCTTCAATTGTGTCGTGATGTTTTAGATAGATATATAGATTTATGCGAACTAGTTTATTAACTGTGATTTATGAATCTGTCAACTGAAATAATGATCACACATGCCAGTGAGTTAGCTCATTTAAAATAACGACTCTCTTTCCTGATCCACATCATACTATTATTGTAGATCAATAAATTACTGTCTACCTATTATCACTACTGCTCATTTACATCCAAACTATTTAATGACTATATTTTTGTCTTCCAATTGTACCCACAATATGGATTAACTAATATTCCAACAGTTAACCCCTACTAAGCGACACCTTACTCACAAATATTAATTAGTAGGTACTGTTCCTAATTTATTCCTGACTTAAATCATTCCTTACAAATACATATAAAAGCTATGAATTTTTTGTATAGAATATAAATTCAATCTTCAAAAATAATTTTCTGTTCTCAATAATATAGTCACTAACTCATTTGAAAAAATACACTTTGTTGTTCTGGTTTTGACTTAATTAGGGATAATAAATAAATTTAGATGAAGAATAGGTATCTCACTCTTTTCTGTTAATTTTCGAGTGTCCTGTAAGCGGCATGTATTCGTAAAACACAACGTAAGACATTTTATATCTTTTGTTCAGTGATGCGCTATGCTAACCATCCTGAATATCTTTTTTTTCACAAGGAAGATAGCTTGAATGTTTATTACAAGCAGATGTTCTGTTAGCTACCCCACTTGTGGGAAGTGCCGTGATGGTAATATAGATTTTACTAACTGCTTGCAAAAGTGCTTTAAAATTTCTACACATTTCAATTTGCATAGTATTTTTAAGAGGACAACTTGCATGTTTGTTGCGTACAGTTGGTCCGCTGGCTATCACACTAGTGAAAAATATCGTGATAGTATAAATGAACGAATAATACATAGTTTTTTGACTATGCTGAATTAATTGAATCGGTGTTACCTTAAGACATTAACCAGGGCTAAATGGGAATTTTCTTCACTAGTTCGACTGTATAGTTACCTATTATTGTATCCGTTAGGTACACATTGGCATGTTTAGGTAACATTGCGTTGCATATAATTATCATACCATCATTGCGGTGTGAGTGGAATACAAATTGGACTTTATGGTAAATGATTCATTATTATATTCCACTTGTATTATGTGTAACCAGAAGGTACTGTCTACTATTAGGTACAGGTTAATTGTAATTTCGGCCACTAGTATTCATAGTGCGTACTAAGAGTATTATTTCATAATAATTCATAATGATTCACAGTTTCACAATAACACACAAACAATGCAACACATTGTTTTCGCGGGTTTCGTGTTATTGTTTATCGCCCTTCTATTGTTTTGTTATAAGAATTGAAGACCTTCGCAATAAATATTATATTTGTTTCATCGTCAAGCAAGTGTAAAGTGTTAGATTCTATATTCATTCTATTATTTTCTTCATTTGTAACCTACTCCAGTCTACTCGTAGAAGTAGGCATTTTCCGTCTATCTGCATGTTCTTCGATCCAAGACTGTCTTTGTACAATTGGTACAAGCGTATCTTACTATATCATATGATATTTATCACAATTTATCACAGGTCTTTCTAAAATCTGGGTTGGATTTTATGGTCTATATTTTAGATCGGTTAAATTTTCGCCTAGCAGTCACCTTGTTCACTTTTGAAGATGACTCATTTTGGCCAAACGTGCGTGACGAGTTGTATACCTATCTACGTGGTTTTATGTCCTCTCTCTAAATTTTGCCAGGAAAATGGAGTTAAATGTTAATTTTCAATATTTTTTGTATTGTTTGTTTTTTTCATATTGACTTGTCTCTAACTATTGTTTTTTTATTGTTTCAGGTGAGATACATTAGTTCTTTCTTGTTAAAAAAGAGGCTTGTCTTTCCAGAAGAGTTAACGCAACCATGTAAGTCTTTTGCTTAAGAATTGAGAAAAACTTGAGGTGATCGCTAACCTGATATCGACACTCTCTGACTCCTTTGAATCCCAATTTTGACCTTTTTTTATTTCTCAATATGAAGGTGTTCAGAGTCTATTTGGACGAATCATGAACCTAGATTTATTTTCAAAAAATAATGGGTCTGTATAATAAGTCGGTATTTCTTCTGTTACTCTTGGAAGACTTGGAAAACTTAGATACATTCAAAACACTAATTAAAAATATTCAAATAAGATATTAACAGTTTGTTGACATGATCTTTTAAATGACAAATGACACGTCCTTGCTGTTTGTATGAATGGACAACTACATGAATAGTATGTAAGTAGTGACCGGTATAAAGGCGACCAACAAGAGTATTGAGGTTAATCACGCGGTCAAGTGGGATCTAATAATACAATACAATATAGCACAACAATATATCGATTGACTTATGTAATGCTAGAAAAGATAATGAAACAAGACATAAAAACTAACGACATCGTCGAATATAAACAACCAAACAATTAAAAGTAACACGTTGATTTTGTCACATGGCTTCAATCTTGGGGCAGGCAGAATGGGTTACATATTATGTCCTTCTGTCCTAGATCACGTCTTTTGCTTTCATGCCACTGATGCTTTTCCTGTGTTCTTTAGGACCTGGAGTACACGACCTAGCCATTTGATTCTCATTGGTCCACGTCTCCGACAATTTATCTTTCATCCTTGTGTAGATTTTCAGTTAATGTGTCTAGAAATCAATACTTCTATATTCAAAGTATCTAATATGTTTTTTCTTTATTAAATGGCGCTTCAAATGTTACTTTGAATCTTGAAATTTCATCTCAATGCTTCTATTTTTCAATTTAATGTTCAAATATACATTTCATTTGTTACGGAATAGTTCTAACCCAGCGTTCTGTGACAACCCGATTCACCTTTCAGTATTCTTCTCCCGTATTGATTTTATTAAAATCCCGCTTTCGTATTATTCAACTTGCATTATTGCTATTCTTCGATTCAAATCTATAAATCCGTCTTTCTCAGCTATAAATCTTCTGTGGTTAGATTGAATTTTATTGTCGAATATCCCTATATTCCTATTAAATTGTATGGGCAGTCTACGACCCAATTTAACAACCACAAAATTATCTGATTTATTAAGTGGAGACTAAACTATGTAAAGTAAACATTTCTAATAGATAACACAAACTTAGAATATTTAAGCAATGAAGCTTTAGAAAATCTTAATTTAGCTAGATTTATTAAATCTATATATTATTATTTCTACCGGAACTCTATATCTGTGTTAAACTAATAGAATACATTTGATTGGGTTTTACTTGACTAATTAATAAAAGTTTCGAAAGAAGTCGAAACAAGGAATAGTTAAGCTAGGATCTCATTTATTATTATTATTCATTCAGCAACAATGTAACGAATGCTTTGTTAGGAAACATGAAATGCACATTTTTATATTACGTATATATATGTAGGTAATAATATTCTCGTATGATTATTCCCAGTTGGATGTCTCTGAGTAATATCAATTTAATTTAGTTTGCATTCAGAAGCACGTAGGTACTGAAATATATTCCATTGGAACATTGTCTGCTCTTATCTACTACATAATAATAATATATGGACCCGCATACTGCTGTTGTTTATTTAGTATGATTCATAGTTGTTCCGTATTTATTTATTTTATATTCGATTATATTCGCGGTGTTATTTATTCCGCAAGACGTGATTATTTTGACAATACGTACCAAATGCGCAATTTAAAAAAAAATGTTTTATTGATCTTCTACTACTATACCATCACGACATATCCCACAAGTGGGGTAGCCAGCAGACCAGCTGCATATAAAACATGCAAGCTGTCTTCTCCGTGCCAACACAAAGTCAAGGCAATCAGGATGGGTGGCAAACCTCATCGCTGAATTTTAGATGTAAAGTTTTATTGATTCACACCTGTTTATTTATATTTCTATATGTCTCGTATTTTATAGTGAACTCTCTAAAATACTAAAAGTTTATAATTGTTTTCAGTAGATTTTTGAGCTTTTTTTTGAGGGGAGCTTGTAAACTAACAAAGCTTAGAAAACATACAAATTATTCGTGCCGATGAAAGTGGACATTCTGGATGGGTGGCACATCCATTCTCTATTGAACTGAGGATGTTAAAATGTCTTAAACGTGATATTTTACGAATCTTTGCTTTTTACAGTACAGGGTTAGTTGGAAGATATTGTATTTTAGCGATAAAATCGCCCTCTGTACATTGAATTGTATAACTGATATTTTTATGATACCTACTTTGTTTTGATTTGTATTATTGTAGGTAACTAATGAAGAGTAAAAAAAATAAATTGACACTCGAAAATTTACAGAAAAGAGTGGGATATGGTATTAGGAGTAGTAGTGGGGAGTGAGATTTTCTTGACTGGGGAATCCACGGGATTTTCCCCATTAAAAATTTACTCGAAAAATTATTCTGCAATAATATTCATATGAGCGAACTTACACTGTTTCTACTACGCGATATTGTGTGTAATGTTGTACTTATCTACGTATTCACCATGTTAGAGTGTACAGTATGCATTATTATTGCGGTATATTTTAGATTCAGTTGATACATTATTCTACTACTGTATACTGATTATAATAAATTATTACTATTCTCATTGTGTCCCTAGTGCAATGTCAAACAGATGAATTTAATTAATTCACTCCACAGAATATGTACATCTACCTGCATAATATTACTGGTTGCATTATTGTTATAATATCATTAATCTATATTATATGTATGTACATCTACCTGTTAAATATATTATTATTTTGCATGCCATTGGTATCAGGTAATGTACGTTGATGTTAATACTGTGCTGTAGTTATAAAAAAATATTTTATTTACTTATTTGGATGTATAAAATTTGAACATCAATAATTCACAGACCACAAACACTCTCTGTATATCTCAAGATTTTAAAATCCGCCAAAAGAAATTTTATTATCTTATAAATTAATGCCTTAATATTACGTGACATCTTCAAAAAATATTGTTCTTGGCACAAATCGTCCCACAAGGGACGGGTTGCCGTAATCTTATAAATAATAATAATAATAATACTCTAAGAACTATAATAAGAAATGGAATTTACTGCCTCATTACGCTTTTGTATATTCTTCGGTGGTAGACTATGTATTTACGCAATTTATTTATATTTCATTTGTGGGAATATAATGATTGTATAAACATTAAATATATTATAAATCATTCAATTAGTGTTAAAGTAATTCTAGGAGTATTCCCATATTAAACAATGTGTATTATTTGTTTCGAATTGCAAATGTTCTGTGATATTTATTAATGCTCATGAAATTCGTACTTTTCCTATAATGTTGTTAGACTATACTAATAACAAATAGTTTTGCTACTTGCTAGTTTGTAGTTACTTTGTATCTGTAAATAAACAAAACTTGTTTATTATTCAACGCCAATATTTACTCAAGTAATTATTTATTGTTTGTTTTAGGTAAAATGTTGTTAGTTCATATTGTGTGCTAGTTATTTTTGGAGGATTATAAATCTAATTTCCGTGCACAAAACAAAAGAGGGTTGTTTTCATTAGCTAAGCAAGAGATTTCGACTTTCTCCTCTCCCATCGCAATTTTTCCTCAGTTGATTTCAGGTTGGATAGAATCTTTTATGACACAAAGAAACTGTAGAAGAAGATCAATGCAGCGTACCCAAAATATGCACTTTGTGGAAAACCAAAAGGGCAGTGGTCAAACAGATTAACAGTAATATCGAAGTATTTGAAGAATAAGATAAAATGTTAAAGATCCAAGTAAAATAAGTAGTAAGTTTCACCCACATAGCTTATTTGTTTCAAGAGGAGGTTTGAATCAGTGGACCCCAAACTTTTTATCGCCGCGGACCTGTCAATGTTTTATAATTTCACAGCGGCTCTCTGACATTGATTGTTTTCAATGAAGTGGTGAAAGTGAGATTACCTTTTTTAATTTTCATATTCCCAGAATATGATGATATCCTTTACACTTTAAAATTCTCCCCCCCCCCTCCCCCTCCCCTCCCCCTCCTCCTGTTGCTGTTTTTAAAGAGGTATAGAAATTTGAAATATTTCATGATCTACTCAGTTTTGTTAAATTATTTTGTTAAATTTTCAAATGTGAGAACATTGATTTAGGTTTCAGATTCCAGGATTTTACGATTCCCTTGCACTCTACATTTCTACCTTCTGTCGCCAGGTTTTGACATATTTCCTGATTTCGTGTTTTTTTAGGAATATTTCAGCAAATTTCCCTTTCATAAAAATAGTGGATCGATGTGGATGGATGTTATTCGTGAAAGTAATTTGATTTAATTTATGTATTATTTATAAAAACTTTTTGTTCTTTGTTATTGTAAAACTATGCCACACTTACCTACATACATAGGTACTGGGTTGATGCAAGAGATTTCTTTGAAGCAATAAGTACTCTACTGACCATCATATTCCTTCCGCGACCCGGGAGTTGGAGACCACTTGTTTAAATGACTTGAACAGTGTAAACAAGAAGCACAATCTTGCATTAACATGTATTTAAAATATCATACGACATATTTTAGCTGAACATTTACGCAAATCTTTTCAACAAAAACAAGTTAGTTAGGCGCAATTATGCCCAATTAATTTTATCGATGAATATGAAATGACATTATGTGCGGGAACAAGTTTCCTTATTAGACCCGTAGTTGTATTTGCATTATATTGGATTGTCATAATTTATTGACATTACGGTCGTAATAAACTAAGGTTATTATGATAAAATTGACATTATCTTGTATTCTTGTCTCTAATCTACCCGCGCAATGTTTCATCACTTTATTATTGTACCGACCGCTTTAAAAGTCAAACATTTTACTGAATATCTATATTCTTATAACTATTCAGCAATGAGAATATCACCCACTCTGCATATCAACTCATGAATTTTTCATATTGTAGGTCGGCTATTACTTTATTCCTTTATTGTTAGTTTATTTGAACTTAAACAAATTTTTATGAAAGGAAGCTTTTAGTCAATATTTCGTTTATGAGATGTTGCTTGTTACTTGAATTGTCTTGAGTATGTGCGTATTTTGATATACGATTTTTCTTCACATTAAAAATATCTGGTTTGGCCAAAATAATATAACCACTTCAGAAATTATGTAACAATTTTTTTTTATCAGGTGTATTCAAAGAGCTTCGGTCATAGCATACCGTTAATTAGGAATGTCGTGGAAATGTGGTACGTTTCCGCTGCATTTCTTGTGCCTTTTACTCCAGAGAGGAGCGTTGAGACGTGAAATAAAAACAGTAATAAATTAAACAGTACAAGGTATGTTTTACATGAGTAATTTTTCGTGATACATAATATTATATGCCATGTTTCTCTTAAGGATTTTATATGGCACTTTGGCACTTAATTGAAATAGTTTTAGCGGTGCGGTGAGACAAGCTGTTGAAATTTACTGTTACCAACGGTTATATTGCTTCTGAATAGTGGGTGAATATTTATATATGCGTTTAAGTACAAAGTGTTCACTAACTAATGTTGAATTTTGGGTAGTTATAATAATATGTTTACATGACACATTCTTGTGGAAGGAGATAGTTTAGAACTTTGTAGACACACATACTAGTATGTATTTTCTAAATAATATCAATTGCTCTACTCTACAACGTATAGGTTTTATATTTTAAATTATACCTTAATTACGATCTAAGTGTCATTATATTATGTATTAGCATTATTACCAGTTTATAAGGGTATTGTCGCCTTCAGTACAATTACTAACATGAATAAAAAATTATTGATCAGGGATGTCTATACGTTCGTTCACTGAGAAGAATGGTTGGTAAAACGTCGTGGGATAGAGTGAAGAATGATGATAGCAGGAGATTGAGTGGATGCGAGAAGAGTGTTGTAGACAGAATGCGTGTAAATAAGTTCGATGGTTTGGACATGTTGAGCGAATGCATAATGAAAGAATGGCGAAGAGGATGTATTTATCTGAAAGAGGGGGTGTGAGGAAGCGCGGAAGTCCAAGAACCACGTGGCTTGATCACGTGGATCAAATCCTAAAGGACGGCCGCTTGTTGAATAAAATAAATCGGCGTGCATGTATGAGAAGCTGGATGAATGTGGAGGAAGCGAAATAAGTTTGTAAGGATAGATCTATATGGCGTTCCGTTCTCTCTGCCTACCCCTCCTGGGACATGGCCTGATGGTAAATATAGATATGTCTAGGTACTCGAAATCTCTCTGACCATATTACGTTTATTATTTAACATTGCATTCGAGTGTTTTCTAACTTATTCCAAAGTTTCCCCGATAAGTTTTTGATATTAGTAGGTACCAGGAGCTAATGTGTTGGTAACATCTACTGTGTAATAGTCAGTCGCTTAATGTTTGTTCTTATCGCATTATTAGATCGTGTTGAATGGTTCACGTTTCTGTAATAAACATTCACGCATGTGTTCCTGATTGCATATCTCGCACGTTATAACATATTTGTTCATACCATTATGAAATTCGGATGTACCCATGCGAAAATATCCCAATTTATTCTTATCTATGTTACCCTGGCATCTCCCAAAATTAGTCCAGTAGAATCACAAGAAATTGGATTGAGTTAGTTTTGTCTTTGTGGTTTTCTTATTACTATATTATGAAAAGCGGGGGCCCGTAGATAAACCGCACTTAGCGATCGACTACTGGCGAATTTTTCGACAATCCACCTACAATGTACCGTATAATTATGCGTTAATGTTGCGGTTATTGTCGAAAATTCGTTTGTAGTCGATTGCCAAGTACGATTGACTAAGGAGGTCAGGGGCCGTAGACAAACCGCACTTAGCGATCGACTACTGTCGAACTTTTTAGTAAGTGGGTTGCGCGCTGTTTAGCTGCCGCCACGCAAATCAAACCGCTCATATAAATAATTCGATTTTACGAAAGATATCGGTCCTACAGTGCTGAACTTTCTTGTGCACGCTAACATTACATAACCGCGTAGTTTTTTGCATCTCATCATCTCTTAAACTTCATCAAAACTCGAAATTAATATTCATTATTGTTGATTGTCTCTTCAAAACTTTAACAAGTCATCATTTTGTGTTACATTCCCGCTTCTATTGACAAAATACGTGTTAAAAAAATCGACCCCTTCCGGGAATCACTTTGTTGTCTCACAAGTGCCAGCGTGTAGTGATCAGTGTATGTCCGGTAGTGTAACAGAAAAGGATAACAACACCGACTACTCGCAACAACACAGCGGGTGAAAGAGACAAAAATACTGCTTTGTCTCACGATTCCAATTTACCACGATGCCTATCTCATATCTCCGTAAGAAGAAGCTTCCAGTGTCCAACGTTTTCTTTGATGTCAACCAAAGTGGAACGCTCGAAAAGAAGGACTTCGAGTTAGCTATTGAGAAAATCTGCACTCTTCGTGGATGGCCCCAGAGTCATCCTAAGAACGTAGAGACGTACGACACCATGACCAAGATATGGGATGTCCTGAGGCAGAGAACTGATGCCAATAAAGATGGAGAGGTGTCTGTGAATGAATGGAGTTCTATGTGGGATGAGTTTGCCCAAAGTCCCGACCGTCCTCTGCAGTGGCAGCAGCGTTACATGAACTTCATGTTTGACCTAGAAGATGCTTCCAACTTAACTAAAAAGCCACGGCGCTCTTGAGATGGTCACGGACCAATAAACAGCGCCAAAAAAATTATCTTTTTATTATTATTATTATTTTCGACAATCCACCTACAATGTACCGTATAATTATGCGTTATTGTTGCGGTTATTGTCGAAAATTCGTTTGTAGTCGATCGCCAAGTACGATTGGCTAAGGAGGTCAGGTCTGGCTACGCGTTTCTGCAAGTGCAAGTTTTTCAGTGTTTTGCGAGACATGTATATGTAAAGCAACACTTGTAAGATATTTTATTTATTTATTTATTCATTCTTTACTACCTATTGATTACTAACAATTTCATAGAGTAGTACGATCAATATACACAAGACAAGTCTACCGCAAAGGAGTGATCTCTTCCAACTAACGCAAGCCCTTTTACGTATTCGATACAGAAATGAGTCATGTTACCTATTGAATCTTGAATTTTAAGGCCACGGAGAGGACAACCAGTGTCTTCATTGTTTAAAATATTTTTTCAGCTGGCTAACCCTCTTATGGGAACTGACTAAACTAGAATTTCCAGTTGTTTTTATACAGAAAAAATCTGGTAATAAACTTGTACACGTAATCATCTCTTGGTAATTATGGTTCAAAATAATCCTTAAGGAATTTACACTGAAACTGCAGTTTAATGGAAGAAAAAAATATTTTAAATATGTACCACAAAGTCCGTTTTGTCTTTTGACCCTACATTTGGTTAACCACACTTAGGTACGATACATTAGGGTTGATATAAAATACCCACCACAATGTACTCTGTGTGAAAATGTCGCAACAACATATTGTTATTCTCTTATCCTAATCCTTTTGTTTTTATAGCGCGGAACATATTGCGGTAGCACTATAGAAGTTACATTGTGTGCACAATGCGCTGCTGCTAGTATTAAAGTATGCAAAAGTTCATATTCACTCCAACACAGTTGTCTCTTTTCAGTTATACCATATATAATGCGGATATTATTTTCATATTAGTAAAACTTCCTTAGTATTTTATTATGTACCATCACGGCATTGTTCCATAAGTGGGGTAACCAACAGACTAACTGTATGTTATAATAATGCAAATCGTCGTCTTCGTAAGATATACAGGATGTGTGGCGCTTCTCATCGCTGAATTCAACGTCTTAAATGTCTTACACGTGCGTTTTACGAACACTTGTCTTATACAGAAAAGTGGGATACCTTTTTTTTACCGCAAACTCCATCGGAGAGTCTTGTTCGTGTATTTTTTAAACATATTAACCAACATAAAAATCCGTATTGAGTGTCATTAAAGAGTACGGAGAAGACAGCTTGCATGTTTAGTTATTTCATCCAGCTGGTCTGCAGACTACTTCACTTGTGGCATATGTCGTCATGGTATAGTAGTAGTTTTTTTTTTTTTTTTTTAAATATAATCTTATTTCATATTTTATACATACAATTACAATTCACATTTATCAAATCACATATAAAGATATATTCATGAAACTGTGCAACAACGAACGAAGCCCGTTAAGTCATTGAAATGACTTGTCAACAGGCTCCGCTCATCTCCACATCCAGCTTATAACTAAAAAAAAGTTAAATACAACTATATTAATCCTATAAATGCCCACAAATCTATTTAACACTCACACTACAGTTATATGTACATATTTCTATTTTTTCTGAGCCAATTCTTAAATAATAATTTTAATTTTCCAATTTTGTCACACTTTTTTATGCAGAGTGGCAGCGAATTGAATAACTTAGGAACCAAGCACTCCAGAGTGCGATCACCATACTTATTGTTGGTTTTAGGTATTTTAAAACCTTAATTTTTTGTGAACCGTGTATTATGAATATGTATTAATCTCTTTTTAAATTTATTGTCCCGAAAATTCTATTGTAATAATTATTGTATATATGTAATATTGTATATATATAATATATGTAATAAAAGAGTAATAATTAAAAAAAAACAATGTGCTTTTTGCATTATTTTTAGATGTATTTAAAAATGTAGTTTATAATAATTATATCGTTCCTAATTCTCTAACATTACATTCTACTAAATTCATAAATCGCAGTTTTTTTTACTCATTTATATTCTTTACTGCTTTCGTTACACGTGTGTAAATTGTATTAAGTGTTTAAATGTAGGTATAGTGTAAACATTTTCGTACATCGCGCCGTCACACACCCATTCTCATTGTAATACTTCAAGAGGATTACCTTGTCATCTTATATAACAACTGTTAGGTAAATCTCATTACAAATAGTGATGTAGAGTGATTTTTGAATTTTTTCCTAGCCATTTTGACTAAAAAGGTATTATTTGTGGAACATCATGTATTTTATTTATTTTATCATTATATTACAGTATTAACAAAACAATATAGAATTCCAAATACTGGGATGATAATACGATTATATTATTATGTAGTAGCGAGATTATCTCTATGAAGAAATTTCTTTCATCTAACGATGTCACATTGATATGTCTAATTATAACAAATATACTTATTGAGTTCGTCGGTAGCCTGGAGGTTGAGTCTCGGCCTCGTGAACAGGGGGTCCGTGGTTCGATCCCAGGTGCCGGCAAATTCCCCTTTCACGACACAAGCTTTTAGCTTACTGTAAAAGGTGTATAAGGTTGTATTTGGGTTTATAACAAAACCCAGATATATCTTTTTAAAAAAAAAAAAAAAAACTTATATATAATATTTTCAATAATAAATTTCAAAAGAAAATCACAAAAAAACTTTCAAACAGCGAAGCATTTTAATACCTGAAATCCCTAAAATCAAATAGGATATCACAAAATACACACAAAAGATTTCTTAAATGCCTTTGAAACTAAAAACTAATACCAAACTTTTTAAATACAAACGCTTGTTATAAACTGTGACATGAAAATCATTTTATCATACCTATGTCATACCGTTTATTTTACCGTAAAATCTGTAATTTTTATGACAATAATATTAGTAAAAACCAAGATAATAAGTTTTAGAAATGCCCCGTTTTGTAAATTTCTGTCTCAATCTTCAAATTATTCACTTGAGCTTTTATTCCAGCCCTATTCATATTTTTTATTCTGATATTATCTTTTGCTCCTTCTCTGCTTCCGTTATATTATTTTCTCATTCGCTTCCGCTTTACATTGTCTTTCCTTCCTCTAAAATTTCTTCAGTGCTACTACTATTCTATTATATCTAAGTAATTTTACTTGGATCAATGTCTCTGAGTGTTTAGGAGACAGATTGTGTTTGTTTGTTGTATTGCCGCATTTGTATGAGATTTACATATCAGACATTTGTGTCAGTGATTTGGGAAAGCTTTCTAAGCTTTTCCTCTGAAAGGAGATTAAATTTTAAGTTATGTAAACAAATATAAATATTTTTGACAAATCGATTGAGGCAAGGCATATCATAATATTAAGTCGTAGATGGTAGATTACATAATTGAAGAAGGATGTTCATTCAATGAAAATTATATGGAATTATTTCACAAATTTCCAAAAGGATGGAAGATTAATATCTTAAAGTTTATAGTAATCAAGAAGCGTGGTTTTGAAATGTGATTAAGTTGTACCTATAAGATACTAATTTTCATTAAAAAATTAAGTTGTATAAGGTACTAATTTTATTTTATTTTTATTTTATTGATAAAAAGTACAAAACAGAGACAACAAATATAAATATGGTTTACAAAAATAAAAATAAGTCGTTCATAGTTCGTTCATGTGGCGCATGGTATTGGATGATAGCTGATCTCTGAATGATTAACCTGTTTTCTTACTTTATTTATGTAGTTATTGTCTGTTTTGTGTTTATATATTTATAAATAAAATAAAATAACTCAGATGTCATCCACAAACATGTACCACAGTTAAGTCAATTATATAAGTATCGCACATTCCGCTCATTCATCTGTTCATTTATTAAAAATTGGTATATGTTTGTTTTTCGAAACACAATTCGTTATTACACCTTCTTATATCTGTCTAAAAAGCAATACAATACTAAGCTTATAATTCGTGTTCTTAACTTTTTTGAAGGCTGATAAATTTTAAATACAAATGTTTAAAATTTCAAAATATTGTTATATACTAAAATTTTAGTGGCTTCAACGAAGTTTGCATAAAACTTTATTATGGATATTAAATTTTCTTCGAATATTTCAATAGCGCATAGTCATGGTATATAAACTTTTCAGAATTCATTTAAGCTATTCAGCAACCTTTCAGCTTTGCCATATCGGATAAAATCAATTTTCAGGATTGTACAGAGCGCCGCACACTCTTCATTTTATGATGTTCTTTATTATTATTAGTATTGCTGTCGAGTGGCGTAAACATCGTTACGCCCTCGTGATATACAACATTGATTGTAGTTTTTACTATTATAATCCGACAGCTTAAGGATAATTCCAATTTTATCGGTGATTTTCCAGGGAAATGTATTTTCTCCTTCAGTCATTCTTTAATATCATGGTCGTTTTGGTTATATGAATTGTAGTGAGTTGTAGAAAAAACCGCGGAATATTTATTTTAAAATAAATCAGTATTAAAGCTATTTTCATTTATAAAGACTTGCACTCAATTTCAGTGCAACTTTTTTGTGTTTTTTGTATTTAGAGTCATTCACAATGCGTTTTAATAAGTTACTATGGTTTGTACATGTGGAACAAACTATGGTTTGTACATGTGGAACGAATGGGTGAAGAAAGAATGACATACAATACAAACTTATTTGAAAGAGGGGCTTAAGGAAGCGAGGGCGTCCGAAAATATCACGCGTTGATCATTTTTCCAATTTTCAAGAACGTTCGTGTGTTGAATTAGAGAAATCGACGAACGAATGAGAAATTGTGTATGAATGTAGAAGAAATTAAAGAAATATGTTAGAGTAGATCTAGGTATATGGCGTACCGTTCTCTATGCCTACTCCACTTGGGGTACGGCGTAAGGGTATAGTATAGTATAGTAGTATTTTTTTAGTAAATTTACCAATTAATCCGAAATAAATGTAAATGGCTCAACTTCTTATTATATTTCAATATAGAGTTGGGATAATTTATTGTTGTTTCATGTGAATACATACAACTATTTATTTATATTGTGGAGTTTAGAGTCGAACTCTAAACTCCACAATACTTTCGTTCCGCGTTTGTTGTCCGCAAAATAAATTGGATTTCGTTCGGGGGAGAGTTTAATCTGTCGCGGTTTAGGACAAGTAGTCGACATGCATGATGTGTTGTATGTATGTTGTGGATACCGTAACCTGTATACGTATGGTTTATATTTCCACTTTACATAGTAAAAATACAGCGATGTAATATTTGCAGGCAATCGTTTGATACGAGAGTGGATTCTGATTGATAGATCGAAATAAAGCAAATTTTGTAACTGAAAAAAAGTAACAGGAATTTACGAGTATTTTAGTTCAATTATAGTTGTTTAATAAATGCACGAAAATAATATGTAGTAGAATACCTTCATCTCTAGTTTTGTTTGTCCATAGGATTGGTTTGCAGCAAACTTTTTTTGCCTCTTACTTTCCATTTAGGCTTTATCTTGTGCGATTTCGTTAGTTCTCCGCACTATCCGCGACTTACATCCTTGTATAGATCGTAATAAACCAAAATAATTTTTGCAATTAGCTAGTAAAATGTAATTTAATTTTTCTCTTAAAACATCACAGCGATCCTTATAATATTATGTTA
This sequence comes from Athripsodes cinereus, assembly GCA_947579605.1. NCBI lineage: Eukaryota > Metazoa > Arthropoda > Insecta > Trichoptera > Leptoceridae > Athripsodes > Athripsodes cinereus. The sequence goes on from OX388315.1 coordinate 27,276,801, forward strand.
ACGATGTATGGATATATAAAACTCAGGTGATTATTCTGCTGAAAAGGACATACGAAAACGTCGTAGTTGGACGTACGTAGAACTGAAAATAATGAAACACTGTTCTTTCCACTTAAATAACAGATCAGTAATACAGTTATTTAAGTGGTCCCTGGAATGTACAGTGTTTCATTTACTTCTTCTTTTGTGCCATGTCAGGTCTCCCCGACGTTGGCGATCATTCCGGCGAAAACCTCCCTGTCCTGTGCTGCTCTGAACAGGTCATCCACTATCCGGATTCCGGTCCACTCTCTTCTAATGTTGCGTAAATAAATAAATATTAAATATGGAATTTCATAGTGTTAGTCTCAAAACATTTACAACAAGAAAAGTTGAAAAGAAAATTCAAGCTTGTTGTAGACCAATGCAATGGTTTATGACTCAGGAGAAGAGATTACAAGTATTACAACATCCAAATGATTAGAGTATGTACAATGCATTGAGTGACAAATAATAGGGACATTGATGATAATTATTATTGTCATAGCGTTTGTAGATGTGATCACGGTAACAATGAATAGGCGATTGATATTATTATGTATTCTATGACATTGGATATATTATATTTTATTCTATTATATTATATTCATGCTGTAGATACATAGATTGGTGTATAAATATATTATTATCATTGCCACAGGGAACAAATCTCTGCCGTTGACACCAATAAATCAAACTCTTATAGGTTATTCATATTGATGTCATACAATAAATAAATAAATTGTCAATTTGTACGTGAACTAGTTATTATCTGTGTGGCTTGTATCTAAATAAAGAACAGATTCTTTGTGTTAGAAATTTTGAAATTTCTTTGTAGGTATATTTGAAGATGATTTTTTTATTTAACATTTCTCTGCATGAAGTTTTCATTTTTCAGTATAGTTGGCAGTTTTTTGTCCATTGACGACAATTCAATTATAACATAAGTGTTTTGTTACTCATCATCATCATCATCAGTGGCGTTACAACTTGGTCTTGGTCTTGGCCTTCTCATGAAATCGCCTCCACTCCCTCCTATCCATCGCCTCTCGTCACCAATTAGCTACGCCCGAAGCTCGCAGGTCCTTTTCCACCCCGTCCATCCATCTTAACTTTGGCCACCCGACACTTTTTCTGCCACTGGACTTTGTGGAGTATATTCTTTACCCAGGTCCGAACAGAACTTTAAATGATATACCGAGAATGATCAATATGTCGTTTTTTATTCATATTTAAGTAGGAATATTCTGTAGTTTCGAAGGAAATTTCGAAAAAACAAACATTTTAATACGTTATATTTTCATCAGACTTTTTTTACTTCATAGACTGTGAAATCATAAAATATATCCTCTTATATTCAAACATTGACCTTTTTAGCAAGTTCTTTAAACATTAGAGGCTTCCTCATTCCAAAGTTTTGTAGATTACACAGAACTACTTCTTCCTCTTATTAACATGATAAATCAATTTCAAAGTTTGTGTTTGTTAGACTGGTAAATATTTATATTCATATTGCTTCTGTGAAGTCATAGAACATAAACAGTATAAATAATAATTTTATACATTGATATGCATTGCCAATTAATTATGACGGAAAACATTATGATGAATATAATATTGTTTTGTTGATACGGGAATATTTATTTCAAATAATAGAGTTCGCAAGAAAGTCTAGAAAAATCCAAATATTGATGCATCTATTTTTATGTACCTACCTATATATCTACCTGCACTTAGATACTATTGTATGTATTAGTGAAAGTTAAATAAACAATGGCAGGATTATAACTATCCCATATAACAATGAGAGTTCTGGTGACTACTCACTTAGCCGCTGGGTAATTTTATTTTGTTGTAACTTTTTCTACAAAAATATTAATGGCTTTATGATATTCCCTTTTGTTTAACAAAGTGTTTTGTTTTTACACCTGTTTAATAATAATGACTAATGTCCGCGCTAGGTATAGTAATATTTTAATTCTAATTTATTTTGTATGATTTTTGATATGATGTATGTGATAATACATTGGGTCGTATGAGAGATCCTAAAATATACCTAACCTGTGTAAATATTGCATATAGTAATTTATTGAGTAAAAGAAATGTTTAAATATGTAAAAATGTAAATAATATAGTAGGTAGTTAATATTTACTAGTACGGAAAGAATTAATTTTATTATAATTATATAGATGTGTCCATCCAATGATTAATTGTATCACTGATTCATTGCATCTAATAAATATCTATCAAGTCACACGACTTATGGGATATTGTCATTATATTGAAAAATATAATTTGGATTTAATATCTGGCATTGAGATAGGTATAAAGAAAGTTTTGCATATTTAAAAACAAAAGTAATAATAAACTTGATTAAGGACGTGTGTAAATAATTGGATATTATAAGAAATAATAATGTTTGATATGTAAATAATTGCTTGTTGATAGACCGAGGTATACACTAATAATATTTAATGATTTCAATAAGATATTATGAAGATATGTTACAATTGAGATTTTTTTTATATTTAAAGTAGATCGAGTATGTAAAGTATCGGTAGGTATAGGATCAAACTTTATGGTAATCTTAGAGTCATAACTATTGTTTTAAAATCCTACGATACCTATGTATATCAAAAGAACATGAAAATGTATTTAATTAAATAAATTGTTGTTTAGAGATGAAGATATCTAGGTGAAAATTGATTGTAAATAATTTTGCATATGTTAAGATAAGTTAAGTATTTGTTCCATAATTCAAATGTATGTAAATAATCTTGTTTGATAATTATTTCCCGAAAAACGGCTGTAACTTCAAGAAAGAAAAAACATCGCATTTTAATCATTTTAATATTCTTCATACTATGATAAAGCAATCAAATTTAAAATACATACTATTTCATACTGCCATTGAAGAAAAGTACAAGGACATAGAAGGAGACAGAACAATTTTATTTCTGTCTCTGTCTGCCGCCCCGGAGAACTATATAAGCCAGCGCAGTTCAAGGACGAGAGTTCAGAAGTTTTTCAACATCCGTGCGCGTAACACCGATATAGTACTCGCCTTGTCTGCTAGGTATTTACGATATACAAATACCTAAGTAAGAAGTGATCCATCGAAAGTGAGAAATAAATTGAAAAGTGAATTTCATTATTATCATCAGAGACTATTTTTTTTAATTTGATTGCAATATCATATATTCGACAAGTGATTAATAGACTATTGATAAAATATTCCATTGTGAAGTTGTTCATCGGGAACTATATTTGTGCACTGCAACTGGACTCTTCGTGACACATATATGGACATTGTGTTAATTGTACTACAATCGCTGAGGGTCGCGCCCTCGCGTTTAGCCAGCGCAACGAAGAAGTAATTGTTTTTTATTTATAATTTTTGTACATTACTTATATTCTATTACTATATGATAATAGTACTTACATGTGTTTTTTTTTTTTTCTGTGTGAACACGTCAGTGTTATTGTTTGTGTTTATTTTGCATTGGTCCATGCATATAAATTATTCCCTTGAATAAATCGTAGTTATAATTATAATTATTATTTTTTTTATTTTGTATATTAGTACCCACCTACTTAAGAGGAACATATCTTGTAACGTGGCCCCCAAGCTAGCCGTGGCAAAGTACTACCACGGGAGCTCACGTTAACATTTATGACTTTATTAATCTTGGTGAATCCAAAGTTTTATTAATCCGAGTGATTAATTCCAAAACTTTGCGCAGATATTATTAAATTGAAATCCCACAAATGGAAAACAAATAATAATATTATGTTTGTATGAACGTATTATTATTATGATTTCCCGAAGCTCAGGTGTTCGAAGCTTTAATATACGAAAGCTGCTTTAGTTGGTTTAAGGCAGGGAGTAATACTTCATATCTAATATCACTGTTATTTTTAGGAAGTTAATTATTAATTTATTATTATGAAGAGGATGTATTTATCTGAAAGAAGGGGTGTGAGGAAGCTCGGACGTCCAAGAACCACGTGGCTTGATCACGTGGACCAAATTCTTAATGACGGACGCGTGTTAAGTAAGAGGAATCGGCGTGCATGTATAAGAAACTGGATGAATGTAGAGGAAGCGAAAGAAGTATGTAAGGATAGATCTATATGGCGTTCCATTCTCTCTGCCTACCCATCCTGGGACATGGCGTGAGGTTATAGTATAGTATAGTATATATTCAAATTAAATACAATAAATATACAGAGGCGAGTTTATCGCAATGGCGCGATCTCTTCCAACTAACCCAAAAATATTCCATTTATTGTTGATATATCGCTCAGCTTTTACAAATATTTACAGTGAAAATAATTGAAATCTTTTCATTTCTACCTGAACGACAATTGGTCATTTCTTCCATGGGGAAATTTTATTGCAACAAAGATGTCTTGAATTAAAAGTTACCGAGAAGAAGAATTTTTCTAGATTTTCAGTTTAAATAATTATTCTTTAGTCCATTACAGTCAGACCGCTGGTTACCCCAATTGTAGAATGCCGTGATGGTATAGAAAGATAGAGAGAGATTAATAATTCTTTTTCTTCTCAATCTATTTTCTTTTATTTCTTTATTTCTCATCAAAGTCATTTTCTATTTTCCATGTTTTTAATTATATCATTTTTAGTAATTGAAGTGTTTGTTATTAACAACATCACGCAATAAAAATTATGGTATTATTGAAGGAAAGCTATTTTGCGATATATTTTATTTTATATTTATTTATTCTTTACTGTACATCGATTATAAGCAAATTTACAGAAAAACATAAGAATCAAATGCAACAATACATAAAATCAATATACGGATGGCGAGTTTATCGCAGAGGTCCGATTTCTTCGAACTTACCCAAACTTGCTATTTTACTTGTTATTATTCTTATAGTTCTTTAACGTTCATTTCACGACTATTCCACAAAATGTCTGCATCACGATGACATTATGGTAAACATTTGTGTAATATTGTTATGTTGGTATGGTTTTGATTTAGGCGTACCTACTTAGTTACCCAGCAGTCAGAAGCCAGATGTCACACTACCTCACCGCGGTTTCGCTGTTATAAATATAGGTACATAACAATAACTATGAATTATTTTATGTTTGTTTTTGTTAGGCTTCTTACAGCTGTATAATATATACGTGAAACAATGCAAAAATGTATTTGCAAACAAACTCATAGCGTGGAATTTTAAAAATCTATTAAATTGAAGGAGGGATAGTGCTCCTGTTTAAACAACTCCTGTCTTGAGAATGTCCGGTGATTATTCGCCAAAAGGATTTTGTTCCGATCTGATAAGATTTTATACGCTTGGATTACGCAATTTCACTATAAATCTTTCCTTAGACAATGACATAACTCTTTTTTTTCAGTAATGTCGTGAGAAAAGTTGAGGTAGTAGGCGTATGGTCACTTTAAATGTAAATAGCTTGTTTCTAGATATGTCGCTGAGACAGAGGGGCATTGAAGGGCGAAAAGTAGAAAAGGCTTATTTACAGTTTTTGCCTTTCAGAATTGTAATAGTAGTAGGAAACTGTGAAAAAAATATGAGTAATAAAAAATTATAATGTACCTATTTAATGACGAATAAATAAATTTCGTTGAATAAGAGAGAAAAAATGTGTACCTACTACCTACAGATGAAAATGTCAAATATTTTTTAAAACAAGCAATAAAATGTACAATTTATTTGTAACATTTCCATAGAATTGAGAATTATGGACATAAACAAGGTTAATTAAAATAACTAAAATTACATAAGATCAATAATTGATAAATAAATTAGAATATGATAATTTTATAAAATACAAACTAGGTAATAAATATGACATACAAAGTGTCCTGTATAAGGCAGGTGTTCATCTCAAATTCAGCGATGAGGTGCGACAGCGACAGCCACCCATCTTAAATGTCTTAGTTTTTTTTGGCACAGAGAGGACGGCCTGCATGTTTATTACATGTAGCTGTTCTGCTGGCTACCCCACTTGTGAGATATGCCGTGATGGTGTAGTAGTAGTAAAATAATAAAAAACAATTTTCTGTGACTTGTAGATTGTATCTGTGTCTACTTTTTCATACTACTGCAGTCGTCTTCCGTCGCAGTCTCCACAAATCAATCATTTTAATTTTAGTTCCAAGATTTGTTTTATATTCGCTGTCGCCCCTGACATGTGTGTTTGATTATTATTTATACATAATTTAAACAACCGTCAACCCGATGGATTATGGTTTGAGACTTGTATTATTTTTTATTAAAATATGGTGTGCTACTGGTGTCTATATTTAACGAATGATGAATTCCTTCTATAATATGTAGATTCGATAATTTAGAATATTTACTATAACAGTTATTAGTGATTTAGATCTTTAGAAAATATCGTTTTATTTGTAAACATTTATGTATTTCTGTTTTAAGCTTACAATAAACAACGACCAGTTAATTAACAGAATCATTAACAATACATAATATTATTTGATAGAGGGGATTATATTCAGTCACATGAACTCCAAAGGGTTGTGACGGTAATTCATTCTACTACTCCATTGGTTGATAATATCTTGAGAAGACGAATGATGTATCTTTCGATATTATTAATTAATATTTAGTATAATTAAAGCTTATGCTATTGCTTTTATCCAATTACAGTATACATATCTGCTTTACTAATATTGCTTCAAGTTTGTTGCACGTCTATTCTGTGTAATATCATGTTTGCTGATGCAATATACTCGTATATATATATATGTATGAAGACTGTATGATCTAATTTTCATCCGAAATGCATGTACAACATGCACCTCATGAATGAAAGATCATTTGATTTTACGCAGGAGACAGTATGAAGGTGAAGGTTTTACTCCATTTCACTGCGTACAGTCGGGCAGAGACTTGGCTCATGCCTTTGCATACGGAACGAGGCTTGGCCCGTCACCGGAATATGCAGTTTGGATTTGTCGAAGGGATGTTATGTTTCGACATTGGCGCATGTGTCTCATCAGGACCATCTTACATAATGGCCGACACAACATCAAATCCAGTATGCGAGGAGCATCGCATATTATGAAGACTGTATGATCTAATTTTCATCCGAAATGCATGTACAACATGCACCTCATGAATGAAAGATCATTTGATTTTACGCAGGAGACAGTATGAAGGTGAAGGTTTTACTCCATTTCACTGCGTACAGTCGGGCAGAGACTTGGCTCTATATATATATATATAATGAGCTACAATCCATTGGATTGGTCTGCAATGAGTTTGGATTTTCTTCTCAATTCCTCCCTATTCTCAGCCAGTCTCTTCAGCTCTACGTATGAGCCACAGTTCATGTCCCTCTTCAGTTGGTCCATGTATGCGTCTCTTGGTCGGCCTCTGCCATTTGTGCCTTCGGTCCTACCCTCCGCGATGGCGATGAGTAGTCCTGGGTGCCTGATGTTGTGGCCAATCCAGTTAGCTCGATGTTGGCTGATTCTCTTAAGATGTTTCTTAAATGTGTCGGTGCACATGTAGTAGAAATTCATAATTAGGTTAATTGAAATAATTGTTTCTTACTTTTAGATTACAAACCGCGAGGGAGACCTTTATCGACTTATCCGGTCGTTATCAATCATACAAGATTTATAATGACGTGATAGGTGGAAAGACGTCTCTCTTACGATTTATAATTTGTAGGAAAGGAACACATGTTTCAATTTTACCCAATAGCACGTTTCAGTATTAATAGTCTGATCCTAATACATAAAAACGGATATTTCGACCAATAATATCACCGTTGAAGTACTGTACAAAAGTGTTTTATTTGTTATTATGAATATTGTTATTACATGAATATCCCCAATAGGTTTGTACTGTGTTTTACATCATGTTATTTTGTCCAGACCACTGTGATGTCGCGTAGTAAATATAATACTGTTTATATTATATTTTCGTGTTACAATTGCAAGCTTTTGAACTGCGACTGATGGCTTTTAATTAAAGCGTATGCTGCTGTTGTTCCAGACAAGGTAATTAAGTTATTTATAAGCTAATATTATTACCATTATATATTTTATTCACTTCTCCCGATTTATATTAAGCTTTTTGCATACTTGAATCATATTTTACAATTTTACATAACTTTGAATGTTCGTTTGCGAGTATGTATATATCTAATTGTTTAGGATATTAAAGAATCAAAGTCTTTTTTATTTCTCGATTTATTTGTAATTTCGAGTAGTATCAGTTTATTTGTTTAAAAGGAAACAAAAAAAATAAATAAACAAACTTAAATAAATTCGAAAACTGGATGATGCTTTGTAAAATATGTAAGTATCTTATTTTAAGAGTGGGTTAAGCCATTTATCTATACGATGCAGACTAATACCTAATGCAGAACTAATTTTCACAATACTTGTTTTCACTTCGTAATATTATATTTATAGTCTCATTCCAATTTACTCTTAAATAGTGCACACGCTTAATAACCTACAATCCATAATGGGACCCCTATTATAAAAATCAATGTCTTTCGAGCCTCTCAACATCAATGTGTTGAGACGCAAAATTTGTTTGCTCACACAATATAGAATGATGGTTTATTTCATATATATGAAATATTTTAAATTCCTATACCATTTTGAAAATTCTGCGACGGACGGACGGGGGGGGGGGGGTAGGAATTTTAATGTTTGAGCAATTGTAGAAATTTAAGCAAGTCAATATTCGCTACATCACTAAAGCGTATGGTCGCTCTAAATGTGAATTATCTGTTTATAAGATGTCTCTTAGACAGAGGGGCATTGAAGGACGAAAAGTAGAAAAGACTTTTCATTTATTTACTGCATTCACATTTCAGAAGTAATAGTCATGACAGTAAAAAACATATGCATAATAAAAAAATATAATGCATATAAAGATTTATAAATAAAATTCGTAGAATAATTGAGAAATAAATGTGTACTTACCTATAGATGAAAATGTCAGATAATATTTATATATATATTTGAAAATTTTGGGAATTTTATTTGCTCAAAAGCAAATTAATAGACATCTTGATCTCGGGGAAAAGTTCATCCAACAGTTCTAGAAGAATATCTGGCATTTTATATTATTGTACTGGGGTCAACTTTTTGAATGAATAATGGAGTAAGATATGGGCACTTTTCAAACTTGTACTCTGAACGTGATCGTCCTTTTACGTATTGAAAGAAATATTCTTATTTTACAACCACTTAAACCCGGTGTTGCTCGGGACATAATAAAATAAATGAACGAACAATAAATGGCAATACAACTTTCACCAATACCGTAACAATTTGTTTTAGATTTTCTCGTTATATTGTACGTATCGTTTTTCTTGCATTTTTGTTGTTTATTTATAGTTATATTTTTGTAGAAATGACAATCTTAAAGGAAGAAATAGATATATCAATAATTGAGAGTTATTTTGTTTTCTTTGGGATAACTTTTAATTAATATAAAATTTCATTATTCAGAATTCAATAAAAGTTTCGAAAAATCGTTGAGGTATTCGAAAAAATAAAGACATTTTACACTTTTAATTCAGCGATGAGGTTTGCCACCCACCCTGAATATTTTAATTTTTTGTTGGCACGGATAGAACAGCTTGCACTTGTGGGATATAATAGCGTGATGTTATAGTAGTAATAGTAGAAATAGTTGTAGAATTTCGTACACATTTTTCTATTAAAGGTAATTATATAAAGGATACTTAAACTATTTCACGTACGAATAAGCGCTCATATTATTTATGTGCCTATATTGGTACATATTGTGCAGATCGCTTTGTCGTAAGTTATATTAATAATAGTTGAGAATGAATTTCCTTTGTTGAGAAAACTCATTGTTAATCCATTTAGAAGTTTATAAGAAAAATGGTCTTTTGCGAAAGTTTGTGATTTAATTTATGTCGCTTTTATATAAGTTTTATATGAGAGTGTAATATATAAATATGAGTTGAATGTTCCTAATGATTATGGTCTCGTACTTGTCTCGTTTTTTTTCAAAAGTATTGGAAATATAATAATTATAAACTCCATTAAATGTGTCGGTGCACAGATAGTAGAATTCTATAATTAGGAAAATTAAAATAATTGTTTCTTTCTACTATAAATTATTGATCGCGAGAAAGAATCTTTCGACTTAAGGGGCCCCTTTAGCAAAAACGATAAAACATTCAATTTTCAACAAGTTTGGTACACAAATTCTCAAAACTTGTTGAACCTACGAACATTTTGATTTGATATAATATGAAAACAAATATTAATTACCAATATCAAACTTTAACTTTAAAAAAAAACTTGATTTTAGCTTAATAATATTCGTTTATAAAAAAGCTTATTTCTAAAAATCGAATTCGGGAGTGTGTTTGGTACACAAATGCACGAGAACCCTACAAATTTTCATATTTTTTTTTTAATATTACAATTTTTTAATATTAGATAGTTATTACAATATTATAGAACAAAAAAAAAAATATTTTTTTTTGCTTTTTTCATGGATATTGACCGATTTAATTTTTTTTTTTTATAAAATTTCTCATATTTTGAAACCAAAAATCACCACATGAACTTAACTTTTTGGATACTAAAAAAAAATTGCTAAAATCTATGGTATTTATATGCTTGATAGGATAAATAAAAAATATATATATATTTTACAAATAATCTGTATTTTGATATAACAAAGAGTACCTAAATAAATCTCGTCAGTCTGCGATTTATTTATTTTTTAGTAAAAAACTAATATTGGTAATAAATATTTGTTTTTTTATTTTATTAAATCAATATGTTCACTAGGGTCAACAAGTTTTGGCAGTTTTTCTATCAAATTTGTTGAAAATTGAATATTTTACTGTTTTTGCTAAACGGGGCCCTTAATGGATAATGACCTGATAATTTATAGAAAAAAGAGACACTTTTTTCAATTGCCCTATATATAAACTTTATTGAACATTATGTATAATAATTGTTCAATAATTACGTATACAATTGGCGAGTTTATTGCCACATGTCAATTTCTTACGGCTTACCAAATTAATTTACGGTAAGGAATCAATATTTTGTTAAATAATTACGAGTAGGTTCACTGTGAGGAAATGTGCTGTGAGCGAATTTGTTCGAAGGTAGGTACATATGCTTTCTATTGAGAATCCCATGTTGTTTCTGTTATCATGTTTTTGTTTTCACTGTATCTTATTTGTTGATTATGTATTGTTTCAAGTGTTTTTTTTATGTTATTCTACGGTAAAGGCTATTTATTTTATTTTATTTTATTTCTTCTTAAGGACACAAACAGTTAAATCAACAAATATAAACAGTCATATGTTATCAAAAAACAAACCAATCAAGGTCCCGCAAATCACCGAAGCGTATGACGAACACGTTGCAAGTAAATAATTATAACAGAAACCACCCTACCCATATCAAATGCAAAAAAGAAAAATACAAACTTTAAAAAGGTATCATGTTCATAAATAAATAAATAATTTAAAATACAGTAAGAAATTATGAACCCCGTAGAGTCCCCGTACGGGGACGTATTACATTTTATTCTACAGTTCATTTTGTGTAACATCACGCTTCTACAAGTTCTGTAGTAACTATGATAGTAACAGTGAGTAGGATACTTTATGTTACAAACTTGTTACATAAATATTGTCACGCGAACGTGACCCGCGGGCTTGCCTCGGTACGAAATCAAGACATTGACTTTGTTTTAATACATTACGACTTTCCATAAATCTATGCACCTGGCGTACAAAACTTATCATTATTAATACTCCTTCTTCCTTCCGAACACCTGAAATATTGTTATTATATAACATTTCCAATAGTTGTAACTGCTTTCCTGTCGAATCCCAGCGATAAAAATCTATAAACGGCAAAATAGCTAATGCAATGCGTCACAACTAAAGACCAGTTTGAACTTATGAAATTTTTTATAAGATTTCTTTTATTCTATGTATGTCTATAATTATTTTGTAACGATCTACTTATATTGTTTTTTTTAGGGACTAATATAAAGTTAATACTTTTCGCGATAATAACTTTTTGAAATAAAAATAAATAAATTTAAACTGGCCAAAAATCGACTCAAATCTACATACAATGATATTTTATAACATAACAAAACAAAATTTAGAGCTAAAGCGGAACTTTTTGCTGAGCAACGTCTTCCAGTCAACCCTAAAAATAAACCTTAACATTGGTAATGTTTTACAGAATGTTTGTTCGCTTATTGATACAGTTCTTAATGAAAATATTTATTAAATAAAGTTTATTTTGCTTATTTCAACTATCTAGTTCTTTTCTTACATATCAAAATAGATGAAAGAAATCGCTTACATAGTGATAATCTCGCCACTGCATTTATGTAAATTACTTTGTTGATTTTGTAATGTAAATGATGATGTGCAAGAAGAATGAATTATGTACATTTTATTTTTTATTTATTTTATTTACATTTTTATACGGCAGACCCTTTTACATGTTAAAAAAAAAACGAAAACAACAATAACAATTTGACAGACGATGACAAAAATACAACTTGTAGCCGCATGGTCGTAAATTGATTATAAATTATATAAATATACATACATACATACCATCACGCCGCTTCCCTCGCGGGGTAGGCAGAAAGGATCGAGCGCCACTTCCTTCTATCCTTGCATACATCCTTCGCTTCCGTCACTGTCATACAATTCCTCATGCATGCTCTGATTCCTCATTATAAAAATATTCCTGAATAAAACTTAATTAGTAGTTAAAATTTTTTTTTATTTATTTATAATTTTTTTTTAACATATTTACATAGTTAACAAATTCATATAAATAAAACATTTTTTTTCAATGACTCAACTTCAAAAAGAGAAAATCTCGTGCTTTGAAGTGAGCTACATTGTTACAATATTACAAAACAATACAAAAGTAAATAAAAAGAAAACAATTTCAAAAACATTACCAGAATAAATCCTGAAACTTTCCATAAACTTGAAAAGAAAAAGAAAAACACATCGTACAAAAATAAACATGTTAGTACAAATTAAATAACAATAAGGTACACTTTCAATCATCAATAATCTATACCCAAAGAGAAGAAAAATCTACTTCATTAACTTTTTTAAAGCTAACTTAAACTTAGCTATACCAATATTTGCTAGATCCTTGCAATCCACCGGCAAAGCATTATACCACTTCACTCCTAGGTAGGAGTAGTGGTTTTGCGCAAACGTTGTGTTTTTTTTTGGTATTTTTATAAGACCACCTAAACGAGGCAATGTGCTAATGCACTCCACCGGGTGGATCGGATCAGTTATATATTCCTTACAAATACGCAGTACAGCTTGTCTCCTATATATTGTGTCCAATCTTAATACTCCAAAGTCAGAAAACAGTTGGTCAGATGGGTAATCACTCGGCTTATGCAATATAATCTTAATAATTTTTCGCTGTATGATGTAAAGTGGCTTCAAGCTGGTAGAATATATTCCTCCCCATCCTATTATTCCATACTGCATAACCGACTGCGCAAGAGCATAGTAAACCATTTTTAACACATTCGTACATAGAAAACTTCTGAGACGATAAAATACATAAAATATCTTTCTCAATCTCTCTACGGTCATAAACAATTGATCTCTCCATTTTAATTCCGAATCAACCAGCACACCCAAATACCTAACCGAACTATGTACTTTCAATCTAACACATTCAGTTTCTTCACCATAACATTTCATATCACAATCATAGCGGTGGATTCTAACATCCAAATTTTTAGGTACATTTTTTTCATTAATAGAGAAAGGTAGCACAGCAGCAGAGCATTCAGCGTTAACAAATTTAGGTCGAACCATGATCTTAGAACACCCATCTCCACATTTGCCACATCAACAACAATTGAAATTGAAATGATAGTCAAACAATGAAAAATTGTAAATAAATTAATAATAATAACTCAAAGGTATGTACATTCACAGAGTGAAAATTCATACTTATGATATTCTACTTAATTGATAATATGTAATTTTATGCCTAAAACTCAAATAGTTGTTTATTTCTGACTCATGTTTTTTTTTACATCACGCTTTTCAAATAAATTCAAAATATCAAGTCTTGTCGTCAAGTTTTTAATTTGTTTTTAATAAATGTTTCAAAGAATTTATTATTAATCTAAAGAGAATCCCCTCTGTAAAAAGCTCTCTGCGGTTTTATTACGGCAAACAAACTTTTTATATTTAAGGGATTATAATTCGGTTACTCGAAATGCAAGCGAGACGTTTCTTATTATAAAGTTTTTGAGATTAGCTGCTTGTTTCGTAATTTTCTGCTTGTATGTACTTCGAAGGTAAATTTTATGGTCTGGTAACTTTTATAATTTAATGTTTAGTCATTATCCACAGTAATAAGATACATATTAAAATATCGTAGAAGTGCATCGTCTTTCGTTCAAAACGTAGATCGTATAAAACTTTTTGGTGTACCTACCTATTTAAATTGCAAAGTTTTAAATAGACCACTTATAAAACTTTTGTATGTCGTAAAATGCTTTTTGACCTATAAACACACACATGTAAATAAAAAAATGGTTGTTCATTTTATGTGCTTTTTATACATCCAGAAATAAACACTCTTTTTAATTTAGTTTTCAAAATATTTTTTTTACATATTTTCATGGAATTTTTAGATTTCATTTACAATTGATTCTAATACTATTACTACTATACCATCACGGTATATCCCAAAAGTAGGGTAGCCAGCAAACCAGCTGCATGTAATAAGCGTGCAAGCTGTCCTCTACATGCCAATATAAAATAAAGACATTCAGGATGGCTGGAAAACCTCATCGCTTAATTTAAGATGTGAAATGTCTTAATGTCTTGAAACACCTGCGTTTTATGGGACACTCAAAACTTTATGCTAATAATATACACATCTAATCTTGTCGCTGTCATAAATCGTTATTACACTAGCAATCCACCAGAATTCAATTAATACTTCTATTCTTGCATAACATTCTCTCATTTCACATTTTTTGATTATGTGTACTACACATTCACCCAATCAAAAGGTACTGAAATGGAAAAAATACACACTCTCATATTTATACGTTTTTTACTCAGATGAAATCATAGAGAATACTCTATTATTAAAGGGTTACCATTTTTACTCTGTACCTACATATGATTGGATTTTATACCTTTTCAGGTATGTTCAAAGTATCTACTATAGTATTCATAATATTATTGAGCCATCGCTGTTTCAGCTGCATTATAATTCCCACCTTTGACATCTAATTCCCCCTTCAATCACGGACACCTGAACACGGAGCCAGTCAGCAATTTCCACTTGTGGTTATCGAATTTTACACTCGACAGACTATAATATTAAACCATTGATAGTTTGTAGGAATATCGAACACGAATATGTACCATAGGACATTGTAGCAATATTGTATGTAGGTGAATATTATTATTTCGACCAATGCGATTCTTTGAGATCGCACTTCTCGAAACCTGTAATGTTCCCAGTAGAATATGATGTATTTTCAGTAATAATTGTGGAGTTGTTCAATGCAAAGTTAAAGACTCTATTGTTCAGGAGGTGTTATGATTCTTTACTGGGTCCTTGCGGTGTTTTTTTTTCCAGAAAACAGCGCATCTTAAAAAGAATTGTCTAGTTATTAAAAATGTTTGAAAGTATAATTCACATGTAGCTTTTCGTTTAGTGTCTAACGATTTTTTATTTTTTAATTAATTGATAATATTTAACTAAGTTTATTCAAAGTTCTTCTTTATAATATTTTGGAATAATCTTACGGAACATGTTTCTTCGTCACCCTCTCAGCCAACTCCTTCCTATTCCATCTTGCAAAAACGCCTTTTCTATCTCACTCCAAAGTGACCGAGTCTACTACTACTACTACTATACCATCACGGCATATCCCACAAGTGGGGTAGCCAGCAGATCAGCTGCATGTAAGGAACATGCAAACTGTCCTCTTCGTGCCAATATAAAACCAAGACATTCAGGATGGGTGGCAAGCCTCATCGCTGAATTTAAAATGTAAAATGTCTTAAACCGAGTCGTTTGAATTAATTTTACTCGAACATGTCAACTATACGTTGTAATCATTCATCCCCTCAATCATAACAATGATTTTCCCATGCTTCGAGTTTGATTTGTTGTTTTTTTTTATTACCTACACTATTTTATAAATAAATAGTAGATTTATGAGCGATTTGTTTATTTGAAATTATCGTTGATTCTCGTGTTGCACGTGTCAGTGATATATAAAATTTGCAAAATGCTATCTATTTTGGAATGCATTGTGATGGTTTTCAATTGTTTATTATCCGAAAAGACTTTTCTTTTAATATCTACAAAGTGCGAATAAGTTTTACTTTATAGTATTTACAATATAAATTCATTTTGCAATTTCATTTCGATTACCCACTCTCAAAGCAAAATTTTTCTGACTAATAGAGAAGCTCCTTTGTATAGAGACTATACTAATTGCATTGTTTGTATTTTGTTATTATTATTATTAGTATAGAAGCGAAAACAATTCAAGTCGTTTTCATTATTATTTTATGAACAGCTCACTACAACAGACAGAGGTTTATTATTATGAGCGGGCATTCTTGAGTATTTTCTGTTAAAGGAATGAATAACGATAAGGCGCTACTGGAATTAGGAGAGCAAAAATAAAGATGAATTAATGCATAAATTCGATGTATTTTTTTTAACAGTGATTTTTTATAATACTTACTGCTCTTTCTTCTTTAAGCTTCGTTAGTCACATCAATGATATTGTGTGCCGTTTAAAATACACACAAAAATAATTTGACTATCTTAAGTAATGAAATATAAAGCGGCTCAACCATTCATAAATTAAAAAAAACATCTATTTTTTTAAGAAATTTCATTTTCATGATGCCAAATTATTGCCATTGTAATAATGCCAAAAATTGAACCCTTAATAAAAAAACCCTTAATAATTAAATTATTGCCATTGTAATTCGTATCGTCACGACATTTCTCACGAGCGGGGTAGCCAGCTGACTAACTGTGTGTAATTAACATCAAAGTTAACCTCTCATTGCCAATTAAAAAATAAGACATTCAGGATGGGTGGTGGCATGTCTTTTTGCTGAATCGTATTATGTTAATTGTCTTATCATACGCGAGATTTGACGAACACCTGCCTTTTACAGGGCGCTCGAAAATTTACAGAAAAGAGAGAGGGGGACTCCAAGGGGCGTTCTTTGTTATTGCGTCTTTGAAAAACTATGTAAATGTTTGCCTTTCAAAATGATTGTACCATTAATAACCTGCCCTAATAGTTTTTTGAAATTATTTTACGTATTGTATATAACAAAATATGTATATAACAAAATATTAACAATATTATTTTGAATCAAGCCGTTGGCTACTCCACTGCTGGATATAATAGTTATTTGGAAAAACAATTACTGTGATTGGTCTTATGATTCTCGCTTTGCTTGTCGGAACATTATTATCAACTGTGTTATAATAAGCGCAAGCCATTTCAAGTAATTGAATTGTTTGTTCTGGAACGCCAGACTGAACAAATCTCCAAAGCGAAGAAGAAAAATGAGAAGCTTTGGAATGAGAAGGAGAATATTATGATAGGATGAGATGGGTTGCAGATAAAGGTTAAGGCAGGGAAGATGGTTTATTTGACTCCATTCCTAAGAGCACTCGATAGGTTTTTGTGCGTCTTTATAATAGAGGCATTATGTTAGTCTGGCCTTTTGCTTTTTTTTAATGGTCCTTGAATCGGCAGTTTTTGAAGATTTTTTTCTTTTGTCGTTTCGATTATTTATTTAAGTAGTTTCGATTATTTTTTTATTGCGTATTATTTTCGCAGAATTCTTTTACCTTGTTGTTCCTGGTTAGTGCGTAAATTAATTTCTCATTCTATTCCTCGGAAGTCTACTGCTGGTTTTGAACTTTTTTTCCATTTCTTTGAAATATTGAGATAACGAAGAACTTAACTTTATAAAGTTTTGTTTATATAAGGTTTCCATTACATTTTTTTAGTATGTTTAAAATTCGAAAATAGTTTATATGTGTCTTATTTCCATCAATCCCCATACGTTAGTCTTAGGTTCCACTGATTCTTATGCAAGAATATTACTTGTTTTAGAAGTGTATTTGTGGTCACTTTGTAAAAATTATTTTTATTGAAACCATTTAATATAATGTTTTTCTTAAGTTTTACTATTCATTTTTAAAGACTCCTATATTTTCGTCCACAGTAATGGACATTTTCAAAAATATATAGTGTTTTTTTTTTTAATTTTATAACATAAAATCATTCAAGCTTATAAGATATTTCATGCTGTCAAAATGTAATATACTCCCTCGTTTATCTTCCAATTTAATTTTTGCCACTTTTTGCAACGAACGAGGTAATCATTAACCTACTATGAATAGTACTTTCCAGTCTATTTATTTCTGCCCTTTCAAGTGCTCGTTTTTTCTGCCGATGCCAGCATTTTTTTCAGAACTGAAATTTTTCCATTTCGGGGAGGTTTTTTTGGAGAAAAAAATAACCTTAAAGAGGGGCGTACCTAACAAAGGGAGGAGTGATTTAAATGATGGGGCGTTTTCGGGAGAATTCTCGAGACAACATATTTCTATCAAAAACTGTCCCAGAACACCTTTTGTATTTCTCTTAATGTTTGATATTACTCACGCAACGCCTTTAGTAAATTCTTGAAACGGTAACATGACATTTTCTTAACTTTTGAATTTTTTCTCTTTACCTTTAATTTGTTTGATATAAGTAAAATAAAACAGAAGCAATAACAAATTAGCATAATTACGAAATTCAAAATAAAATTACTCACATAAATATTGTTATAAAATCTTTAATACAACAAACAATAAAGTATTTAATTTATTTAGAAAGAGACAGCAAAATTAATAAATAATGAATTCAATATAATAAAATTAAAATAATATAAAACAGAAATAAAGAAATAAACTATAATAAACAGGTAGTCAAAATAAATAGGTTAAAAATAGACAAGAGATAATTAAGGTTTAGAATAAATATACACTTTTTTTTCAACATTAATATATTTTTTAACGATGATAAAACCTTCTAAACTTTGGAAGTGTGGGACTTCAGGAGACAGATGCGAATTTCCCTTGATGAGCAGTTACACTTTAGCGGGATGTCATTCTTCAACATTGTACTTGACATATAATTCTGTATAGCTAACTTACTTATTGTTTTCTAACTAAGTGGTAGAGTTATATAAGATAGAGTTATAAGAATGAGTTATAAGGATAGAAGAGCAATCTGGAGCTTATACAAGAACGAAATGGCTGTGATTAAAAGCGGAGAGAGCTGTGCAGAAGCAAGGGTCGAACAAGGCGTAAGACAAGGATGCTCAATGTCGCCAGCTCTCTTTAACTGCTATATACAGCGAGCCATTGATGAACTGAGAGAAGAAATGAAGAACTGGACAGGAGTAAAAATAAATGGGAAAAAGGTCGACATGATAAGATATGCTGACGACATAGCACTGCTCGCAGACTCCGAGATGGAGCTGAACGAAGCTTTAGGAAAATTGGAAAGTATACTGTTGTCAAAGTACAACATGAAAATAAATAAAGAAAAAACAAAATGTATGGTCGTTGGAAGAGAGGAAGCGACTGCGAACATTGCATTAAATGGAGTGAGCATCAAACAAGTAAGTGAATTCGTGTACCTGGGCAGCAGAATAAACCAGGATGGACGCTCCAAAGCAGAAATTGTAAGCAGAATAAACCAGGCAAGGATTGCCTTCAACAAAAAATCGAAGATATTGGAATCCCCAAATATCGACTTAAGCGTAAGGATGAACCTTACTAAAGCCTTTGTATGGAGCATTCTGCTTTATGGTTGTGAGACATGGACCATCAGCAAGAGTGAAAGCGGACGGTTGGCGGCCTTTGAGATGTGGTGCTACAGACGCATGCTTAAGATCCATTGGTCGGAGCACGTCGAAAACGAAGAAGTCTTAACCAGGGTAGGCGAAAAAAGGCAACTCCTTAAGAGAATCAGCCAACAACGAGCGAACTGGATTGGCCACAACATCAGGCACCCAGGACTACTCATCACCATCGCGGAGGGTAAGACCGAGGGAACAAATGGCAGAGGCCGACCAAGAGACGCATATATGGACCAACTGAAGAGGGACATGAACTGTGGCTCATACGTAGAGCTTAAAAGACTGGCTGAGAATAGGGAGGAATGGAGAAGAAAAACCAAACTCGTTGCAGACCAATCCAATGGATTGTAACTAAATATATATAACTAAGTGGAACACGGATCCTTGAGATTACTGCAAAGTCAAGGTATAAAATTCCTCTTTTCAATATTTTAAAACTATACAACTTAGTAAATTAAGGATCTGTGTCTTTTGTTAAATATTAATGTATTTATTTCATATTATCTTGTTTTTATTTTACAATATTTACAGATTTAAACAGTCAGTTAGGTACAGAATATGTTTACAAATATACATTCAGTATGTGGACCAGAAATGATCTTTAATTTACCAGAGGTGTTAAGTTTGAAAAAATCATTAAAGTTCAATGAATTATGAATCAAAACAACAAGATATTAAAATACATAAAAAAATTAACAAATTTGCCAGCATTTCTTAAAAAAGTCATATTTTCAAATAAAATGTATAAAACAAACCAAAACATCAATTGAAATGCTTAATATAAGATAAGGGAAGGCTAAATTTGTGTGGCTATTTTTTTATAATGTTTGTGTTTTTGTTATTATTATTTCTATTTCTGTTTAGTGTTAATGTGACGTGGTTAGATGGAAGAAATCACTATATAGTGATAATCTCGCCACTGCACATCATCACATTTTTTCCTGTGTATATTGCCCTATTTTATTTGTTATATGAATGATGATGTGTAAGAAGAATAAAATAAATAAATAAATAAATAAATATTCAGAATAAAAACATAGACATAGTAGTAAATCAATAAATAGTTTTATAAAAGGCCAATATATTTATGTACAAATTATGTAAGTGAAGTCTTCAATAGGTACTTTCTTATAAAGAGTATTGATAAAAAGTACTCTACACTTAGGTGTGTGTCATTTTTTTAACTTTACAAGTACGATGAAGTTTTTCAGCTTAATTTTATTAAAATTGTTTGCATTTCAAACCTGTTTTTTTCCACAGTGCATGTCAGTAGCATTAAAAAAATGCACAGTAAAATAAATGTAAAAGAAAGTTTGATGAAGAGTTCTTACTTATTTTCTTCAATTGCCTGTTGAGTTGTCCCCTGAAACCTCCCCTAGATACATTTTATATAAGGGGATGGTCTGTAGGTTAGTAGTAGATGAAACGGAGTAGAGTATTATGATATTATGAGATACGGGTACATAGTAGTTATGGCATTTGATATCCTTTGTCCCTTGACCCCACATAAACTTCCCTGGTTCTTTCTGCAAAGATAAGAGCGGGTGGTAAAATTCCTTCATTTATAAGTGTTTCATCGTGGTATCGTAGGTATCTCTGGTATTAATGTTTTGTCTAGATATTTTTATCCTTGATTTTTCAGGTGGTGTAGCGATTGACATCTAAGCTTTTAATAAATAATATTTGAAGTTCGATGATTAACTGGAAGGGCTTTTAAAAACTTTGGTTTGAATCAAGTATGGCGTAATAGGAAATCGTTCCACAATAAAATGGTAGATTTTCTGGTTTTTCATTACTACTATTTGTGAATGATGCCCCCTTATTTGGGTATTTTTTTGAATAATGAAAACACATAATTACCTACCTATAATAGTTCTTTAACAGATAAAAGTTTTAAGTACCTATGAATTGTATCTTTTGTTAAATCAATTATCGAAAAGTAGATTTTTGTATCCGATTAAAATGCTTGTATTGGAGACTTCATGTGTCTTCTTAGGAATTTTAATCAATCTTTATATCCTTTAAATATTTATATCTACTACTACTTTTACTATATCATCACGGCATATCCCATAAGTGAGGTAGCTAGCGTCAGATGCTTGTAATAAACATGCAAGCTATCCTCTTCTTGCAAATAAAAAAATAAGACATTCAGGATGGGTGGCAAACCTTGTCGCTAAATTTAGGATGTAAAATATCTTTATTTTTTAGAATACCTGATTTTTACAGGGCACTCGATAGCTAACGAAAAAAAGTGGAAGGCCAACTTTTTGCCGCGTGCTCCATGAAAAAAAAACTTTTAATGTTGCAGTGCATTATTTATATGTTAGGCATTTCATCAGCTATGCTCTTTTTTTAGTAGCAGTAGTAATACAAAATTGCAGTCATATAAATCACAGAACCACATCGTTATATAATAAAACACACACATAATATATAATATGTGGTAATATTGATATTGATACACCTCTCGAGAGGTTAATTGTACGGAAGCAATGTTTGCTGCTCTGCTTGTGCCAGAGTTGCCCCTGTTATTATCATCATCATCGGACTGGGTACAAGTTGTATCTATACGAGTATATAAGTTAGTACTATATACGAACCGATCGGAAAGGGGAAATTGCTTGCACTAATGTATGTGTATCGCACAGGGCATCATCTATTCTACTACGTTATGTTTTGTGTGTATTGTATATAGTGTGTTCATGTTATATGGATTGATGGAGATTCAGCGTGCACAAGACAGAGGTGACAGTGAATGATGATTTGGATGAGGTGTTTCGTAGGCACGGAAATAAATATTAGGAATTGTTCCTAGTCACCGTGAAATATTGAAGTTGATAAATATAACTGCTACCGAAACTTACAAAGTTCCTAAAAATGTTTCATTATTGTTCGTTTATTTGAGTGTGAATTACTCGAAAGTTGATTATATAATCGAAATTGAATACTTACAGAAACATTTTGATAAATATTAGGAATTGTTTTAACTCCTTAATTTCTAACACATTTACGCTTGTTGATTTTAAATTCATTTTAAACTTCTTCGAAGCCAAATATTCCACGATGTAGCCATTTGTTTACTTTGTTGAAGCTTTATTATCTCAAAATAAGACGTTTTGAGACATTACCTGATTTATTTTGATTATCTTTTACTTGATTTTTTAAAATCGATAGCGATTTAAAAAAACTCAAGTATAGCGGATAATACAAAGTACTTATGAGTATTTTTTTATTTTAAAATAACTATACCTATTCGTTTAAAAAATATTGAAATCTGTTTGACGGACAATGTATGTGTACCTCATTTGTGAGATATGCCGTGATGGTATAGTAGAATTTATTTATATGTGTTATATTTATTACGAGCAAAAATGTTATTTCAATTTCAAATTAGCATTCCTTTCATTTCACATAATATAATTATCAAGTACATTTACAATATGCCTATCATCTAAGTAAACGTATGATTATATTTCATAATGATAGTATCACAGAAGGAGGAGTCCTCACTGTGGTTCGCTAGGTAATTATGATAGGACATTATTGTTCAAGACACATTGTCCTTGCTACAATAGATCGCGTGAAGTGGGCAGAACAACAACTTAGAATGGGGAATGTATGTATAGTATACCTCTCTTCATACATGACAAGATATAATATGCATGCTTTCATCGTACAATGAAGTACGTACAATGTAGTAAGATATAATATGCATGCTTACATCGTACAATGAAGTATCTTCTTCAATATACAGTAGAAAATACCTCCATTGAAGTACTCAGAGCTAGTAACTAACGACACTTGATACATATTACGGTTGTTCAAATAGAAATCTGATGAATGACGGGAACTGATATGGAGTTGTTAAGTAAGTAAGTATGTGAATTGTGTTTGTTGATGGAGTACAGAAACGAAAGAGGAGAAGAGTTCTGTTGTTAGTTTTGTTGCTCAAATGATAACTGTATCTTTTGTTGAATATTTTTACAATTTTTTACTATTATTTTGCATTTACACAGTATAGAATTGTTCAATATTCAATCAGAAGAATTAAAAAAGGCATCCCAACGCTTACGACTGTATTCTATGTAATTGTATATTGTTTTAGTAGGACTGTTAATTTCAACAGATTAAGACGAGAGATACGGACACATTTTGAGACTGTCACAGGACACTATGATCAAAAGGACAATTGATGTAGAAGTAGGACCCAGAAGAACAGGCAGACCAGTGACCACCTGGATGTTCACAATTTCCAGGGACCTGAAGGAGGCAGAGTTGCATTCGGAGGATGCAGGAGAGGAGAAGATGAGGACTAGGAGAGGTGATCCCAAATAAATGGGACAAAGGCGAGGCCGAAGAAGAAGTAGAAGTTTTCTGTTGTAATTACTGGAAGGAGTACATTATATTTTGTCTAACATTATTTGTTTCATCAGTTCTGAATTTGTTAATAATTTTGATATGTCTGATGATCAATTCAAGTAAGTTTTACATTATTTTTAGTACATTATTTTTTATGAGAGTTCATTTCTGTCCAGTACCATGCATAACATCAACTATGCAGAATATATTCTGAGCAACTTTCCGTTCTCTTATCAATATTTTTAACAAGTCTAATTGAGACTTGAAAAGACACAGATGTGCCCGATTTTCATTTGAGTATATTTTTATATGAGAGTTCGACAAATGGATGTGTGTGGAAGCAATACTGTTTGATTTTCCACAGTTTTCGTATCAGTCATAATGTATTAAGGAGCATTACTATTATTAATATTCATGCGATAAATTTTGATGGTACCAGGATGTCATAAGATTGAAGATATTATGAATTAATGCGAATAATCGTACAATATGTACAACACAACCTAATGGCTTTAAAGTGCCTTGCGTAATTGCATAACAACCGTGAACGTGTGGGTAGATTGATAATATATAGGCTCGTTATGAAATTATAATTAAATTGGTACACATCTTGCATGCACACGAAGTCTGTCTTGTGGGATTATAACATAACTGATATCGTATATGTATAAACGTTGGCAATGTCCTTTTCACATTTTCAGTTTTGCATTAGATACTACTGGGAAATTGAATAATCTGAATTCATGTAAGAGGCAGGTATTCAGAAAATTCACTTCCCCAATTATTTAATGATGAATCATCCCAATTTTAAATGATGAATTAACAGATTCGGAGCTATCAAACCTCTCTCCCCACCCTTCGCCTTCTTTTTGTAATTAATAACTTGTGTGTTGTGCTAGGGTAATGACTGTTAGTATGTAAGCATGTTAGGATGACCAGAATGTTAGGTACCCATAAATTTTATATTAACTGTGGCGCATGGTGTTGGATGATAGATGACCTTTAAAAGGTTTACCTTTTTTCTGAGCTTATATTTAGTTTATTTGTTTGGTACTTTTTGTAAAACAAATATAAGTTACTCTTCGCAATACGCAATACATTTATACGAATGCTTTAAAACAATGACATTCAAATTACCAATAATGTGGTTATGCCATGATATTCAACAACTCTTTTTAGATTTCAAAATGGCGTCATCCGTAAATAATAATGAAAAAAATTGACTAGTAACCATGGGTATTTGAAAATTTTACAAGTTGTATTTCGCTATACAACTTCCAATGTATCTTGTCTGAGTTCCTCCTTTAATGTATAAAACAACTTATATCCATAATTAAACTCACGTTACTCTCTCCTTTCTTGTTAGTCGCTTTGTATGGTAGAAAATATGATATGGAATTTAAAATTGATCACTAATGTAGTAGTGTGAAAATGGCTTGAAGGGGGTTTTGCAAAATGTAGCAGATTGATATTCTTCATGAGGCGTGACAACCCTCTCATATCCCGTTGTTGTAGGGAGCAGGAAGTGAGACATATCGGCTGCTGCAGCACGCCTCACCCTTGTAGAGGCCTCATATGGGAACAGGAGAGCAGAGGGAGCGTGAGATTGGATGGAGGGTGTCCTCATCTCTTCCTGTATTATTCATATTACCGTATGGAGTGGCTTACTACGACTACTTTATACTTTGATTACCTTTGTAGGGCATAGATGATGACTTGATTAGTGTTCGAATGTATATTACTTTCTCATGTATATATTCTCATTATAATTTTCATATGATAATTTCCTTTACACGTTCATGATGAATGAAAAAAAGGTTTAGTTATTTCTAATGACCAATCCATTGCTTTTTTACTTTTTTAGTGTTAACTGTTAAGGAGGTAAATTCATATAATAATTTTGTAATTTTTTATCAAACATTTTTTGCTTTATTATAAAAGTATGTTGGTAGATAAAGAATACGACGAAGTTCATAATTTATTCTTTCACAATGAGAAATATTTTATATTATTAAACTCTATTCCGTATTAAATTCTTTACTGTTTTTCTCATTTTAAATATTTTTATATCCTTTATACGTGACTTTATTATACTTTATATAGTTTTTCGTCTTCTCGCTTCATTAGAGCATATTAGCTTCAATCCCAGATGAAGTTGTGCTTGTAAGTACAAGTAGGATGCGTTACAGTTAAATGTGTTCACACAGATTGAATATCGCCAGGAAACCATAAAAACTAAAACTATATCGTCCCAAGTTGATCACATTTCAACATTTGTTTGCTCAACTATGTTGGTTTCTCAATACGTGTGCATGCGTAAATAGTCTCTGCATCCACATGGTCGAAACTGTTTGCCGTTGATTGATTGGTCTTTGTACTTGTACTTGCAAGAGAGGTCGTGGCTTTCTGGGAGGGGATGGGAATATAAATTTTGATGTTTTCAATGTTTTGTTGACCGACACGAAAAGAAGAAGACTTGTACATCATTTTTCGTTTCGCTTTTATAAATGACATTTGTCATTTTCTTCTTAATTAAAAGATGCCTTATATCCTCTACTACAACATTTTCAACCAATGACACACACTGCACGATCTCTATCTCGACGTCCGCCAGTTATAAAAGTACGTCAAAACCAATGTGCAGTTGTGCACCTTACTGATAATATTTTTTTCCGGTGAACAAGTTTCACGTTTCATGTTCGACGATTTTTGTTTTTATGTAAACGAAATTGTCCGGCCTTAATATCGTTTCGTGTGAACACCACTTAAGCATACTTCCATGGAAATTACTTAATTAGGTTCTTCTATGCATTTCCTCTTTATTATTATTCCTTGTACGAGTCGTGTATTATCCTGGATCTCTCTGTTCTGTTTCTTTCTATTCATTATTTTCCATGTAATTAGCGTTGTCTTGTTTCTTTAATTCTCTGCTCCGCTCTCTGCTTTATGCAGCTTGGCTGTGTGATTCATTCATTCTAAATGAAATAAGACCATTGAGTGCTTTGTACTATACTCTGGGCTACATTCTGTTGAATTTAATGGTATTACTTGTTTAAACTGATTAAAACTTACGTAGGTAACTAACTGCTAAAGATTGCTTTGGTCTTTTTCAAACCTCATTGGCGTAAAGTATCGCAAATTTTGGTTAGGCTGTATACAATTTTATTAAAATTTATGTCAAACGAAGTTTTTGTTTTACTAATATGGTAGGTATATTTATGTTTCTTTTTCAAATTTTTATCCAATTCATTTGTTGAGAAAAGTGAAATTAATTTTACGTAATATTTTCCTTTTACAAGTGTTTCGTAATTAGAAATAATTATATTTTTCATTATGATTCGAAAAAATAAATACACTTTACATCTTAAATTTGGCGATGAGGTTTTCCACCTATCCTGAATGTCTCAATTATTTGTTGGCACGGAGAGGATAGCTTACATGTTTATTGCATGCAGCTGGTCTGCTGTCTACCCTACTTGTAGTATAATAAATTATGCCGTGATGGTATTGTAGAAGTAGTAGTTTCGTCAAGATAGACATTATTTTATTTTGTTCTTCACTGTACATTGTTTACAATAATACAAATCAAAACAGTAGCATAGAAAATATCAGTTATACAATTCAATGTACAGAGGGCGAGTTTATTGCTAAAGTGCGATGTCTTACAACAACATTATTAAGAGAGTTATATTTTTGTGTTTATATCAACAAATTTGATATCGAAATGTCTTCATTACTTTTTCACTGTTTTTTAATGGCAGTATTTCAATTATTTATCTGAAAGAGAGGGTGTGAGGAAGCGCGGGCGTCCGAGAACCACGTGGCTTAACCACGTGGATCAAATTCTCAAGGACGGTCGCGTGTTAAGTAAGAGGAATCGGCGTGCATGTATGAGAAACTGGATGAATGTAGAGGAAGCGAAAGAAGTATGTAAGGATAGAGCGACATGGCGTTCCGTTCTCTCTGCCTACCCCACCTGGGACACGGCGTGAGGGTATATAGTATAGTATAGTAGTATTTCAATGTCATTGACAAGTTTATGAATATGGTCGTAGTAAAAAAACACGAGTTTTTCTTTTTTTAAATAAGAATTGTACAGTTCTACGAGATTTACTAAATTATCTAGAAAAGTTAATAGCAGATATCAGTTGTTTTGCCAGTGGCTCTTCAGTGTTTCCGCTTTATTACGGATGTGAACTGTGACCTATAATTAATATCACGGCGCTCTGAGCATTCACTCTCTCACTCATTCTCTCTTATTATGATAAATCCTCTTTCAATATGCAATGTGAACACAAGAGGAATTAATTAATAGGAACTTTGTAAACACTCACATAGATGACAGTGTAATAGGTATGTAAATATGTAGGTGCAATATTAAAACCGACTCAATAACTCTATTAACAAGTTAAAGGTATATTTGGTACTGTATGTATTTGTGTGGCATATTACCAAACTCAATCAAGCTCACAGATTTATTTAAAATTTTCATTGTAAATTTCCTCATGTAAATGTGTATTTGATTGATTCTTTAGTACCTACGTGTACATAGTGTTATCTGCGAGAAAGGAGGAGCAGATATCCGAGAAGTGCATGGCTTGACTACGTTGATCAAAGATTCTCGAGGATGGCCGTGTCTCGAGTTAGATAAATATGCATGCATGAGGGATTGCACGAATGTGGAAGATGTCAATCTAATGTGCAGGGACAGATCAAATTATCATTCAATTCTCTATGACTATTCCACAAGGGGCGCTGTGAAAGAGGATAGATACGTGCCAATGTGACATGTGTACCAATACTTTTTAGCATCGATTGATGACATGGCAGTTGCAACCTTTGCGTCACTCGAAGTTCATGTACAAAACGTTTTAATGAATGTTTTAACACTCACGTTTACCTCTGCGTATGTTATGAATACATAATGTTGCCGTTATTACTGCACTAATCGTATTTTCAGGGCTTGTTAGTGGGAACGTGTTACAGTATTCGTAACTACCCCCTTTATAGTATTACGGGTAGATATAGGTATTTGATGAGTTTATTGTTGATCAATTTTATATTTAAGTTTACCAAATTTCTATAACCACGTTTATATTAACTACTTCTACTACCACTATACCATCACGGCAAATCCCACGAATGGGATGGTCAGCAGACCAGTCGATGTATTAAACACGAAAGTTGTCCTCCATGTGCCAAAATTTAAGACATTCAGGATGGGTAGCAAATCTCTTCGCAGAATGAAAGCCGGCTCGCAAATTATGAAGTCGACAATGGAATAACTATATCATCTTGTTTCAGTAATAACTTAGTGATAATTAATAGATATGAGGAATATTACCAATTAGAGTGTTCTCTTACTAATTAACTATGTATGTAGAAGTTTTGTTTTTGGTTTATCTTTACGCTGATCCTTGATGATGAGAGCGGACGCTCCTGAAAGCTTTTTCGCGATCATTCAAGTCACCGTGGAAATATAAAATAAGAATAGTATTAATATTTAATAATAATTTTATTTATCTTGTTGTTTTCTGATTGGAAAAGTTATTTGTATTTACGATATGTGCCTAGTGTAAATTATAAAATAGACATATAACTACTTGATATATATTGAACAGTTCTTCCTATCATAAAATGTACTTATGTTTATCAATTGGGTCAGACCGTAATATAAACTACATATCATACTACAAATACATACTTATAGTCAATTTATAATTTCCCTTTTGTACAGATAAAAAATTTTGCTATCTCTGTTTATAAATAATATTCATTCACGTAGGTAGGTAGGTACACCAGGTTCCAAACCTTTTACTCGCGTGGGCTTAGTCGAGAGTATAGAAAATAAAGGCGGGCGGCACAAGTCCGAATTTAAAAATTAATGAAATATTTGTTTAGGCCTCAATTTTCAAAATTTGGCGATTTCGGTTGAATCAGAATTCCTATCATATGTCGCTAGATTTTCGAAATTTGGAATGTTGAACACAGTTTATTTTTCACCATTTATTTAATTTGATTTTGACAACTCCCTTTTTCGAAAGATCACACTTTTCACTTGACGATTGACTTAATTACAATTTTTTCTTCATTTTTTGAAAATTATATCACGGGCCCACACAACTTGGTCTACGGGCACATAGTTGAAAAACCATAGGTATTATAGGTTGACTGGCGACATGTAGAAGAATATTTTTCAGTTTTTTTTTATGATGAGGTCCTTTGAGACAGTGAATCGACATTATTGACATCAAATATTATTTATTGACATTAAAATGTTGCCAGGCTGATGATGTTATGCATAATTATTTTTTTATAACAATGATAATTAATACATATATCACATTTATATTTGAAATACTTATTCAAAATTTGTATGATAATTCAAAATTGAATTTTATTTTCAGAAGCGTATTACTTAAATAAGTATTTTAGGTACTTATATTTTTTTTACTGCGCATGTTTTTACCTTCATTTTTAAATTCTGAGAATATTTAAGAACAACTCCATTCCCAACTTTTCACTTCTCTCGCACAAACATGAATAAAGAGTTTCTAAATCGTACTCAAATTAAATCACTAGAGCGAAGGATTTACTTATAAAACTTTCTTTTTATATTTTTTCGCCGCAGGCACATGTCGTTTTTTTACTTTTTAATCTCGTGTGACTCGTTTTCTTTAAAGAGTTTTTACATTTCCTTTAGTTATAACTTGTATACAGTCGTGTGAGAATTTATTATAATCATCTCAAGATTGGTATTTCTATTATTTTGTTATTCTCACTTAATAGTACATCTTCATTCCAGTTGTCAAATGCGTATTTTTAAAAATTTAAAGGGTTTTGAAAAATATCTCGTCCAAATTCGGGTTTTTATCTCCGAGCCTTTTGTACAAAAATATGTATAATCATATTATAAACTTAGATGATTAGATTTTTTCGTAAGTTTACACTATGAATGTTCATTTTCACAAATAGATAAAAACAAGTAAAACAAAAAACATTGTTTTTTTGCACATAATAATCTAATTTAATGAACATTTAGTTAAATCATTGTGGAAGAAAACAGTATTTTATCTTTTACTCGTTTTATGAGTTTGTTTAAATCTTGCCATCGTCTTTTTAGGTGGGGGCTAATTGTTTTTAGGTACCTACTTCAAATATTATGACTTATTGTTTTAAGGGATGTGTTCAGTCCCAACCCCAATTGAATGTAATTTTCAAATAGATTTAGCTTGTGTTATAGTCCTCGTAAATCGAATCTTCTTGCTATAAACTTGTTTCGTTTACACTTTGCAATAGTTATAATAAGTTGTCCTACTACTGTACATACATTATGTATCCACTACATATCTATCCTTCAAGTTCTTTGTTTCTTGTAAAATGTGTGTTTAAATGTTTGTGTTTCTTCAGCGTTTTGTTCTGAAATATCTTCCATTGTTCTCACATGTAGAGGCGTTCAGCCTTCCTGTCTGATTCGTAAGCACCACACACCCTACGGCAACTTTGTAAAAACACATAATACAAGAAACTCTTCTGGAATGCGGTATAAAACTTTAATGAAAGCGGAGTTGTAGTTAAGAAAAAAATCGTTGAACAAAACGAACATGTGACGTGTTTAAATTACTTGCCTCTGCATGCGGTAACCACTAACCGTGGTATGAAAACAAATTGTATAGTGTTTAATTTATCGACCGAAAGTTCTTGGTGGAAGTTCATATTATTATTATAAACACGATAAGTAGTTATTCTACTTTTTTGTTTGCTAATTTTGCGAGCCGGCTTTCAAGACCTTCCGCTCTCATCGTTAACTATCTAACTTTACTCTTGCCTGACGATGAGAGCGGAAGCTCTTGAAATCCGATTCGCAAAATTAATAAAGTCAACAGTGGAATAACCATACATCGTGTTTTATTTATTTATTTATTTACGGCATTATTGCCTTTGATTACAAAAAAATATTACAAGTGGACAATTTTACAAGATACAAAACAATGAAAACTTAAAATGACTACAAATTGACTACAATGACTAAAAATTAAATTAAATTTTGTTTATGTTTTCGGCATTAACAATATAACAATTTCTAGACATGATATGATTTTTTAGATTATTATGTAATTATTGTTATTTTTTGAGCTTTTTATTTGCTACCGCGGTTTCGGTGGAGCGTCCACCATTAACGAGCGTTAATCTAAAGTTTTAGATTAACGCTCGTTTAATTTATCGACCGAAAGTTCTTGGTGGAAGTTCATATTATTATTATAAACACGATAAGTAGTTATTCTACTTTTTTGTTTGCTAATTTTGCGAGCCGGCTTTCAAGACCTTCCGCTCTCATCGTTAACTATCTAACTTTACTCTTGCCTGACGATGAGAGCGGAAGCTCTTGAAATCCGATTCGCAAAATTAATAAAGTCAACAGTGGAATAACCATACATCGTGTTTTATTTATTTATTTATTTACGGCATTATTGCCTTTGATTACAAAAAAATATTACAAGTGGACAATTTTACAAGATACAAAACAATGAAAACTTAAAATGACTACAAATTGACTACAATGACTAAAAATTAAATTAAATTTTGTTTATGTTTTCGGCATTAACAATATAACAATTTCTAGACATGATATGATTTTTTAGATTATTATGTAATTATTGTTATTTTTTGAGCTTTTTATTTGCTACCGCGGTTTCGGTGGAGCGTCCACCATTAACGAGCGTTAATCTAAAGTTTTAGATTAACGCTCGTTAATGGTGGACGCTCCACCGAAACCGCGGTAGCAAATAAAAAGCTCAAAAAATAACAATAATTACATAATAATCTAAAAAATCATATCATAAATTAAATTTGTAATTTCAGAATAAGTCTGAAATTATTAAATTATTTTTATTAATAAATTGGGATAGTATTTAAATGAGTGATAGAAATCTCAAATTTAAGGTTAATGAGTATACCGAATTACTGACTGGGCGACTTAATATGAGCGACGACATAGTAGGTACTTAAATGAGCAGCCAATTAATACAGTTTGAGATTGGGTGGCATACCTCATTATTGAATTTTAGATATAAGAAGTATTTTTTTGAACAACTGCCTTTTACATTTCTATGTTTGACGCTGTAGATCCAAACCCTTTACATTTGCGACTACATATTATATTTTACTTATTTAATTATTTTTCTCACTTGACGAAATCCTAATGGTTGGATATATTTTATGTTTTGTGTGATCGTTGCTTAATTTTGATTTAGGTACTTGTTTTTTGATATAATGTTTGTAATATTCATTGGTTATTATATTCTACATTTGACGAGTCTAAGTGTCCGCAATATAAGGACCTAAGGACGATATGAAAAAATATAAAATATAAATATACAGGACACTCAAAACTTACGGAAAAGAGTAGGAGACCTATTCTTTTCCGGGTGCTCGCAGAGGGAATTCATATTCCTTAACAGATATTCACAAATTCAATTAGCCCTCTGACAATCTCGATTGTAACATAAATATAATAAACAATGAAAGGGGAAATTAGTTTTATCTTCATTTTAATTGTAGTAAAAAGTTTAATTAGATAATGGTGTAATAAACATTAGGCTTTATGTAATGTCCATATGGCATGATAGTTTACTGCAAAGGCGGGACCGTAGTGTGAATCATATTAATGTATGCTTTCTTTTTTGTTTCAGGTAACTTGAGCTTAATTAACTACTACTTTTGAATGAAAAATGTACGAGATTTATTAGTATGGTAAGGTTTCAATTATTCTACTTTTCGGTTACGGACTTCAGACCTTGCCACTCCAGTATGCAGCGACTTAATTCGACTGTCCATTTTCATAACCTCAACAAGTAGAAATGTTTTATATTTGAGATATCACCTTTTTTGTTGATAAAACAAATGTTTCATTCTACTGTGTGATTTATTCTCGTTAGGAGTAGGACATTGTCAATCTCTTTGACTTGACAATGTCCTTACAAGACGAAAGACGTCTCTCTCGAAAATAAATCACACAGTTGAATTAAATTAATTTCGTTATGGAATTAATTAAAAAAATTAAATAATTGATTAATTAACTACCTACCTAAACACCGACTCAATGAATACCATTTTTGTTATTTTGATACATTTATATTATGCTTTAAAAATACAACCGAAAGTAAAATAGTATGTATAATAGTATTGCATTGTTAAATACATGCCGCTACTTAAGACTTATAAATCGCGAAATGCTGGTTTTTTATATTTTTTAAATCGTCTTAAATAATGTTACATATTCACGGAAAAAATATATGTTATAGATCAATTCTTTATCTATTGAATGGTAATGTTTTGAGTTTGGATTGTTTATTTATTTTCTTGATAAAAATTCCGAAAAAAATATCAATTTTTTGTTTTTGAATCACTTTGCTTGAATACCGGGTGGAACAGCGACATATTTTTTTTTTGTAATAATGCCTAATAATATTTTACAGTGAAATGTCATGTAAATATTTTCAACAAATATTAAAATCAGCTTTAAAATTAAATAAAACCTTCAGTTGAGGAACAATTCATATTTGTATGACGTCTTTATTTTTGTCCAAAGAAAGAGAAGGTCTTATGCTTCATCTATATACGCGCATGAGAGAAAATGACACAGTCGGTTCCGAGCCGGCTTGCAGTGCGGACGTGAGATTTGTGCTAATTTTTTGTTTGTTTTTTTGTCATTATTAAATTAGGTATATAATTTCACAATATTTGAATATAAGTCTCGAGTATATAAGTACTACACTACGGATCATAACTTTTGGAAAAATGTATTTTACGATGAATTTAATCTTGATTTTTTTTGAATATTTTTTTTTTATTCTTATTACATAATGCAATATATTTATCGAAAATAAAATATTTTATACATCTTTATTTATTATTATTATTAAATATGAACAAATAACAAGGAGTAAAATATCCATGTAAAATGAGCAAGCTAATCGCTTCTTCCAACTAACCCATTTTTTTAGAAGGCTTGCCCATATTTACTTTTTTATAAAAATAATTACCTACCTATACATAAAAAAAGAAATCAAGACATATCCCATAAGTAGGGTAATCAGCAGAACAGTTGCAATAAACATGCAGACCGTCTTCACTGACCCAATAAAGAAAATAAGACATTCAAGATTGGCGGCAAACCTCATCGCTGAATTTGAGATGTAATACCTGTCTTTATTTTTTCGAACACCTCTTTTCACTTTTTTTATTGTAAACAAAAACAACTTTTTTTGTTTTAACACCAGAGCACAACGTTTTTTTTTTAACAAAATATAATGTGCTATGATATACCTGCTTGGTTAAAAAAAAACACCAATATTCGAAATATGTATACAAAAAACATTTTGTCAAAAATCCCTAAATTATTACCATCAGTGTAGCTGCATGATGTAGCTACATATGTATTAGGGTGTGTCGATTTTTTCAACTTTCGAATTTCAAAGTGCCTTAGGCCTCAAAAGTTGCCTTTTCTCAACAGAATATTAACTGATATTTTTTTTTTAATTTTGGGAACTTCCATTAGCCTCCTCAAATGGCCAGAAGTTGGCGAAAAACGATAAATTATAGAAATTTTGCCCTATACATTTTTCTTGTAAAAAATTTTTATAATATTTTTTTATTAAAATATTCTTGTTAATTTGATTGCAAATAGTATAATCAAATGATAAAAAAATATAATTATAAATTATCCACTAATGATCCTTAC
The DNA here is from genome assembly GCA_947579605.1 of Athripsodes cinereus. NCBI lineage: Eukaryota > Metazoa > Arthropoda > Insecta > Trichoptera > Leptoceridae > Athripsodes > Athripsodes cinereus. Next base: position 27,312,912 of record OX388315.1, read on the forward strand.
TCTCGCACTACCGTCGTTTATTCATCAGTCGTAAAAATTAGTCGCTCGGTTTCGGTCGTGGGTTGCAGTCGTGTACGAGTATTGTTCTGTGTTTCCTTTTTAAGTGATTTAACATTAGTTAAGTACCTACTACTACAATATCTTACAATGTCAAAGCGTAAAGATACCAGACTGACCACACAATTAAGTATTTTCAACCAATTTCCGGAAGAAATAACATGCAACTGGAATATGCTGCCGACGCCGACGTATGAAAATGTTATCAAACATTACGAGTGGGTGAGATATAAAATGAAGCAGATTTCATCGAAAGAACCAGCTGCAGGAGATATAGCTACGAGCGTTACGCGTATGTTGATTGAAATTTGGAAAAAGGCTTCTATTCTCGTGCTTTCAGCGCAAAGAATAATAAAAATGATAATGTCATACAACACTGATTACAAGAAGCTATTGAAAAATTTCAATAGAAAAAACAAAAGTCGAGCATACACGGCTAAAATCGAGAACTTTATTTTAAACAGTCTTAGCCTTTTTGATGTTGCAGCCTGCAAATGTAGACATTATTCTTTATGTAAATGTGGGAAACAAAAGTCAATACCTCTACAAGGGCGTTTATTTTTAGAAGACCAACGCAGTCAACGACAAATGTTTATAGGTAGTATCGACATCGTTGCTACGCAAAAGTTACAAAAAAAATTAAAAAAGTGCAAAAGACAGCGGAAAAACTGAGTAAACCAGGACCTTTGACGATGATAATGCCACCTTTATACCAAAGTGATTCTGAACCAGACTTAAGTATGACTCAGGAAGATGAAGATTTCCAGTGCTGTAGCTTACCTTTCCCTAATAAAAAAGAAAACGCTAAGACGAAAAAAAACCTTGACAAGTTGTCTCAAACCTGCGATAGGTATGGCGTATCGTATAGAGCTGGAGCTGCCATCGCTTCTTCGATTTTGAAAGAAGATATCATAGATCACAGTAGATTGCGGAGAGCCAGAAAACGAACGAGAGATTTCTTATTGCTCAATCGAGTGATCATGAGCGTTCAAGGTTTATACTTTGATGGAAGAAAGGATAAAACCATCTAAGGAAACAAGTTTTACCGACAATCTAAAATTGAGGAACATGGTACACCCGTGCAAGAGCCTGAATCTATTTATCTGGGACATATAACTCCGTCATCAGGAACAGCGAAAGATGTCGAAGTCTCCTTGTTTCGCTTTCTAACAGATCAGAAAATATCCTTAGAAGAAATTTGCGCTGTCGGCTGTGACGGAACGAATGTTAATACAGGAAGGAAAAATGGAATAATTTCCAGACTAGAAAAGAGACTTGAAAAACCATTACAATGGCTCATCTGTCAACTTCATGCAATTGAACTTCCATTGCGATATTTATTATCATCGCTAGATGGTCCAACTAGCGGACCTTCAGCTTTTTCAGGACCAATAGGTAAAAATCTTAATATTTGTGAAAATATGAACGTCATAGAGTTTGTTGCAATTGAGACGTCATTCCCCGAACTTGCGTGTGATAAATTAAGCACAGATCAAAAATATTTATACACTTTGTGCCAAGCAGTATCAAATGGTAAAGTGAATGATGATTTGGCCCGAAAACAACCAGGGAAGATGTCCCATGCCAGATGGTTAACGACTGCAAGTAGGATTTTACGTTTATATGTCGCCACTGAAAATCCTTGTGAAAATCTGAAAATATTGGCCGTTTTTGTTATGAAAGTCTATGCACCTTCATGGTTTACAATAAAATGTAATAAATCTTGTAAAGATGGGGCAGTTAATTTATGGAAAATAATTCGTTCATCACGATACCTTCCAGCAGAATTAAAAGCAATAATAGATCCTGTTATTCAACGTAATGCTTATTTTGCAAATCCAGAGAATATAATAATAGCTATGCTAAGTGATAATGATAAGAGAATAAGGAAGTTGGGATGTCGAAGGATCTTGAAAGCTCGCTCCATTGAAGCTCCGGGTATACGAGAATTTGGTATTCCAAAAGTTAACTTCGATTGCAACAGCTACATAGAATTGATTGACTGGCAAAAACCATCATTCATTCTCACATCATCTCCCCTTTGGAGTGCAATAAGTACTGACGATTTGAAAAAAAATTCAACTGAAGGTTACATTAAAATGTTTAACTTTCCCAAATTTCCATGCCATATACACAATCAGTGGAAAGATGTGTTAAATTAACTACAGAAGCATCTAGTTCTGTTGCTGGTCACAAGGCTCGAGAAGGTTTTATTTGTGCCAGGCAACATTCAAGAAATATGATGCCAAAATTCAATTCTAAGAAAGATTTCAAATAATTTTTTTATAAACAAATATAATGCATGTCATCTTATTTTTGTTTTAATTATCTTAAACTAACTCTTATTTACATAAAATCACTAATACATAGCATCGTAATGATTCAATGTTTATTCTATTTTCGTTATAAGAGCAAACGTTTTTTGCCTTTTTTTCAAAACTTCATGCTGCTTGAGGAGGCTAAAGATAATGTTGGGAGTAGCATTTTTTTGTATTTTTTTGTCATTAGTAACATCATACAACTTTTGAGTACTAAGGAGTTAAAATAAAATAAACTTTATTTTTTTTGTATGGAGAGCGACACACCCTAATATGTATGCCACCAATAATACGATTGTGTTAGGCATATTATTACAACACGTAGAAATGCATTCTGTGTGTGTGTGCGTGTGTGCAGAAGTACCTACCTAGATATAGGCTAAAATTTTATAGTAGCTATTATTATTATTCTTTTTTTGTTAGAAGTTGTAATTATTATTATTACCTACTAGTGGCGGGACCAGTGGGGTAATGAACAATTTTATTATTCCACAATTCAATACAAAAATTTAAAAACATACCTGAATTGAGAAATGTCTATACCCTTCCCCCCATTTCCTCTTTCACATCGCCAATATTTCGATTTAGTATAAGACTGAGATATTTCACGATTATATTTATGTTCCGTTGAGCACTCGGTAAAGAATAGGTCAACCACTTTTTTCTGTAAGTTTTCGAGTGTCCTGTAAAAGTCAGGTGTTCGAGAGATTTTGCATTTTAAACTCAGCGATAAGATTTGCCACCCTTCCTAAATGTCCTATTTTTTGTTGCGGCTGATCTGCTGACCACCCCACTTATGGGATAATAGATTAAAAGTTGCACCCTCCCTCACCCATGAATGTAACAGGAATGTCATCCATACGTACTTGTGGGATAAGCCGTGATAGTATAGAAGTAGTAGATATGAATGTGCCTACAATTTAAAAATTTACCCAAATTTATGAAATTCTATCTCCCGTCGCCAGATTTCCATTACGATACATAGGAATATTCCAATTTCCATTACGATACATAGGAATATTCCAATTATTTTCATTTTCATACCTATAAGAAATTTATATGTAAAATATGTAATCGGGTGCTATTTTGCATGTGTGGAAAGCACGCCACTGTGTGTCCCGCTGTGTGATGCACCAGTGTGTCCCCCTCTAACCTCTCCGCTTCCTCTTCATCGCTTCATCACGTCATTCACTAACTGGACTTTGTAAAAATAATTTGAGTAAATTCGTATGTGTGCTTGTATTGTTTGTGTATTGTGATACAGAAGTTTTTATTAAACAAGCAATAGAAATGCATAATTATAATCGTTGTGTATTTCATGTTATAGGTAGGTATTTATTGATTATCCTTAAATGTGGCTGCTATCATATATACTATCTGGTTATGATTTAGACAATATTATTAGACAATTTGAAAAAAGGCACAAAATGTGACCTTGTCTTTATGAACAGTACCCCTTACGTGCAGTTAGTTCACTGAATAACAAATTGTGGGAGATGCCGTGATGGTATATTTTTATTAGATGTAAATAATGTCAACTTCGAAAAACTAATATTTCAACTTATAATAAATACTAGACTATGATATAAAATAAATCATTAATGTTTTTCAACTAATCTAACGTAAAGTTTACAATTTTCAGAAATCAACATAATAATATCAAAAATTTTATTTATAAAATAATTTTTCTTTCTTTGTCAAGAATTGTTCTGATCATACTTTTTATTTGACAATATTCTCAGGGTAAAGCCGGATACTGAGCTAGTAATATTATAAACGCACAAAACTTTGGATGAATATTTTGGACTAAGCATTATTATTATTATTGTTATTATTATTATTAATCCTTGGTCCTGACTATGAGCTGAGAAAATAATAATATTATCAGCAGAACTTCGATGCTCGTATTGAGATGCACTATTATTATTATTTATACCGTCGTGTCGTATTGCACTAACACATTCAAATATACCATTTGTCTTAATACACACATCTAAGCAATAAAGGTGTTCTCCTATTGGAGAATTTGGCGGAATTTTTTTATTATATACTAAACGCCATTTTACCTAATCATGATATTTTATTTGAATAGGTCTTCCTCTTTTCTAAGTATTTTAGGGTTAATTTAAAGGAGCAGTTCTAATTACGAATCTAATTACTCTCATTCCTTTAATTATTTCATATCTGTTATAATTATTTCTTAATACTTAGATCAGTTTGACCAAAATTTGAACTTAGGGTAATTCTGCATTAAGGTAACGATACGTTGTCTTTGTGCCGTTTTATAGTTAAACAATTCAACATATTTATTTGTGGAATTAACTTTATCTTTCTTTTGTGTCATTGTCCCCTAAACTTTCATCATATTATTTACTTCCCAAATATACTCCAGCTAGGTTCAAAATTTTCCTCGAATCATAATTATAGGACATATATATTTGTGGAGATGTCAAGTATATTTATCATCAATAATCCATGTTTGCAATTAAAACACATCTGTTTTATAAATACTAACATTTCCCTTACAAATAACGAGCGCATATATAATATATGTATGTATTTAATCGCTCTGAGATTGGTTAATTGAATAATGATTACAATGTACTGTTGTTAATTACAATAACGTATGTGAATAATTTTATTGCTAGCGCAACGCACCGCAGTTTGGTATATTTCATAGATAACATATAACGAATATTGCTCCCGGTAGATGTCTTTTGAATGAATTATATCCATTAGACCGATTATGATAACGTGTTTATCAGATAAGAAGTTAGACTTAAAAAAAAACATGTTTTTTTCATACAAAATACGACTAGAAAGCGTTCGTATGGGTATTATAAAATATCGAATACATTCTAATAAATAGATCATTGCTGTTATAAAAAACGTACTGAAACATTTTGTATTTTTAAATTATGTATGACGAATATGTTTTATACATCAAATTTGAATGTTTCTTGAAATAGGCTAGAATTGACGCCAAATCAGTTTTTCAAAATTTATGTAGGAATGCGAGTTTTTCAAGTTAAATAAAATAAGTATACAGAGGATGTATTTATCACAAAGGTGCGATCTCTTTCAGCTAACTCAAAATCTGCATATCTCTTAACCTCACGAAGTGTTCGCTCGTGAGCCAAAAACTTTATTTACCATCAGTTAATTGAGTTTATTTAAGTGCAATGACAAGACTAGTTGCTTTTATCCTATTTCACAGTAATCTGTGAATATTGTTCGCACAATTTTCTACAGTTGTACAATTTTTTTTCAATTCTTGGGTCAGCACAATATAATGATAATAATAATAAACTTTATTGCACAATACATAATTACAAAGTTATAAAATAATGTGATACAAATAAATGATATTGTGCACTGGGTGAGTTTATCGCAGAAGCGATATCTTCCAATACCCCACAATATATTGCAGTATTTATTTTCACTTATATTATTCTTTATTAAAACGTTGATTTGCTTGAATTCTAGGCATTTTTAGAAAAGGCCTACTATCTCTAACGCGTGCTACTAAAGTAACAATACTATATATATATATTTAGTTACAATCCATTGGATTGGTCTGCAACGAGTTTGGTTTTTCTTCTCCATTCCTCCCTATTCTCAGCCAGTCTTTTAAGCTCTACGTATGAGCCACAGTTCATGTCCCTCTTCAGTTGGTCCATATATGCGTCTCTTGGTCGGCCTCTGCCATTTGTTCCCTCGGTCTTACCCTCCGCGATGGCGATGAGTAGTCCTGGGTGCCTGATGTTGTGGCCAATCCAGTTAGCTCGTTGTTGGCTGATTCTCTTAAGGAGTTGCCTTTTTTCGCCTACCCTGGTTAAGACTTCTTCGTTTTCGACGTGCTCCGACCAATGGATCTTAAGCATGCGTCTGTAGCACCACATTTCAAAGGCCGCCAACCGTCCGCTTTCACTCTTGCTGATGGTCCATGTCTCACAACCATAAAGCAGAATGCTCCATACAAAGGCTTTAGTAAGGTTCTTCCTTACGCTTAAGTCGATATTTGGGGATTCCAATATCTTCGATTTTTTGTTGAAGGCAATCCTTGCCTGGTTTATTCTGCTTACAATTTCTGCTTTGGAGCGTCCATCCTGGTTTATTCTGCTGCCCAGGTACACGAACTCACTTACTTGTTTGATGCTCACTCCATTTAATGCAATGTTCGCAGTCGCTTCCTCTCTTCCAACGACCATACATTTTGTTTTTTCTTTATTTATTTTCATGTTGTACTTTGACAACAGTATACTTTCCATTTTTCCTAAAGCTTCGTTCAGCTCCATCTCGGAGTCTGCGAGCAGTGCTATGTCGTCAGCATATCTTATCATGTCGACCTTTTTCCCATTTATTTTTACTCCTGTCCAGTTCTTCATTTCTTCTCTCAGTTCATCAATGGCTCGCTGTATATAGCAGTTAAAGAGAGCTGGCGACATTGAGCATCCTTGTCTTACGCCTTGTTCGACCCTTGCTTCTGCACAGCTCTCTCCGCTTTTAATCACAGCCATTTCGTTCTTGTATAAGCTCCAGATTGCTCTTCTATCCTTATAACTCATTCCTATCTGGTTGAGGGTGTTAAAAAGTTGTTCCCATTCTACTTTATCGAATGCTTTTTCAAGGTCGATGAATGCTATATATGTGTTTTTATTAATTGTTATTCTCTTTTCTAGAGTAAGTCTGAGACTCAGGATTGCATCTCTTGTACCTGTCTCTTTGCGAAATCCAAATTGATCTTCTGAAAGTATTTCGTTGATTTTATTTTCCGCCCTTTTCATTATAATGTTGGTGAGTATCTTAGAAGCGTGTGATATCATGCTTAAGGTTCTGTGTTGTTCACACTTTGTCGTGCCTGCTTTCTTAGGAAGCGCTCGTATCAGACATTTGGCAAAGTCCTCAGGTATCTCTCCTGTGTTGTATATTTTGCAGACAAGCTTATACAATGTATCAAGCATGCCTTTTCCTGCGCATTTAAGCAGCTCTGATGGAATCAGGTCAATACCTGGTGCTTTGCCGTCTTTCAACTTTGCTAGTGCAATATCAAATTCACTTCTTAAGATGTCATCTCCATTATTTTCTACGTCATATTCTGCTTCTAGTGCTTTGCTTTCCTTGACTATGTTCTTTCCTTTGTATAATTGTTCTAGATATTCTTTCCATCTTTTTACGATCAATTCATCCTCAAACAGCAGTTTGCCGTTTTTATCTTGTATAGCACATCGTGGTTGTGTTTTGTCATTGAAGAAATTCTTTACTTCAGAGTATGCGGTTTCAAATTTCCTTTGTTTTATATTCCTGTTAATATTTTTGCATTTTTCTTGCAAATAACATTCCTTTCTCAGCTTGGATTCTGTGTTAATTTTATTTCTAAGGGCTTTATATTCCTTTTTCCCTTCTTCTGTTTTAGAGTTCTTTAAGTTCCTTCTTTTTTCGATCATTTCTAAAATATCGTCCGTGATCCATTCTTTCTTAGCTTGCGGCTTTTTTTTTCTCTAATACCTCATCTGCCGCTGCGGTTATTTTCTCTTTAATTTTACCCCATACTTTATCTATACTTTCATTACTCTCAAAATCGCATATCTTAGTTTTTTCGTCGTATTTCTCTTTAACTTCTTTTATTTTTAGCTGTTTTAGGTCCCATCTTTTTGTGGTTCTCTTCTCGAGCCTTTTGAATTTCAGTATGGTTTCCGCCACAACCATATTATGATCACTATCAATGTCCGGACCTGCAAAGCTCCTGCAATCTTTAATTTGATTCCTGTATCTTTGACGTGTAAGAATGTAATCAATCTGTGATCGAAATCTGTCTCCGGGAGATTTCCATGTATAGCGATGTCTATAGTGGTGTTGAAACCACGTGTTGGCTATAAACATTTTATTTTTGGCGCAGAATTCAATGAGACGGCTACCTCTATCATTTCTAGTGCCCAACCCATATGCTCCTACGACTGATCCCTCCCTTTCTTCCCCTACTACTGCGTTCCAGTCTCCCATTACAATAACATTTTCCTCAGCTTTTGTGTCATCTAGCAATTTTTGGATGTTTTCGTATAAAATTTCAATTTCTTGGTCGCTATGGCTAGATGTTGGCATGTAGACTTGGATCAAAATTGTGTCTACGGGTTTGGTATCTAGCTTGACTAAAATAATCCTACCTCCATAGTGTACGTATCCCTTTACTCTCCTACCCAAGTCTTTACATAACATTATTCCTACCCCTCCCTGCCCCGGTTTACCCTCTATACTACCGCTATGGATAAGACGAAAATTACCTGTCCACATATCTCCCGGGTTAGGCCATCTCATTTCAGAGATTCCTAGCGCGAACAATACTAGATGGATTAAATACTTATGTGGCACACCTGTTTTTGTGTACCTTTATTTTAAGTATCTACAATATTGCCCTATGCGTGATTTTTACTGTTAATAATCAGTATTGAGCGTAATGTTTAAATACTTTACGGCTACATGTAGGTACGTATGTGTTGTATTGTGTAAATATTTCTTATATTAAATTTCATCTTAATGTTATTACTGTCATTGAGATAACAATACGTTTATATTACTAGAATCACAATTATACATATAATAGGTATATAAATATAAAAATAGAATTCTCTGTTCTTGTGAAGTTTTTTAAATTTATGTAAGTTGTTTACGCTTAGTAGAAATATCGTATTGAAATTTTTTCTCAGTATTTCTGATGAATAGAAATTATTTTTATGAGCAATTGAAGAAATCTTGTTGGAATTCCGTCGTTAATAATTTGATATTATATCTAAGTATTAAATTTGATATGGAAATGAAAAAAATAATATAATTTGTCGATGACGGTAGATACATATTTTTGAATAACTTGTCTGACGAATACATGGGTGGTGAATGTATGAATGTATGTATCATTACACTCAATTTGCATCCCTGATTTTGATTCGAAAATAATGAGATTTCTTCTTTACATCGATAAACATTATAAATCTGATATTCACTTATTGTTTAAAAATGTATTTATTTATTTATTTATTTTATTCTTCTTGCACATCATCATTCATATAACAAATAAAATAAAGCAATATACACAAGAAAAAATGTGATGATGTGCAGTGGCGAGATTATCACTATATAGTGATTTCTTCCATCTAACCACGTCACATTAACACTAAACAGAAATAGAAATAATAATAAATAATAATAAATTAGTTTGAAAAAAAAATGAAAAAAACTACAATTCACACACCTAACACTCCAAAGGGATCGGGAAGGGGTTAGGGGACGGATGCTGAGTTAGAAGACAATAAATACTTCTTGACGGCGTATTTAAACCCATTAAAAGATTGAGATATTCTATGAGAAGAAGGGAGATTATTCCAGCAACGAGCACCACATACTGAGAATGATTGAGAAAAGAAATTGGTGTTATGTGTAGGAATTGCCAGAAGACGCTCGTTGTTGGAACGCAGTGGTAGACCATGGTTCGCTAGATACTCGAATTTTGCTTTCAAATAGTAAGGAAAAGACGTTGAATAGAGTGTTTTATGAACACTGTACACTGTACATCTTAACTTCGACGATTTTTTTTGGCACAGATATGACCGTGTGCATGTTTATTACACGCGACTGGTCTACTGGCTACCACTTGTGAGATATGATGTGATGTTATAGTAGTAGTATTTCGTGTATATGTAGATAAACAAATTTATTTACGATTTTTTAAAATCATTTTACTAATAACCACCGCAACTGAGGATTATAAGTATAAAATAAAATTGGTGCAAGTAGAGATAAGATTACACTGGTCGACAAGGTTTTTGTAACACAGATCCGAATAGCATTTTTATTGTGTGTTTACCTTCCTGATAACGAAAAAGTTATTAAAATTTAGCTATCACGTCCCATTTTTATGTTACCAACATATGTTACTATCATATTTTACCATAATATCACATTATTTCTCTATTTGAAGCTCGACAGTTGACAACACTGCAGAAGAGGGAGGGGGGTAGTATGATGTTATTTGTGTTCTTCTGGCACTGTCAGTGAAGTGCTGCATCTGTGAAGTGAGGTTATATGTGTTTTCATTTAAAGTTTTGTGCGAAAATGGCATCAAAGCAGCGAAACTTTGTATAAATTCACCAGATAAGTTTTGTTATATTTGTAAACGTTACGTATTAAAATCTCAAGGTAGGCATATGAATGGAGATGTAAAAAAAGCATATTTTTTGTATTTTGGATGCAAAATAGGAGACCAAGATGAACAATGGGCGCCACATCGTAGTTGTGTGAGCTGTCACGTAGCACTTATTCAGTGGATGAAGGGTAACCGAAGCAGTATGCCATTTGCTGTACCTATGGTTTGGCGTGAACCAACTAATCACTTTAATGACTGCTACTTTTGCCTTACTAATACTCAAGGTTATTCAAAGAAGAAGAACAAGAACATTGACTATCCGACTGTACCTTAAGCCATTAAACCTGTTCCTCACGGTGAAGGCCTACCCGTTCTATCCCCACCTTTGAACTGGGAAGATTTGGTAATTCCAGAACTAAATGACATTGAAGACTTATATTCGGAAACTGAAGAGTTGTTGGAAAATACCATTGATCCTACATAATATGTTCCTCCGTCTAGTGAGCCTTACCTTATCAAGCAAAAAGAACTTAATGATTTGGCCCGTGACTTAGGCTTATCAAAGCAGCAGTCTGAACTATGTACTAGATTCAAGATTTCAAGAGTGGAATCTTTTAGCAAAAGGCACAACCATAACGTGATAGCTATATTAATGGGATTTCAGGGTGGCTTTACAAAGTATTGTTGTTTTTTGTGCTTATGGGACAGCAGGGACTAAAAACAGCACTTTGTTAAACAATCATGGCCGCCAAGAAAATCTTATACTCCAAGGGAACAAAATGTGTTAAACAATCCATTGGTTGACCCTAAAAACGTGCTACTTCCTCCTCTCCACATTAAGTTGGGTCTCATGAAGAACTTTGTAAAAGGCATGGACAGAGAGGGACCCGGTTTTAAGTACTTGTCGGAACTTTTCCCAAAACTTAACGGAGCGAAAATAAAAGAAGGTGTTTTCACTGGACCTGACATCAGGAAGGTCATACGTGATTCTGAATTTGAAAAAAAAAGCTAAACAAAAAAGAATTTGCAGCTTGGAAAGTATTTGTGAAGGTGGTAAAAGGATTTCTTGACATCAACAGAGAAGATAACTACAAGAGTTAAGTTCTTAACCTTTTGAAAACCTACAGACCTATGGGTTGCCGAATGTCCCTTAAAATTCACTTCCTTCACTCGCATATCAACTTTTTTCCGGAGAATCTTGGAGCTATAAGTAATGAACAATGTGAGAAATTACACCAGGATATAGCAACTATTGAAACGAGATACCAAGACCGCTTGGGATCTTGCAATGCTCGGAGATTACTGTTGATTTTTGAAGAAGGAAGATGCCACTCCACATAAAAGAAAAAAATGAAAAAACATGAACAAACTGTATATATTTCAAAGATGCTCATAGGTAAAATAATGTGTTTAAGTTGTTTGAAAGAGAAAAAAATTAGTGTGTACAATTACATTACAAATTTTTGTTTTTATACTAAGTTTGTGGCTTTATTTTTCCTTTATTTACCACTCTAATGCCAGTGTCTCTATAACAAAAAAACCAGACGTGGTAGATGTTTTTCAGTGTCATTTTCGGATTCAGCAGGTAAAAGTAAATAGGAATTAGTAAAAGTTATTCATGTTACATAAAAAAATATTTTTTTTGTAGACCAGTGTTATTAGAGAGGAATCTTATTGAAATGTGGGCCTATGTTAAGTTGTTGTTTTATATATTTATTTCTCCATTATAGGTTTACCAATGTTGGTATATGATTTGTTCTACTTGTCATTTTCTTCAATAAACTCATATTTGACCAATACTTTCACAAATATAAGAAATGTTTTTTTTATTTTCTAATTTGTATATAGACTTCATGATTTGTATCGGCGCCAGTCGTTAGATGTTTTGTAAACCTAATTGCGGTATAAAGCCATTTGAAAAGTCAATGAAAAATATTATTATGTTCTGTCTCATTAATTTTATATAAGAGACTTATAGAAACATAATAATTTTATAATTATATAAAGAGATTTTCATTACATATTTATCTATCGCTTCTAATATTGTGAAACGTTTGCGACCGGTTTCGACACGTTAGTATCATTCACGAGCAGAAGGAAAAAGTTTTTTTTTTAATTCAGTCTGCTCGTGGATGATACTTACTTATCGAAACCGGTCATAGAAAGATAGAGGAAAGCCCTTTATATAATCATGTTGCGTAGTTATTACATTTTTAGCACTGACATAATCGTCATCATAAGCTCGAAAGTCCTGGGTGGACCTTGGCTGAATTCAGAAGTTTCTTGAACATTCGTCCGACCTCTGTCTTTATCTCCCAGTTTGTGTAATACATTGTGGATTCATCGGCGCCGACTGAGTCCATCCATCGCAGTTTGGGCTTTTCCTGGCCTTCTTCTTGGGCACTGACATAATACATCTACCTTAATCATCTGTGCCAAAATTACAGCTGTGGGCCTAGTCAAAGCACATTTAAGCGTTACGTTTCCGTTTCGTTTTCGTTCAAACGCGGACGACGTTACGAGAACGCGTCAATTTTCGGAGCTCCGTAGTATTCGGTACTTTTCGGAGCTACATACACAAGTAGCTCCGGAAATTGACGCGTTCTCGCAACCTCGTCTCGTTTGAACGAAAACGTAGCGCTTAAATGTGTTTTGACTAGGCCTACGGATGTTGATTCAGTTATAACGGGGATCTTTGAAAAAAAAATACATAAGATTTTTATTTATGTTATTATAAAATACATAAGTTTATTTTTTGTTTATAATGTTTATTTTTTGCTAGACTTGAATGTCCAATTTCTATGTCATCATTAGATATAATCAACATAATATATGACTTTACATAATATAGTATCTAATTTTAATATATGTTTAATGTTAATTGAGTATTACAGTTGTTGTGACTGATAAGGGCCAATGACCCAAATAAAATTAGTATAAAACTAGAAATAAGCTTGACGTTGCATAATCATACATTTACAATATTATTCAATTGATCTGATGAAATTTAAATGTTTTGATAACACACGGAGATTGGAGAATGAGATAAACAGTTCTACACTTGCTTTGTAAAAACTAATAAATTATTAACCAGGGTTCCTATTGTTAAATGTAGTAAAATCAAACTGTTTGTGTTCATTTCCATTAAGTAGTTATTTTATTTATTTAATTCATTTACCAATTTATTTATTTACCCATGATTTCTGGGAAAACATTATTCTTAATAGATATTCTAATAATGTTCGAAAGAGACGCCTTTCAATTAAGTAGAAAGAAACACTTGCTTCAATTAACCTAATCATGGAATTCTATTTGGCTGAGAGGAATGGTGCTCGGAGACGCGGACGTCCGAGGATTAAATGGCAAGATCATTTAAATCAAATCCTACAGGACGGTCACGTGTTGAGCACATTGAACAGGAGAGCATGCATGAGGAATTGTATGACAGTGACGGAAGCGAAAGATGTATGCAAGGATAGAAGGAAGTGGCGCTCGATCCTTTCTGCCTACCCCGCGAGGGAAGCGGCGTGATGGTATGGATGGATGGATGGATGGATGGAATTCTATTACCTGTAGCCAATAGGAATTGAGCCAACCTGCATGCGTAAAATTTTATATTACTATTATTTCTTTCACACATCCTCACTCACACTAATTTTTAGCTTTGCATACGTTATTCTCATTCAAGTTCTTCATAACGCTACAACGCATGCGATTCTAAACCTTCACATTCTTCCCTTCTTAATTAACGTAACCATCTTAATTAACCAAACCTGTCCGATTTCATACTGCTTCCAGACACACGATTATTTAAGATAATCTTACAAAGCCTCAGTGTGAAGTGTTGAAGCAAAAAAAGTGTAGTGCCGCTGTTCGAAACTTATTTCATAATAATTGCTAATACATCGACAATAAACTTGATTAATTGATGATAATTTTCGCATTGTTAATTCGTTGAACACTGGGAAAATTCATCCTCGTTAAATATTTTACTTTTAGAGTAATCTGAGCATTATTTGCATAATTTTCCCACAACTTCAACAATATTATCAACAACAACGACGACACAGGACATTAATAAAGATCTTATTATTCATTATTATAAGAAATGTGATTTACTTATTAGGTATTCCGCTTATGTTTAGTAGCATAATTTCCATCTCATATTTCTCACAAACTAATCGTCTTTATCATCTTTCCTTATCATCTGATCCATCTCTTTCTCTTTATCATCTCTCTGATGTCGCACAACTCCTGATTACTGACTGTCTTCCTGTAATCTCTTCCGCCGAGACTTTTCTTCAGTGTTGAAGCGCTTAACGGATATTTGGGTGATAACCGTTTATCCGGCGGTTGGACATGCCACGACGAATTTAGATACGAGCGAATTATTCTGTGTGGAGTGAATTAAGGTGCTTTATTCTTCATTTTATATTGATTTTTTTTTGTAACAGTCACGTAAAACAATGAGTAAAATAATTTATGGGATCGACAGATCAAACAGTGGAGAAAAGTATATTTAACGGGACTATGAAAGGATCACGTTGAGGGTGTATATATCTGAAAAAGAGGACATGAGAAGCGCGGATGTATGAGAACTTTATGACTTTATCACGTGTATCAAATTCTCAAACACGGCAGCGTGTTGAGTAAGAGACATTTTCCTGCGTTTATGGGAAACTGTATGAATGTAGAGGAAGCGAAGGAAGTGTGTAAAGATAGAGCTGTGTGGCGTTCCGTCCTCTTTGCCTTCCCCACTTGGGATACGGCGTGAGGGTATAGATAGATAGATTTATAACTTGACTAATTTTTTGTTTTGTTTTTTATACATTTTTCGAAATAAACATTATACCGACCCGATCGCACATCGAAGTTGGATATCGTTTGTTCGTCTCATCTATAAGTATCTCAAGTCGATTACATGAAAATTCTTTGAAATACAATTGTTCGAAAAAATAATTTATTATTCGAATTAGCATATCTTCGAATAACATTTTGTTTGACTATCAATTATTCGAATTATAATATTAATGAAAAGTGAATTGTTCGACTAATATTTGTTAGAAAACCCTATTCCTCGATTTATTTTATATTAATCTAACTTCATTTTATTTTGATCTTTAGAAACAGGTCATATTGACACGATTATATTACGTTTCATACCAGTATAAAACTCCAGTTATGTTACGATTTTTTTTTTATTTTTTTTTTTTATTTCTTTATTCGTCTCAAAGAATTACATAAATTCGCTTAGAGACTACAAATATGATGTATAAAAATTCGAACAATTGTGTTTTCTGATAACTGTGGATTCGAATAATTGCCATTCGAAAAAAAGTGAATTCGTACAAATGTTTTTTCGAATATTTGTCCATTCGAATAATTGTGATTCGAATAATTTTCCGTCGGGCCTCGCTTCATCTACTAGCTTGGAATTGTTATGTTTGATATGATAATGCGACTTTATTTGTTGCGTAGCAGTCTGTTTGAATTATTCATCAAATATTTCCGTTATTCGTTTATTATTTCAGAGTACTTTACATTGTACTCATTTTCTCTGATGCTGTGTGAAAAACCAGCAATTACAATTAGATTGATGTTCACAAAAAATATTTACATTTCTTACTGATATTAAAAGTATTCTCCGTTAGAAATATTGCCATATTTTTTACACAATATGTAGTCAGTAATATTTACATAGTACCATAAATGAAATGTATGAGAATTTTATTATCAGATCATGTCATTCGTGGCCTTGCGATACATGATTTAAAACGTTTTGTAAATAAAAATGTATTGATGTCTTCATAAAAGAATATTATTTATTTTAGTAGTCACTGTACATTGGTTACAATGTTTCAAATCAATTCAAAGTATCATAAAAATATCAGTTACACAACTTTTTTTAAACATAGTTTTTTTGCATTTTACTGTATTTTTAGTGAATAATATTAGTTTTTACTCCACAGACACTTTATTCGCACAACCAACACACTGTGCAAACTCCTTTTAGTAGGAAACGGGAAAGGTCTTCTGATGCTTACGAATCGGATTTGGCTGGTTTATGTACACTTTATCCATGGTGCGTTCATCAATCTCACCAATTCCCGCTTCAAACCAATTTGTTAGACATCAGCTGCTGGCCATGCATCAACTAACAGCAACCATCTTTATGATTGTATTCGAGGCTGTTGACAGTCTATCGTTGGCGTGGACTTGGCGTGAGGGTATTGATAAATAGATGTTACGCTAACACATATCACTTTTACGTGTTAGCGTACAATGGCCGCTAAATGATATATATTGACATATTGAAAAAGGTCATTGAAATTGGTTTAAACCATCTCTTCATACGTAAAAAGTTACAGTTTCCTTGTAATATTATCAAAGGTGGGGCTTTTTGGATGAGGAGGACACTAGCTGTGACTGCGGGGAGGTGCAGAGTGATTCTCATTTATTGCAATGCCCGCTGATGCGGAATGCATGTAATGAGAGTGACCTATTGATGGCGAATGACAAGGCGATATACGTCGCTGAATACTGGAGTGTCAAAGTCTAAAGTCCGCCCCGAAAAGAAGAAGAATTACATTAAGTTACCTATAAATGTTGAATTACTTAGTGTATCAAAAATATCTCAAATAAATCACATGCTTGAATCTTCGGATTTTTGATATATCTGTGTCTGCCATGATATTATAAATATTAATTGTCTGATGAAACATTTAGGTATTTATTTTTTTATACATTTTTGCACTTTATTTTCAGATAAAGTTTAATAGTATTTTTTTTTCCTCGCATAAAGTTGTAACAGATAATAAAACAGATAGCAATTTGACAGAATATTCGGTATCCACATTTTAAATCGAATAGCATGAAATTACGTGCTTATTTTAAAACTAGCTATCCTCTGGCGAGTAAGACAAAGTGTCAAAACATTAAAAAAAAATTAAAGATGAATCTGCGTTTTTGTTATAAACCCAAATACAGCCTTATACACCTTTCACAGTAAGCTAAAAGCTTGTGTCGTGAAAGGGGAGTTTGCCGGCACCTGGGATCGAACCGCGTACCTTATAAGTGCATGAGGCCAAAACTCTACCTCCGAGTACCGACGAACTCACACTCTTAACAATTAATTTACTCAATAATGGGTTTCGATGTCGACACATTTAAAATATGTATTGGTACCTTTTACAGCATATTCCTTTATAGTTAAATCAATTAATTTTCGTCCGCGTCGTCTGTATATTTATTACATGCAGTAACTATCCGATAGATATCGGATTGTTATCGGACTGAATATCCGTTTTATTTTTAGTATGTAGTTAGAGTGCGATTTAGTGTATTGATAGGCAATTTGTTTCCTTCCTTATTACATCTTGAAGCGTGCTTATTAATAATACATTACAGAGGCACGATTGATCGTTTTTCCAGAGGCTGCCTCTACTAACTTGATAAAATCATTTATTAACGAAATAATAAAACTATTGTTACCCACTTATCGAGTTGAGAAGAGTGTTGCAAATAATTTATCGTTATTGAGAAATATCCACTTGTTGTGATTTATGGGTGCCGTGCGTTACTGTATGAAATAAAGACTAATCCTATATAGGTGAATAAAAATATTTTTATTTACCGTAACATTACAAAGTAAGTAGTAGGTAAATAACACAACAGCTTCGGAGCATTTGGTTATAGCAAATAATATATCTTCCGATGTGCCTTTCTCGTGTATTTAGACTTCAAGATAAGCCTTAGGTATACAGTATTTTAGTGTGTGATATTTTCAATAAATCATTATCTTGCGCAATCTCAATATTATTATTATTATTCTTCAGACGTTTTTGTTTGTTTAGTATTTTTTCTCGACGAATATTTGTTTCATTTATTTTGTTTGTATCCGTAATTACTGATCCTTACTAAACATCAAAGGATTGCTCAAATACACATCTTACAAGTGTATGTAATGTTATATCTATCCTAACAGTTTATTGGACCCGTATTAAATTATTTTCTGTTTTTGAGGAATATTGTGTCCATAAGTCACAGCCAGGCTAGTTTGATGGCATATCATATACGTCAGATGACTGGTGTTGACTTGGATACCTACAGTGTGTTCAAGTTGTGATATAGATATATAGAAGAGAGAAGCCTGTGATTGTCATTGGGCATAAAATGGATGATGATGAACTGGATCTAATATTTGTTCGAACGTGCTTATGAAATTATTAATGTTGAAGAGATCATTTTTTGCAGGTATAAGAGTGTGGGACAATTACATAACGAAAATGAAAACCATTTATTTGACATTATTATTGACTTATCGGTTCAGCAATGTTTGGTACAAAGTACGAACATTTATCCAGACATTTCACATTTCATACTTCAAGTATAACGAAAGGTATTTATTCATTATATTATGCTTCGTTCCGCTCGATTTACACTATTGCCAATAATTACGATAATTACGATATCGTCTATTGTTTCAAAATGCCATGTTGTATATTGCGTGGAATATTTTCCGTCCTTATACAATATATTTTCGTCAATACGAAAATCTCATGACATAGCTTGTTATTGTTTAAATTTTCATTATTTAAAAAAAATAGAAGAATGTTTAATGTTTTTACGTGTTGTAATATAAAAAGTATCAAACTACTTCATAGATATTTCAAATATTTCGAAGGGTCATTAAAATATTTTTCGTCGTATAAATAGGTTTAATAGCTCTTATAGATATCGTGTTATAAAATGTCTTTCAATTTATTTTTATCTGTAACCAAACGCGTTGTCCCAAGTGGAGTAGGCAGAGAGAACGGAACACCGTATTGATCTATCCTTACATCTATTCTTTTGTTTCCACATTCATCTAGTTTCTCATGTATGCACGCCGACTTCTCTTACTCAATACGCCAACATTCTGGAGAATTTCGATCTACTTTGTCAATCCACGTAGTTTTTGAACTTCCACGCTTTCTCATACCCCCTTTTTTCAGATAAATACACCCTCATCGTCCATTCGCTCCACATGTTCAAATCGTCGCAACTTATTTACTTGCATTCTATCCACAACACTGCTCTCGCGTTCATTCCTCCTCCCAATATCCTCATTTTTCTCTCGAAACGTTTTATTAACCATTCTTCTCAGCGATTGCATGTTATAACCTGCTTACCTACATATAAATATTGAGAGCTTTGGACTTATGTGCCTTTCTATTCTTCTGTGCTATTATTACTTATTATCTTGTTTCCGTACAATTTCTTTTGTTATCATCTCATGACCTGTCTTATATAAATTATTGGCAATACACTTAAGATATATAATGTAAGAGTTTATTAAGGTACTATTAATCAACTAGCGATTAATGTCTCCATCACGACTTTTGCTACAATCATTCACCGCGCTGTTCGTCTACTAAACAAAACGATCTAATTAAGTCCCTCCTTACAGCACACAACATGCTCCCTATCTTCTTTGCAGGTACAATGTGGGTTGATCCATCAGTCATTCCCCACATCGACTTAACCTTATTTCCTTCCGTTTTGGCTTATTTAGTGCCTGACCACTTTATATTATAGTTTTTCCGTTTCTCTGTTTCTTTTCTGTGGCCATCTTATTGATTTTTGTAGTACTTTTTTCGGGTATTCATTAGTAACTTGCCGTCCCTCAGTTTCTTCCTTAATATGTACCTACTTGAACTTAACGTCGGATCAAAACACACTCAGTGTTGGTTTATCACTATATGCAGCTACCATCTAAGCCTGATTTTTTCATTGAAACAGCTTAATACATTTGACATCGTAATTAGAAGGAAGAAATCACTTCATAGGGATAATCTCGCCACTGCATATCTCTCATATCATATCATATCATTTTTTCGTTTAGTATTTTAAATTTTCCTAGTGTTTTGTTAACACTGTTATATAATGATGATGGGCAACAAGAATAAATAAATAATATATTACGAAAATTTTAAGTTTACCATTTTTTGGAAGGAAAGACGTAGTTTTTTCTGTAAAAAGTTGTTTAAATCTGGATAACCTTAATAAATATAAATAAAACACTTATTTTTTAGTACTTCCAAAGTGGCTTTATTACTCACCTTATGTTAGCCTGATGATGAAATGTATAGCTTTTGAAATCCGGCTCGTGATAAATGAAGTCACTGTGAGTGTAAGTAGGTACTAAATATGTTTTTTTTTTTAACTTGAACTTCCACCAAGTATCGCCGGTCGAAAATATTAACTTGAATCTTGAAGAAGAAGTTGCCGACAGTGAAAAGTGTCTTTGTAAAGTGTTTCGATGTTAATATTAACATTAAATTCATAAAATTATACACTCAAATGAAATATTAGAAATGGGAATAAATGATCCGTAATCACTATTGGCGAAATAGTAGCATTTTAAATTTACATTTTGTTGTATCGTGTACGTAAATATTTATGAAATTTTCTGTCCGTTGTTCATAATTTATCGATGAACAAAATAACATTATAAATTCATCCGTTGTTGTAGTTATTTGTAATAGCAAAATGCTGCAGCACTTTGGATTGGTGCCAGGCAATCATTCAAAGAATCGAATCTCCCGGCTTCCACGCATCAGCTGACTTCACTTGGTATACTTCACTTACTTACTCACTTACAGTATTACAATGCAAACATTTTAGCGCTTCTTATTGCTCCTCCTCACCACACATTGTTATTGCTGTTAACATTTCAGTGTCAAGTGTATTGATATTAGTCGGGAGTTGAACCTATCGAATTACACACCTACCCTACACTTTACTGCTTGAGAGTTTTACATTGTGTGTTTGATGTGATGAATTTGAAGCTGAATAATTCCTTATGGCGTGGAGCATCCGGAAAAAAATGATCTCCTTTTTTTCGAGTGTCCTGCTAAAGGCAAGTGTTAAAAAATAAAGATATTTTACAGATTTAATTTAACGACGAGGCTTGCCACCCATCATGAATGTCTTAATTTTTTGGCATGGAGAAGACAGCATGCAGGTTTCTTGCATGCGGCTGGTCTGCTGACTACCCCGCTTGAGGGATGTACCGTGATGGGATAGTAGCAGCATTTTTGTCACTTGCTTACTTACTGCTTGCCCTTTTCTCTCCACTGCTGGATATAGGCCTCTTCAAAACTTTTCCGCACTTTTCGATCTCGAACAACACGAATATACAGGTGCATTGTACCTAGTGGGGCAGCAACACCAACGCATTGTTAATTGTTGCATAAATAATGTGTTACCTATTATAGATATAAATGTGTTGTAAATATTTTGTGAATAAAGAAATTTGAAATATGAAATTTTGAAAAATTTGAAATGTACAGATAAAAAAGATAGTATTTCAAAGTTGAACTATCATCCTACATCATGCGCTACAATTAATTATTAAATAATTATAATTATATATATAAAAAAAAATATATACAATATCGTCAACCCATCTTTTTTTGAGTCTTCCCACATTTCTTCTGTCCTCTCACGGCCTCCATTATTTTTTTAATGTTATTATGTTCTGCGTGGAGAAAAATACCACCTTCTCCAACTGATATTGAAGGGGAAAATTGAGGGACGCCGAGGTCCCGGTAGGAGACAGATGTCCTGGCTGCGAAACATAAGGGAGTGGACCGGCATCCGAAGTGTGGAAGAGCTGTTCCGAGCAGCGCAGGACAGGGTCAAGTTCGCCGAGGTGATCGCCAACGTTGGGGGGACCCGACAAGGCACTTGAAGAAGAAGAACATTGAATAATATGTCGTTCGCATTTGAATATTTATTTAAATTTGTGAAAGAAAGACATGCCTAATAAAAAATGATGATAAGTTCAGATGGTTTTAAATTAAGGTTAAATTAGGTATAGTCACTGAATGTACTCAGTGGATTCTATTCTATTTTCAAAACCATCCAACCATTTAAGAATGATGAGTGAATATTGATTCAGTTTTACTCTAAGATGCTCGTATTTTCGATCAGATAGGCCATATATTTTCTTCTAAAAAAACCTGACACTTTAGGAAATATTAATCATGTTTTGGAAGTGTTTTCCTTTTGAAAATAAAAATAGGAAATTGCGACATCTGCAATATTCATCTTTTCATTTCTAGATTTTTCATTTTTCATTGAAGCGTCGTATATAATAAGTACATATATATTTTTTTTATAATACGCCGGAACCATTGAAGAAGGAACGCTTCCTCTACACTTTCGTTCATCACGTCTCCGATTCATCCTTCTAAGTCTCTGTATTAAGAATGTTTCCTCCGCAAACGCTGCCGGTACTACTTTGTTTATTTCCTGTTTTCATATACGGAGTGATTCAACGTATGCTCCTTGTTTTATTAATTTCGCAAAAGCTTTTCTTCGATCTTCAATTTGACAATCGTAATGTAAACCTTGACAATTTAATCTACAGGCTTATATTCACACAGAGTGCAGACAATATCTGATTGTTTAATTTTCTTTGCAGGGAAATATGAGAAATACTTCAAAGCTTTGAAATAGTCTCTAGATCGCGTGATCTACTCATAATATTGTTAGCATCGTGCCACAGAGTACTTTTTTGATTTGTTCTATTAAATTTGAAGCTTCAAAGTTGGTGATGAATGTTTGGAGCAAGTAAGCGAGTATGTACAATGTACATATATTTGGGATGTTTGTTTGCGAGGGATGGAAGATGCGATACGGACATTAAAAGAAGGAAAATGGCCGGTGCTAGATTAGCTACGAGGGTTTGGACATGTGGAACGAATGGGTGAGGAAAGGGTGACAAAGAGAATATATCTATATGAAAGAAGGAGTGTGAAGAAGCGCGGACGTCCTTGATCACGTGGATCAAATTCTTAAGGACAACTGTATGTTGAGTAAGGGAAATCGACGTAGGTACATGTATGGGAAATCGTATGAATATAGAAAAAGTGAAAGAAGTATGTAAGGATAGATCTATATGGCGTTCCGTTCTCTTTGTCTACTCCACTTGGGATACGATGTGAAAATAAATATAAATACCTACATAAATAAAAATTTGAATCTCGAAGTGGATTTCTTACTTTATCAATTTGGGACACTTTTCTAGAAAATGCTTTCTATATTATTACTATGCTCTAGAAATGGTAAAACATCTTTGAACTAGGTTAGTTGTTACCTCTTATATAATTTTTTTTGTGTAGGATCTTTGACAATGTTTTTGAAGAAATAAGAAATTTAAAACATTTTATCTGAGGTTTTATAGAATAAAATACTTTCAGTTTATTCAGGAAGCCGGATATATCTTCAAACTTCTCAGGTAAAATATGCCTGTAAAGCCTTTTATCCCAACTTGTAAAGCTTCTAAGTTTTCTGCAGTACACATTGAATCACATGCTGTATGTTTCAAATCACTGTGAAGATATTATATAATATTATGTTGCGCCTTTTCTATTTCTTCTATTCATACTCTTTCCATATTTCCCTTCATAACATTCTCCCATTTAATATCATTTCAGCCCTTTCGCGGTTTTTCATTGAATAGGTTTAACATACAATATTTATATTGCGCGCCAAATTCAAGGCGAAAATTCTCGAATCCTTTTTTATTACCATCTTCGGAGTTTTTCTATCATATTTTTATATCATGATTCAGAAAATTATTTACCGTTTAATTTTTTCAGATCCGATTCTGTCGTTCCTCTATTTTTAACGATTTAGCGTACCTATTCGTTAAAGTACCTACTATTCGCAATTGGGGTGTTCACATTTGGCAAATATCGCCAGGCGAATTTCAAAATATATCGCCAGGCGAAAAAACAAAATTCGCCGGACATCCATTGATCGTCACACCTGTTCACACAGTCCACCGTTATAGAAACGATCTGTCAGATGCGCTATGATTTTGACACTGTTTTCAAAATGGCGGACGTCGAGATGGAGATCGCGAAGTGTTTATTTTTAGTCGAAAATGTTATAGTAGAGGTTATAAGGCGCCTTTTAATTAAGGAAACAAACGCCACAAACTAACAACAAAGATAACAGCTGTCACGAAGCGGGAAACATTATAAAATTTATAGGTTATAAAGTTTTTACCATAGATACGAACGCCGCGCACATCTGCGCTTGCGCGAATCGTTCAATCTGACGAAAAAGTTGGAAGGTGGTCATTTCGAGACGATATCGTTTCTACTGGTTTTTATCGTTTCAGACTAGCTGTCATTTTGTTTACACGGTTCAAATAGCTGGCGATATTTTGGTGCCCTGGCGATATTCGCCAAAGTGAGAACACCACATAAAAAAAACAGTTTCGCTAGTTTCGTTAGCGCAATAATACACTGAATTGGAGTAATATATATATTTGATTAGTAATTACTAGTACGAAGCATTTTAAGCTTTCTAAGTTGCTGAACTATCATAAAATTTTGGAGTCCTAGTCCTTTGGAGTAAGAATCAAGAAAATTTAGTAATTTAAAAGTACAAAACGAAATTTCTTCTCAAACTATGATAAATTTTGTTTTGGGTTAGTCGCAAAAAATTGCGACTTCGCGATAAACTCACCCTATGTATATTGTTGTATATCTTATTTGAATGCATTTTTGTATAAAATTGTATACATTGTGATCAATGTACAGTTAAGTATGAATGAATAAAATAAATATTGTAGCAAAAAGAAAAAACGAAATATAAAAATATTCTCCATTATTTGTCTACTGCTCAGCAAGTATTAGGTTATACAATTGTCAAACTGGCTATGTCATTGTGTTTTGAAATGAAATCAAATAAGATTAATAAAATAAACTAAATTTATATTTTTTTAGCTATCTTCTGAGGTATGTAATATCGTTTCTATTGAAATATATCTACCGATATTAGCTCCTGCCACCTTTCCATTTCACAAGGATTATGTAAACAGTCAACGATCGTACATTTCCAAAACTTTCCCACCATATATTACATATTATAGGGCCTCGTATTTTTCAGCACTTTACAAATACAATGTTGATGGTTAATCACTCACACTCCTGAATTTTATGAGGGCCGTCGCTTTTGACAGCGTTTTCCTTTGTGCTACTTCTCTATTTTTTTTTGCGATGATATTAAGTAGTATGGTTGTAACGGATGTCTCATAGGGGATGCGGATTTAAATTTAATGCGGGTGCGGATACGGATGTTGATATACCTACTCAATTTTCAAGATAAAATATTGAATCATTTTTAAATTTATAGCAATAAGTTTTGCATTTTCCGGTCGAAATGGTTCGTTCTCATTCACTTATACCACCACAATAATATAGCATCATAAACTTATTTTTCACAAGTGGGATAGCCGGTGAAACAACTGCATGTAATGGAAATTTCCGAAAAAAAATATTTTTCTCACAGTTTGAACGATGGACGTGGATGTTGATCCTAGATGTTGTAAAGCGCCCTTGAAGTGATATTATCACAATACCGCGCTATATGAATTTTCATGTTATTATCCTCATGAAATTTTTGAGGATTCATAGCAATATATTTCATAAATAAATAAATACATTTTTAAGTTGCGGATGCGATTGCGGATGTCAAAATTTATGCGGATTCGGATATCCGTTACAGCCCTAATAAGTGGGTTCTTTATTATAATATTTGAACGATGTTTTTTGAAATTTATTATTGAAGTTATCAGCTTTTATATAAATTTTCCAATATCCATAATATTTTACGTGATAAATTTATCAAGCATTTTGATTACACTCCTCTTTTTAAATGTACACGTACCTACTAGCAACTGCACGCGTTCGTCCGTTAGCCTATCCATTAAAATTTATCTGTTTTATATCTATATGTACTTTTTATGTTTTTAATGGAGTGTGTAGTACCCGTATCAGGTCACATCATAAATATTTTTGGCGTGTTTGAATTATGATCCCAAGTACGAACATATCGTCCCTCATCTGACTAACTGTCGTAACTGGTAAAATGTAAATTGTTCAGGAGAGCATTTTTAGTGTTTTGGCGTGCATAGTTTCGTCTCTCCCAGCTAAACGAAAGAGTCTAAATGTATTTTATTATTTTATTTGTATTTTTATGAATCTCTGAATTATTTTTGTGATAATTAAATTTCCATAAGTATATTGGATTTATTTTTATGCACCGTCAAAGTAGATAGGACCCTTTGTGAGACTTTTTTCCCATGGCCATATTTAGTTATGCTCAGATAGGACTTAACTATTTTAAGAGTCAAAGGTGAAAATAAAACGACTTTATAATTTAAGAAAGTATATTAATTAACAAGAGTGTTTACACTGTAATAAGAGCAGTTTTATGGGAAATAAAATGATAGTAAATCACTAAAAAATAAATTATTATGCAGATTATGGTGTTCGAGAATTCTCATCCTCATCATCAGATGTTAATAAATAAAATTTCGTGATTATTTTCAAAACAACGAATTTAGT
Source organism: Athripsodes cinereus (assembly GCA_947579605.1). Taxonomy (NCBI): domain Eukaryota; kingdom Metazoa; phylum Arthropoda; class Insecta; order Trichoptera; family Leptoceridae; genus Athripsodes; species Athripsodes cinereus. Next base: position 27,339,833 of record OX388315.1, read on the forward strand.
GATGGAGGGACTTATAAAACTCAGCGTGCTTGAGTAATCTTATCATCGGTGTATCGCCAGTAGTCAAATACATCGAGTCAGCAGATTTTGCCTGGGAAATTTAAGATGGAGTGGATTTGAGTTGAGAAATCTCGTTATGCAATATTATGTTAAATACTTGTCGTTTCAAGTATATTGAACGATAATTTGTTTCGCCATCACTAGTTTTAAAAGAAAACTTAGTAAGACTGTGTTTTTCTACTGAAAATTACGTCATCTCCGTTCAGTTTACATTTAGCCCTGTGTCGTCATTCGAAGGGAAAGAAGACGTAGCTCAATGGATAATTTCTTAAAATCCAAAAAATCTGAACAGTTGAGGGGTGTAACGATGTAAGGTTTGTTTCTACCTGCTAATTTGAAAACAGGAAGTAATTGACTAGGAACAAAGATATTACCACTTTTCTTAAGCGCATAGTTAATAGCACTGTGTACCGAATCGCCTTCACTTTGTCCGTGACATGGAACAGATACGTTATTTTATTTCATTATTATTTCTTGAATTATTTATAAAGTAAATTAAGGTAGAAGCGATTATTGAATTTTTGTTTTAACCGCAACAGCAGTCGGCAAATAAATATACTTTTTATAACATTTTTCATCATACGAGTACATATTCAGAAAAGAAAAAACGCAGATTAAATTTTAGAGGAACCCTTCTTGCTTGCACCTTCATGCCACGTATAACGATAGCACTCACCAGAAGGTATATCGTATATTGTGAAGTTATATACTAATAAACGTCTTTTATAGAAAACTGCCCTTACATTGCTGATTGGTAAGTTGATAACTTGCTGCATATCAAACGTAGCACACTGTGTTATAGAATCTTGCTGAGCTTTTGTTTTGCCAACCATTCTAGCAGGACGAACAAGTATTTTTTTCATTTTCATGCTTAAGATATTGATTTTTCAATTTAGTTTTAACATCTTCTGAGCTTTCGCAATATGTCGTTCACAAGCTACACTGATCCTTTTTCGGTAGATGGAAAGACAGGTTTTTTTTTATATTAAAACTCTTCTGTATGATACAAAACCTAGTTTTTCAGTATTGTTTTTCAAAGTATCCAGAAACATAGCGTACATGTTTCTCAATGTCAAGTCACTATGCAAGTATTTTCATGTCGTCTTTTCACGACAATAGTGAGACTCAACTTTTGGAAATCTCTCAATTTGTTCCTCAATATTGCGACTCATTCTCAGATCAATGTAAAAAGCTTTTCGATCGCCTCGATTTTCTTTATCTAAAATCCTCGCCGAAGTAACTATCGATAGCTGTTTCAACCGTTTTTTTTCCAACACTTATGTATTTTAAAAAAATGCCCGGCATATCTGATGTCCGTCTAGCAGATGATGATAATAAATTGTAAAATTTCTTCAAGACTCCGAAAATTTTCTCAAATTATTTCGGGAGTATATTCGTTGAAAAGAAAACATTGACGAGATGCTGCCTAACAAATTTCAATGTTTCACGCAGGTTTTAGTATTCACTATGCAACAATATTTTTGGATACTTGGGTCATATACTCCATTCTGTGATCTTTTAGTTGTTTATTTTTATTTATTTTTATTGACCTTAGAAGATTTTTTTCTTAGTATTTCCCTCAGTGAGCCGTCAACTTCAAAATCTTGTGGCTGCACTTCGTAAATATTTGACATATTAATTCTTTCAGTACTTAAATTATGATCGGGATATTGAGAATTTCTACTAAAATGATTCCAACAAAGAAAAATACTATCCTATGTGAAAATAAATAAAAAGTTATTCCCAGTTAATGTCTATACTAAGTATCGTATTTCAAGATAGGACCTACATTGGATATGTTTTTCATTTATAAAAAATCACACTAACTGTAGTATCTGCACTTACGTCCGTTAGTAAGATATTATTTTGATTAATTCGTAGATACGACAACAAATCAGAAAGCTGTTCCAGGATAATGGCAGCAGCTACAGCTGTGATCTTCGGTGAGAACATGCGTATCAAATCACAATACATGGTGGCGGTCATAACTCAATTTTGCCAAAAAAGTCAGTTACGACAGTTAGTCAGACGAGGGACGATATTTTTATCAGATGTAAAGTGAACAAAATATACAAATTAATGCTCTCGTAAATGTTTTTCTCTGCTTTGTGAAGTAATCTGAAATCACGTGTATGAAAATCGATGAATTTTACTACTACAACTTTACCATCACGGTATGTCTCATAAGTGGGGCAGCCAGCAGGCCAGCTGCATGTACTAAACATGCAAGCTGTCTATCCGTGTCTATGAAAAATTAAGACATTCAGTTTGGTGGGCAAATTTCATCGCTGAATATAAGATGTAAAATTTCTTTGTTTATCGATGTTATTTTACAATTAACCATTGTATGAGGTCACATATATGTAAGTTTAACACACGAATCTACCATATAAGGCTTAGAAAGACAACATCACCTTATTTGGTAGTCCCGACTTGGGCACTACCGAATAAGGCGGCATTGTCTTTTCTAAGCCTTATATTATGGTAGATTCGTGTGTTAAATTTACTTAAAATTTCTTTATTATTTCTAACACCTGCCTATTTTACTGCAATTTGTTATAATGAAAATAGTGAAATTAAAAAAAAACCTTATGTAATTTTATGTTTTAGAAATATTAGTATTAAAAAAAAGTAACAAGGTTTGAAAAAATTGAAAGAAAGATGAAAGTCAAATTATCTTTGAAATTATCTTTGATTTCCCGTTGCCTATATTACCTATATGTATGAAAAAATAACAATAATCGTATCAAACGTGTGCCAATAAATGTATCAATTTCGCGTTGGAGGATCCATGTTTATATATATATAATGAGTTACAATCCACTGGATTGGTCTGCAACGAGTTTGGTTTTTCTTCTCCATTCGTCTCTATTCTCAGCCAGTCTTTTTAGCCCTACGTATGAGCCACAGTTCATGTCTCTCTTCAGTTGGTCCATATATGCGTCTCTTGGTCGGCCTCTGCCATTTGTCCCCTCGGTCTTACCCTCTGCGATGGCGATGAGCGATGATAGACTATGCAATTTAACACAATAAAGATATTAATGTACAAAAACGTATCGAAGCAAGGTTTCAATTACCTATTTATTTTATTGCTGTATAGTATATATGTATTGCATTATAAGATGGGTATATAGAAGAAAACGTTAGTTGTAGCCTGCAAATAATAACGAGAAAGAATAAAAAGGTGTAGATAGATATAAATATATAATTTTTTTATTTTACTCATAACAATCCTGTTAGTTTTAAAAGCTTTTCACGGTAAAGTAAGCAAGTTGTTATTTTATATTATTAAGTACGTACCTACTTGTAGTACGTAGTTTTATTTTATTTTTTCCACCTTCCTTCGAGCAGACACCTCCCTTGAGCCGCTGTGGTCTGAAGATTAAAAGGTTTATGATTATACCCTTGTGCCTTGTCCGCTCTTTGTTAGAGATAGATAGATAGAGAGAGAGAGCCAGACGGGTTGGAGTGGTGATGCAATGGAGAGTGGTTTTGTCGGGTATCGGATATACGACGATATTATAAACCGAATATATAATTCCTAATGGAATCCCTCTTTTGTTCATAATTATGATTTATAGCGTTGATTGAAACAACTAGATTCAGATAAGACGGACATCCGACTGTTGGATATTCGGTCATTATCTTGATGTAGGTACTTGGTTCAGAGCAAGTGTGGAGTTTTATCAGAAATTTCACGATTAGCAAGCGAATGAAAAATTTCTGAATATTCTATCAATAAATTTTCACCAATTTTCAAGAGCCTGAAGTGACCAGCAAATGTCTATAGATCTCCTACTCTTTTCTATTATAAGTTTTCGGTTGCTCTTTAATAGGTAGATATTTGTTCGTTACTTGCATAATAAATGAGACATGTTACATCTTCAATTTACCGATGATATATGCCACCCATCTTGAATGTCCTAATTTATTATTGGTACGGAGAGAACGACCCGCATGTTTACTACATACCTACATTTAGTCCACTTGTGGATGTAGTCATGATTGTTTATAGTCAATGTAAGCGCACATCGTCAAAAAAAATTGACATATATCGTATTTTTTCCCAAACGACAAATCTACTTGCTTTCATTTCAGATTCAAATCGGAATAATATAATCGCAATTCATTACCCAACCGGACAGTAAAAGTAAGCCGGATACGTTGTCAACTATCCGTTTCGTCTCTAGTAGGTAAGTTGGATATAGACGCGGACGCAGTCAATGACTGCCTTCGGACTTGCTAGAGGATTATCGTACAAACTTTCGCTTCAATCATCCTCAAATTAAACTCTGAAGCGAAATAATTTACTGATAATGATACAGAAGTTTCAGAATATTAGACACAAGGGAAAAAACTGAAAACATATGCTATTTTTTTTTTTTTTTTTTTTTTTTTTTTTTTTTTTTTTTTTTTTTTTTTTTTTTTTTTAAAACATATGCTATTTTTTTTTTTTTTTTAAAAGATATATCTGGGTTTTGTTATAAACCCAAATACAACTTTTTTTTTTTTTTTTTAAAAAAGATATATCTGGGTTTTGTTATAAACCCAAATACAACTTTATACACCTTCCACAGTAAGCTAAAAGCTTGTGTCGTGAAAGGGGAGTTTGCCGGCACCTGGGTTTGTTTATGAAACATAATATGATACATAATACAAGATACATATGATACATACACACCTTTGTTTATGATACATAAAAGTTTCGAACTTTTCCGTAAAAGTTAAGTACCTAGACATTGTTGTTCTTTTTATTTACGTCCTTCGACATTTCTTTCGAGACTTGACTTCCATTGCTGGCGGCAAATGCTGGCACGTTGGCTTCTTCCTTCGTGGTCTCTACGAGGGCCTATCGACAGTTTTGTATTAGGTCTCTGTGGATACTTGCAGTGGAGATGCGATCATTGAGAAGAATGGTTGGTAAAACACTGCGTGATAGAGTGAAGAATGAGGATATTAGAAGAATGAGCTGATGCAAGAAGAGTGTTGTGGACAGAATGCGCGTGAATAAACTACGGTGGTTTGGACATGTTGAACGAATGAACGAAGTAAGAATGACAAAGAGGATATACTACTTGTCTGAAAGAAAGGGTGTGAGGAAGCGCGGGCGTCCGAGAACCACGTGGCTTGATCACGTAGATCAAATTCTCAAGGACGGCCACGTGTTGAGTAAGAGGAATCGACGTGCGTGTATGAGAAACTGTATGAATGTGGAGGAAGCGAAGGAAGTGTGTAAAGATAGATCTGTTTGGCATTCCGTTCTCTCTGCCTACCCCACTTGGGATACGGCGTGAGGGTATAGTATAGTATACTTTGTGGGGTTTTTTTATTTTATAGTTTACGCAAACATACAGTTATTACAATACATAGGTCATACAAATAGATAAAAAAAATTGGCACATAAACCAGCAAAGGGGGGTTCCTGTGTTTGCTTGGTATCTCAAGACGTAACAAATTTCTGCCTGTACTGGGACACAACACTGACTTATGATTTTTAATGTTTAAAGAATATTTCCTTATTTTTTATTGTTTTACCAGATTTGGGTAATGTGCAGATGATAAAACCAATCAGACACCTCGATCGGACATCATGTTTACACAATGTAACAAAATCTAATCGGAAGAAGTAAGAAAGGCGTTCCAACGCTTACGAATTGGCTCTAGGCTGGTTTATGTGATCACTTTCGTTGTCCATGGACTACATTCACTAATTCCGCCATTCTCACTGTAATGATATAAGGCGCACCAATCGAGAAATAGTTGATGCAAACCTTAGAAGCAATTATTTTTTGTGAAAGTGATCACTTAAACCAGCAAAATAAATAATAATAAATCAACTTGTTTGAATATTGGTTACAATTTTTACGTACCTAGTGATAACATGAATACGTACCTACGGGTTTTTATAAACGTTATTGTTGTGTATTTTGCCATCTATTGAAAATTTTAGAAAACATCTCAGCAAAGGTTTAAACCCAGCAAACGGCAGTATAGTTAGCTACATTTATTTTTGTCTTTTAGGTAATCACATAGGTGGCGGTAATATAGCTTGTGAATTAAATACACAGGTGGCAATAGTATATGATTTTAAATCGTGTTCCCATACCGTTGTATTTCTTGATTGGTCTACTGCTACTCGATTTGACTTCAATCATTGGAATTATTTAAAACTTGTATTCGTTTATATTTCTGTTTCCAACTCTCTTGGTTATTATCTAATATTGTTAATTATTGGGATATAATATGCCTACTTATCTATTTATTTATCTACTTACTACATTCTCTATGCAACCAGTCAATTATTGCAAGTCGTTTTAGGTCGAACGCCTCACTTTTGAAAAGTCGACAAACAATGCTTGACCCGAGATTCTGAGAAAATACTCTTTATTAAAACCGATGAGATTATGCAATATTTCAATTTCCTATACCATTTTAGAAAATCTGGATATAGTGGGGAGGGGGGGGGGGGGAGTTGATAGAAATATAGATACAATCCTGGGAATTTGAGACCTTTTTTAAGATAATTTAAATGTAATGTGTTTTTTTTTATATGACTTTATAATCAACAAAGACCATAAGAGACTTAATTTCAACTCCTGTTCCACACTCATTACACTCTTGATGGTTTTATAAACGGATAATATTAAATTTACAGCCTTTAAGTATAAGTACTTCCAGTGGCGTAGCTAGGGGGGGCAGGGGGGGACATATGTCCCCTGGCGCCACATTAGGGGGCGCCAAAATGAGTATTAAAACTATTTTTAATTTTATTTTGATGTAAGCTAATGTATCCCAAATACGTTTGAAAGATTAAATTTTTGCGCTCCACAAATATCTTCATTTCAAACCAGTTGGCAAACACGATTTTGGCGCCCTCGTTGAGCATTAAGGGGCGCCATTAATATAATATATAATATAATATAATATATAACGGAGAGTATTTATAGCGCCATCTTCGTGCCATAGCACCTCGAGGACGCTGTACATGATAATGTTCTATCTTCAACAATGTTGTCTGTGTCAAGAGTTCAAATTTAAATACAAAAACCTTATAACACATAATCTCAGATACATAATAATATGTATCCGCGTCAGAAATAAAATTGCTATTTCTGCCATTCTACTCATAAACAAAATGACACATCCACAATGCAGGATTGCTGATGGCGTTTTTTTTTTAACAAAGATCAGTTCGGGTTCAAATATTATTCTTCATAATGCTTCATGCTTCGAAAATAAACCATATAAACCGTAAAATTCCAAAAATTTCTTGGGGACTCCGAGAAGGGGCGCAGACTTTGTCCCCGGGCGCAGATGACGCCACTGAGTACTTCGTATCGAAGGGAGGGGACTTGACAAACTTTAATACACATTTACTAACAAAAAATAGTAACACAAGCAGTGTACCGTGAAAATATTATCAATTGTCTTAAGGCATTAATAATAATCATACATCTTATCGTATTTTTGTGTGCCCCGAAGTCACCACGGTGAAATTTTAATGTACAAACTTATTTTTGAAGGGTACAATGCTTTTAATATGAACATAGTTTCAAATTTGAATTATGACCGAACGTAGGTGACTATAATTTACAATTACTTATCGGGTGGATTATTCATTTGATATTAATGTTATTACGTGGTGTTACACGCATATTTTATCAATTTATTGCTCATTTTTTTTTATTAGAGAGGTACAATACCACTTATTTGACTATTATGAATTTACAACGTGTCTGTTTATTTATTTACCGAATGATATATTTCCTTCCGATTATTTAGGTAATCGATTCATATTATTAGTATAATCCTATATAATTTTATGTACTGTGTCATTATCTATGTAATTTATTAGCGTTGTCATTGATATATAATATACAATTATTTTTATGAAGCGCGTCATGATAAATTATTTGGCTAATAATATGTAATTCTCTGACTCGGTTTCCTTTAGAATTTCTTTTTTCGTTCATCGTTCCTTGTGTTTAAATTAGTGTTTATCTTGCAGTTGGGTTTCTGTCAGCTTCCTTTGTCAAGGCCTGTATCTAGCTCGTAGACATTTAAATACACAGTAATTTAAAGCAATATCTTTCAGCCTGCTAGATACGAGTACTCTCCTAACTTGCGCCATCAATTTTTATGTCGAAAAATACAAAACAGTTTACATTTGAAACCTTCAATAATATTATGTAATATTATAAGCGACTAGATGAAGCGACTGCGAACATTGCCATAAATGGAGTGAACATCAAACAAGTAAAAGAGTTCGTGTACTTGGGCAGCAGAATAAACCAGGACGGACGCTCCAAATCAGAAATTGTGAGCAGAATAAACCAGGCAAGAATTGCCTCTAACAAAAAATCTAAAATTTCGGAATCATCTAATACTGATTTAAGCGTGAGGAAGAATCTCACTAAAGCCTTTGTGTGGAGCATTTTGCTATATGGGTGCGAGACGTGGATCATCAGCAAGAGTGAAAGCGGACGGTTAGCGGCATTTGAAATGTGGTGCTATAGACGTATGCTGAAGATTCATTGGTCGGAACACGTCGAAAACGAAGAAGTGTTAACCAGGGTTGGCGAAAAAAGGCAACTCCTCAAAACAACGAGCTAACTGGTTTGGCCACAACATCAGCACCCAGGACTGCTCATCGCAATCTCAGAGGGTAGGACTGAAGGCACAAACGGCAGAGGCCGACCGAGAGACGCCTATATGGACCAACTGAAGAGGGACATGAGCTGTGGCTCATACATGGAGTTGAAGAGATTAGCTGAGAATAGGGAGGAGTGGAGAAGAAAGTCCAAACTCGTTGCAGACCACTCCAATGGATTGTAACTCATTATGTATGTAAGTTAAGATATTTTTACTACTTTGTCCTGCTATTCCTTTGCATTTATTATGGATTTTAATATTTAACTCGTTGTGTTGGTTGCTATGCTAGTCTGTAAACTCCATACGATGCGGCTGTTGGTTGATACGCGACGCCATCTAGTTTCTTATTTTATGTGCCTTGTGCATTTTGCCCGTAGTACGACAACACGTATTTGTAAGTATTTAGAGTAGGTACCACAATATACTCTCTTAGTTCCTATAAAGTAACTTTTGTATGCAGTTAGTTTTCCAGTTTTATGCTGTAATAGTGTACTGCAGTTTATGGTATCACGTCTGTTGTACATTAGGCTGAAGTAGTGCATGCATGAATATTTATTTCGTATTTGTAAATATGTACACATATTTTGGTACACTACAGGCTTTAGTTTAGTCCAAAGTTTTCGTTTTGCTAGCTATGCATCGCACTCTCACACACTCTTTTTCTAGAAGAATGTTTTTTTTCTCTCTCGGCTATCCACCCGTTATCGAGTGACTTGAACCCTAGAAGAATATTAACAGTGGTAGAAGAAATACTCATTAAACTATGGATAGAGCAACTTACAATATTAGCATTTTACCCAATATTAAGGTCCATACCATTGCATACCTGGGTCTTACTCCGCGAAGGAATAAATATGAATTTCATATCAATGGATATGTTTGATGGACGATGTGGTCCCGGCTGAAGACAGCCCAATGGCTGTTCAATATAAAACACTGGACAGGAGTGGACTACGAAGCAGAATTGGTCTCACATTCTTTTCGAATATTCTGTGAAAGACATGTGTTAAAAAAATCTATCATTTTTTATTAAGTGATGAGTTTTGTCATCCATCCTGAATTTCTTAATTTAATGTTGGCACGGAGAGGGCAGCTTGCGTGTTTATTGCATGCGGCTATGGTCTCTCGGCCACCCCACTTGTGGGATGTGCCGTGATTTTATAGTAATAGTCTATCATAAAATGAATGAAGTACTACAAAATTAATAAAACATCGTTTCTACCTTATTCTATTTTTATATAATTATTTGATAACCCTTTGCGGCCTTATGCTTCTTTTTCTAATGTTTGTAGTAAAGTAATTAAACATTTTTAAACAATGTTGTTTGTCGTGTGCGGTGGGACGGACATTAGATAATAAACAAATAATTAGTCGCCTTGCGCTACTCGCCTACCTACTGTCTATAGTCTTTACTTAAAATATAATATTATTTTCCTCCATGGTCTATACCAGGGATGTTGCGGATGTCGATTTTTACACATCCGCGGATGTGAATGCGGATGCGGATTTTTGAAGGCTCACATCCGCGGATGCGGATGCGGATGTTTAAGATGTTATAGAAAAAAAGTAGAAACTATCTTAGTTGGTAGGCCCCACTGTCAAATATGTGACGTAATTGTTGCTACAATAATATTATGGATTTTTCGGCGAAATATTTTCCTTATTTTTTGTTACTTATTTGCAAAAATAAAATAAAACCGGCAAAAATAAAAACGCGTCGGATTATGTCACCAATTTTTTCGTTCCCATTGGTTAATGTCAAGTGCGAACGGCACGCGCCATTCGCCGGCCCCGCCCCATTTCTTTCTTGTCGCAAATTGTCTTACATCCGCATCCGCATGAACATCCGCATCGATTATTGCGGATGCGGATGCAGATGTCCAAATACATGCGGAAGCTCCGCATTTGCGGATGCGGATATTCGCAACATCCCTGGTCTATACATACAGTCTAGTCCAGGAAGTGAACACCGCCTATTATTATAATTTTATATTTATTTTGTAAGCGCGTGCACCTTTCATATCTTATCGTACAAAAGGGGAGGAATGAATTACTAGAGTCATAATATGATAGTGATTAAATTATATTTTTTAATAATATCAATAAGTGAACCCGTCATGATAATCCATTTTTATTTGCTTAAATGTAATAGATGAGTCGGTGAGTCCATCCTCAGGGAGCTAAACATTTCTACACGACTCTTTAACTATTTGCAGACAGCGTGTCTTGCGATATTTGAAGCACATTACGAGAACCTGGAAAGAGTAATAAAAAATGGGTCTGTGGAAGGGGGGTGTGGTAAGGACCGAGTACCAGCAATATGGAGCAACCAAATTATGAAGGCCACACAGAGTTTACTGTACGGGTGCTTGACGGAGGATCGCTCGAGGTGGAGACAGATGGTCTTCAGAACGAGCTTGCTTGATGATCATGATGCTCAGAATAGAGGGACCGACGGAGATGATGATGATGAAATGTAATAGATTGGGATCAAACATATTTTAGAGAAGCATGTCCATTTTTATGTATTGAAATTTTCTCGAAAGTAAGTGTTTTGTGTGTTTTTATACCCATTTTTAGCCAACTTTTGTATTAATGATTATATAATTTACTGCATTCATATTTTGAAATTTACAAAAAGACAACCGATTTCTTTCATTTTTGGATGTTTTTTCATTTATTTAGCAAAATCACACCTTTTTTTATTTTAAACTGTACATTGTTTGGCGTAAACTGCAATTTTGTCTCAAATTATGACATGCTCAATTTATTTTCTTCACACATTCTGAGTTACATTACACAAGGACGGTTATTGCATTAATTTGTTTTGAAATATATTGTAGAATATTCTCATAAGGATAATGTGCTGATGATGTTTTATGGCGTGGAAACATGTCAGCATGTGGGTGACACTGTTTATGGTATTTTTATATTGTCATACCGGTCACCGCGGTTAGTTTATGTTCAATTTATTGCATTTACAATACACACGTCAACATTTTGATATTGATACAAGTTTGTATTTATTTGTGACTCCTTGAAATTCTCTGTTCGAGTATAAATGTATTTGTAATGTCTTCTCTATTCAACAGTTAGTGAAATGAGAGGCAACGTTAGTGAAATGTGCCGATATCAAACTAGATATCAATATTTTTTTTTTGTTATTAACTCTCCGAAGCTCTCGTGAGTTGAATCGATGTCGAAGGTTATATTTTTACTATTAGGTAATATCGAAATCCACCCGATTACGGAATCATTCTAGTGTGATAATAGTGCGGCCGCTCACGCTTATGAATAATAATTACCATACTATTATAGACGTGCACAGTATTACGTGCGATCCACTGACACGGAAGATATTGTGCGTCCGTCCGGAAAGGGTTAACACTTCATCATCTTCCCCAACAATGAATACTAATATTGTAGGTATTAATTGGTTAAAATATTATTATTATGTCACCTTCTCATTTACCGCAACATTTCCTTGCTTACTTCCTTTCGCTATTTCCGACCATGTGGTTTATATTGTAGGTACATCCTAAACTATCTTAGCACGGTACATGTAGTTACGTTTATGGAGAAATATGAACATATTCGTGGTTTCTTGAATTCACTTAGTTACTGCATATTATAAAGGTACATATATCTATCACACTACGTGTTTGCATAATTGATGTTGCAATCTATTATTTGAGTATTTCCTTCAAATAATAGATTGTACTACATACAATTCCTTCAATATGATTACCCTAACTCATTACAGTAAATTAAAATACTTTTTTCATTTAATGGGAGATTTAAAATGTACTTCAACCATAGGTTCCAATTTCCTTTTATTTATTCTTTTTCTCAACTCACTCTCGTTTGATACTGTCCGATCTAGAGCCGTCTGTATCTAACCAACATATTTTTTCATTACACTTTTAGTAAGCCGATGAATAATATTATTATGTACATGTTCAATCATAAGTGATATCATTAAGTTTCTTTTATCAGCAGTGTTTTAGTGTATAATCAATATTCGTTTGTATCTATCATCTATTATATTATAATATGCCCGTAACAGTCTTTCCCACATTATGAGGTTGGTGGGAATTTGAAATTAATTGGTAATATGTTATTGCCCTAAACCATGGGTGGCCAACCTTATCAGCAGCCGGGCCAAATTTCAGAATGAGATTTTCTACCGGGCCGCACTACAATATACTCCATATATGGAACATTTGATATTTTTACTTAACCTTAAAATTTCTACCCCGCCGTCGCCAAATTTTCAAAATGGTAAAGAAATTTCTCGGTTCTCTCTCTCTTCAATAATTCAATAATTCAAAAAAGTAACGGATACTTGTACCGACTATTATTAAAAAAAGTGTGCATATGCTTCGCGGGCCGCGGGTTGGCCACCCTTGCCCTAAACGAATTATGTCTGGAAACCTAGGCGGTAGGAGAAAAGTGGGAAGACTCAGATAGAGATTTAAGGATGAAGTCAGAAAGGATACGCCGCAGCTTCTCCAGGTTGGAAATTGGAAGTCGGCTGCTTGGGACAGGTGAGACTGGAGGCGTATGTTGCGGGAGGCCAAGGCTCGATATGGGCTGTAGCACCATCGGAGATAGATGTTATATCTGTTTTTTTACATTGTTTTCTACTAGGTATGCATTATTTCACATGATTGTTTTGTTTTTATTGTATTATTTGTATAGGCTGATGCAGCCGTTTGTTATGTAAAAATAAAAATATATAAATAAAAAGAAAATGCTCTACCATACGTATTATGTAACAGTCTTTTCCTAATGTAAAGTTGGTGGCAATTCACCAATTTTATTATTTATTTATTAAATAAACGTCTCACGCCTTATTTAAAAGTCTTTTCCACATCTCAGGATGGTGGCTATACCGTACAGAAAAAAAAATTGTAAACTATTCATAACATATTATTAAAAGTTCAACAACTTCTATGGAACTAGTAAGGTACTCGTTTAATAAAATTCATAAATAAACAATTATTTATTTTTCTGTAACGACACCAACCACCTTAGTTGACATTTAAGGCCTTTATCACCTGCAGTTGCTTGCAGGTAAATAGGTATGTTATCAAGTAGGTACTTAATATTTATATTGGCGCATTGACATTTCATGTTGTACAATTGCTAACGGTCTTTCTTTGCGGTTATATACACATGTTTCATATTATTTATTTGCCATCTTTCGTGTTTAAATATATAATATATAAAGTCTTTTCTTGGTATATTTTATGTGAGTGTTCGAGTGTCCTGTAGAAGGCAGGCATTCGTTAAACATCAGGACATCAGATAGCTTGGAATTTCGTGGGAGGAGGCGTCTCATTAGGCGTAGAGACGCTCTGGATGTAGGAGGCTGGTTTCTGTCCTGTGCTTTTGAAAGGAGCGTTGAAGTGCGCGATGATGATACATAAAAACATCACGTACTATATGAAATTTAAAATTTTCAATTCATCGATGAAGAATGCTACTCATCCCGAATGTATTAACTTTTTATTGATACGGAGAGGACCACTTTCATACAAATGATATTCCATTGTCAGCTGGCTACCTCACTTATGGGAAGTGCCTTGATAGTATAAATAACATGTTCAGACAATTCACACATACCAAGCTAGTCCCAAACTAAGATATGAAAATAAATTAATGTAAACATGTTTTTTCATCTTCAGGATATTTTTCTAACAACTTTTTTCTACAAACGATACAATTTAGGTATCAACTATTTTCCGTGTCTTTTCAAATCAAAATATTACTATCATTTACACATACAACGTAAAAACACCATTGTGATTTTTTTCTGGGATCACATTGGCCATTGAAAGCTGTAATGGTCCTGGAAGAATATGGTGTCATTTTAATAAAAATAATACATTGCTATGTCATTTCACCACATCGAAAGTAATATTCTACAGACGAAAGAGCTTCATAATTTCTAAAATTTAGGTCAATTCCTACTATAAAACATAAAATTATATGTCCCAAAATGTGTTATAGTTTTGAATGGGTAATAGTTTTTATTAAGAAAGAGGCTATAAATAATAATTATTTACATGGATAATGAGGGTACAAAGATAATTTATTATATTCTTGTATACTAATAAATTAATATATTTAACATTTTTGTTATAACTTTTCACACTTACGCGATAGTCAACGTATTATTTATTTTAATATAACAGATCTGCTATTGAAATGTTGCGGTATTAATGTAGCTGCTGTCTCTAATTATGTTAAAAACAAGGTAATTTATAAATGTGTTAAATTTTTATTGATTATAACTTGGCCACGTGCCCCATACTGATGGTGGTTTCTAATTAATTTTATGTTATTTTTTAATCAATGTGATCCTTAGCAATATTTAGTTTATGTATGTAATGAATTTTTCTTAACCATATAATACATAATGAATTATGTATAATTTATTTTTATTTTAGTACAACCTTTTTGATTTCATTGCTCCGATTAAACAAACAATAATATACCGTTTGATATTATTGTTTTCAGTGTTTGAGCTTAATTTTAATACCTACTTTAAGTTTAGTCATCTAATAACAATTAACTATCTCATTTTATCAAAGCAACGTTTCTGAAAACACTTTCACATGTTATCTTCTTTTGAATGTGCCTTGACAGGTCCCTCCGATGTAGGCGATCATTCTGGCTTAGGCTTTGCGGTCTTGCGCTGTTCGGAACAACTCCGCCATACCTCTCGTCCAGTCATGTCGTTTATTGCGCAGCCATGATGTCAGTTTTCTGCCAGCTCCCAGGCGTCTTTCTATTTTGTCTGCCATAATCAAACGTAGAATGTGGTACTTTTTGCCCAATATGAGATCTTATGCACTTGGACATCTAACAGGAGTTCTCTGTCCATTCCAGCTCCTATTAATACTTAAACATTTGCGACTCTTGTCAGTCCAAGGAAAACGAAGCATTCTTCTGTGAAGCCACATTTCAAATGCTTCTAAGCGATTCATCGATTTTTTTTAGGGTCCAGGTCTCTGAGCCGTACGGCAATACAGACCGTGCATAGGACTTTACATTTCACATTTTATACTAACGTTAATATTCCTGTCAACGCATATTTTTGTGTACAGAATGTATTTGAGACTGTCAATAATCTAGTTTTGTCTTGTCAATTTTTTGCTGTTACACAAATAAAACGTAATCACAATGCATTGCAAATAAAATTTTCTCTGGTCTATTAACTAGCATTTGTTTGATGTAGTAACAAAAGAACTAGTTATCCATTTTCGGGAACAAGTTCTAATTCTAATATTATCATAGCATTGTTGTTGTTATATTTATTCAGAATTTGGCAAATAGAAATAATTTATTACTGTATATAGGCTGTGACCTGTTTAGCTGTGCGATCATTATAGTAAATTCGACTTACCTACTACTGTACATATACATAACATTACTAATATTGCCTGAAGGTTTGTCATTCTAAATGTTTTCGTGTTATTCTGACCTTTTCTATTTTGTAAAAACGCACATAAACTAGTTTTATAGTTATTAATGTGCATAATATTATATTTTTGTGTTTATCAATCACCTTATTACAAAAGTACTTACCTTTTGAATATTTTTAACAAGCATTTTGGTGTTCCCTTACTTTTAATATTACAACTAGAAGTATTTGCATGCTACTATTTATTTTAATATTTAAGTTAATTATCGTGTAATAGTATGATGTATGAATATTAAGGTGCATACAGAATAATAAAATTAACTACCTATTTGAATAATTTATGATTGATTCGTTTATCAATGTTACTATTGTCTTGAGGTTATATAATAGGATTTCAATCCTTGATAAAATTATTTCAAATTTTCTGGAATAAATTTACCTTTAAATTAGTTTTTTAGTCCTCATTGATCGGCATATCTCACAAGTGGGGTAGCCTGCAGACCAGCTGTATGTAATAAATATCCAAGGTGTTCTCTCAGTGCTGACAAAAATTAAGGCATTCTGGATGGGTAACAAACCTCATCGCTGAATTTAAGATGTATTAAATACGCCTTTATTTTTTCGAATACCTGCCTTTTACAGGGTATTCGAAAACTTGTAGAAAAGAGTGGGAGACCCAGTCTTTACCAGGTGTTCCATGGTTTTAATTGGTTACCTTTTTTTTTGTTGAGGGTAAATCCTAGTCATGGACACCCGGCCTTTCTGGCCAGGTAGTGCCGGACTCCAACCGGCTAAAACCCCTCATCTTCTACCACGTCTCGTTTCCTGCCTTTCGGCCTACCCAGAGACGTGGCGTTGTTTTATTATCATCTTCTTTCCTGGTTCTCATCATGCTCTTTTTTCCTCATTATGTTTTCTATGTATTCCTGAATGAGCCTGGTTACCTGCTGATGTGAATACATGTGGAACTCATAGCTATGCCAATAATTTGTATTTTTTGTTATTACCATGTTATTGATAATGGTAAAAACACTTGAATGCCGTATACTGTATATGTGAAAAAATAAGTAAAGAAATAAAAAAAAATCAAATCCAATAAATTATTTACCTTCTCAGAAAATATATATCCTTCCTTTAATTTTTTTCAATTAAAAAACACGATCTGTTTTATTTTCGATTGTATCTAATATGGACGAAGATTGTTTGCTTTGATGATTTATTTTATGTGAATTCAAAGTGTGCTTTTAAGTAAATAAATAAAATACAAATGCGCAGAGTAAATAATTTCGTTCAGAACTATTTTAAGATATATCTACCCATTATTATTTTTGCACTGTGTAAAAGTTCCCTTTGAAATTTCTTATCTCGCGAATCAGTTCTCAGTTCTTTTCTATCTTTGGATCTAATCTCATTTCTTCTTCACACACAGCTCGTTCCCTTTAAGTTGTCGACCCTCGGTATTCTTTCCTTTTCTCCCCGCCAACCTGTTGTGTCCTGTCCTGAGTGTGTTGTGCAGATTCTACCATCCCCTGACACATTGTGTTTCATCCCTTTGTGTGACAGTCCCCTCCCCTTGTGCGAATTTTTCGATACTACTACTATTATTATTCAATTATTATTTTTGTTATTCATTGGGATCTAGTTCTCATTTCGCGCAGTTTTTTTCGTCGAGTTCACAGTGGTGCACTCATAAAATTGTTATAAATATAGTATGAACATTTTTTTATGTATATATTTTATTAATAAAATGTATGGCAGTGTATTTAGCTATCTGGTGTTTAGTATCTCCCACTCTTTTCCTTGAGTTTTCGAGTGTCCTGTAAAATGCAGATATTGGAAAAAAATAAGACAAATAACATCTTCAATTCAACGATGATGTTTGCCACCCATCCTGAATGTCTTAATTTTTTGTTGGCACGTAGAGGAAAGCTTGCATGTTTATTACAAGCAACTGGTCTGCTGGCTACCCAGTTGCATGTTTATTACAAACAACAGACTGATCTGCCGGTTACCTTACTTGTGGGATACCTATGTCTTGACGGTATAGTAGTAGTATTTAGCATTTATTTTTCAATTGATTTGTTTTTGATACAATGGGACATTTAAAAAATGTATGTAGGTAATTATTATTTGTATAATTAATGTCTACTTCAGTAAAAAAAAATAGTAAAAATTCAACTTTAAATTTTCAGTTTTAATATCAGTGCAGCATAAAATAAATTAGCATTTTTTTAAGAACGAACCATAGCAAATACCTACATATAAAATATTATCTACATATACATATCACCTATACTATATAAAATATGCAATATAGCTGCTGTGGAATCTGTATCAGAGACTTGGTGTACTACATGATTACAATGTTATATGTGTGTTTGATTATATGATAGGAACATACATACATAATATGAAATATAATACGTAATAGTGCTCTGGATTCGGTCTTATCACTAGTAAATCCCTTATAGCTGCGACTAGTCTAATACTATTGTACTATTGCTGCCAAATATATACTACAACAATGTTACCTTATTCCTTCGAGATGCCGCCACATACACCGTATATCTTACCTATCTTCACCAGGAACATGAGAACATCTGCTTAATAAAAGATTTCGTAGCCGGCTGCTTGTTTGTCGCGAATTTGTTATACGTAAAAATAAATAGAGTAGGTATTCTCTTTCGAAACAGCTGTTTTGTTTCTTCTTAGAACGGGGATTTTGGGTATTTAGTTTTTACTAGAATCAACAGTTTTAAGTAGGTACATGATTTAACCTGTGGACGTATCCTACTCTTTTCTGTAAGTTTTTGAGTGTTCTGTAAAATGCCTAAATATTCGTAAAGAAACCCGTATATGACATTTATTTGTTTATTTATCTTATTCTTCTTGCATATCATCATTTACATATCAAAATCAACAAACCAATTTACATAAAAATATGTGATGATATGCAGCGGCGAGATTATCACTATATTAGTGATTTTTCCATCTAACCACGTTTTACATTTTCAATTCAGCGAAAATGTATGCCACCCACCCTGAATATCTTGACCATTATTAGCACGAAGAGGACAACTTGGGTGGTTTTCACAAGCAATTAGTCCAATGGCTACCCCATTTATGGGAAATGCCATGATGGTATGTATGTATATTTGTTCAAATTCTTTATCTCTGCACTTTGATGTACCGTGGTTTATATTTGACGCACCCTAATTTTTTTTCAGATTTTCAGGTGCCCCCGATTTAACTTGTCAGATAAGAATTTTAAATATTTATTTGCTATGTCGTACAATTTTTTAAAAGTTATCGAAGCAACGCCCTTAGGAACAATGCCCGTTTTAGAAGTTATGTATAAGATACCGAATTTTTCAATATTTTACGCGCTGTGTTTGAAGTTTGAACGTATTATATTATGGCAGGTGCTCATAAAATATCTTTAATACATTAAAATATAACTGATTTAATACCGTGCAGTTATTTCAGCTGTAAAAAATGGTAGATTAATAAAGAAAAAAATAAATATAGTCGGTAAGAGAAAATAGACGAATATATTTGTTAAATAGAAAATCGAACTGATAAGAAAACTGTAGGCATTGGCATTAAGTTTCTGATCGCCTACTGTGAGATGAATATTTGATATATGTAAACCCATACAAAATACACACTTTCTGATTACTACCTAAATATAGTACACTGAGAAAAATACTAACGAAATTTCACAACGAATCATTGGTACGTACTATCAGATTAGGACCAGAGATCGTTCAAACGATTCATTAGTACGAATCTATAATATTAACTCTTCGCAAACAAGTTGTTGGTAAATTTACCAATGATTTGTTTGCGAAGAGTTAATATTATAGATTTATACCAATGAATCGTTTGTACGATCTCTGGTCCTAATCTGATAGTACCGTACCAATGATTCGTTTTGAGTATTTTTCTCAGTGTAGTGTGTCTGTAGAGTCCAAAAACCAATTGTAGGTATATATTGACTGATTTTCATATTAATATTCATTTTCTCCGCTCTTTTCCACATAGATTTCAAAGAATTGTACTATTTTGAAAAATGCAGTTCTGTAGAACTCTACTCGAAGAGTATTTCTGCATACTTATGTAGTTTAAAAATATGAGATAGTTGGATTTGTATACTTTCGATCCTAAACCACCCAATTGGTAGTAAAAATAATTGCTTATGTACCTACTAAATAAAAACTCATTACCTCTGCGAAAGTCTTCCTTTGTTCAAAAGTTAATCAACTGTAACATCAGCCGCGCAACATTGTTTAGAGAGGCAAGAGAATTCGGTCATTGTGCCGAGGTATTGTCTATTATTATTATAAATAATAATAAATGATTATCTTAATCAGCCTTGTAGTTTTGTTGTTAGAACAGAAGTACTTAAATTGGTACTGTTAATTCATAAGAATTACGAGAATTTGAATAATTTTAATTGCTTTCATTTGCATTGTTTTATTCAATGTCGATGCTTCGTTTGTTGTTATTGCGAGGCGTGTGAAAAATATTAATATTCTAGAATTATTAATATTTTTAATTATTTCTCTCATTAAGATTAGTTTATCACTTTTATCTAAATATGCGTAGCGGCCTTTTTGTGTTTTTTTAGTATATTAGATAACCTACCCTTCGATGTAAACATTAACATTCTGAAAAGTAAATAGTGTTTTTGTAGATATCAAATATTTTTAATATATCTTTTCACAGTGTAAACACACAAACTCTAGATCATTAACATTCTGGTTTCAATGGTGTTTGTGAACTCTCAATTGTTTTAAGTGTTTCATCGAAACTTCTATCAATTTGATAGAAATTTAGATCCGATAACAAAAACATCTCTTGTAGTCAATTTAGTTGTTCAATTCTAGATTAATAATTATTTTATACATTTTTATATTTGGTATTCCTTTTTTATATATTAAAAATTACATGTGGAAATTTGAAAATATCTATGAGTTGGATTAAAACAAAATATCTTTTTACTTTCATTTATGTTTTGTCAACTCACTGTGTGTGTCTCTATGAAATGGATAAATTAAAAAAAGAAAACGTAGTAGAAAAAACTTGGTTGTGTTTTTCGACATTGAATTATTTACCTATTTTATGGGGTGTTCACATTTGGCGAAACGCCAGGCGAAAAAACAAAATTCGCCGTACGCCCATTGATCGTCACACCTGTTCACACAGTCCACCGATTTAGAAACGATCTGTCAGATGCGCTTTGATTTTGACACTGTTTTCAAAATGGCGTCGAGATGGAGATCGCAAAGTGTTTATTTTTAGTCGAAAATGTTATAGTAGGTGTTATAAGGCGCCTTTTAATTAAGGAAACAAACGCCACAAACCAACAACAAAGATAACAGCTGTCACGAAGCGGGAAACATTATAAAATTTATAGGTTATAAAGTTTTTACATAGATACGAACGCCGCGCACATCTGCGCATGCGCGAATCGTTTAAGCGGCCGAAAATGTTGGAAGGTGGTCAACCGAGACGATATCGTTTCTACTGGTTTTAATCGTTTCAGACTAGCTGTCATTTTGTTCACACGGTTCAAATGGCTGGCGATATTTTGGTGCCTGGCGATATTCGCCAAAGTGAGAACACCACATTAGATATACTTATCAGAATTTTTTTCTTTATTGAAAATTATCAATCAAATCTTAAACACCGATTATACACAATTTGAATAATATGTTACCCTATAATTGAATAATATTTTCTCACATTATAGTCATCATATACCCAGCATTTAAAACAATTATAATATAGTTTTATGATTTGTGTTCAACAGAAACAGTTTTATTATTATTAGAATAAATCAATCAACATGGTCTAGTTCGTATCTATAATGAGGGTATCATCATTTGACACTTCGTCTTATTGTTTTGCATTGTACATAATTATTATGAATGGCGTGTATTCAAAACGATTGTTAATTATCATAATAATTGTGTATGAGTAGTGAGAAAAGTGCGAAGTTCTCCGTGATTGATGTTGCAAAAGTAAGGCAAATTGTTATTGTGGCATTGTATTTTTTGATTAATTAGCGATGTCTTTCTTTGTATTCCAGAATGTTACAATCAACAAAAATGTTTCATTAAATGTACTTTATTGTTTCTTTAAACATTTTTTTTTATCATGTTATTGTTTTTTAGTCGTATGGTGTTTAATTTGTTTTCATTCTTTATTAAACTATTATTTTAATCCATTGTATGAATAACATAATAATTGGACTACCTGAAGGACGACGCCCTCCAGGAAGACCCACAAAACGATGGAAAGACAGCTGGACCTCTACATCGCAAGAGGACCCTCCTTCATGAACAGACCTGTGGGTCTTATAAAAGATTAAGAAGACGAAGAAGTATGAATTATAAGGGTCATAATGCTTCTTTTTGATAATATCTGAGATTTTATACAATAGAATAGGTCAGAAATGAATTAAAATTTTCGTTTCATAATACCATCATCACTGAATTTAAAATGTAAAATGTAATTTTCTCGAACACTTGCCTTTTATCAAGACACTCGAAAACTTACCGAAAAGAGTGAAACACCAATTCTTTTCCAGGTCCCCCACAAAACGGAAACGGAATCAAATATTTCAAATCGATTTCATCATGTGCATGCCAAATTATATCCAAAGCCTATAATAACCCTATCAGATGATATTCACTAGAAAATTCAACTTTTTTAATTATCCAATTATGTACTTACTTTTAATTAGGAATAAATTGATTGGCAGAACATTAACAATAAATATAGTCAATTATAAAATATTTGAATTCGCTGGGGATGTTTCTGAATCAAATAAAATCTACATATATCAACATATTAGTAGTTTATAGGTTTGTTTTATTGCATGAAATATTTTGTATCGGATGTCCTGTGCAGTAACTATGTACCTACATATGCAATATATTGAATACATTAAAATAATATGTTATATAATTTTAAATTATTATAATAAGTATGTTTATGTTATACTTATAATAAGCTGATGTTGATAATAATTCCTATAATATTATTATGTATGGCAGACGATGTTTGCTATTATTCATTCACTGTACGATGATTGGCATGAAATTGCTTTACACGACACAAACGACAAGACTACATACAGTACTATATATACCTAATACATATTGCTGAATTATAATAACATCCATACAATCCAATATGTTTAATTCATATTCGTGTTATTATTATATCTGCATACTTGTTGTATTATCACTTTATATATAATGTTATAATATGTAGTGGCTACTAGCGAAAATACTCAGCATATATTATGTACAGGTTGTGTAAAATTGACAAATATATTATTGTGATACTACCTACGATAGATAATCTCTCCGAGCTGAAGTGGCAATTGGCAGGTGACATGATTAGAAAAAAATAATATCATATCGAATTCCATAATTTATGCAGGTTTTTTTTTTATTTAATTGATAATGCACACAATTAACGCCACTATTCCAATTCCACGTACAAATAACTCTAAAATATATACGATATTAAATATTTAGTTACGAAAAAAAATATTGCAGGCTCCTATTTTCAATTCCAAAAATAGATATTTTTAATTGTTCAACTATTTAACGGAACAAAAACAACAGTGCGATTCATATTTAGTAGGTATATTTCACTTTCTGTAAGTATGCTGTGTCGGATCATAATAGGAATATACCAAAATTACAAAAATGGCTATTTCTCAAATGCAAGACATTTCGATTTCTAGAGTTATGAAACTGGAGATTCGATATGGGCATTTAAAATTGTAGAGTGAAGACCTTGGGATAAATAAAAAACAAAACATACTTACGAAAACTTCAAAAGAGACGCGTAAATGATTTTGTCCAAGTAATACGAAGATTTGTGTTGGTCGAGACTAAAATGATTGGATAAGTTTTGAAGAAGCCTATTTCAGCAGTGAAGAGACAGAGTCTAGTTGTAAATAAGACACGTATTGGGCTTGATAGCAGTCTTACAAATTTCTTCTGCAAAACTTCTCTGAATACAGATTGTTTCGGATTTACAAATAAATGAGCAATATGTTTTATATGATTGACATCAGTGTGATATTAGGTGTGTTCCGTTTCATACTTTGGTCCATCCTCCGTCCTGTGTCCCCTCACAGCCAATAATCATATCATATCCACTCTTTATTATTATTCATATTTCATATGAACGGCTCTCTTATTTTTGTTTCTCTTTTATCACACGATATTTGACTTTTGAAATGTAAATTTATTTTCATGTACCATGGATATTGGTTCTTTTTGCGAACGTATGATGGTGTTCCTACAGAGTTATAGTGGTGTCCAAACCTTTTTTTGTTTGAAAAAGTTTATTTTTTACGAAATAAAAGAAAACAGAGCCGAATGGCTATGCAGGTATTGAAAAATGTCGGATTGCTTGAAAATGCTTTATTTTATTCAAGTCATTTGTTCTGATTGATTTATTTATGATTTTTTTAATAATTTGAACATAACATTTGATAACAAAAAACAATATGTAAATAATGGATTATCCTATTTAATTTGTACACATAAATAAAATTCACAACTGGCTTTATTTCAATAAACCCATAAATTTACTATTTATAATTAAAAATTAGAATATAAAAAATTATTAAATAAAATGCATAAAAATCACACAAATACAAAATTATTCAATAAACTACCTCACTTGAAAATTTAATATCTGTAAAAAAGCATTGTTTATTTTTATTGTAACCTGTGGATGTAGACAGTTATTTTTATTAAATTTTTGTTTTCAAAATGATGTAGATATGATATTTACATATCTACATCATTTGTTGGAGGAGATGGAGGAGGCCAAGGCTCACAACGGGCTGTGGAGCAACTGATGATGATGATGATATTTACAAAAATTGTTCAAAGAATCACAGAATCTTCTCAATGCACCATTCAGTTGAAATATTTTTTATGAGCAGAGAATTATTCACGTTTAAGCGAATCACCATTTAATAAAGGAGTTTCCAAAATAAGCGAACCGAAATTTATTGCAACATAAAATAATAATAATAATATGCGGGGACATGATGGTCCAGTTATCACGAGAATAAATTTATTCATACGGTCGTTATTAGAATATTATTCTGTACATTGTGGGGCACGTGGATAAAAACGATGTAAAGAAGTGAAATCATTGAATTCACATAAAGGATGGTCGGGGATAAATTGTTATGCAAAAATAAATTATTGTACCTACCTACGTTGGAGAAAAATTTACAATAAAAAAAAATACAAGCTTATATGTGTTTTGCTGTATGGTGCAGATCACTCAACCGGTTGTCGGAGCTGTCAAGTGGCATTTCTGGTTTTCGTCTTGTACTTATCGCGATCGTCCGTCCATCTCCCAACCCTTCTGGGGATGTTTAATGCTCCTCATTCAATCTCCTTCCCTATTTTCCTCTTCTTACTACTGGCTCGCTCCCAGTGTAAACTTCTTGTTGTTTATAGCAAACATTGGAATTACGTTTTACACGTTTTCGCCTCTGGTTAAAATGTATGTATATTTTTTTCATTCCAACTATTTATTATAGGTACTTACCTACTCGTATTTGACTTCAGGCTTTTTCTTATCTTTTATTTATTTTATAAAAATGAATAGTTTTAAAATATAGAATAAACATTGTTTTTTGTTAAATTAACGTGTACATACAACGTATACATCAAACACATTCTGTTCCAACTGTGTTGTAAATGAGAATTATGTTTGTTTTTGTTTTATATTTTTGCATGTAAAAGGCTCACACCGTGGATTTATGTATAAAATAAAAATAAATAAAATAAAATAAAATAAAATAAACACGCCTAGTGCGCGTGTATAACACGCCTAGTGCGCGTGTATTACACGCAACTGAGGCCTGAGTCAAACACACATTTTAGCGTTACGGTTTCGTTCCGTTAACGTTCAAATGCAGAGGACGTTGCGCCAAAGTGTCAATTTTCGTAACTATTGTGTATGACACTGAAGCAACGAAATTGACACTTGCTCACAACGTCGTCTGAAATTCAAACACTAACGGAACGAAAACGTAACGTGAAAATGTGTGTTGACTCAGGCCTCTGGTCTGCTGGCTACCTTTTCATATTTAGATATATTTTCCACAGTTGATATTTCTTTTGTTCTAAATCTGGAGGCATTCAATATACTTATGTCGGAGGCACAATTAATTAATTCTCTATAATTAATTTCCCAAACATTGCCCCCCTTTACTGTAACACATTAGCTTCCAGCTTCCATTTCGTAACGATGCGGCTACCCATAATAATTCGTATCCTTTTACCGTCCCACCACGTATAATGTTCAAGAATCCTGGAATCTTACACCAACGCTGTAGTAATTAAAATTTATCATACTCTCCTCCTTGCCGGTGGTGGCAAATTTTCTTGACAAATTATTCGTGGTTGTATTTCGCACTATGCTTTTCAAATAAGGTGTTTCCAAAACTGAATTTGACGAAAATTCAGTACGAACCTTTTGCATTTACTCGTTTTTAGTACCAGTCTTTACCTCGTTTAGGTTCTCAATGTCAAACCTCTAAGCCACACAAAGGATATTCGAGTATTACGTGTATATTTTTTTAGCGTTATAAATAAATATATTTGTGTTCGATTTCTAGAAGTTGAGGTTTAAGAATAACACAAACAAACGAAAGAACACATAGTTAAGGAATTGAAAATATTCTTTTTTATGTAAAGAAACGCAATTCGTTTAATTTTGACTATATTTATTTATATATATAGTGACCTGGTTTCGATTACAAAGTAACTGTCAAACATAACATTATATGACATGACATAATAAAGTTAGACAAACGTAGAATTTGACAATAACTTTGTTAGTCGAAACCAGGTATTATCAAAATAAGTAAAATATAAATCGTTTGTGTTTCTTTTATATGGAATTTTACAAAATAAACATCTACTTTATCAGTGAAACAAAAAAAAAATAACTGTCGATCAAACACGAAAGGAAGATAAATAATATCAAATAAAATACTTTTATATTAAGTGCCGCCGTTCGACAACATCGACTCTAGAAAAGAAGATCTTTTAACATTGAAAAATTACGACTGCAGTAAAAATCTAATAAAGACAGTGTGAGGGAATTGCGAACTGAAGTTTTGTTATAAATACGATTTTATGGGCTGTCATTATTTTCGAAATGCCCTGTTATATTCTATTCTCACAAAGCGCATAATTTTCGTACTAGGTGGTTTGTATATATATAAACTGACAGTATATTATATTGTAGATCACTTTTAGGGTTCTCTCTCTCTCTGTGCTCGCCATAAGGTTGGGAGATGAATCTTTTATGAATGACCCCGAACCCTTTTTGCATATAAGCCCACAGAGATAGTACATAGGTCAGTCTTTGCACTGATTTATGACGGTCAATAACAAATGCACACCTCTGTTGTGACATCAGGACCGCAACGGAGTGAATATTAATAAGGTAATTATACAGGTGATTAATACAAACATCATGCAATATTATCCCCAGTCTTTGAAGATTTCTACGTCATAAAAGACAAATTCATTAGCTGCTCATAATATGTATTGGGATTTTCTGAGTGTCAAAATTTCATAGTTGGTGTCGTCTAACATATTATTTTGTTAATACTGAGATACATCAGTGGCGTGTCTAAAGTTTTCATACTGAACAAGCCCACCCTCAGTATAAAGTTAAAAAAAAAACAAATAATTACATTATAGAAAAGTATTAAGGGGTTTTCCACCACTTTCCTCTGGATGTTTTAAGAGCTGAGCTCCTATATCATCCAGACTCATTAAACCAGAATTAAAAAGTATGTGAAAGTACAATAATTATTTATATGTGAAAAAATTATAGGTGTAATTTAACACGATTATACATAGATAAATCTTGGAAGTGGGGATGGCAGTTCTGCCGTCGCGTTATAAAAACGTATTATAGAAATAATAGAAAAATAATCAAATGTGAAAAATTGACTCGGCTATCGAATGAGAACCGATGCACTCCACTTTGATCATGAACCGGAATTATTTCTCCATCTTAAAAACGCGAAATAATACTAAAATTATGTCCCTGTCCCTCCTTTAGTATTTATAGTGCGCCAAGAGCAAGACCACTTGGATTGCAAGTATGAAAAATTTATATAACTTACTTAATTTTTTGCGCAAGAAATTTTAATTTCTCGGATCACTAATTCATTTAATTTTGTAATCTTTTCTATTATTTTAAAGCTAAAAAAAAAACAGGCAACGCCCGGCTTTTGCGCTTGTATAGAAAACACGACACTGAGATGCATCTGATATACCTGTACTAATATTGTAAACACAACGGAAAGGAAAACAATGTGTCTTTTTAATCAATAAAACCAATATGAAAAAGTTGTATCTTTGTGAGGATGATTTTGGTTTGCCTTAATCATTTAGTTACAAAAGATCGCGCCTTTGCGACAGACTTGCCCTCTGTGTATGGATTTTATTTTATTTGAATGTATTTCTTTATGACATTGTTTGTAATCAATAATATACCTACTCCAAAAAATATATAAATCTTTATCAAATTTACTTTTCAAAAAACAAATATTAATAGCTGTAGGTATTCTTTAAATTAATGTCCATGAATTAAATAGAATTCCGAATTCAACTCATTGATGGAATTTAAATCACGCGTTTTCCTCTTTTTGTGGTATATAAAAAAAATCTTTGAAGATAATTGTATTTAGCGTATTTCTCTGTGCCTAGTGAATCAATTCCAGCAGATGTATTATGATGATTATTATGTAAATCTAGAAATTGTCAATGTCCTTGTAAGACTAAAGACGTTTCTCTCAATAAAAAACAATGAGTAAAAAAACATTTCTTTTCTAATTTCGAATTTGGATTTATTCTTTGAGTTTACCTTATGATATCCACTTTGAAGCACGACCCAGTTATAAAATTTACAGGCAATATTGTTCTATACAACATACATTTCAAATTTGTATTTTTTTTCAATTACAGGTGTCAGGTGAATTTTGTATTTATTTATTTTGATTTGTACGGTTCTGGACTATACAGTGTCACTTATTCAAATTACCTACTTCTCATGTAAAACATCTTCTGTAACTACATATTACAGTAGCTTTAGTTTGTCCCTTTCACAAGATAGGGACAGACTATAGCTTCTGTGGCTATGGCAGTATACATAGTTACATACAATATATAACAGTGGTTGTTTGTATGTACATAATCTTGTTTATTCGCATTATATTCACCTTCACGCACATGTTCTTCTTGTTGTTTCATTATTTGACAACGTTTATATCTGAGGTTAATTTATCGACCAATTTTCGCACATCTTTTCTTTGTATAGTAGGACGGTACGTCTGTCTCCTTTTCAATAAACCTATTCATATTAACCTGACGTTTAACCTGGCAAAATATTCCAAATACGATAATATATTTGCGTATATATTACGTTCCGTGGAGCAGCCAGCAAGGAATTGGTCTCCCTCTCTTTTTCCGAAGTTTTCATGTGTCTTGTAAAAGGCAGAGTTTCGTAAAACATCACGTTTTAAGACATTTACAATCTCCGGCTCAGGGTTATTTTTTATTGGTACATAAAGGACAATCTGCATGTTTATTACACGCAGTTGGCCTTCTGGCTGTCCAACTTGAGGTCATTGTCAAACTCTGGTTTGACAATGACCTCATAAGTCGAAACCTGGTCACTAATTTAACAAATAAAACATAGTAAAACTAAAAACAATTTTGTTTTCGTTATATCAAAAAAAACAATAAGTCAGTTGTCTTTAAAAATTACCACAAAGAATGTCAATTATTGAGACTGAGTCAGGAAAAGTCGTAAAAAAAACAATAACAGCAAACAATTTATCACTCACACTACGGAAATTAACATTATGTAAAAAATTCACCATAGAGGACAACTTCCACAACCACAAGAGGAATTCCTTCCATTGTTGACTGATATAAATAATATTTATTTTATGGTCCAAGTGTCACACAGTATGAAAGTAAATAATAGATGTGAATTAGTCAAAATAGCATATTTTCTGCTAGCAGAAAAATGGGAGGTTTTAGTTTCTTCTTCAGTCATTTTCTATCCATTCCTGAATAAAGCCTTCATTTTAACTGCCTGCAATTGTGTATTTTGGGCATACTGCATCCACGTCGTTACTGCGGTACTTCTAGTTGACTTTTCTCATTTTTCTGTTCTACGGTTTTTTTGTTGTTGTTGGTACAATATATTTAACCGATTGTCTGTTTAGCTCCTCTACCTGTTCAGTTAATGCAACACTATATTACTTCAAATGGACAGACTATGTATCTTTAACATTTTTACAGGAGTTTATATAAAAAAGTTTATGAATAATTTACAAAGATAAATAGTTGTATAAAAGCACTGTGTGACGTATTAACATAATGTTGATATATTGCACGGTCATTTAATGGACGTTTAACAACATTTAACAAATAATAACAACTAAAATATGTTGTATTGCAAACATTATATTGTCAATGAGAAAAGAGTCTACTTTAATTTTATGTCTACCACTAAAGTCATAAATATAAAACTCTGATCAACCCTTAAACTTAAATGGTTATATGGAATGAAAGATGCGTCGAACTGTAGTTCAAACGAAACGTATATTACTTTATCCTCATTAATTTATAAACAATCAAAACACTGTTATATTTTCACCATATTTATTCAAACTAACGTTTTCGCCCACTTCAATGGGCATTCTCAAGAGTACTGAAAATATAACAGTGTTTTGATTGTTTATAAATTATTGAATATGAATTTTCAGAGTGTGAACACAAACACCCTTCAACAATTGACTTTATTCTCATGTTAGGTTTAGTAATATTTTAATTGTCATGTTTTTTACCCTACATATTTGGTAGGTATCTAGCTATACATTTTCTCAAATTATTTTCCTGGTAAAAAAGGGAGAGAGGAGCTTATGATGTTTATATTTTTCGGTACTTTACGGGTGGTATGCCCGCTACCGATTGTTTTCATTTGTGTGTTCTAATTATACCTACCGGAAAAATAACCGAATATATTTTTTGTTGTGTTTTTGGTAAAATGAGAACCGACAATGCTATTCAGAGTTTTCAGTGCCTAATAAAAAATATTGCTTTGTTTATATAACTTTTGGTAGTATTAAAATTTTAAGACCTTTGGTAAGGAAGACAGCGTAGATGTTTAGATAAAATTTTAAAACATTTTAATGTGCACGGTATAAATTTTTAGCCCTTCGTAAACCCTTGTCCGCTTGCAAGGCAAGAATGTTGTTGTAAAATTTGTTCACAGTTAATTGAGTTAATAAACAAAACATAAAGCTGAACAATGTTTGTTCAATGCTTGCTTGCCAACACACCGTAATGTTTATGTACGAAATAAGTACTACGTGCAAAACGAATAGTAAAGATGCTAACGATCGAATAAAATCTGCGCTCGATCTTTTATAATCGATGTATACTTTTTTCGATCTGTTTGAGAAGATTGTTTGTGATATATAGGTACATATTATGTTTTGATAACAATTCGTAAGTTTCAACTAACACTGAGTTCATCGTTAACCTGGAAGTAGTCGCGGTCTCATGCACAAGAGGTGCGCGGTTCGATTTCAGATACGACACATCTTTTTAGCTCACTGTAAAAGGTGTATAAGGTTGTATTTGGGTTTGCAACAAAAGCCTTCATACGTCTTTAAATAAAACTACTAGCTAAACTTCTGTTTTAATTTGAGTTAATATGGAGACCAGTTTTTTTTTTAATTTTAAATCTTCAGTCAGTATAATTCATGTGAATTCAACATCAAAACAATAAATTCAGGGTTTTTAATATCTTTAAAAACAACTTTATATCATATTTAAATTTTATTGAGTCTTCCGAAATCTCATCGCGTTTTATTGTGGTTTAGTAATTATTCAGTATCTAATTATTTTATATAATATATATTTTACAGCCCTTGAGCAATCGAGTTGCTAGAATATTATAAAATCGAATATTTTTGTTTGGTGTACACGACATCACTAAAATTATTTGTATATAGGTTGTTAGCATGCACCCAAGTCTCATGTTGGTAATTCAATATTTTGTTTATCATAAATTTTATAATAACATACCTACTGTTCCTAGATACACATATAATGTAAGTATATACAGTAGTAACCCCTTCTGGGAACTCGTTGACCCCGAAGTGCCTCTAGCTACGCATACAATTTACCTTAAGGGTGGGCCTTCCCTTTAAATTACCAACCTGGTGTATCTATTTTAGTTTAGACTTAAGGTCTCAACCAACTTAAATCTGTTCTAAAAATATGATATAATTTACCTAGCCACAGTTTGCTACTATCAACGTTTAAATTTGTCGGCAAATTTTAAATATTTTGTAAGTTACTAAATTATTGTGTCTTATCACTCCCCCACGGCCATCACGACCCCAGCAAGGGGGGCGAAACTAAGGATGCATATGGACCACATACGCGGCTGCTGTAAATCCATAAATATAGAAAAATTAATTAGACTCTTTCAATCAGAAATTTAAGTTAGTAAATGGAGTCTTTGTTACTTTAAAATCTACGATGCAACCTTTATTCAATAATAATTTAATATCATTGTCTTATTGTTTTGTGCCATGATTGATTGTTTTCTAATTTTGTTTTTTCTTTTCTTATAGGTAATGCGGTTTTTTTGGTCATCTGGAAAGATATCTATCTTAAAAGAGGTAAAGTCATAGACCCAAACAATTCACTTGAATTTTGACTTATCTGATGACAAAATTTACTTGTGCTGTGAGATATTTGCATAGTGTTAAAAAAATTGACTTCTGACTGTCTCAGTTCCTGAACAGGCTATTATTTTATCAACAATACTCAACAGCTCAACTTCCGTTATCCTGTTTACATTCGATTTAAATATTTGACGTCCCCTACATAATATTATATACGTAGTTGTGTTTGGGACTTGTCTATTTATTGTTGCATCCTGCTACCGGTTTCCTTATTGTCTTCAGGAACTTATATTTATTTTTACGCTTTAAAGCTAGCTGGTTGATGTATTTTTATAAATCAAAACACCTTATTTAGTTCGTGCTTTGTAATGTAATATTTTATTCAAATACTCTTACTTAATTTTTGACAGTGACCATTTATTTGTACGTCCGAATTAGACTTTTGAATTCGTAATAAGATAATAAGTAATATTTTCGATTCACTTTCCAGTAACCTGCTAATGTACATATTTTAACTCGGTGCCCTGGCTATGTTTTTGGTATTCTTGCTTTTATTAATTTCAAAGCTAATTGGCAATAATTTACATTATAATGAAATGAAAAAATAAAACAAAATTGTAAAAAAAGCAAAAAATACGCTGCCTGAAAGACTAGAGTGAAATTTTGCTTAAATTTAAATTCATTCAAACCAATTCAATTCAATTCTATCTATCTATCTATAAACTCATGCCATATGCCAAGTGGGGTAGGCAGAGAGAACGGAACGTCATATAGAACTATCTCTGCATACCTCTATCGTTTCTTCTAGATTCATCCAACCTCTCAAATACACATGTCGATTTTTCTTACTCACACAGTCATGCCCTTCCATGAAAATTTGATCTATGTGATCAGGCCACGTAGTTCTCGGACGCCCGCGCTTCCTCACACACCCTTTTTCAAAGAGATAAATGCTTTTTTTCATCTTATCCTCATCCATTCGTTATTTTTAACGATCGTTCGTTACGTTCTGAAACAATTTTGTTACGTTACGCAAAGATTTAAGCAACCAATTCTATAGATCGCTTCAATTTTTGGGTACTATGTGGTATTGGAGTACTGTGTATTTGTAACGCATCCTATTATGACGTATCCATTTCTGGAATAGCGTAGTGATAGTATAATAGTAAAAGTTGTGTAACTAGTTTTATATCAACACGAAGTTTACCAGATACCTACTATTTCCCAGTAGGTATTTATTTGATAATCTCGTTGAGAACGTGCCCAAGACTGTTTTCTATGCCATCTTTACTGCCACTCGTAACAACAACAAGAATATCTACATTACATACCTAAATACCAGATTTTTGTCCCGATCATAATCTTTTACATTTTATTGTGTCTTCCCATTCATTGTGGTCAGTTTTATTAGTAGGACATGGTCCTACTGCGATTACTGTCGCATTACTTCTATCATCAATTTGATTTTTATTATTGTTATCATCTGGTTCTATTAGTTTATTTTTTGGTATTTTAATCCCCAAGTGTTAAATGTCCGAGGATTATTATTAATATGACATGTCGTTGCGTTTGACAATGTGATTAACATTCTTTGAATCTACGAGTGAAATGTAAATAAATTACGTAATTGCCTACCTACCTTTCGTTTGTGGAAGTAAAAGTATATTTTTTTATATTGAGATTAACGATTTATTTTTAAATTTTACTTTATTCTCTTAATGTTACAACAGCCGTAGGCAATTCATTTGGTTTATTTAATAAAAAATATCAGCAGGAGATTTTTTTTTATTTTTTCATTTATTCTTTTCTATGCATTGATTAAAAACAATTCCATATAAGGTATGCATTCAAATTAAATACAATCAATATACAGAGGGCGAGTTTATCGCGCTTAGGTGCGAACTCTTCCAACTAATCCAACCTAACATTTTAACAACTATACTTGATCAAGGGAACACATTATTCGTGTTGTGCAATGATTGTACCAAAATAGTGTATTATTATGAATATCTTCTTCTGTTCGTGTCCATCATAGCTAGAAAAAAAGTTTTTAACGTTTACGACACTCGTTCATATATTCCGGTAATGTATTCCACGTGGATCAGATCTTTATTCCATCTTGTTGTTTGTTTTCTTGCTCTCTTTGTCGTTGTTCTCCAATCCATTAATTTACGACATTAATTACAATATTCCCTTTACGGTTCAATATTGTCATGCCAGTAACTCTTTCCGTGGAACACCCAGTAAAGAAATGTTCTTTCACTCTTTTCTCTATATTTATCGAGTGTCTCTCAAAAGGCTGGTGTTCTAAAAAATAAATACATTTGACATATTTTTAAATTCAGTGATGATGTTTGCACATATCATCAAAGTGAATTTTTTTTTGGCAAGCAGACGACAGTCTTAATGTTTATTACAGGCAATTGAGCTGTTGGCTACCCCACTTGTGAGATATGTCGTGATGAGACGGATGGACTTTACGACATTCGTGTCTGATCCATCTTCATTTTAGTTTTACACGTAACATGACCGCTTTAAGGATCTG
This sequence comes from Athripsodes cinereus, assembly GCA_947579605.1. Classification (NCBI taxonomy): domain Eukaryota; kingdom Metazoa; phylum Arthropoda; class Insecta; order Trichoptera; family Leptoceridae; genus Athripsodes; species Athripsodes cinereus. Next base: position 27,375,317 of record OX388315.1, read on the forward strand.
ACAATGTTTTTGTGGTAAAATATTTGCATATTCAACCAACGATTTGAATATTAATTATATTGTACATATCATATTATTCTCTCATCCACATTTCATTTAGTGTTGAAAGCATCTCAATTACTTTCCTCTACAGTCTACACAATGTTAATGATATTTTAATATGATGTCATGTTATCATTCTTGTTGTGTAAACTGTAAATCACAATAAAGCAAGTCATTCATTAAATAATTATTACACATACTTAGTGTAGAACTATAAAACATTCTTTATGTTTATGATCTCGAGTGAGACACAAGTTGGCGCCGTTTTATGGCTGTTTGAATGATGGATAATATAACATTAAACTGAAGATTATATCATATCGTGGTGGTTCTTATATGTAAGTCTCGTCATACTTTGTAATTCTTTGCGAATAATAATTGCGCACAATAATAGTAGGCACTTAGAAAATTCGGGAAAAATCCGGGAAAAGAAAATTGTATGTGAATTTGTTTATTGATTCATTTTCACAGTGTTTTTTTTTTATTAAAGTTAAGGGAAAATGTGGATGATATTGAAAATTGATATGTAGTTGGATTAAATGTATGCAACATAATGTGCGCCGTGGAGCACCCGGTAAAGAATTGGTCTCCCACTCTTCTGCGTAAGTTTTCGAGTGTCCTGTAAAAGACAGGTGTTCGAAAAAATTAAGACATTTTACAGTACATCTTAAATTCAGCGATGAGGGTTCCCACCCATCCTGAATGTCTTGATTTTATATTGGCACGAAGACGGCAGCTTGCATGTTTCTTACATGCAGCTGATCTGCTGGCTTCCCCACTTGTGGAATATGCCGTGATGGTATAGTAGTAGTAACAATGTCCTGGGTGCGATATTAAGTATCTGGCTACTATATAAGATATTTATGTCGTTTTTTGATATCAAAACTTAGGTATACCTACGAGATGATTTGTTTTTTTTTTTAATTCCTTTATTTGAATAGTACCTACTTGGAATAACTTGGTGAACATCCATTTTATTAGAATTAAAATAAAACACTGTATTAGGTACTATCACTATGATTTCAATATTTGACTCAGAGGCTTTTCGGGTAGACACCCATCATCAGTGTGTGTTTATATTAGAAACTAAATACCTACAAGGAATAGAAAAATTACTGATGTTTACAAATATTATGAAATAATTGGTATAATGTGTCTGCGATCTATGGAGGTGGGCGTAGCAATATAAGAGCTTTTGCGGGTAATGGGAAAGTGTCTATAGGAAAGTTTTTGTTTTAGACTTCTGTTGAGTCTTAAAGATTCGTCTTTCACCTCTTTGGGCATTTGTGCAATAATTCCACATTATTTTCATCGAATAAATGTCCTTCTGTTATGTCATTTTTTACTTCTATTCCTTAAGTGTTTTGGTTATTAGGGTAGTTTTAATGTCCTAAATTTATTTATATTCATATTTAAACTTACATCTTTTTTATTCTCAAGTCGTTCTTAATTTGTTTTAATATCATGTTTTAGATTTATTTGTTACAATATAATAGCAAAAAAGAAATCATTGCTTTTGCTTATTACAATAATAATACATACATGTTCGTGGATTGTGTATTTAATAACTCTTAAAAACATCATAAAACTTGAGATGTTTTATTATAGGCCTAACAAAAGATCTTGGCTACTGGGTACAATAATTTTAGTTGGGAACATCATCAAAATTTTAATTACTTTTTCTATTATGTTGTACTCTTGGAAACCCTCCAAAAAATAACACTATTATCTACCGCTTGCTTTGTGAAGCCATCAGCTCATCATTTCTTATTCAATCCATAGATTTTATGTATTTTGATTAAAAAAATCTTCATTGTTGTTATGCGCTTTATTACTGGAACTACCACTACTACTATTAAAAGTGATTCTTTCGATGATAGAAATAATATTATCATCATGTTTTTATAACAAATATTATATGTTGGGGGACAGAGAATGGGATAATAATGATTTTAAAACCGCGTAAAGGAGTTTTAATGACTTGGTTTTTAAATATATCTACAATGATGATATTATCTCTCGTAGATTCATCAATTTTTGCCCTATTCCTTGCGCTTAATATATATTGGAATGCAGGCAGTCGCGGCGGTCATTGAGAGTGCATTAAAATATCATTAATCAACTTCAATATTATATTCAGGGGTGTTGCTTTGAAGCTTTTCATCTAATAATTGTGTTTTATGTTAAAAATGTGATGTGAAGATTTTTGGGTTAATTTGGTGCTCTTAAACACAGATTTTATTTTATTTCTTAAGCCGACAGAATCCTTAATATTGTACGTATTATTTATATGGATCTAAAGGGTTTAACAATTACACGGTATCTTGGTTTTATCAGTATCGAAACAGTATCAACATTTTCAGTTTGAAGTTTGAGATATTTTGACGGAGTTGAATTGACTGGAATAAAGTATAGTAAAATAATTGACTGTAGAACAATATAAAAACATCATTAAAAATGACAACTTTAACCTAATTACGGAGTGTATATTTCCCTTATTTTATTTATTCTTAACATCCATTTCTATAATATTTTTAATTTATTCATTTATACATTTACGGCGTGAACCTCTAATATGTTGTATAAATATATATTTAAGAAAAAAAACACAATTTTTCACTCAGTTCGAGCAAAACCAAATTAACAACCCAACAGTTTTAAAATCTAATCGAATCGAAGAATACCTTGCACTATCGAAGATTGACAATGATTTCGGAACGTTGGCTATAGAATGTAAAAAATATAGTCAATTATGTGAAAAATATAAAAATCCTATATAGTAAGAAGTTGTCAAGTAATTGGAATAGAAAATATTGTCCACAAATTTCATACTTTTCTAGTATTTATTCATTTCCCCCCGTAAGTGTCCTACATAATTACAAGAAAAAAAACGTTAATTCATCATGATAGCCAGAAACTTCATGTCCGGTTATTGTTTAGCATTCTGTCACCACTTCTCTTCACACAATGTCCCAACGCAAGTTATTAATGAATTTAAACTCTCACCATTTTTCAAAATGGTCAAAAAACATCGCACAATGCCTTTGAGTCGACCTAAGACCCTGTTTTCGGCTAATGACTTTAAATGGCGGACGCTTTGTAGACGACGTGTAATGACGACATTTTCACACATTTAGCTGTGTGAAATGTCGTGTAATTGATACTTGGTTTGTTAAGGCTGAGGGGGCTACAGAATATTGATGATCTTTCGACGTACTTTCCTTACAATAACGAAAAATAAAGCAAGCACAATACACGTCTACATTTGTTTCGATTCTATCGTATCGTGTTACTTCTGAGCTCCTTTTTTATTATAATACGATGTCGCGACAACTGTACAAATTAATGAATATACAGTAGTGGGCTGTTTTCCCTAACATATTTATTCTTTCAAAGTACGAATTGTCATTGTGTTCTTTACATTTAGTAAAATATCTTTACAGATGCTGCATTAATTTTAAAATATAATCTTGTTTTAAAAATCCTTAAGCAAAGCATCTTGGGAAATACGATGATTAGTCTCAGTAAACATTTTTTCCACTGACAAAAGATTTTTAACACGCCAGCCTAGTTCTGTGTATGTATCCAATTAGTCTTTCATATTATGTATGACATTGAATAATACACTTCTTAATCCCATTCATTGACACCTTTTCATTCTTAATCTGTAGACATTTGTTAGACAACCCACCGCTTCTATGTTAACAATATTTTCCTGATCTGGTTTCCATCCCTCAATTGTAACTTTATTTATTAGAATTGACAGGTAACGTTTTACATATAAGTACTGATGACAAAAAACTAACAACACTAATGACATGTTTTCATAATTTCATTCCCAGATAATGGGTCTTATGCAAATATATTTTTTAAAAACGAACCCACTGCACCTCCCTGTGGTACACCAATCTAAATCATTCTAGTCCTTTTCGTGCAGCGCTCCAAATGCAATTCAAAAGTAATTACAAGGAAGTATTTTGAATACCTAGAGAGTCTAAAAGAACCTTTCTTACCCCTTTTTATAATTCCACCTAATGCAAATTGGCTCAATGTATGCAATATTATAATTTTTGGTTTGATCCCCAAGGATCACACATTATTACAAGCATTACTCCACGGTAATGAAAGAATGTCCATAATTATTTATTAATATATTCTTATACCTTATTATTGTTACATGCAACATACATTTACGAAGGTTTGAGATGCATATTTTTTTAAGAGATTAATCATATAATTTCCTACTTGCTTTAAATGTATTTGGTGTTGTCGCAATACATCATACTTAGATTCCCCTATGTTTTAGTTCATATCGGTCCTTTTACAGCCATTATAATTTTGTGTGGGAAATATACGACCTACGATTAAAATTAGACTTCATAGCAATTCTTAAGAAGTGTGGACATTGTTTCCGGTTAAATATCCATCTATATCCCTTTTGGAACATTCCATAATTTTGTGTGAATTTATAACAGTTTGTTTTGTATCTGCGGTACTAAAATTTTGATTAGTTTCATTGATTTCTTTTATCAATTGTTATATTTGATTGACAAGTGAGTCATTCTGTGAGAATTGAGTTCCCTCATTTTGTAACATTACCTTGTTGTATTCATTATCTTATTTTAATCGAGTTTCACAATATTTGAGACATGGGTCTCACTCAGTTGACACTGGTAACAACAATAATAATATAATCTTACTAGTAGTATCTAGCTTTGATGTTTCTCCTCGACTGGTTGGGTGTTCGTCTCGAACGATTTGGATTAGTTCCCTTATTTTCATTATTCTCCTTTTGCCTCAACCTTTTACCTGCTTTCTTTCGCGTGACACGACCTTTGCCGTTTTCCGCGTCAACGGATACCCTAACTACAAAAATGTATCATTGTTATTTGTGTGGTGACCATTGTTTGATTTTTTTTAAATTTTATTTTTAGAAAAGGTAAGACAAAAGTATATTCCACGTTTTTTAGGTTAAAAGATTATTGTCACCTATTTTACTAAATACTGAACCCGCAAAGTTCCCGATAAAGAATGGATCTCTCATTCTCTTTCGTAAGTTTTCGAGTGTACTTTAATATAAAGGACAGGTGTCCGTTAAACATCACGTGAAGAAATTCAACATCCTCAATTCACCGATGAGGTATACCATCCATCGTGATTGTCTTCTACTTTTATTGACATGGAGAAGGCAACTTGCATGTTAGTTACGTATGGTTGGTTCGCTGGTTACCCCACTTGTGGGAAATGTTGTGATGGTTTGAATATGATGAATGGATGCTTTTTAAAGTTTTATAACTAAAGTTTTTCATTTTAGTAAATTTAGTTTTATACTTAGGATATTTTGTTTTTTTTTTATCCTGGCCACCCTACGTTATATTTATTTAAGTCCCTTGAACTGTCGTCTGTATAGAAAATTTCATCTGTGTGGTGTGCTGTGTGCTATGCCGTGCGGAAACCGGATTTTAATTTGAAGAATTTAATCTAACGCTATTCCACCACTTCAGGACAGTAGCGTGTCAAAACTTTTTTCGCGCTGTTTTTTAGCATATAATTTTCGAAATTTATAAGATATTTTCAATTGGCAATGATTATGATAATTATGTCTCGTATCATTCTTAAACCTAAATATCCATCAAATTATTTCGTTCTTCTTTCCATATACCTACCATCAAAATGTGGAACCAAAATAATCAATGCAGGAATATGAACATTAAACTACCGCTTACAATGTAAAATAATGATAGAACCGTCGTCTTATGGAATTGTAGCAAAATTATTTTATTTTAAAATATAAAAAAAAGAACATGTATTCATCGAGGAGGCAATGACCGAAATCAGAAATTATAGAGGTCGACCAAGAGACGCTAAATGGATCAAGTGATGTAGGACATGCGCTGTAGAACATACGTAGAATTTAAAAGATTGGCAGAAGACAGAGAGGAATGAAGTAGAAAAATTAACTTGTTGCAGACCGATCTAATGGATCTTAACTCACTGTACATATAAAATAAAATGAAAAAATAATAATAATTGTTATCTGAGTCATGCTCGACTTTGGTCTTACTTGACAATACGCTACTGCCTTGGGGTAGTCGCAGTGATTGAAAATTTGCCATTGTTATTTTTAAATGCGATATTTTTTTTTAATCTTATTCAAGTTGAGTTGTATTCGCTTACGTATGATGTATGTACCTACCTAATAATGTATTATATATACATACTTTCAACAATGTGATGTTTATTTTACAAATTTTTTGCATACTATTATTGCTCCGAGTGTAAAATAATAAAATTTGTTTTCATATAATTACTTTTTTCTTTCTATCTAAATCAAGTTATGTTCAAACGACGTGATGTATTGTTACCAGCCTTAAAAGCAGCCTTTGCAAACATATTTTATCAAAGTGCATTCTGCATCAATTTTGCCTTGCAGCAATTACTAGAAATTTAAATTTTTAATCGAAAGGTAATAATCGAAATCTATTTTTTTCAAGCACCTACTTGCTTATTCGTTGTTACATTTTTAAGATTATTATTTATCAATGTCAATGAAAATACTGTATACATTTTTTCCTATTTTTAACATTGTATTCACACTGTATTACTTTCACTATGAATAATATTTGACTCAGAGGCCTTTCGGGTAGACACCCATCATCAGTGAGTTTTTATCAGAAACTAAATACAAGTGAGAAATAGTGAAAGTATATACCTACAGTACCCCGTTTCTACATTATATTGATTCAAACTAAAATAAGAAAGTTCCAAAATTTTATAATTAAGTTCTTTTGAACTAACGGAACTTACATTCTTCTCATTTATTTATTTTCGTTAAGGCACAATACTCTTATTTCTTTAACATTCTGAACTTTATTTTTGATAGATCGATAGTTCTAGAAATGAAAAATGAATAAAGAAACGAGTTTTTGTACAGCTCTTGTCAAATAACCTATTTACTGTCAATCATTTGAATAAGAAATTAGTATACTGCAATATTTAGGTAACAATGCAGTTTACATAGAATATTAAATGTTTTATTTACGTGTATAATTATTTGCAAAATGAGCAATAGTAGTACTCAAACAACCCTTGCACTTTATCATTTAATTCGTTACAATCAAAATTGCCAATAAAAATTATAAGTAGATCATTTTATTATATGCCTTCCCATAATGCGTACTTATAATTCAAAATAAATAATTCGCATAGATTACCATACAAATATTAATGTTAAGTAGCTCGTTGCATTTTTATCATAACTCGATTATATTGGTAAATTTTGTTCGGTGGTGAGATTTCTGTGCAACAATCCTTTGATACTGTAGCATTCATATTCATAATTATAATATGTAGGAAATTTTGATATAAAAAAATATGTTAAGTGCCTTCATAAAAATCATTTTTATTATTTATTTAAGAATATTATTTTAATGTTGTACTGTATTTTTGCATTGAATTATATTAAAATTCTCAAATAATTATCCACCTCTAGTATTTTCAAATAATTTATTTCATAGATATTGTTGTGTATTGTGTTTAATATCGCTACATAATATTTATATTACGAGTGCTGTATGTATTATTAAATTTATTGCATGTTTCTATTGGTTTGATTGTATTTTTTATTTCTGGTTTGCTTCGGATATTAATCATCTCGTTGCAACTCTTTTGGATTGCAAATTAAATATAAAAACTTTCTCTGTAGAAGGAGGAGTGCGCTTGAGAAATTATTACGTAAATCTGATTATCTGGAAGGGACGTAATTATTAGTGCTATTAATCTTACGTTATGTAGGCATATGTAGTTATATAATAATTAGAAGTTTATATTTTCAAAACTTGTTGCTGACTGGTCGAACTAGCCATCGATAAAGTATTGAACGGTGAACCTCGATCCGTTCGCATTCGAGGTCTGAAATATGAGATCTCAAAAAAAAATTGCTTCGACTGTTTCATTTCATTGGCACAGAGACGCTCTGAATGGACCGTATGATAGGTGGATAGCGAAAATGAAAAGCCTGGAGACAATTCGTAAGCGTTTGAAACGCCTTTCTCGTATCTTCGGATTAGTTTTTGCACAATATTACATTGTGTTAACCTTGTTCTCCAAAGGAGATGTCAAATTGATTTTAAATCCATATTCTAAATAATTTTTTGTTTGAATAATATCATAGCTTTTTGATAATCACATAATAAATTAAATTTGAACAATATTTCGTGATTCCCGCAGAATTTATCATACTTTGCTTTTAGTGTTCTTGCCGACCAAAAAGTTTTTTTTTCACGGTACAGCCTGATATGACCTACGTTATGTAAATTTGATTGTATAAATGTAATTTGAATTGCTCTTTTCTGTAAAAAGCTCACGCCATTGATTTTTTTAATAAATAAATAATATTGTCTTCAACATTGAGTTTGACTTTTATTAGTAAACTGTTTTTGTATATTGTACACTTCAGCAAGTAGTTTATGCATTACACTTCTCAGTGTTATTGCTGCTACCAAGGGTTTGCTGACTGCACGGATGTTGCTTTTGCATATCATTGTTACACTTTTCTAAAGATTTAGTAGGCACATAATATCAGAAACATCAACGCCGTGCAAGGAGACAAAAATTGTCGTCCTTCCACTACTTACATACTTGTAGTCGTTTGTCCGTTCCCTTGTTCCACAATGAATTCTGGAGACGACGTCCAGAGGATATAATAATAACAATGTAATCTATTGTAAAGCTCCGCCAGGGAATATTAGCCGTTCATTGTATCCTTTAAAAGTTACAAAGCGCTTTTACTATTGTGATGCAAGACACGAGAAAAGGCATTTTCATTCCATGAAACTTTTAAATCGTACCCAATTAGTATCTTATCGGTTCTTGGTTTGTGCATTTATGAATGTTTTTTCACAACACTAAAAATAATCTATGTTATCATCATAAATGTTGCGTTACTGTCTAAAAAATACCTGATAAAGTACTGTCTAAAAATACCTGGCAAGAATTGGTCTCTCATTCTTTCCCGTTAGTTTCCGAGTGTCCTGTAAAGAGCTGGTGTTCGAAAAAATAAATCCATTTTACATTCTAAATTCAGGGATGAAGTTAGCCACCCATTCCAAATTTGTCTTAATTTTTGTTGACCCCGAAAGGATAGTTTTCATGTTTTTTTCATGCAGCTGGTCTAGCCTACTTATGAGATATGCCGTGATGGTGTATTAGAAGTAGTAAGAGGTATTTTAAATGTATAGAGCAAATAGTTTATTTTGCTAAATATCTATTTTTGGTATACTAAAGGCAAATCGTTTATTGTACCTAATTGGCAAAAAACGTAAGTGCTAAATCAATTCAATTGATATATCTGGGTTTGTAATAAATGACTGGGTTTGTCTATGATAATTTTCAAATGTTGACGTATTGTAAGGAAGGAAATTAAAACTTTTCATTTCATTTCAATGTAACATCTGTATCATGAGAATTCAAACATTTAATACCATTTTACTATCATATCTTGTGAACTATCAAATTTGTCGAATACTAGTCTACTACGCTGGTTTCATATTGTGAAAATATCCTTAGTACCACTGGTTACATTTTGCTCATGTATCAACTTCGGTTCCTGTTTGGATTGTTTTGTTGTTTTCTTCCTGTTTGTATCATAATATTATATTTTTATAAATATTAAAACATTATCATAAGAATTTGCATTAAATCAAGATCCAGTTATTTAAATATAATATAAAATATAAAAATACTTTAAGCATTTGTTACAAAATTTCAGTAGAATTATCTCCTTATTCTTTGCTGATTGATTTTGGTTGAACGAATTCACAAGGACGTCTCGTTTTTTTGTTAAATAAAAGGAAATTCTTCTTTTGTTGTTGTGCAAATATTTGCAAAGTATGTAGGTACATATTTTGAAACATTCCTTCATGGGAATTTACAACGTTCTCAAAATATAATATTTCAAAAATATGTACCTAAGTATGTTTTATTTACATAATTTTTAATATTGTGTTATTCATAAATATTTCCAGTTTCACTGTATATTTTTTAAAGCATATTTTGAATTGTTTCTGTGTGACTTTGAGTTTGACTGGGGGGACCTACTTGATGTCTTGATGTATGACCACTGATGCAGCTAATTAGTTGTGAAATTTTGCATTGAATCTATGGGTCCAGAGTGTCCAACGCATTTTAAATTATCTCGCAAATTTCTTTTAGAATATAGGTATTATGAAATCCAAGATATAGAGTCTAATAAAACAACAGATTGCCAATGAATTTTGAAGTCGAAACCAGATCACCGTATTATTCAAAATAGTAGAACCCAAACAGTTAGTTTTTTATTCATAAATTAAAATAGAATTCTACAAAATAAACGTCAATTCAATCAATATGTTCAGCGTAGTTTTTGCATCCTGCAAAAGTAAGATAAGTCCCTAATATTCCTCATCATTAGGTATACATAACTTGTATAAAAACGAAGCCGTGATGCCGACATAAATATAAAATTAAAAAATAAATATATTGATTTAGATTTCCAAGTCATAATCGTGAAACATAATAACATGTAATTAAATTTCGTCGGTTAAGACATTACTGTCATCCCGAGTTCTATAATAAATGCATTTTATATGATTACCACACGCTGACAATCACTTCATAAAATACCCGAAACAATATTTTGATATTTATGATCTTACAATGGCTCCTCCTGTCTTATCCTTTCATTGTTTCATCCCCAATGATACTAGCCCTTATTGATATTGTTATTATTTTTGCATTTGTAGAATTTTCGCAAATATTTTATATCGTATAATAATAATATGTGGTTACTCAATTTACTTTCTCACAGTGTCTATATATTTCTTTATTATTATTTTTATTTACCTACTACACATTTCATTATTGACAGCTCATGTATACATAACTGTATGCTGTATTTATGTATGCATGCTTCTAATCTTTGCTCTGCGCTGACAATAGAACAATTTCATACTCGATATTTTATCGTAATATATTGCGGGCCAATTGATATTTTTATATTCATCAAATATTTTAAATGTTATCGTTTTCACTTGTGTTCTATTGCAGATGTTGCAAACATGTTTTGGATGCGTACAATCATATTTGAGAAGCTTTTATTCTCTTTGTATATAAATTACGCGCTAATCTATAAATACGTCTACGTCCATTAACTTACTTCTTGATTTAAATCTCTATATTTAAGTCATCGTTGCGAAGCGCATTTCAAAAAAAAAAATTGATAAAAATAACTGGATGTGCTGAAAAAACATAAACGCCGCTTAGAAGTTTTTTTACGATTGACTTGCAATTTGTCCAATGATGATTCGTTTATTTTTTTATGATTTCAAAAGAAAATGTATGTTATCACAACATGTTAAATTTAAATTATTATTTTATAGATTAAAAAAAATACTCTGTTCTTTGATTATTACCAAATATTTTAACATTTTTGGTTAAACGTGACTATTGTTAAACAATGGTTTACAATGTCTGTTTATATCGTGTGGTCATCTCGATGTTATAAGGTCCACCATTGTTAAATTTTCCTTGCCTAGATCCCAGCCCAGGTCACCCTGCTTTACTACTTAATACAATATATTATTTTGTACTACACACAGTACATACATACTTCTAGCCTTACCCTATAAAGTATTAACTATATCTTACCCTATTATGTAATATCACGATGATCCGTGAAGTTTTAGTGTGTATCGATAATACTGTTTCAGTAATAATAATCATGAACAATACCATCAAATAATAGTACATCCTCAATGTCCTGTGTTATTTATTATTCCCATATAAGTATGGAGTCTCTAGTCATGTTCAAACATTGCATGGATTTCACTTTTGTTGTTATTGCTCCGAGTCCTCGTAGGTCGGGGTGTATAGTTCACATTGTCCCCAATTTAATTTATGTTGGTTTTAGTGATGAGATGAGAATTATACCTTCATTCCTGCTGTGGTCAACAAACTGTCTGGATTATTTCCCGGTTTATTAATGAAGTTGCATACGAAGTGATTTTATTATTTTAGTAATTAGGTCATTGCATGCCGCTTCTTATGTCTTTTTATGGTATCCGGAAAGAAGAGCTCCACTATTAATCTCATTCGATTTTATGCTGCTCTCCCTTCAATAATTTAATAATTTATTTATTTATTTAAGCATATGGAGAGCTTATGCCTTTTACATTTAATCATACAGTATATAAAAAAGTCACATAGTAGGTACTATTGATTGAGTCGACGTTAAATTTGTAAAACTCCATTTACATTATTTATTTTTTCACTTATTTTAGAGGCATTTACTATGTAACAATTTCTAGACATTTTTAAATAAAATATTTAAACTTGAATCACTATGTTTATTTGTTACATGTTTATTTGTTTATTTGTTACATAGTCTTGAAAAGCTCGTCAATAGTGCAAGTGCACTGAAATCGCGATAGCGTAATTTAAATTAATGTAACAAATAAACATAGTGATTCAAGTTTAAATATTTTATTTAAAAATACATTATTTATATTGATATAATGAAAACAAAATTGTTTTTAGTTTTACTGTTTTAACACTGTTTTAAAACAGTAAAACTAAAAACAATTTTGTATCAATATCATTATATCAATATCACATAGTACTCATTCAAAGCACCAACAAACTACAAGAAATAACAATATCACAATAATTCATCTACTTAATTGCTTCATTATTACAGCGTGCTCAGTCTTCTTTCACATTTCAAACATTAACTGTTCTCAACACCCCATATACATACGCAGCAATACATACATTTTGTCATTCTGGAAGAGCTTTTTCATAAAACATGAACCAAATGGAGCAAATGTATCAATTATGTTACTTCAGTGCCTAAATGAATCTGTATTTCAGAATACAGATACGAAAATACGGTTTTAATTTAATATCACTTACAACTGAGTTTAATTAAATAACTTTTTACTGAATTTACCATGTAACGTATAAGAATGGCAGCTTCCAAAAATGGTAGTGAAATCACGTGAATTATTACTTAAATAACATTATCGTAACTTTGTTCGACGCTTAATTTTAACATGAGCCTTCTGATCATAACTTGTACTACAGAATTTCAATATTTAAATATTCTTGGTTTTTCTTTGACATCGAATTTTATTTTTTTATATTGTGCATCCCTATTCAAATTAAAATGTTATTAACGTTTTTCCTATTCTTATTTTTGTAGATAGTTATCATCGTTAGTTTCATGATACCTCCTATGTGAGCAGTTAAATCTCTTACTTACTGCTTTTTCTTGGATAATTTGTGAACACTCGCTTGTACTGAAAAAATATATTATTATGTCCAGAATAATGTCCAGAAATTCAATATACCTACCATAGAATTTATATGACACTTCTACGTAACGAATCGGTCACATTGTCATACATCAAAACAGTTATTTTGATCTCCTGTAAAATCTTGATAAATGCTTATAGGAGGTTTTCAGAAACCACCGACGTTATGCATGAAGGAAATGCATCTTCCTCCGTTCGTTTTATGCCCTGAAGGTTAAATTCCTCATTGCAAATATCGTGAGATTCATCCTCGCAGCATATTTCTATCTCATTTAAAATAAATTTCTTCTGTTCCCGGCACGAAATTAAAAATGGCAACAGTAAAGCAAATATCCTGAGGATATTTTTTTTCTATTAATATTATTATTCAAAGGAAATTGAATGCAGCGCGGAGAGATTTTATTTATTTTACTACAGCAGCGCCATAATGAAATCTGTTTCGCGGTAGAACTATATACTCTCATAAAATGTATCTCCTTTTTTGACCTAGTTTTTATTTCTGGTGTTTGATATTTTGCTCACTTTTCAAAGTTCTTTCTATCTAATTATCTATCTATATCCTTTACGCCGTATTCCAAGTGAGGCTGACAGAGAAAACAGAACTCCTTTTTAGCCTATTTTAACATACTTCCGCTCCTTCCACATTCATGCTTTTTGCTATACATGCAAGTCGTTTGCCTTTACTCCTTGAGAATTTGATCCACTTGTTCCAGCCACGTAGTTCTCGGACGTCCTCATTCAGTAGATTGAAGAGTCAGAATTCAATGAATGTTTTATTTAAGAGTTCGTCGTTGTTTAAACATTTCACCCCATATTTTTTAAAAAATTTGTCTTTGAATCGTTCATTTAATGTTTTGAACACTTCAACCAAGGTTTGATATAGCTGAACGGATACATTCTTAATTATCTTGTATGCAATTTTTTTTGTGGTAAGCCGTACCATTTGTTTTGAATATCTTACCGTTTTTACTCCAGAGACAAAGGATTAAAATGGTTACCCACTTGCATATGACAAATGTCGTTATGGAATAAATTTATAACACGTGATTAAGACTTCAGTAATTGTTGAATTTCTAGTCAAATATTTAAAGTAGAAAATTAATTAAAAACACATAAACCATTTTCAACATAACAGGCTGAGGAAGTATTCTTGTATGATACCACAAATAAATATTTTAAAAAATCGCTTCAAATTATTTTGCCTCATCCAGAAACGTTTTGTGCAAATGGACCAACCGACAACTACGCTGCTTGTGGATATATCTAGACAAAATATTCTTTCTGCATTATAAATATAAAATTCCTTTGATAGAAATATTCTTACGATTAATATAATTCTTTTACCAGTATATTGAGTTTAATCTATTGTCAATCGTTTTCTAATCAATAAACTCCTGACAAGCAACATGTTACAATTTTTCTATATACTGTTTCCCTTTCTATAGGTTCTGCTGTAGTATAAAATCTCCGAGTTCTGCACATAATATTATGTACCTACCTAATACTTTGTACGAATTTCAATATAATTATATTATCAAAGTTATGTATGTTTCATTGATGCTCAACTTGTCATACGTCAAAATACATCACCTCTAGGATGATTGATATAACGTTTTATTACACAGATACACATACAATAATTATTGTAATGATCTGTTATTTATCCAGTCGTGCGTGTTATGTAATGATAGTACTTTGTGTCTATGTAATATTATATTGTACTGTTTTGAAATTATCCGCGTAATCTGCACAAATTCCCTTTATACTATATGATTATGTAAATTATGTTTTTTTTATACGATGTCCGTTCTGCTACAATTTAATCCTATGATTTTTTTATTTATATAAATTAATGCGCTTGAAATATGCTTACATATTAGTTATTTTGTTTTCATATTATATGAATGCGCTTTTTTTTCATCTAGTCCCTCTTTCTTTATTTTTGTACCACCATAGCATCCTACGAAAATGGGACAACCAGTGTCCCTACTTTTATTGGTGGCTATTTATGATTTTTAAATTGGTATTCTCAATCTTCTAAGTTCATCTTCCAAGAACATGTCGAAAACGATGAGATGTTGATCAGGGTAGGTGAAAGTAGGTAACTCTTTAAAAATGAAGAAACTTAATTGCACAACCATCAGGCACCCAGACTTGCTCATCACCATCGCGGAGAGCATTCCCAAAAGCAGAAATTGTAGAGGCCGACCAAGAGGTATCTTAGGATGCAAGTAATATAATACATGGTTTGTGGCACATACATAGAATTTAAGAGACTAGCGGAAAATAGGGAGGATTGGAGAAGAAAATCCCAGCTCGTTGCAGAATAATCCAATGTAGGTATATAAGTACCGTTTGTTGACAATATTGAGTTTATTATATGTTATGTTTTACTATATTTCTATTTAAAATTCTTTATGAATCATATTATTACACTTTCATTTCAGTAATGGAGAGACTTGATAATGCAATTTTCAATACACATTTAAACTTTTAAAAACTAATTAATACACACACACTTACACGTTTGCACAACGTCCCCTCGTTAATGTTGGGAACTCGGTTCGCATCTTAGTACTGTAGTAGGTAGGTATCTTTGCAGATTATTCCCACACATATCCACCGCCTGTCACATAGTAACATAATATACAAAATGACATGTTACACTTTCAATACACAATACATAATGTATTGTTCCCTTACTTCTGCTCTCTTCCTTGTATTGTTGTTGTTATCGAAATGAAATCCTCGTGTAAATATTTTAGACCGTTTGTTGAATGTATGTATGTATGATTGTGAAATCTATACAGCCTCTTTTACTTATAATAAATAGACTGTGACCGTTACGTAAATCAACATCCTTTGAGCATTTTCCTACTACTTACACACCATCACGGCACATCCCACAAGTGGGGTAGCCAGCAGATCAGCTGCATGTAACATACATGCAAGCCGTCTCATTAACAAGTATTTTCCTGGATGAGATATTATAATTTTATATTAATAATTTTATATAATTTTATATATCTTATAAATTATGTAAGCGATACCTACTGTGTGCAAAGGCGTTCGAAAAATGTTCATCATCTCGCTATTTTTTGTAAAAATTCAAAGCATAATAACAGCCAAAAATCATTTTATTGAAGCGTTATTCATACACATAAATATGTCAAAAAAACAATTAGCATGGTATTGTTATTTTTGAAATATTCGCTAAACAAATTCTAGACATAAAGTTCACCATTTCATAGGAAGTTTGTCTATGGTATTTACTATACACACAACACGTTTTTTTACGAATTGATATTTAATCTCCGAGTCATTCCGGGTTTAAAGTTTGTACACAGTTAATAATATCTTATTATTGTTATTTTGTTGTTATAAATGTAACAATGTTAAATGTGTGAAAAACCTTTATCCTTTTCAAATATGACTATGAATAATAATAATACAAACATTTAGTGATTGTAATTAGATTTATTTCATTATTATTATTATTATCGTCATCTCGTGATTTGCATAGAATCAAATGTCATTTTTTATATAATGATTGCAAAACAATCAGACTCGTCTCATTTTTTATACATATGACACCTCTACTAAACACTCGTATTTGCATAACTGACATTATGTAAAAAAAATATTAAACTATAGTATGTCATTTCAAGTTTTTGTATACCTAAACATATTTGATATTGGAATGATATTCGTGTATTTTAGCTCGTTTCATGCTGTATTTCTCCATTCTAACCCCCCCAACCAACCCCCGACCTCTCTCTCGTGAAGTGTCCGGCAAATAATAATAGGTCTTCCACTCTTTTCTGTTAGTTTGTGAGTATTCTGTACAAGGCAGGAAGTCGTATAAAACTTTATGTCGCATAAAGCTTTACGATTTGAATCTCTTAATTCTTTTGACACGGGAAAGAACACTTGGATGTTTATTACATGCAGTTGGTACGATTGTGAATTAATGCCGTGATGGTACGAATAAATAAAAAAATACTAGTAGGTGGAGCGTAGGGAAATCATTGTCTCTCGAAACTGTACAATGCCTCGTTAAATTTCACGTCAACTTATCATTTTGTTCGAATTAATAACACCATTACAATCACCGTAAAGTTACAATGTGAAACATACAAAAAATCATTCTTGGTATGTGAGATAATATGCATTTGATCTAATTAGTTAAGTTTTATATAAGTAATCAAGGCGGCAATCCAATTCTATTCTTTTCATATGTATATCCGAGGCGAAGTTCACAATCTCACATTAAATCATTTCCATTTGTGAATTAGGTAGACATTTTGTTCAACACTCTATGGCAGTTAAACAAAATACATCTCACCTCAGACTAGAAACAAATTACGACAGATTTGGGTTAATAAAGACAATGATAATTTAATCCGTTCTGTAAGATGTTGGGTTAATGGTTGCATTTATTTTTAATTACCGAGTAACTATCAATAATTTATTAATCTAGACATTCTTAATCGTATTGGTGTAATTTTTTATTTTTTTTTGATAAAAATCAGATATATCTGGGTTTTGTTATAAACCCAAATACAACCTTATACACCTTTCACACTAAGCTAAAAGCTTGTGCCGTGAAAGGGAAGTTTGCCGGCACCTGGGATCGAACCACGGACCCCTTGCTCCGGAGGCCGAGACTCTACCTCCAGGCTACCGACGAACTCTACTTACCTGCATACTTAAATTACTGTGTTTTTTTGTTTTTATGCCACTGAATCTGAATTCAATTACACAGCTCTTCTTCTTTGGTGTTACAGTTCATTGGATTGTTCTGCGACGAGCTTGATTTTTCTTTTCCAAACCTCCCTGTCTTTTAAAGCCTATTAGATTTTTAAGCTATTTTCTAAATAAGTCATATTATACTTATTTCTATTACCTTATAAAGTGAGTGCACATGATACCTTCTATTATTTGCACGGTTATGTTTATGATTTTTGTTTGTACACACTTACCTACAATTTAAATATTCACACACGATAATAATTACAAACAATTTAATATAGTAAAATATGCCTGTATTATTATGATTAGGTAGAGTACCTACGTATCTAAATGTAATCCCACTTCAAATTATTGCCTACTACCGAGTTTAGTACCTTCTTACTTACTATTATCTGCGAGTTATGTATAAATATATTGCTCTCGGTACTATAATACTTTTCTAGTGCAACGATTGTTGTAGTAGATTTATTACCCGGCTCTATAACACTTTGTAGTTTTGTATTGACTTAGTTTTTACTATTGTTGTATTACCCGGTTACGTTCAGGAAATAAAAGTCAAATAGAAATTATTTTACATCTTAAATTCAGCGTTGAGGTTTGCCACCCATCCTGAATGTCTTGATTTTATACTGGCACAAAGAGGACAGTTTGTATGTTTCTTACATACAGCTGATCTGCTGGCTACCCCACTTGTGGGATATGCCGTGATGGTATAGTAGTAGTAGTAGTAGAAATTATTTTATGTCCTTAAAATAAAGAAATAAATAATGTTTAAATTTTCACTGTGTATATTTGGAGACTCGAGCGTTTTCGTCCACACAAATGATCAGATTGACAAATTAGCACATGCAGTTAGCATAAGTACCTACTTTAATAAGAAATGATGAAAATTGTTGGAAATTATTTAAAAACTGTTCGTTATATTTGATTATTTTTGATATTCTATACACATTTCATGTCATGATCTGATGTAAAATATTGATGATTTATTTTTGCTCATTAATCCAGTTTTTGTTATTAGCAATAATGTAATGTGTTTATGCCAACACAAAATTCATACCTATACATATTAACTTATATATCTGTAAACATATATGAGATTTATAGCCTAAGGTTTGCTCAAATGAAAATGTTTACCTACTTACATTAATTTATACATTTTTAGGTAACTAATATCTCTGTAAAAATAATTTATACATTATTAGATATATAGTATTAATGTGTACCTACAAATTTACCATGGAGTCCCCGTCAAAGAATATGTCTCCCGGGCCGATGGTACCCTTGCGGACGAACCCTTCTAAGACACTTGTTTTCAAAGCTTTGTATCTTCCCGCTCTCGAGCCTTTGTTAAGTGCCAAGACTCACAGCCATATAGAAGGATTTGGATGATGCACGCATTGAACAGGCGACATTTTTTCCTGATGCTGAATCCAGACGCCTTCCAAACTTTGTTCATGTTATTGAAAGCCCCATACATACAAACGAACATAATAACATTTACTAGATTTATATTGTGTATGATGTAGCTAGGTATAAGACGGGTCGTAATGTTATGTTATGTAGTTAGGTTCTAGTAATAATTAGGTTACGTGCTGAGATTTTACGATGAGGTAAACAATATTGTATTATGTTATAATATTAAGTATCAAGTACACATGACCTTAACCCTTGTAATATTGAAGCTTTTTGTTTGAAGTAGATCGTCGCTTCAATGCAAATATGTGATTTTGTACATTTGCATGTAACAGTATAAATGTTTATGTTTATTTTGAGAAACATTTATTAGCTTTCTTTCTTCTTTGATATTTTTTTTACTATTTAAGATTCCGTAACCGATTTATTTAATAATAAATGAATAGTAAATTAATAATTCAATCAATATACATTTAAATAAAGACTTGCGAGATTATTCTTATGCCCCACAAAAACTATTTACTAATCGCCTGATGATCGAGTCGAGTCTCCGAATACTAGTACGCGAAGTTAATATAAGTCATTTGGAAGTAACTACATACTGTGTTTTTTTCAATTTATCTTCATATTTAAATTTTTGGGGCTCTTAATTACTACACATTTTCATTGGAATAATATTAAAAAACAATGTTTTTTCCACTTTATGTTTTTTTTTTATTGACGGAGACATCTTTAGTCTTATAAGGACATTATCAATATCTTTGATTGACAATGTCCTTATAAGACGAAAGACGTCCCACTCAATAAAAAAACATAACATAGTAAAAAAACATTTGTTAGGTATTTCATTTCATGCTGAAATTCTTCTACCTAAACACCGACACAGTGAATACATTTTCAGTTAATATCCTTTCTAAGCAAAATATTTTTGAAAAAAAATATTGTTTCGATAGTTACTCTAATCGTTGTTTATCGATGAATTAATGTTACATTGGTTGTCTCACAAATGAAATACTAATCTGATCGACAGATAATTTTATCTTGGTCGTGGTTGAATACATGAAGAAGCATTTAATACAAATATGAATTTACACATAGAGAATAGTGTGTTGCTATATATTTCGTTACTTTTCTACAAGAGTTTGATAGTTATACCGTTTTGTGCTCTCGGCATTTAATGTCTTAATCGAGAAAGTTTTTATTTGTTTTTTTAGTCGACATTGGCCTCGATTTCATTAGTATTTACGAAAAATTCACTAGGGACATCGTTAAAAGATTCCACATGTAGGAATTTTTTGCTGACCAGCCCTTCAAGCTGTCCACCATCGCGCCTCTCTTATGAACACATTTTTCAGTGTAGAAATTCAATCGAATAAATGAAAGTCCCCAGACTTCTGAGCTATCCGGGTGGTCGGTGGCTCTCCTTCAAGGATTCAATTGAGGTAGTTGGTAGCCTGATGGTGGAGTCTTGGACTTTGAATCAGGAGATCCGGGTTTGATTCCATCCGCTGCCAACTTACTGCACCTTCACGACACAAGCATATTGCTTATTGTGAAGGTGTCTGGGATGTATTTGGGTTTATTCCAAATCCAGATTCATCTTTTCTAAAAACTTCTTTAGTATATCCACTGTGACTTTTTATTGGACGCGAGCCGGCTTTCAGGAGCTTCCTCCCTCATCATCTGGCTAGCGTGAAAAAGGGGAATGTTTCAGAACCTCACAACCTTCCGCTGTAGATACATTCTTGATATTAGCACAAAGCTTCTTACTAAGGTTTACATTATTTGTTCAAAGGGTTTGTTACACTTCAGTTATGCCATTCTGTTTGCTCCTTTTTTGTATGAAAATTTTTCAAAATTACTGTGTGAATAAGCTTAGATCAAAAGTTCTTTCAACCGTCCTTATGAACAATAAAAGTTAAATACTGACTACTATTATTACCAAAATTGAAAGCGATCGGCATTTACCAAAATTTGCATAAATTCCCACGCAAATAAATTAAGTTATGTACTTACCCATCTCGATGCCAATAAATTCTTCCGGTAATTTGATCACGAACATTGACGGAGAGCAACTGACGACGGAGCTTGAAACCTGTTTCTTTACATCAGAAATTAGTTTCCGACTCATTGAGATGTTTGCTAATATAGTACAAAATTGTTTTCGTAATTTCGTTTCGCCTAATTAATTTAACAATTTAATAAATAAAAATCACTCTCATCTCGTCTCTCCCTTCTCGTACATTCATAAACTATAATTAAAATAATTCATCTCGTTTCTTCGTTAGGTCCCGCATTGTTCCCTGCTTTCACCCCAAGTTTTGTGAATATTGTTGTTCCTTCTTCCGAAACGTCTCCCTGTCATTATTTTTAGTTTATTGTTGTAGTTGTTTTTTGTAATCAATTTCTCTAAACCATAAATTTAATTCAATAATAATACATTACTTTATTCTTGCGCTGTGCGATGGATACCGAAATTATACTGCTTCCCCATATAAGGTCCCCGAATTTTTGCGTATTATTATTTTTTTGTCCGCTTTCGCGACTTATTGTTGTATTTTTTCGTGTCTTTTATTAAGAAATTAAAAGGGGGATTGTTGTATGCCTGTATAGTGTATGAATGTGTGTACGTAATAAATGTTTGAGGTCCTTCCGAGGGAAGCTGCCACGAATTAAATTGCTGGATATTAAGGTGTCTTGTGAAATATACGTCTCGAGGTACGTCCCCCTTTTCGAAATAATGTTCCTGGTGCACGCCCAGTCGTTGCCATTTCTCAAAACGGTATTTATGTATTATTTTGACGAAATATTTTTTACACCCCTTGATATTATCCATTAAACTGCGTTATCTAAATTATGATCGTATTGTATATTATATCATTCTCGATGCATTGACGTGCATTATTTCTGAAGATTCCTTTACGTTTTTGCTTCACTGGTCAAATCTACATTATATAAAACTATTTTATTAATGCAAATTTTTGTATCCAATATTGTTACAGTTTCTTTATAACTGTGATGATAGAGATAAAATTAGTTTAATGGAAGTTGAATATCAGTAATCAATATGTATTTACCACACTCAAAATCTTGATAAATTAAATATTCAGTCAACAAAATTATACACCATTTGGAATATATGTAGTATAGAGTCTTTTGTTTCTCATATTATCAAAATTATGGCATATTTAAGACACATTTCGATTATTATCTTCCCATAGGTGTGTCGTGTTCGTTTATCGACGTTACAAACTTTTATTAGTGACTGTAGAAACTTTGAAACAAGTTGTAGGTTTCTGGAAATATACGCAGGAAGAGGAAACGTATCGGTCCCTTGCGGCTTTGCGGATCTCAGTTATATCTTCAGGTTTCGTTTTCTTATTACCTCCTTGTCAAGAAGTTTCATAAATCTCGCAGGAGATAGAAAACAATATCATTGTTTCTGTACCTACGAATGAAATGTATTGGTATGCCTTGGAAGGATGACATTCATTTTATATCTATAGTTCATTTTATCGACAGATGTGTCTTGGCAACTACGTATTATTTTACGTTTTGTTTCCGCTGTTTTGTTTTTACCATATTTACTGCGTCTATTTTAGTCATTCAGATTTCTGGGCTTCAGTCCAAAAAGTCACTTTACTGCCTCTAGAGTCGTACTGTGGATTTCAATACAGTCTTAACCAATTTTTTTCTAAAGATTCCTCCATCAGGTATTGTCTCTGAAGTTCTTTAAATCTGGTTTAAGTCCAGTGTAATACTGAATATTGAGTTATTCTACATCATACAACTTAACAAATTAAATTTATGAACACTCACAATTAAAATGTATTCTTATTCTAAAAATGAAACCTTACCGTAGATAATAATTTCTACACATTACAATACATACATATGGACAATCCACACATATCGAGCAAGTCCCTAATTAAGATGAATTCTGTATTATGGGTACTAAAGCGACGATACATAGTATATATTATAATACACCTAACACACATACCTGTATCACCCAGACCCAGTAAAATTGAAAAAAGGTCATTTTTCATTTTGTCCTGGCCAGGAATCGAACCCGGGAACTCGTGACACATAGAAATGAGCGTTTTCTCTGCGCTACATCGGTCATCAAAGAAGAGCATAGTTTTATTTTGGACGTGAATGAACAAGACAAAAGTACTTATTAATTTAGTAGTCTAGTGCCATAATAATAGGAGATATAAAAACGCAATAATGCATGGTGTGGACTATATAAAATTCATAAAACCGCACGTACTTAGCAACATATTAGTACCGTGAAATAAGACCGATTTCATACCTACATATTATTATATGTTCTCTTGTTATATTTACAATATCATTACGATCATTTCCCCCGCGGAATACTATGAATAAAATAACACTATCCATTTGTTCTTTTTCTCAATAATAAATCACCAATCTCTCTCAAGACCTATTCGGGATTGTACCGCGACTGAAAACACAACCTTTGAAATATTTGTATTCCGTACAACGAATTGTTTTGTACACAGCATTAATATGTGAGAAGATAGTCCAACCAGAGCTGTTTCATATGACTGCTACATTGCATTATTTTATTGCATTGTTTATTTTTATTTATAGCTTTTTCTATGCAAGTTACGAATTATTTATTTATGATCCTGGTATCGGATAATCTGTTGCTTATATCCCTGTTTACCCTTTGTTGAATATATTTAGGAGCTTTTCTGTATTGTTTTTATCGTGTGTTTAAATTAAATCTACCAAAAGTTTTTTTTGTAAATCTAAGCTAAAATTTATTCTGAAGTAATCATCTGAGTTCGTTGGTATCCTGGAGGTAGAGTCTCGGCCTCATGTACAAGACGTGCGCGGTTTGATCCCAGGTGCCAGTAAACTCCCCTTTCACGACACAAGCTTTAAGCTTACTGTGAAAGGTGTATTGAGTTGTAGGTATTTGGGTTTATAATAAAACCCAGACGTATCTTTTTTTAAAAATATTTTTTTTTGCAATTACATCATTTCCCACAAGTATTGTAGTCATCAAACTAATTGTGTGCGAATAGAAACTAAAATATTCAGAATGTTGCAAATCTCATCGCTGAATTGATGATGTTTTACACACACAAGCTTTTCTTGAGGCTTTTTTAAACTTACAGAAAAGAATGGACCTAATCTGTACACAAGTAAATACACAATGATGACCTACTGAATTTCGATAGTTTGTTTTTCTGTGATTGAATTGTTATATGATCCAAAATAAATCTTTCTTGTAGACGTTGTTTTAAATAATAAATGCTTTTTATTTAAGATTCACAACATTACAATATGTTATGTTTATTGTGTTCGCGAAAATATTTCAACAACAAATACATTTTATAGGCAATTTAACAAAAGGTAAAAAGTATAACGTTTCTCTCGGATGATTTGGCACAAATTTATTATTGTTGTATGACGGTTATTTAGATTAATGAACTTTTTTATTGTATACATATTCTCATTTCTTTTTTGTGTAGTGTGCATCATTTTTCATCCATACATCTTACAAAAAGTGATTACTTTGTTCAACGCTAATGTTCATATTAGATATTTTATTATTTTATCACTGACCTATGTGATATAGACTAGTAAGGCGGTACTAATTTCCTCAGAAAACATGTTCCAAAATTAATATCATTATGCGGTTTCATTATAACAATGAACGCTGCAGATTGAAATGATTCACTGTGTCGGTGTTTAGTTAGTAGAATTCCATAGCGAAAAATAAATAAAACAAATTTCTTATTCTACTAATATGTTAAATTTGACGAGAGAGACGTCTTTCGTATTGTTAGGACATTGTCAATTATTGATTATTGTCAACAAGACGAAAGACGTCTGTCTCGTTAATTAATCAAATAGTCGATTAAAACATTTGTTTATTTATTTCCAAATGCTTATGGTTTCTTACCTACTTCTACTTCCGTATTGCACATCCTATACATTGTATTTTATTTATTTTTATTTATTTATTTATTTTATTTATTTATTTACAATTATATACGGCGTGAGCCTTTTACATGTTGAAATTATGAGACAGAGTACAAAAGCATACTATTACACAATACCAATTCACATATACACAAGTCAAAGTTTATAAAATCACACATCAAGGTCAGAGTTAAAAAGAATTTACATTAACAAAACAAGTACAACAGAAAAAAAAAACAATATTTAAGGCAACATAATCGATAATGTTCTCTAAATAATAAATTATCAATAAATTATAAATCATTTAACATTAACCATTTAATTATTAAACTATTAAATTAATAAACTATCAAATTATCAAATTATTGAATTATTGAATTATAGAATTATTAAATTATTAAGTTATTAAATTATTAAATTATTAAATTATCAAATTATTAAATTATTAAATTATTAAATTATTAAATTATTTAATTATTAAATTATTAAATTATTAAATTATTAAATTATTAAATTATTAAATTATTAAATTATTAAATTATTAAATTATTAAATTATTAAATTATTAAATTATTAAATTATTAAATTATTAAATTATTAAATTATTAAATTATTAAATTATTAAATTATTAAATTATTAAATTATTAAATTATTAAATTATTAAATTATCAAATTATTAAATTATTAAATTGTTAAATCATTAAACCATCAAATTATTAAATTATCAAATTATTAAATTATCAGATTATCAAATTATTAAATTGTTTAATTATTAAATTATAAATCTGAGTGATAGGTCTAAATAAAATAATCATTAATTCGGCACTAGCAATATTTAATTGGTATTTATTTTGTTAAACTCCATATTAATCAAGAAATAAAATATGACTACTAAATTTTACAAGTATTACATTAGAGTGACTCGAGTTTCAACATGTAGTGTATTTTTAAAATGTTTGAAAAATACATTACATGTCGAAATTTGTGTCACTCTAATAAAGTACTTGTACAACTAAATAATCACATTTTATTTATTTCTTGATTCACATTAATCATTGATCGATATCCTATATACTTGACAATGCCATTGGGGACCCTCAAAATAAAGAAAAATATCAATTTTCTTTAAGCCTTGCAACACCAATATATTTGGTCGCATTACCAATTTTTCCTTTGAATTTCTAGTCTATACATTAAAGGTTGATGCTTTTAATGAACTATATTAGTTGGTACAGTTTTTATTTTACCATTTTTTTATAATATAATGATTTATTTCGTTCTACTATATATGTATGATATATTGTATTCCCCATACGCGAAACATTCATTTGAAGTTGTTTCAATAATATAAGTATTTTATTCTTATTTCGCTTTTTTTATTTCTTTCAGGTAAGTAGTGCTCTTCTCTCATCTCTGAACCGGAGCCGATATTCAATCGTAATTTGGTAAGACATTGGACAAGACTTTGCCCTTTTCTTATTGATTGACGTCTCTCTAAGGGATTTACAGAAAACCACATACTCTGTATAGGTATCTCGTAAAATAGAAAACAATTTGGCTGGATCGAAAATATTTATGTACCTTGTATTAGATAGCTCTTTACAATACCTGGGGTATTAACTATAATAAACAATGAATATTTTATTCTTCCAAAGCTACAATCAAGCATATTGTATGATCATCCTCTGTGAGATTTCATATATTTTTATTTACCCAATTACCATTATTAGTTCCTTGCTAATTTGAATAAGGTCTCGAAACTTATTATTATTTTATTTTATTTTATTTTATTTTCACAATATTTAGAATCAAACAGTCGTTACACAATATGTTGACAATTAATACATTTAACATGTAGACCAGCGAAGATTCCACTCTTACCAGAAATGTCTCAGTCTTGAGGAAAAAAAAGTAAAAATTAAAATTCTCTAAAAAGTCAAGTTAATTTAAAAACAACGATAATACAATACTTAAAACAATACAAAAACATAAATATAAAAGCAAAAAATCCTAAAATACTAGAAATCAGTCCTTCAGTCACATTAGTCTTGAGATAGAAGGTAAAGTTAAAATTTTCTGAAAAAAGTCAAAGTAAATCTAAAAATATAAAATCCCAAAACACCAGAAATCAAAACAAAACAAATAAACAAAATCACCCATCCAGTATGAGTCACAAAGCCCAATCAAATACACAGCCAATATCCAATGTCCCAAGGATGCTATGATCGAGAGAGCCATGCATGCAAGCAAGCACACCCATCCACCCCCCGCCCAAATGTTATAGTAAGTATATTGTTTCGATTTAATTTAAATGTCTTCCACTAAATTAATTCGATATAGCGACACCTCAACTAACCCCTCCTCGAGCAATCTTCACTTTTCACTAGCGTCGAGTGGACTTTATATGTTTTGAATTCTTGCAATATATATTATTGTAACTATGTATGTGCGCTAATGACGCCGCGTGTCATTAGCGTGCGCTCGCGTGCTGTTGCGATGTCCCGCGGCGATGTCGCTGCGTGATGTGATGATCGCCCGCTATGTATATATTATTATAATTATCAGATGTTATTACCCGTGTATAGTTGCGAACAGATATTGTAATTTCATGTTATAATTTCGCATCTCTCTATTTTGAGAGCTTACCTACTACGTCAGAAATGTCTGGAATTGGAACTATTTTTTTTTAAACTATCTTATCTCATTTATTGTCTTCATTTTTACATTAATAATAGGGAAATGTGGTCTATTAACATCTTTAAGGTACATCTTACATTCCTAATTTGGGATGAAAGCAAATTTGAACTGCATAATATAGAAAATTGGATGGATATTTAGAAACCAGGTGTACCTACCTACGCTTTTTTCATGGAGTAAGTTAGAACGTGATCAATGTGACAACGATGTTACTTATATTCCAAAAAAATAAAATATGGGCATCTATGGTATAAAAAACAAAAAAAAATGTTGTTCTTAAGAAATATGGAATAATAATAATATCCTGTAGCTTCTGTTATCTTGTTTTTGTTTTTCATAGACTTTTGTCATATGTTGATTTTTATTGTACTATTTTGCTGTTTTGCTGTTTTGACCATATATTTGTTAATAAATATATAAATAATATGAGACATGACAATCTGCGCTAGTTATCCATTCGATCACAAAAAAATGTTTTATTTTTCTTTACGAAAACCATTTTTGTCTCGGAGTAACTGTAGGGTTTTAGTATATCACTAAGTTCCAAAAAAACATTTTCTTCAACGTTTATCATTTCAAGCGTCACTGACAGAAAGCTTCCATTTTTTCATCCATTCATTGACAAAAGTCAATACATTGCTTTATCCAATCACAGCATGTCGCCTACTATAATACATATTATCACTAGATGGTATAATTTGTTACATAGGTAGCAATAATAATTGCAATTGTAACGCACTCCGTTGCCTCGGGATATTTTGATTGTGTTCAAGTCTCATTAGAGATGTTATTACGGTTCAATTATTATTCACTCATTTTGTTGAGCTAACTTCTCAACTTATTTTATTTCGATAACAAAAGCTCCAATTATTATTATTTCCACTATCCCCCGCTTTCGTTCAGTTCACTTTTCATCCTCAACGGGTTTCAAATTATTATGTTTAGTTTATTTTGTTTCTCTGTTAATTTCATTCTGTTTGTCCAGCTTTTAAGTTTGACGAGTTAAATTCTGTCAAGCGACTCTTTTGTTTTCTATCAAAGTTTCATTCAATCAAAAGCCGAAGCGAGTTCTAACGTTATAAGAGAACGTATTATAAAACAATCTTTTTTTATATGATTGTAATTTGGTTAATTTTCTATCTGTGTAGAAATGTTTTCTGTGCATTGAGAATTTAAATGATAATCGGTCTATACATGCTGTTTTTCTCTCAAAGCCTCATGTCGCATAGACCCGAATAACATTATGAATCACCATCACACCTCTTCCCTTTCGGGATAGCCAGAAAGGACCTATTACTAAACTTACTCCTATCCTCGCAAACGCTTTTCGCTTCTGTCTTTTCGCATACAATTTCTTATGCATGCAATGATTTTTTTTTTTCAGATATTATGTAGATTAGAATTGATGCCAATTCATACCTTTCGTCTTTTTAGCATTACCCATGTCATATTTTTTTCTTAATTATTTACCTCCGTATACAAACATTTGCTGGTACTTTGTTTCACGTGCTCTGATTATTATAATTATTATTATAAAATATTGTCAATAAAAATCCCTGCTTATAAATTAATCCATTTTGCACGCACTACATTTGTCACTTAGAAGATTTCCCAGATTAGTGGCTCTAGTTTCTTTGTGCGGCCTGGTTTCCACCTAATCGATTAGAATTCGTGCGAAAAATAGAAATTAAAAATTAACATTGCGTGACAGCGGAATAACAAAACAACCTTTTGAAGTTAATAAATTATTAGTAAATTTATATTAAAAAATTTTGGAATTTAATCAGTCATATAGGTAAGTGTTCAGACGGAATAAATATTTTTTTATGAGAACACGAAAACCGTGTCACGTATTGAATTTTGCACAGTTTACTTAACCAGTCACATTTTTTTACAGCATTCCTGAATTTTGACG
Source organism: Athripsodes cinereus (assembly GCA_947579605.1). Lineage (NCBI taxonomy): Eukaryota > Metazoa > Arthropoda > Insecta > Trichoptera > Leptoceridae > Athripsodes > Athripsodes cinereus. The sequence continues at coordinate 27,405,453 of OX388315.1, forward strand.
TCATTGTTTTTGCTTATTTACATTTATTCAAGCAATAAACTGCTCTCGCCTTTTACAGTGTTAAATACAAAAGTTTTGTCTGCAAGTTGGCTCTCCATTGTTGTTGGTCTCCAAATGAACTTTCTTTTGATTATCAAATAAAATGAATATTTATTATTATTGTTTAATGTTACTATTGAGTATAACTATCGCACGACCGGTTTCGCGGACTCGGAGTTCGCATCATCGGGTGCTGATCTATACTGAATAAAACAAAAACAAAACAGCTTTCAAAAATATTTCGAATTCTCAAGGATGGACGCGTGTTGAGTAAGAGAAATTGTCGTGCTTGTATGAGAAATTACATGAATGTGCAAGTAGCAAAAGAAGTATGTTAAGACAGGCTAATATGGCGTTCCATTCTATTTGCTTACCCCACTTGGGATTCGGCGTGAGAGTATAGATAGATATAAAGATTCGGATGTTTTGGACAGCTCTCTTTCTAAACCCTCGATTGGCACACATTTGCCCTGAATGGAGGAGACTTGTTTCTGCACTGTATATTCACGTGTCATTTGGTCTGTGTTACATCAATTCCACCATTGATTTCTTAAGTTCCTTGTCTTAAAAAGCCTTGTTATTTCTTCCTTGTTTATTTGATTATTTTAATATACCTTCATATTTTCATGTAATAATAACATTGAAAGCTTCCAACCTTCTTCTATATGAATAGAAGCTTCTACATTATTATTTTTAATATCTATCTCTGATTACTACTGCTACGAGTAGTAGATACTAATAACACAACGCAACATATCGGCTGAAGTTTGTTTGACAGACAGGCCAACAACCAGGCAGGCGCCGCACGTGATCTTCAACCACCAAGTGTCACGTTGTGATTATGTCCAGTCACGCGTCTTTTGTTGTTCCTTTTTCTACTGCCGTAGAATTAGGTACTTACCCACTTAGAACTTATTTGCTAATGGACCGTACGTAGACACTAAACACACACCCCTGTAGGTGGATATTGATACTTCTGCTCCTGAATTCGGCACAGAATTAGGTCAAGCGAGTGGAGTTTCAAATTACTTGACACTTTTTGTATGTTTTTGTTTTGTTTTCATAATGGGCCACTTGCAGATTTTTTTATTACGTAAAATTGTAAATTAGTATGAAAGAAACACAACCACAATATTTTAATTTTTCTTGCACTATTTTTTAGATATAAGCTTTTAAATATTGGATTTTCTCGGAGTGATCAAAAACGATATGGCGGCACTGTGACGTCACGGAGTCCAGTGAATCATAATAAATTTCGCACCACAGATTATAATCTCATCATACACACATGGGACTCCGTGACGTCATCAGCTGTCAAAAGCCATTTAACGTGTTTTGACAAACATCAAAAATTTTGGATATTATTTTTGGAAATACTCCATAAATTAGATATTTAAAAAAAATTAACTGACATGTTTGTGTTTTCCGACCTCAAATTTACTTAATTCGATCATTTTTATTATAACGCCCACGACTGCAAGTGGCCCATTTTTCTTCTAATTGTCACCGCGTATCTGTTTGTGTAATAATATCTTTATGTTGTCATATTTTTGGATTCACCTTCTGTTTACGTTGTAGACAACATTACGAATTTGAATATAATTTAGCATTAGTGTAATATTAATGCAATTATTTTCGAGAATTCTCCAGATAAATTGAAGATAATCTAATTTAAATTTTGTAATAAAGACAAATTACTAAAGTAATATTACAGGCATAGACATACTATATCATAGACTAGAATCTCAAATCTTATTGATGTGGGTCCAATCGAATCTTAGGTCCAAAATATTTTCATTCCAATCTCAAACAAGCATAGGTACAAGTTTATCAGAGCATTAGTTTTTGATTTCATTATGGAGTTTTATTACCTAAACACCGACACCTTGAGTAAATAATTTATTAGAATAGGAGTATGATTTATAATACTCACGATAAGTGGGAGTGAAACAAATAAGGTATATTTATGTAATGGTACGAAACAGAAAATGTCTTCTATCATCACGGCATATTCTATTAGTCTGGTAACCATCAGACTGACCGCATGTAATAAACATGCAAACTGTTCTCTCTGTGCCAAAATAATAAGACGTTAGTATGGATGGCATACCTCGTCGCTGAATTTAAGATGTAAAATGTCTTTTCGGACGCCTGCCTTTTACAGGACACTCAAAATTGAGTTTATTGACCGTATTAAATTATACGAAAAAATTATTTTCAGTATTAGTAATATAAACAGAATATCATAAATTATAATAAAAGCGGACATTAGTGTTGATATTAATTTTGGAACTTGAATTCTGAGTGAATTAGTAGGTACTACGCGTCTGGTCTATGTGTATATGTCGATGATTACAGACCACTCTGTGGAGAAGTACTTTGATCACATTTTTTGCGATACAAAGTGAATATTTTCGGTGATAGAGAGAAAGCTCTCAGTGCCTTGATCGGCACGTGCTGTGTCTACCTATCTTATTAAATTTTAAAAGCTTTAGTGATTACGTAGGTACCTTGCGTAATCTTTAATCAGATTATTTTATAAATAATTAAATTATAATCCATATTATGACGCAATTTTAAAACCGTCGATGACTCTCTTATATTTAACACTTAGTAAGTACCTAGGTACTTGCTGGAATAAATAAAACTACTTTTTTAACCAGACGATTTTGATACAAATTTTGCGTCTTTCGTCCTCTCGAGACATTGTACTCAAAATTTGATCTCATGTGAACAATGCTACAGTTCAGATTAACAAATAGAATGTTTCGAACTCAGTTGATTATTCGGAATATCAAATAATTACTCAATTTATTTTTTTTGTTTCAATTACTCAAATTTTTTGATAAAAATGATACAGGATTTTCGTTAAGCGTAATAAAAACGCTTTAAAACATAATGAATTAACATTTAGTTTATAAATTGAAATATATCAAATTTTATATTACACCAAAACTGAATTTATTAATCGCTCTTTGTTATGTATGAATTTACATAACTTGGACAGGCAATTCACATAGCTCGAGCTAGTCCCAAATTAAGATATATTATGAGTCTTGTATTATGGATTCTAACACGACGATACACTTGTATACGAGTACAATGTACTAAACACATATACATGTAGCATCCAGACCAATAACAATTTGAAAAAGATCATTAATTTATTTTGCCCTGGCCGGGAATCGATCCCAGAACCTCGTCACTTAAAGGCAAAAGCGTTACCTCACTGCCACACCGGCCTTCTAATTATTAATATGAAAGGACAACGTTTAGTTCTTACCAAATTTTCTATGTAAACGACTTGGCATTCATCACAAGCTATTGTCTTTAATACAAGTATGTAGTTACATGTATGGAATGTGCGAATTATGAGGCTTTCGCAATGACTACTCACAAAGTGCAGCCGCCTTTCAACCTTGCAATAGGTAATGACGATACATAAATGTGTGACGAATTACCCAATAACAATACACTATTCAATTAAACAATAAATTGTTCGAACTTGTATATTTACATTGTACTGACTCTCTGGTCTCCACTATTCCATTGTCTCATTCACATCTCTGATATTGTTTTATTGATTTGTTTTAACTATATTGCAATTGATTCACCCGTCCCTATGAGACATCTATTCACTCACGCCGTATCCCAAGTGGGGTAGGCAGAGAGAACAGAACGCCATATAGATCTGTCCTTACATACTTCTTTCGCTTTTTCCACATTCATACAATTTCAATACACGGTCGTCCTTGAGAATTTGATCTACATGCCTTGTAGTTCTTGGACGCCCGCGCTTCTTCACTCCCCTCCTTTCAGACAAGTATATCCTCTTTCTCATTCTTTCCTCTTCCATTCGTTCCACATTACCAAACCATCTCAATTTATTTACACGCATTCTATCCGTAACACTCCTCTTGCATCCACTCATTCTTCTAATATCCTATAAAACATGCATAATTATTTAGCTCTTACATAATTGTCAGTGATGACTTATTTGAGAATAGTGTTATCCCTGATTTAGCCAGCACCTTATTCACAAAACTATCTGTTGTATGGTCCACTTACTCGATAACTATTTCTTTCTTTAATACCTGTAATTTTTTTATAGGTATAATGTAATTTTTCTTTGGAATGACATTAATCTCTGTTCTTGAGTAACGTGTCATTCAGTCAGTTGGAAAATAGTAATTCTGTGAGTGGTATTACTGGTGTAAGTACATGATAATACTGTTATTAACTCTTTAATAATGACTGGCTGTTGTTTACCTCGCTCTGCTGTGGTTGTGTCCTACTGGGGGCGTTTGATTTCAAAAGTGCTAATCGGATTGGGAGTTGTGGTTTTCTATTTTCGACTTGTTTGGTGATTGTATTAACTTCTCGCAAATGTCAAGTTAGTTTGGTGAAATTGAAAAGGGTTGTGTTTGATTTACCAAAAGTGGTATCATTCCAACTTTAGAGGATTATGTCGTAGGAAGTTGGCTGTTTATATACCTTCCCAATAAAAAATAAATATTTTACTTTTCTATCTTATGTCCGTTGGCCAAATATCTCTTAAAAACCTTCGTTTAGTCTTCAAGCCAATCAGTCTTAAAGTTTATCGATCTTGTGTAATCGATTTCCAGTCATTTCTTTCATTTGGCTCCTTCAGATCCTGGCTGGTAGCCTGCAATATAAACTTATTATGTCTGTTAAATGTTTAATGTATGTTAAAAGAAACACTTATTTGACATTATTTTAGAATACCCTTATAAGGTCACCTTAACCTTTTAACGATATCCAGACGACAACACAACTACAATATATATATATCTTCAATTTTCCTTATAAATTCTGCATACGTCACGTTAACGATATCAATTTCTCTAGCCAGACCATTAAACATTTGAATAGCCTTTCCTACTGGGGACTTCGCCAATATGTTTATTCTTATTACATTTGAACATCAACGATGGGTAGTGCTAGGCGTTTTGCATATTATTTACACTATATATTGCCAAATAATTTGCATTGATAATGAATATTACATATTTTTATTTTACTATTACGTGGGTATCATAACGTTAATTTCCTTGGTGATGCGCTTTGTAATATTATATGAAATAAATAATGATGAATCATAGTCCTCGAATGATTCAATATTCCGTAAGTCCTCGTAAACTATTTCAAGCCTCTCCCACCCATGTGGCGTGATGTGTTTAGCTAAATGGTGCTTTTAAACATTTGTTAGCATTAATTTGACGTAAATTACCTTATGATAATATTAAATCTTCCCATAGTCTGTGATATCAAGTGGGAGACAGCCTTGTGCTCTTTGATAGTTTAATTTATTCACAGCGAGCACGTCAAAAGATTGAGAATGTAGGTACATTGTAGGTATGTCAAAAGATTGAGAATGTAGGTACATTGTAGGTATGTCAAAAGATTGAGAATGTAGGTACATTGTAGGTATGTCAAAAGATTGAGAATGTAGGTACATTGTAGGTATGTCAAAAGATTGAGAATGTAGTTACATTGTAGGTATGTCAAAAGATTGAGAATGTAGGTACATTGTAGGTATGTCAAAAGATTGAGAATGTAGGTACATTGTAGGTATGTCAAAAGATTGAGAATGTAGGTACATTGTAGGTATGTCAAAAGATTGAGAATGTAGGTACATTGTAGGTATGTCTTTTTTTCAAATGTTTCTTTATTCATTTGAGATCACAGATTTTATTCGTGAAGAGAAATGTTGATCACGTTGAGTTTGAGAAATTGGCGTGCACGAAATGGTGATCTTTTTGGCTGAATACCGGATGTTGAATGAATGAATGGAATCAACAATCGAAAATTTTATTTACTTTGAATGTTTAGAATATTTAAATATCCGATTTTTTAAATGTTCTTAACTTTGTTGCTGACTGGTCAAACTAGCAGCCGATAAAGTATTGAACTTAATTGTTCTGGCACCGTTTAGACGGGACATCTTGATCTATTCGAGATCTGAAATATTATGAGATCCCAAAAAATGTTTGCTTCTATGGTTTGCATTAAATGTTTCTCGATCGGTGGACCTTATATCGTGGCATTGAGAATGACGGAATCGGTGAATGATCCGATTAGATTATACATAATTTTGCAAACACGGTTCTCCGGTTGAATTGTCTGATCATTGGTTTTATTAACTTCGTCGAAAGAGAAGACATACAAGTGTGGAATTTAGAAAAAAATACTCATGAATAATTTATTTTAGAATACATTCTCCTCATTTATATCATCATCTTTATTTAAATACTACTTTCAAATAATATCCATTTGTGTGTTTTTTATATTATCAACAACGGCTGATTGAAAGTTGCAATCTTTTTATATAACACGTTTTGTACGTCACGTTATCTATTATCGATGTCACAATCACCTGTTTGTTTATTGACATAACATTTTTGCAAATCATTGCTTAGTAACTAGAAGCCGCTACATTACACCTTATACAAATCAATTTGATTGATATTTCTTTTAATAACATATTATTATACTCCGCTTATGTTTTTATTTAAATTAATCTCTATAATCCATAGACAAAATATTACGCTCTTTTCCAATGACCATTCTCTTATGCTAACTACGTGCGCGTAGAAAGAACGTTTCATTTAAAAGACGTTTATTTCTGTGTTTATGAAATACAATTAGTCCACTTGTAGGAAATGGTGTGATGGTATAGATTTAATCTTTTTATGTTTTTTTTTTTTCAATATATCGTTTTAATCTACTTATATAAGTTTCCAGAATGTCTTTAATGTTCTCTTAAGATAAAAAAGTGGTCTCCCACTATTTTTCGTAAGTTTTCATGTGCCCTGTAAAATTCAGGTGTTCGAAAAAAAAGAGACATTTTTCATCGCAAATTCAGCGATGAGGTTTGTCACCTATCCTGAATGTCTTAAATATTTATTGGTACAGGGCTGTCTGCATGTTCATTGCATGCAGCTGGTCTGCTGGCTACCCCACTAGTGGGATATGCCGTGATGGTGTAAAAGTACTCGTAGGAGATAAAAGAAATATTGTGTACCGTTATTTTCAAAGTTATCTATCCCAGGTTGGTAGGTACCTCTCACAATTGGGATAGTCAGCAAATCAACTGCTTACAAGAAACATGCGATTCATCCTCCCCGTGCCAATAAAAGTTAAGACATCCAGGATGTGTGGCATATTTCATCTCTGAATTGAAGATATTAAATGTCTTGAAAGTGATATCTTAAGAATGCTCGAAAACTTTTGTTTACCAGAGGGTAAAATCACTTCTGCGTCTTACAAAAAATATCAAATATTCCTTTAATTAAGGTTGAATTATTATTTTAAAACTGAGAAATATATTTCGGATTTCGCCTTGGGGCACATAGAGCCTCAATTGTAATTAAATAATATGTTCTTGTATAACGCAATTTTATATCTGAAAATAGTACGAAGCAAGCGATTGGAATAGAAGTGGTGTTCTCCAAATGTAAGGTATCACATGTTGTTTATCCATTTACGTATTAGACATTTTTGTCCGATATATTATCGATAAGGTAACTGTCTATGGCGTCGACTATTTTATTCATTCGGAGATTGATTTATGAACTAAACTAATCCAATGGTACCTACTTGTTGTGCTTAGTAATTACCGATTGAGCCATGGAATTTGTTGCATTATTTTTTTCCTGATTGGTATGAACGAATCTAGATCAATTGACAGCATACTCGACAGACTCTTTGACGTCATCGTCCACATTAGAATATTATCTCTACAATAGCCTGTACAATCTTCAAGCCTGCCTGTACACCTTACAATCTTCTAGAGTTCGTCGGTAGCCTGGAGGTAGAGTCTCGGCCTCGTGAACAAGGGGTCCGTGGTTCGAAACTAGGTGCCGGCAAACTCCCCTTTCACGACACAAGCTTTTAGTAGCTTACTGTGAAAGGTGTATGAGGTTGTATTTGGGTTTATAACAAAAACCCAGATATATCTTTTAAAAAAAAAAAAAATATATACCTATATATCCTCACGCTCTGTCCCAAGTGGACAGAGAGAATGGAACGCCATATAGATATGTCCTAACATATTTCTATCGTTTATTCTACGTTCATGTAATTTCAAATATCCGCATATCCGTCGATTTCTCCTAGGTACTTTAGAGAATTCGGGAAATTAAAAAAAAAAAAACTTGTTCCGTGGAGTACCTACTCGAAAAAAAATTGGTCTTCCACTGCCGTAACTTTTCGAGTGTTCTGTAAAAGGTAGGCGTTCAAAAAAATAAAAACATTTTACATCTTTTAAATTCAGCGATAAGGTTTGCCACTTAGCCTGAATGTCTTTGTTTTTTTAAGGAAACTTCCATGCTTTAAACCCGGTCATTCTGAATATCTTAATTTTTTGTTGGCACGTAAAGAACGGCTTGCATGTGTTTTTTTTTTTTATTTTATTTTATAGTTTACGCAAACATACAGTTATTACAATACATAGGTAATACAAACAGATTAAAAAAATGGCACATAAACCAGCAAAGTTTGCTAACACATTACAAAATAAATCTTACCGAACATACTACAATGAAAGAAAAAAAGAACATGTATTACGAACAGCTGATCTGCTGGCTATCCCACTTGTGGAATATGCCGTGATGGAATGACGAAAAAGTAAATATCTTATTTGTGATGTTTCACGAAAACCTACACTTTGCAGGACACTGAAAAACTTTAGAAAAGAGTGAGAAACCTTTTCTGTTTCGGAGACTATACGGTTATAATTCAGAAATTGATAGATTGAAAGTAAATATCGCTTAATAGATTGAAAGTAAAACTAAACAGTCGCATCAAGAGAACATAGGTACTATTACTGTATTATTATTATTTTGCATTTTGACGATAATAATTATGGTAAAAACCGTTTTTATGCATAATTTAACCGCACACATCCACTTTATAGTGGCAAACCTCTTTGCACTAGTGAAGAAATTAACATTTTTATTCTTATACCTACCAACAGGCAATATTTTACGATGAAAGGTCAACATGTTATAGCTCTATGTAGTGTCCACATAGACTCAACGTCACTAGACTAAATGTACGACTTGCTATGGCAATACAAAGGTCCTTATTGTCTTTTGTTTTGGAGTCGACGTGTTGTATCAGTTGGTTCTTATTTGTTCATATTTTATGAAATTGATCTATTTAATTGTTGTTTTTTTCTTATTTGGATACTTACAGATGATTGTAAAATATTCGATTTTGGAAAGGTTTAATAAATACAGCGTGACACATCTGAATAATTAATATTATATTTTTTGATGTATTTGGCCTTCTATTTATTGTCGTGCTAGGGCATCCTTAGTGTTTCTGTATTAATAAGTGTCCACGTGCCCCGCGATGCTATAACTGTCTATGGTGTGTCCATTACTCATAATGTTACGTACAAGTTTTAAACCCGGCCTTGCTTAGGGAAAATATAAAAATAATGCAGATACCATAAACAACTCTCTTGTAAAATGCCAAAATATGCTACTATACCTACCATTACGACATATCCCTTCAGTGGGGTAGCCAGTAGACCTGCTGCATATAATAAACATGCAAGCCTTCATCTTTGTGCCAACAATAAATTTTTTTTTTTAGATTTCGATGTTATTGACCGAAGGTACTTGTTGGAAGTCGATTTCAAGATTAATTGAATACAAAACACAGTATGTAGTTACTCGTATTCGGAGACTCTCGACTCGATCATCAGGCAATTAGTAAAAAGTCTAAATTAAATTATTCACCATGGGAGACAAATCGGGCAATACATATAGTAAAAAATATTTAAAAAAAACTTTGAAGACAACTTTTAGGCTATAATTTGCTTTCTTATCTTATTTAGGTACTCAGGAACGAATTTCGATATCATTCACTATCCCCGAAAGTGCTCAAAGGATGGAAGCCTTCTTAAAAGGCGTTGATTTCTTAATTGATTGTTAGTAAGCGTCTCTAAAACATATATTAACAAATGATATTATTTGAAGACACTTTCGTTGGTTTATCTACATTATCTAATGATGATGATGATTCTGGATGATTAACGCCGTTCCTAGACCGTCTCAAGGGCGCCGGTGAAGAGCACAGTTTTCAATTTGCTTCTGAAGCTGGTGACAGTCTGATTGATTGTAATGACGAGAAGTACGTTCTAGAATTGTGCTTGTGGCGCTTTGGCAAGTAGGTAAACGACACATTAAATATTGTCAAGGAATAAATATGTATTAACGAATGGATTAAAATATTTATTTAACCATTACACCACTTTGGTATCATAATAATATAGAGTCATACAACATTATATTATGTACATACCTACAGCATACACATGCTGGATTAATAATTATTAAGGCACCAGGTGCAATTCAATTAGTACATACCTCCTGGTGAATTCCACCGTATAGTTTCTAGCACCCCTTTGAATACTATGACATAGTATATAATAATAATTATAAAAGTTACATAATTTGCATTCACCATTACATAATAATATTATATTACTTACTTACACATTCCTCTTCCTTGCTCTAACTTCTGCTAGCTGTACCTACATAATAATATGATGTTACATAATATGTTTAATATCTGTAACACCGTCGGTTATCGCCTATTGCATCGTTATAAGAAATATCTTCCATAATCGTTGTTTCATCGGTAAAATAGATACCTACAGTTGTTTAGCAAGTATTTCTATATTTTTAGTGTATCCTTTAATATTAATTTTTTTATCCTTTTTCTTCAATTGTCTAATTGCCATAGTACTCTTTTGGCTAAAAAGATCTATGAGCTCACGTTTGTCTTTATAAAATTACAGCATTCTATGAATAAATGTTGATTCGATAATAATTTAATTGATAATTAAAAAAAAAGCACGCATTGATATTAAAATGATTTTTCATAGATACCCATAGCCTTGTCATTGCGTCGTTTAAATTTGGTCTCAAAGTCTTAAGAAATTTATGAATTCTTCCGTTTTTGAAGTAAGTTGATTCGACTCTACTTTAATGCCAACATTTGTTTATTAAAATCAATAGTATCATTCTGTAAACGCCGTATCATTTTTTTATAAAATGATTTAATAGTACAAATATTTACAAAATCATCCCCCTTCCGTTCTTTGCTATTAGTACAATATTATTAGTAGCCAATGTTCCTAGGTTCCTATTAAACCGGTTCCACATTATTAAACAGCACTTTTAACCATTGGTTGAAATATTATCCGTGACCCGATATCGGTTACGTATTATTATGCATTGTTATTCAATTCAATTTCATACTGTATCTATTAGGCCACTTATCATATTTTGTATTGTAATTCATAAATTACCTATTTTATGTAACGTTAATATATTTAATTTAATTTTACTGCTGATGTTTATGTTGCCTGGTATTAATTTAAGACGATTCAATGAAAGTTAGATTATTGAATGAAAAAAATTGGTTGTCCACAAGGTTTCGTTATGGGGTCATCTAATTTTCAACGTCATTTTGGATCAATATAATAATTATGTTCTTTTAAGATTGTTGTTCCAATAAGGTTCTTTTAAGGTATTGAAAATTATATTGAACTTTATTTTACCGTTTTTTTTTTGGTACTCACTCTTTTTCATTCGCAATTCGAGTGATTTCGGTCAATATTAGGACATCAAAGAAACGACCGGTTTTTTTGTATACTGTTTGTTAATTGCGTGTCAATACAATGTATTGTAATTGTTCATGTCTAAAATAAAGCACAATTCTAATTACACACATTCATGTACTAATTTATTTATTGTTTTCATAGAATTCATAGAATCGTATTGCGTTCAATACAAAATGAAATGACATATGGATCGCGTATGTCACACACGAAATTACCTATAACTTACCCATCTATGAAAGTATCAATTTGTTTATAAAATTACCAAGGGGCAGTTACTCTATGCCTTTATGATTAATGCCTCTTCAAATGCTTTTTTAAATGTGTATGTTTCATTAAATTGTGTAATTTTTTCGGTCATATTAAAATTTATCAACATTAGGTAGGTATCTATAATTTGCTTTCTATCGTTTTTCTTAATTGTGTACAATCCATATGATCCATTTAGGCCTGTATAATGTATTTCCTTAGAATTAAGAAAACTCGTTTTTTTACAGTGTTCATGTCGTTTCAATCTGATTTTCCGTATATGCTAACTGACTATTTAATTATTTAATTTCTTAAATACGAGCTCTGATAATTTTAAACTATGTACCTACACATTTGCAATTTCTGCGTGAGATCAACTTTGCCCACTGTTTTCCGCGTGTGTTTTAATTAATTCACGCGTATTTACTTGTAACTATTATGAATGTTTCAGCAAACAATTTTTTGAATCTAAATATGTTTGCTATTAGCCATATAATCGTGATATATTATACTTTCTCTTGCCTTCATTTCCTATTATTGAGCGTTGACAGTTGTCGTATTTTAAACGCTTTAGTTACCCGCTCCGTAAATCGCTTAACCAGCCGTGACCTATTAAACTATCATTCGAAAACACTCTTTATTATTTGACTTTAATAATATTGTTTGAATTTGGAAAACATTAACAATGTCAAATACTTTTGGTCTTTATTCGATTTCACCAACTACCTACTCAAGTTATGAAGACTTTCTAAATGTATCTTTATTGAATGTTTAGCGCCATAATTATTTGCATTTTTTTTTTTTAAAGATATATCTGGGTTTTGTTTGTTATCAACCCAAATACAACCTTATACACCTTTCACTTATTTCATATATACATATTTCTTTTTAACTATGATGTGTGAGTACGTTAATTGTTTTGTGTGTTCCAAAGGGTTGTAAAAGTTCAGTAATTCAATATTCTACATTCTATTATAAAATGTTGCTGATAAAACAATGAATATGTAATTAATATGCAACCTAACGCGTCGATCTTGTTCTGGCGTCACGGTGCGTTGTTTTCAAATTGTAATATTTAAATTATAGACTCGATCAATCATTCACATTGCACTCTTAAAGGGTTGTTTTGTTTTAGAATAGCTATTAGCATATTTGGACATGTGTTCTTTTTTCAATTGGATGTTCCTCCTATTTTTGTTTGAAAATTCAACTCTTGTCTATTTGGTCTCTGTTAAGGTTTTTGGTTTCAAAACGATATGTTTTAATGAGTGGATATCGAGTTAACTAGGTTGATCATTATGCATATATTTCAATTCGCGAAAGCCTTTGTCTTGCTGCGGAAGGGACAGATGTGTCGTGGTTCTCTTTGTTTAATAATATTTGTTGGTGCAATGTAAACTAGTAACGTCAAAATGTACTAGGTACACATTTTTATGCTTAATTTTATTAAATAAAATATAAAAATATATTATTGAGCACTATTTAATCTCCACTTTGTTAGGTTAGATACCGAACGTTTTCGCCTATAATTCAGTTTCCCTGAAGATGCCTACAAGTATAGGCGAAAACGTTCGGTATCTAACCTAACAAAGTGGAGATAAAACAGTGCTCAATAATATATTTTTATATTTAATTTAATAAAGTTGAAAATGGATTTCCTCAGTGTAAACACAAAAACTCTTGAATTATTAATTTTTATGTTTGTTTCGAATTCTTTTTACTTTTATCTTTTGAATTTAAAACTGATAAAACAATGTTTGTTCTAGGTAAATCATAAACTTTAATATGAATTTACACAAAGTCACACTCGGAAGCAAAGAATATTAAATATTTTTTGATGCGTTAATGCAATTTACATCCCAGGTTTCACGAATATATTACTTTTTAAACCGATTCCTTCAAATTCAACATAAAAAAATATCTAAAAGTCTTATATATTCCAGATTGGTTCTTCCAGAATGGAAGTGCATGATGATCGTAGAGAAATATATTTAGTAAGCCACACAAGCAGAGTGCTTCGTGCTCGAGTGCATACGCAATATGAATAATTAGGCACTAATTTCCATACACAACGCATTACGTGTTGTAACTACAGGCCAATAACAATAATAATTTTATGTAGTACTTTATACAACGTCTGAATTAATTTATACTTGGCGTAATTCAACCCTTTACTAAGTAAGAGTCTCCTTATTAAATTATATGTTATTTATTACAACCTCCCCAATACTTATCTACCAACTAACCATAAGGTGAAGGCGTTTAAGATATTAGCCCTACACAGTCTTGCCCATAATACAACACCAATTTACAATATTACTTTATTGGGTATTCTTATTACATGTTAGTGTTAACATCTTGGTTCAGTTCGTTTTATGATTAATTATATGTGTCGTATGGAAATTAACTGTTTATGAAACGTTATAAGTTAATTTTTATATCGCCTTCATTTCCACTTCTCGGTATTTTTGTGGTCTTCAATTCATCCCCTCTACATTTTGTTTCGTTCAGTGCTTTCTTAAGCAATTGATATGTTTTTTTTTTTAAAAAAAAAAACCTTTGTGGTCGTGTCATTAATTTGCTCTGAAATAAAAGTTTGCCTTTTTTGTTTTCTACTTCTTGGAAGCGGATCTATTTTTGGAGCTTTTGTGTTATGCTTCATGCCTGGTTGTTTTTGATTTCCATTTACTGTTCAAGATGAATTTTGGAAAGCTTTGTTATCATAACACACCATTGTTTTTGTTATTATCCTTTTGATTTGATATCTATTTTGAAAATTCAATCCTTCCGTTTTAAATATTTTTGTTTTCATCATATTTTGTTTTGATTCTGAAAATTCTTCCTTCTTCCGTTTCAATTGTTTTTGTTTTCATCATATTTTGTTTTGATTCTGAAAATTCTTCCTTCTTCCGTTTCAATTGTTTTTGTTTTCATCATATTTTGTTTTGATTCTGAAAATTCAATTTTTTTTCCCGTTCAGATTGTATTTTTAAAGTCGCCATCAAAAAAATTAGAGCTGCATGTAAATGTGACCCACAAACAAGATTTATTATAATGGTTAATAATTGTACGAAATAAATAGTGTGAACTTAATCTAAACCGTCATTTAGCCAAAAATGCATACACAACTAGAAAGCTGGTAGTGTTTGGTACTTATTTCTTTTGTATTATAATAATGTACCAACATTAGTGCATTATCATTTTTAATGGGACAATCGTGCGGTGGTGTTTGAAAGCTTGGATACTGGGCGAGCTTTTTATTATTATTATTATTAAAAGCTGCGTTTATTATAATTTTTTTGTTCCTGAATATATGCATTCTAGTAATGACATTATTTTATGCGGACAATGATAGTTCATAGTCGAGTGAATCGCAATGGGTTCGTCTTCTGCAATGTTATAATTCTATTCGATAGTGGGTAACTGGTACTTACTTACCCATAGGTTAGTATTGTTCTGTACTGCATATATTGTACATACTGCTATGTATGGCTCGTGGCGCTGTCGGTTGCATTGACCGATCATGACTGGATTCATTCAGGATCTAGTAATAATAAAATGGATTCCTGCATCACGATGCTCTGTGAATGGAATGGTCATCTGCAGAGATCACCAACTATTACAGAAAGTAGGTATATTAAGTATCTTTCTTTTAGAGATAGAAAACGGATGTTTTATTCTAGTCTGTAGACATGTTTCTGCCGCTAAAATACTATTGTGTTCTCACCCATTTCTTTATCCGTTAATTTCTTATTGTGGATGCTTATGATCTATGGTGAAACAGATTGAAACTTTTTTATTGAATGTAAATGAATGCATTGTATCTAATTCTGAGGTTTGCGGTAACCGATGCCTAAGAAAAAATGTATTGGGAAAAAAATAGTTACACTTAAAACATTCCATGTATTATGGAGTAATATTTTAGATAAGATGACTGCATCCTAATTAAATTTATGAATTTTCTACTTATATTCACTATGTAGTTTTTTACCCGAGAAATGATAATTCATCAAAATTTGGTCGATTTCATGAACACAAATTTAATTATTGGCATTTTTTGTACACAAACTCTGACATAAAATAACACTAGACTTAACCTAACCTACAATCAGTCAAATGTAAAAAAAAAATAAGTAAACTAATGACACTTTGAACGCTTACGAAAAATGCAAATAATATTGTGCTAAAAAATACACAAAATTTCACCGGATAGTTATTTTCCAAGTGTAATATTAAATCTCTACATAAAAATAATCCAAAATAATTGGCTTTTAGATATGTTTATGCTATCTTTAGTAGTTACTATTATGGAATACAGAAATGTTTCTTATAGCTGTTCATGCAGATCAACCCTTCCAATTCCTAATACATTGATAGTACATATAGTGCTGTTCTCTAGGTAGGCGCACACGATACAATACTACATCCTCCTGCATACGGGACATTGGTCCACAATACCTATACTGTATACATTATCGTATTGTACCTACATTGTATAATGTATTGTATTAAGTTAACGTGGGCGCTTGGACCCCGAAGTACCGGCCCATTCAGGGGGACAATGATTTAATGAGGATCTATCCATTGTGATAACTAACCTGAATATCATCGAGTGTAATGCAGTTTCTATATTATTACGGCTCTATGTACTACATTGACAGTAGGTATATAGTGCTGTTCTCTAGGTAGGCGCACACGGTACAATACTACATCCTCCTGCATACGGGACATTGGTCCACAATACCTATACTGTATACATTATCGTATTGTACCTACATTGTATAATGTATTGTATTAAGTTAACGTGGGCGCTTGGACCCCGAAGTACCGGCCCATTCAGGGGGACAATGATTTAATGAGGATCTATCCATTGTGATAACTAACCTGAATATCATCGAGTCTAATGCAGTTTCTATATTATTACGGCTCTATGTACTACATATTTATAATATTGTGAAAAAAATTCATAGGTAGAGAAATTTTGATTTATAAAGTTCGCTGAAGTAGATATACCTAATGTCTTCAATATATTGGACTTAATAATGGTTTACTCACTTGCCCTTTGATCAATTTCCAATAAAGATTAATATAAATAATTTTCCCACTTATTTATTTATTTATTCATTGATCACAATATATACAATTTTATATAAAAAAAACGCATTCAAATTAGATATAATCAATATACAGAGGGCGAGTTTATCGCAAACTAACCCAAATATGATCACTATTTTATGTTTGATTTTTTGATCTTTTTGCCCAAATGATATTTTTTTATGTTTGATTATGTTTCATTTTAACACATAAAAAATAACGTGGTATTTAAATTATTAATTACATTCTCTTTAAAATTATTGCGACGATTTTTTTCAATAATAAATTTTTATTGAAAACACATTAATATTTGAATTTTCACCTTTTTTCTATTTGATATTGGTCCTTTTTATTCAAAGTTATTGCACTTGTTTATAATTTGTTATATTAATTCCACGCCATTGAAAAAAGTTTTATCCTACGCTATGTGAAGGCAGATAATTTATGAGATTGAATCTTAATTTTGAGTGTCTATACAGCCTTAACATAATGTTGTATTAATTTCCAACAGCCTCCTTCAACCCCATCGAGAATCGTAAAGGGATATATTATTAATATTTAGTTATTGGCGGTGGTGTGACCGATTGGGGGTGAGAACGAGTTAGATCTTTTGTCCAAATCTACAATGCATAATGCACATTGTACTTATTGTTGGTAGATCATTATTATTCTGTTTAGATCGTTTGTTGTTTGATCTTGTTTTTCCTCTCCCGATTACTGACCAGTTTATTTTTTGTCATTTTGCAACTCATGTTGGATAGAAGTTAAATACATAATTTTAACTACCTATTTAATAAAATGCATATTTTAATGATGTCATATTTTTAATAGGAACAGTTTAAAAGCTCAGCTGCATCCAATTGTATTAAGAACATTTTTTAATATAATCTAAAAATTTCTATTCTACCTTTAGAGTCACCTCATAGTTAATGGTGATCAAATTTCATATCCGTTAGTTAAATATATTTTACTTTACATATGTATTATATGATATATTTTTTTATTACCAATTGATATATTTGCTTATAAAAATAAAAATATTTTTTAAAATCAATTAACAACTTAACCTCGCCTCAAAGAAGGGGTATGAGAAGGGGCGTGCGTCCGAGAGCAACGTGACTCGATCACGTGGATCAAATTCTCAAGGACGGCCGTGTGTTAAGTAAGAAAATACAACGTGCTTGTTTGAAAAATTATATGAATGTAGATGAAGCGAAAGAAGTATTTAAGGGTAGGTATATATGGCGTTTCGTTCTCTCTGTCTACTCCACCTAAAAGACGGATTGGGGGTATGGTAAAATATAATAAATTATTTATTTAAAATTCTTCAGGACTTTCATAAAATAAATATTTATTTATAATTAAATCATAAAATACCAATTTACTCACAATTAACACATTTTCTAAAAACGACAAGATATCAATTTTGTTTAGTCAACCCCGGATGTGGTTTGTATAGTCTTATGAATTTAATTAATCGATTATCTCCATTGTTAATCCTTCCAAAAACTATAAATTTTCACGTATTATGATTCGTATCAAATCCCAGAGTAGTAGTATTCTATATTATAATCCTGAATTACGGCACACTTTCAGTATTAAATCTCCATACATTCTTTATGTACACACTGTTTCATACATCAGCAATTGTGTACGTGTTTGTTGGCTACTCATCTGCATCCGATACGCCGATTAGTGGGACGAGCACTATAGTCATAATCACATCAGGTTTAGTACAATATATTACTATTATTGTACTCACATTTTTTTTTTTATTTACGTATGTATATCATTACATTAGACTGTATACTTTTTATCGCGTATACAATACTGGACCATGCGTAGAATTTATTATTTTATTATTACGATCTTTCAAAGCGGGGGATTGGATTCGACGCCCGGGGTGTCTATATTATATTCTGTTTGTTCCTCACCCTTTTTTTATTTAATTTCCACATTACAATGTTCCCGTTCTCCTGTTTTTATTTTAATCCTGTTTTTCCAAAACTCTTTGTTATTATGTAGGTATTATTGTAATAATAATGTAAAACTAAAGTGTGGACTAATTCGGATTTTTGTCCATCATTGTTCACGCTCTGTGCACTGTTGTGAGTTTTGATACAGTTTTATATTTTCATAGTTCTTTGTTCCTTTTATTTTCATTTCTCCCCCGTGTTTTTATCAACTGGTTAATGCGAGCAGTTTGCTTGTTGCGAATTTTAACATATCAATTCAATATATCGCGGTTCTTTGCCAAATATTGCTTCGGACTCTTATTATATCACTAATATTTTGTAGATTTGTATTAGTCTAGTCAAAATTGTAAGTATTGTTATTACGAGTGTTTACTTAACATTTAAGTTTATCTTATCTTTTTTGTGATTGATTAAGTATTCATTAATATAATTTTTATATTCAAATAAGTCTTATTTTAATTTTAGTACCATTAAAACATAAAACTTCATATTTTGGTCGATTAATGGAAGGAAAAAAATATGCCATTCTACAACTTGGAATTGAAGGGAAGATTGAGGGCCGTAGAGGGGTTGGAAGAAAGCGGTTTTCCTGGCAGAACATTCCAGAGTGGACCGTGATGAGAGGTGTGGAGGAGCTATTTCGTGCTGCCCAGAACAGACAAGATTTCTCCCAGGTGATCGTCATCGTCTGGGGATCCGACATGACACGTAAAGAAGAATTAAAAAGCATTTAATTTTGTGTTACTTATATCATTTTATCGGGTTCATGGTTTCTACCATCAGTTTTATTATATACATTCTGCATTTTCGATCAATTTTGTATGCAGATATTTTACTCTAAAACCAAGCTGGAATATCGTAGATAATTTGTTTAGATTGACCAATTCATTAAGGATAGTTGCCTATTCAGAAAGAGAAAGGACCGTTGACTATTCATGGCGAATAATTTGAATATGATATGAACAATGAATTTATACTAGAGTAGGTACGCCTCTTTCATGCTTTCAAGTTTGGGATATATCTGAGAAGATAGTTCGATTGATACAATTTTTGTAAGAACGAATCAACATCCATACAAATAAATGCATGAACATGTCAACATCGCTAATGGATCATATATTGTACACTTTACAACATACCATATCGAATTTCGTTGAATGATATTTATTTTGATATCTATTTTTACTCTCCCCCTGTAAAAAATACAATTAGGATTATAATCTGCGATTTTCCAAAAATACGAAAAAATATTACACATACGTTATTTATTATTATTACAACTGATTTATTTTTAATGCATTTTTTCTTTTTTATGTATTCTATTAGGGAAATAATGTGAGTGTAATAAAGATTTTGCCGGAAACATGGGAATTACGTGTGTGGTATATGCTTTTTTATTGAATTATAAAATGTATTTTTTTATGGTTTCATTTCTTCCTATAGTAAATTTGTCATGTTTGGTTTGACGGCCAAAGTAATCATACTGTTATTGTGTTTACTCTTCGACTTAATACTGTATTAAGTTTTGACAGCTTTAATTCAGTTCTCATCATTTAGACATGTCAAATAATGAAGTCTTTTTGACGTATTCTTTCATTTCTTCATATAGTAAATTTGTCATGTTTGGTTGACGGCCAAAGTAATCACACTGTTATTGTGTTTACTCTTCGACTTAATACTGTATTAAGTTTTGACAGCTTTAATTCAGATCTCATCATTTAGACATGTCAAATAATGAAGTCTTTTTGACGTTTTCTTTTAAATACTTCTCATAATATACAATAATATTGTAAATTATTATCTTCTATGATAACGTTTGTATTTTTTAAATAGAAGCATTGACTTACGAGACCGGTAACGCTGTTGAAATTTGTTGTAAAATTAGTAATAAATTTACGGTTTAACTTCATAACATTGAGATGGTAATGGTCTCTTTCATACTGATGTAAAGAACACCCTTTATACCTGCAAATCCTTAAAAATACCTTTGCAATAAATTAAAAAACAATTAATGTCCTTCGAGTTTGCAACACAAAAAATATTATTTAAGTACCTATATGAACTTAATATAAACAAAAAAGGTGCTCTTTTATTTTTTTTTTTTAATATGTCTGGGTTTTGTTATAAATCCAAATACAACCTTATACACCTTTCACACTAAGCTAAAAGCTTGTGCCGTAAGGGGAGTTTGCCGGCACCTGGGATCGAACCACGGACCCCCTGTTCTGAAGGCCGAGACTCTACCTCCAGGGTACCGACGAACTCTAATATATGGATCATCAATGAATTCTGAATCAACACTAACAAGCTTTCATAAATGCATCTACATTCTACATCGAGGATCTCTAGGGAGATACGAACGTATCTTTTTAGCCAATGCTCGTATATAACTGGTCGATTTGAAATAAAATTGTTTACAAAATTTGGTTGGTCGCATTACCATTTTTTGCTTTGAATTTCCAGTCTATATAAAAAGGTCATTGATTAGAAGTACGTATGTTTTTACGCATGTAGGTCAACTAGAATCGTCAATGTAATGATTTTGAAGATATCTATAAAGAATAAACATATGTATGATAATGAGTTATAGTTTAATATTAATTATGAAATGAAAAGTTGTTTACATTCTAGAATGTCGCAAACGATTTCCATGTTGAAGTTAATTTATAGCATTTTTTTACATACATACATACATACATACCATCACGCCGCTTCCCTCGCGGGTAGGCAGAAAGGATCGAGCGCCACTTCCTTCTTAATTTTTTTTAATTACATCTAAAAATTTTCGATACAGTTTACCAACATTTCTTTGCCTACGATAGATGTGAAATTAAATATGAGTAGATACTATAGAGTTTACTATGTCCATGTTATATTGTCTAGAAATTTCTTATCCCTCTACTCTTCAATACTTCTATAAATTATTTATCTTAATCTATTTAATTTCCATGGAAACGGAAACCTCTGATAGATAATCTGATTATTAAATTTAACTGTTTCTCTGATCTCGAGATTATTTAGGTATCAGCACAGATGCATATTATCATCAACTTCGTCAATCACAATAATTCAAACGTTTTCGATAAGCGATGTTAAATAGATGTAATATATATTTCTCTAATAATATTTACGACCGTATCTTCTTATTATTTTTTGCCATTATCACGTTGACTCTTTACGACTTGCCATAAAAAAATATTAATAAAATAATATCGAAGAAGAAGATGGTTCGTTCCGGCGGAAAGAACGTTGGAATTATTCGAAATGACTTGTGTCATTCTCTGTGATAATAGAATATTATTATTAGCAATAATTTAACATTTCGCTATATCAGTATTGTTATTGGGTATGTTTTACAACATAACCTTCTTTTTTTTCTCTCGTCGTCTTGCTAAGCGGCTGTTGACATTTTTATTGACAAGACATAAATTTACATTTTGCCTCATTTAGTTTCATTTTTTTTATTATTGTCATAGCTGCTGTGATAATAATATAATAATCAGAAAACTTCGCGTTGTATTTTACTCGTCTATTGTGTCTTCTCCGTGACGCCCCATCACTAATGTTCATCTTATAGAAGCATCAAAAAGACGAGCCCCTTTTGATTCCTCTGGGATGATAAAAATAAAGGAAATCATGACAATAATTCCTTTTGATGTTGCTTCAAAGTTTATCCGATGGAGCGTGATCAATTTTTTCGAACATATATACACTGCTTATTATTTTTTTACCCCTTCCTATGTGCATATAATATTATCCTCTTTGTAACTCTCTTTTTCGTCCAAAATTCTGTGGAAATTCTTTGTATTTTTTATACCTTCTTTATATCATGATCTTAATACTGTAATTCTCCATATATGTATTATAGGAATTCGCAGGACGTAAATTTATCCGGTGTTGAAACCCAATAAGATAATTCTTTCGGTCATTTTTATTCCAATACTGTAAACATGTTATAAACAAATTCTTTCATATTGTAATTTTATGATTATTGAAACCTTCTCTCAGTTTTTGATGAATTTCGAAAGTTTTTAGTGCTAAGATTTTCAAGACCATAGAAAGCGCAAAGTGTCTTAAACAAAAAATATTAAGTGGGGACACATTGAAAACATAGATAAGTTTGTTTTAGGTTCTTGATCATGACCAAATTCTGAAGATTTGAGAAGATAAAAATAGTAACATTATTTTTAGAGTGAGTGAATGAGCATGTTTATTTGAGAAGTCTGTTTGCGAGAGAAGAAAGATACGATAAGGGCATAGAAAGAAGAAAAATGGCCGGTGCTTAAGTGAACGGTGCTTTTCGATCCATTATTAGCAATAACTATATGTCGAACATGGCAAAAATGGTGGTGTATAATACCATTCTGCTACGGACACTTATGTATGCAAGCTGGAATTATTGCAATATGGACGTGGTTGAAGAAGGAGGAAAGTGGAATAAATGCTGTGGAGATGCGATTACTGAGATGAATGGTTGGTAAAACGTTGCACGATAGATTGAAGAATGAACGGATGCGAATGTACCCAAACTGCATCAAATAAATTAGTAATATTAACGTGCATATTCTAATCGGTCCAATCTATTTCACAGCTGCTGCCAGTTTTTTGAGTACCTATTGATTTCTCATTGTGAGTCATCGTAATTCAACCCACTTAAGTTTTCATTGTTTTGTTAGACAATATTCTTCAAACAACCTTGAATCTTGTAATCATATTCTTTTTCTTTGATCTGTATTTGCTGAATTGGCAGTTTATATTATTATCGATCATTTGTTGAACATCATTGTTTGATTCTTATGACCTTTCAAATGATGTTTTACAAGCAATCATATCTCATTTTGTGTACAAACAAACCTACGTTATCAGTTTTCCAAGCGCTCACATCTCGTACTAGTCAATTAATATTACGTGTATTGATCCTACCCGAATTCGGATAATAAACGCCGACACAAAATGACTCAGTGATATCTAATTTATGCCTTGTTTTCGCTTCGCTACAATGTCACTGAGAAAAAAATGCTTTGATTTTGTAAATATTATATTGTCCTTCAATGATCAAAGCCTCAATTTTATAATATGTATCACGAATCTTTAAAATAGAGAAAAAAAATGTTGCCTTCAAAGATGAACTTTGATATATACCCACGCCCTCTCACTGACAGTTCGCGACCTATTTATCAAATAAACTTTCTACAGAAACTAATGTCTTTCATGTTTTGAGCGCTTCCAATCTTAAACTAGCTATATTCTTGACGTTAAATGCAATTTCAAAAGTTTTTGAAGTAGAATTAATCTATCAATTTTCATTATATCTAATGGTTTCTGCAATATCTTACGCGCATGCATATTTGTTAAAGTTACTATTTCGTTTTTCGTTACGGTTATTGAGCATAGAAATTGCATACGTAATCAGCCGTTCATTTAATATTAATATCTACATTTTTTTTTAAATTATCCAAGCATTCTTATCAAAATTCACTCAAATATTCGATATAATATTCTAATAGTACCGTTACGCTATTTTGATAACATGTTTTTTTTTGCAGATATTGATTAAATTCTTTCACGAATTTGATCGATGAATCGCTATAGATCATGATCAATAGATATTTAGTGGATCGTCTTGATTTCGTTTATGAATCAGAAGTAGTTCAAATTGTCAAATGAATAAGTCGTCTTTTTAGATCATTTTTGACCATAACGAGAGATATAAATCGATCGCTCATAATCAGACAATAACCTATTCTTGAGACGCACAATGCAATGAGATAAATCGTGCAATTTGTTGAGACATTATTTCTAACACTCGACTCAAGCAGATGTCTCTATTGATAACAATAAACTGTATTTGTCCAATACTCTATGCGTCATTAGGAGTAATTTTGTAGGAGATGCTTGAGGCAGATTTATTTGCGTTTTTTTTCTTTATTATTTCGTATTGTCAACGAACTTTTAGATAATAGAACATCTTTATATTGTAATTTATTAAACTGGATTCAGGAATATCTAGTTATATACTTGATCTATTTCATATAAAATGATCACCATCTTTTGGAACATTGACCATTGCGATACGCTGTTATATTATAAGAATTACGATCATCAACGGTTTTGCCAAAAAAAAATTGTGTCCGTCTACAGCCATTGTATTGATTGTGACAATCTTTCTTAGCGACAAAGTATTGTGGATGTCTTTTTAAAGCATAAATATCTTGGTAATTCCGGGCTGTCGTGTTAAACATTTTCGTCTCCTTCGAATTAGTAGCCGCGTGTTTGTAAATTATTTACATACCATGGCAATCTTCAGGGATTGGTTAATGTTTGATCTTAGTTTTCCATTTTTTTCGGATTCGGTTGGCCAATCTTTGCTGTAATTTTACTATAATAATTTATTTTGATAAAAATAATTCCTGTCTTCATATCAAACAACATTTACTCTGTTGGTCACATATTTTTTCAATTTTGTCGTGAACGGAATTTGGATGTTCCATATTCAACGGTGCTCGGTTCACTCAGTACTGTGCCATATATTATTGTTATTCTTTATTGTTTACTTGTTGGTGAGCAATAAGACATGTATTTCATACATACCTTCTCCTGTTTTCTCTCATAAACCACTCAGTCCCCCGTATAACTGCTGAATGAATCAATGACGCGAAAGCAATTTGTAACGATACAGATATTTATTACCCCAACGCGATTCATTTCACTTTGTGGAGGTAACCACCGATTATTTATCGCCATTATTGTTGTTGCACTTATTATTATTATCATCCATATCAGTCTCTTCACTTTTTTCCTTTTCTCCTTTTTTTCTGCTTCACGGATGTTTCCGAAGTGTCCGATATAATGAAAGTGTAACAATATTACTTGTTCTCTTTTAGATTTATTGGTTCTTGTAT
Organism: Athripsodes cinereus; assembly: GCA_947579605.1. Taxonomy (NCBI): domain Eukaryota; kingdom Metazoa; phylum Arthropoda; class Insecta; order Trichoptera; family Leptoceridae; genus Athripsodes; species Athripsodes cinereus. The sequence continues at coordinate 27,431,372 of OX388315.1, forward strand.
CTATTCTTTTGATTATCGCTTTTGTCGTAAGTTTTCACCTTTTCACCTCTTTTGTACTTTTCTAACTATTACTTCTTTTGAAAGTTTTACAACAGCTGTTTTTGAGAATCTCTGTGCTTCTTGTACCTACTTGATTTTTAGAACAATATTATTGTCGTTCGGTTTTGGATTCAATTATTCTGTATTTATATGATAGCTTTAAGTCTAAACATACTCGTATATTTTTTATTTAATATTTCAAGATTTGGTACAGTTTTTTTCTGCGTGCTTGGACCGTAAATACATGAAAACTGTCTTCCAAAGGTTTAATCAATTCATGAAAAACGCTTCTAGATTGACTGTAGTTGGATGAGAATAGTTCTTGAATAATATACAAAAACCAGAAGAATTGTGTAAGAACATCTAAAGTTTGATATTTTGATGACATTAAAGAAATAGTGGAAAGGAATTGGATGCAACGTGCCCATGAAAGAATTTTTTGGAAAGCTTAAGGAGGGGACAATGACAATCAGTCGATTTAAAGCAGCAAAGACATCCACCAATATGCTGGACGAAAACAATAGAGCTGTAAAAAGGTCCTGCTTCTGCGACGGGGCTTTTGGTGCCGTAGGACTCGTCATCTGAATTCAACTGCCCGAGATCCTTCGTAAAAACCATTTAATAACAACGTTCAGGAGCAAGTTGAAGGCATCGCTATTCCGACATAATTTCCCGCAGTCTTGAGATGAATGTTCCATTAAACGACGGCGGATAAATCATCCGACATACATACATACTTTCGATGCTATTTAATTTGGTTTCTCAGATTAGATATTTACAAAATAATGTTATTAGTAGAAGTAAACGATTCATCTTTACAATAATAAAAAATATGGCTTCTGTATCCTAGTCCCTTTTCCTACATATTCTTCTCCTTTTTTACCTCCTCTTTCCTTTCTTTAAAATTTTCTTTATGTGAAAGTTTTATGAAATTGGGTTAGTTGGAAGAAATCGCGCCTCTGCGATAAACTCGCTCTCTGTATATTGATTGTATGATTGTCTTTGTTTGAAATGTATTTTTGTGTGAATTTGCTTGTTATCAATGTACAGTAAAGAATAAATAAAATAAAAATAAAAATATATATTTTCTTATTATTTTGTCACATTATAAGAAATTAAGTACACAAAAATATTTCGTCCACTAACGTGAATTTAATAAATACAAAAAGGTATTTTTTATCTTAGTTTAATCGGTTGAATGAATTTAGCAATGCACATAAATTGGTGTTGCAATATGCGAAATATTATACCGGGTGCATTAATATGCTGCCAGTAAGTAGAATTATATAATTCAGAAATATATTGTTATTATAACTATGCACATATTGTAACATGTTATTATTTTATATTACGTTCTTTCATATTCCGCGATGCGTGAAGTGGCTGAGTCCATGTGCCGCATTCGGCGGGGTGGGCGGTCGGCGATTTGACAGCTCGAATACGCGGCACAAAGCGCGATATTCTCTGCATACTGTTTAATTCCGTAATATTCAAAGTGATCTGCAATTGTCACATTTTATTTTTTTATTCATGTAGCATTTTTTAACGAACTATGCATATTTTTAAATTTGGTTCTTTTGTATATTTATTTAAGTGTCACTGTACAATTTGATTTACGTTTTTTGAGTTAACAGACGCATGTCTACCTAAACATTGTCTGAATAAATAAATTATTTGGACTTAGTATGCAAGCGAACATGGACGTAGTTGAAGAAGGACGAAAGGGGAATAAATGCAGTGGAGATGCGATCGCTGAGGATGGCTCGAACTGCAGACAGATGGTCAAAAGAAAAAGGCATGATGGTCACGATTTTCAGAATTGAGGGACCGATAGAGAGGATGATGATATCAATATCGCAATCAAAGAAAGTATTGATATTTAGGTTAATTTGAAGAAATCGCGCCTCTGTGATAAACTCACCCTCTGTATATTGATTGTATGATTGTTTTTAAAATAATTGTAACTCTTTGTAAAATTGCTTGTTAACTAAAGAATAAATAAATAAAAATAAAATAAATATTTTCACAATCATGTGGTTTTTTTTTCATTTCAACAGTAATAATAATATAACATTTATTATTTTCAACATTATTCACCTTTTTAGTATTCCTTTCTATTTGTCATGATTCATTTAAAGTTTGAAAATCATGCAATTGTATTGACTATTTTCCTAATATCGGGCATCTACGAGAATGTCTACACAGACCCAATTTTATTTTAGAAGAAGTACTATTATATCAATTTGTTCCGAGTTGTAAGTTTCATTAATAGGAAGGCAAATTGCGTTTCTGAAAATTAATGAATGAATATATGTGTGTGAAGGGTCGAAGTTCTTATTAAAAGGCGTCTTGTTTTGCAATATTAGAGATTACAGTTACATATATTCACAAAACCAATCTTTGTTCCCCTTAATTATTATTGCACTTCTTAATGTGCTTTAAGCTTTTCCGTTATTGTGCACAACTTTGGTACAAGGAAACTTAATAACAGCCTTCTTGGATTACCTTTAATTAAAAAAGGTGGTGTTTTACCTTGGCTTTTCGGTAATTTCTTGGTGAATTTATTTCAGTTCCGTACCAAAAAAAAAACACTCAATGCTTTCCATTACTTATAATGTCTTCATTATTTATTTAAGTTACTGCTTCCCCTCTCGTCTTTGTGTTTCGCCTTCGCAGAACTGTGTTAGTGGAACAGTGCATTGTTATTATTTCTAATATTATTATAAAAGACAAGATTTTTCTTTGTAAAATTTGCGTAAAAAAAGATGCTGGGGGAGATTTGAAATATTACGAGTTGAGGTAAACAATGAAATGAGATATTATATTTTCTTGTACTAGTGTTACTTATGTGTACTGTGTACCGTGCAATGGGCTAAGGACGTGATGTCATGCAGGGACGAATGTGTACAGTAGTGATGTAACGTTAGTAGTCACAAGTGTGAAATTAAATATTTTGTACGATAAGCAAGGACACATGCGAGTTTGTTTGTTCAATTTACTAGAAATTTTATCCCTCTACCATAAGATCACATTTTTATTGTTGTCGAAAGACAGTTTGTGGAAGATGTGCTGTTTTATAGTTTATTGTTCACTAGATTTCTAAATAAAGAGTGTCTAGATTGTCATGAGAAGAAACTCTCTGATTATAGGAATCTTGTTTCTTCCCTATACTCACAGGAGGAATGATAGAAGTAGAAAGTTTCCAAAAAATTTCAGATTTTAGATCAAGCGCATTGCTTCAATAAAAAAAGCATTCTCAATATTTTTATTATTTTAATGAAACTATGAAAGAAGTTACTTAAAATAAGAATGTCAAAAATATTTTTAAAAAGATATTTTAGAATTTGTATTTTTATGTCAACTAAAAAGTTGTAATATTACTGCAAACTGTTTTGGTTTACTTATTATGTAACTTATATCTTGTAATGTATTCTGTTTAACTGTTTGTTTGCTTAAAAAAAAAAAAAAATCTGTGATTTTTGTGAGTTTTTGCGAAATATCAGTTTGAGTTAGGTACCTTGTAGTTTATACGGATGAAAATGCAACCTTTCTGAAACTGAGTGAGTGAGAAATCTGTAACATCACTAGTTTGTAGGCTTTGTGTAAAAGAATGATCTTGAGGGTGAATTATGTGTGCTTGCACGAGTTATATGATTAGATGCCGTGCAATGGGATGAATATTAAGTAATCCGGAGCGAAATCTTGAAATAATGAGTATATGGTGTCGTATGTATTCGCACTAAAAAATATACGAGTAGCTTTATGTACACAAAGAAGACAAATATGCTCTAGCCTTGTACTTTAATGCCTATACCTGCGAGCTCCGGAATAGATTAGTAGAATGAATCTCTTACGTTCAGTTCTAATAATCTATCTTTCCATTACTATCAACAGTTCTAATAATCTATCTTTCCATTACTATCAACATTACTTTTTTAATCTATATTGTGTATACCGGCACAGCATCTTTCACAAACACAGAAGCCAGCGAACTTACTGCTTGTAACGAATATGCTTTTTTTTATATACCTTAGTCTTCTGTTACATTAAAATGTGTCTTTTTTCCCATCCAACGACTTTGCTCACGTCGACTTCACAGTGTAGTCCATTATTAGATTTGATCCTTAGATGGCTCCCACAGACTTGGAACCTAAAATATTTAAAACATTTCTGTTTGGATTAGTTCTTCTGATTCGTTCTTGATCAGGGAAGTGTGAGCCAATTATTTTGGCTTTGGTTTGCATTTTAGGTTTATGTTCTGAGTTTCATGTTTATTCATGCAGAAAATATATCTCAGAAATTATCGAACCAAACAGTAGATGATGGAAATAGAGAATGCGCGCATTAATCATGAACTTTGTGGGTCGCTATTTATGTATTTTTAAAGTATTTCTGTCATTTTTAAATCACATTTTGACATTATTTATGTTTATTTTACGTTTTTATAAATTTATTAACCCAGCTTACAATAGATGTGGCATTACACGTCTTTCATATGATTTTTTTTTCTTACCTTGTTTGCATTTCAATAACTCACCGCTCTCCCTAGCTTCCCATCTCATCTCATCTTCCCATCATATTAATATAATATCTCACTGTGTCCGTCCATCCAACTCGCGCTCCATTTCACCATCCAAATTGTGTTTTTTTCCTTCATCACGATATACACCGTACGCCCTTCATTTTGAGATACTTATTTTTGCATAATATGTAGATATTTTTTTCATTCTTTTCTTATATCTGCTTGTTGTTTTTTTTTATTCATTCTTTTCTCATTTTTTTTTTCTCTTTTTTTTATTGTTACCGTCTGATTTATAGAAGGGTCAAAATAGCGTACGTATGTAAAAATATAACTTATATTTTTTGTGTTATTTAGAATAATATTTACATATTTATCTTCTTCGTAAACTATATTTTGAGATTCCTCTTATATAAATTCCATTCTTTTCAAAGTCCAGGGAGAAGTGAAACATCATAAGGTATAATAATATATATTTTACGGCAATGCACCCGCAATCGAGTGAATTATGAATAATATTATATAAAAAAATAAATAATATCATTGGCAATAACGAATGTTTTTTTCTCAACTGTAGTTATTTTTTATTAAGAGGACGTTTTTTTGTCTTTCAAGGATATTTATTTTTAATTTCATTATTGAATTCTACTACCTAAACACTGGTGCAGTGAATATCATTGTCATTTAAACTTTCAATATTGAGTTATGAAATCCTTATTTATTTAAACTTAACTAAAGTCCAGGGGAATATTATATGGTTAAAGATAATTGGCAGAAGTTTCTTAAATCAAAACTAAAAAAAAAAATATTAAGTAGGTACGTGGTTTACCCACCAGCTTTTGTTTTTAAGAATTTGATATTATTATATAAATAAATAGATTTGTTCCCAGAGCCACGATTTATTTAAAAAGACACGATACAAAAAAATATACTTTTTAAAAAAAGAAAATAATTTTATATCATCTACGTTACGTTAAAAAGAATTTCATAGATTTTCCAGCTGTTATCTTTTTCTTCACTTCTAAAATAAATTGTGTCCTAGAGGTATCACTTTGTGAAAATGTTGGAATTTTAAATCACCGTAGGCGTACTTTTTTACAAAGGAATATCTCGAGATATTTACAGAAACACCTTAGATAATTCTAGCCCTAAAGGTCAACCACTCGTTTACGAGTGGTTAGGGAAATATCTTAAAAAAAAAACATTTGAATTGATGATAAACCATGGAGTCACTCTTTATGAAATGTTCGAAAGATGAGAGCTTGGAAATAATAAATTTTCGAACATTCACATTTTACAAATTATATCGTCACACTATTAAACCTTTTTTGCATTGATGAAAATAGCGTGGAGCAGCCGGCAAAGAGTTGGTCTCCCACTCTTTTCCGTAAGTTTTCGAGTGTTCTGTAAAATGGCAGGTGTTCGAAAAAATAGACCTTTTTACATCTTAAATTCAGCGATGAGATTCGCCTCCCATCCTGAATATTTTTACGTTTTGTTGGCATGGAGAGGACAGCTTGCATGTTTATTGCATGCAGCTGGTCTTCTGGCTACCCCACTTGTGGGATATGCCGTGATAGGATAGTAGTAGTAGTTGAAGAAAGCAATTATTCTTGAACTGCTAACGATTTTTTTTAGTATGGGGTCTGACAGAGAAAATCTTTTACAGATACTTATAGTTTAAATTTGTAATGGCAATATTTATTGTTTTAAACTGTTGCTGTCCCTTAAGACTGTAAATAAATAAATATATACACAGTTTATATTGTGACAACCACATCAGAGAGTTTGAGTTTTGTAAGAAGAAGTGACTCGATTGGCACAGAATCTTTTAAATAGGTTTTGTTTCCACACTGAACTCTTGAATGGAACGTTAAGAGTTAATAGACAAATGATAAAATTATCTGTTCACTAAAAGAATACAGTTTAATTTTTTCTGTGTTTTAAACTCAATGACAGCAATATGCGAACTTCTGTATTTTATCCTATATGGTATAAAAGTATTATATTTGGGGGTATTTTAACATTATTTTTAGATTTCCTGTTTTATAAATTTCTCATCTCGTATCCCGCATCCCTCTCCCATTTATTGAATTTGTGTTTGCGGTAATAAATAATTTCAAACCCCACTGCTTCCGTCTGCTGCCGAACGCTTCCACGCGTGAAGAGTAATAGAAATGTACATCTACGGGGAAGAAAAAAATATACGGCAACGGTAGGCACAGGCAGCTATTAGAACAGTATTTGCTCATGGGTTTTGTTAATGTCCTGGGATTTTGCATGCAGGAGTTGCAGAAACAAATCATTCTCCCATTAATCATGATATGAGAACGTAGAAAGCAGGCATTTGAAGTGTTACAACGTACATTTAAATAATGCTTACGAATATTTGAGCTTTTTATTTTGGATAAAAATCGGAATAAAATTAATTTTATTTATTCATTCATACAAGTCTTGCTTTTTACACGTTTAAAATAACATGAACAAACAAAAAAAAAATTCTTTACATTCTGTAGCAGAACGAAAGGCTTGTTTCAATTTATCCCTTTTTTTAACTCTTCCACTATTGTACCAATACTGTAAATAATTTATCCCAAAAATACACATTAACAACAACAATCAAGACACGAATGATTATTAATATAAAGAAAAGCAATTTTAAAAACATCAGCAGGCCAAAAAGCAGATGTAAAACAAAATCGCAGTATCTGAAGTTTCCTCGATAAAGATTTAAAGATTTAACATTGACGTCAATCCATTCAAAATTGGTTGGTAATCCAGATAAAATTATGTTAAATCGACCTGGAACAAGTTCCGGGAAGTCAAAACCCTGATGCTATGAAGAAAAGTTTATATTTATCGCGATGTTGATATTGGAATTGGAATTATTAAAATCTCGTGCATGAATTATTTAGTATCAAGAATCAACGTTAATAATAAGTGGATAAGTTCCTAAAACACATGTTTCACTTTTCAGGTGGCGTGATTGAAGTGACAAACTTGTAATCATATCTTAAATGTGGTTTTTATGTTTAAACTTTTTAGCATAGGTAGGTACTTTTGTTACGGTTCTCTGTTCTAAATATGGAACAAAAACAACAAATCGTATATTATTTACGGTTCTATAAATGCGAAGGGAACAACATTTATAAATTTAGTCGAAATATTTATCTTTGTATCAGATTCTACTGAAATACTCGTATATTTTTATTCTTTGTTTATCATTTCGTGCAAATACAAGAATTTAGATCGATACGATAGTTGCAAAGAAAGCGAGATCATCACTTCATGGTATTTTTTCCATCTGCTAATTTCATTTCACAATTACATACTTATTACTTCTCGGTATTTGCGAGTACGATAGAATATAATATCGATGTTGGGAAATTTTTTGATTACATCTTAACAGATGTCTATGGATAGTTATAATAATCATTAGAATATCTCTATTGAATTTCGATTTAATTCCACCACACTAGTCCAATCATTCTATGCCCTCTTCTAATTCATTCTATTGTTGATAGCAATGCATCGTTCTCAGATCTATTCGAATTAAGATGATAAACCCATCGATTACGCTGAGTGGATCTGCACAAAACTATATTGTTCTCTCTCAGATTCGATGAGTTGGGGGGTTGGCTTTGTGATGTTACAAAAAAAAATCTTCTACACACATCTTTCCAAAGATTTCTATAAGTTATCAAGCTAGCTTATTACTTTTGTAGGTTAGGAATTAAGTTAGGTACGCATCTTTTTTACAATTCTTTCATAAGTCTGTCTGAAAATACTTCCAGTGGTGGTTTAGTTGGTCAAAACGTTTTCGTCCACAATTATTTTTCTTTATCCTGGATGTCCCTTTTCACAAAACACTATTTCCTATAAACATTATCATACTTCTGAAGTGTCGTAGTAACGAAGCACGAAGTCACGATGAGGTGACTCCATTGGCGCATAAATGCAGGTTTTTATTTGTATATTTGCCCCCGAGAGGAGCGTTGAAAAATGAAAGGAATCTTAAAATAGATATCATAGCGATGAAGGTAAGGTCTGGAATATACGAGTATATGCTTAGTGCCTTTTTTATGAATAATTTTGGGTTTAAGTTCTATATAAGTTTCTACATTTCAATTCAATGATTATTACAGATTTATTGTATTTTTTCTGCGATCCTAATGACGATAGAGACTCCATCATGCGTAATATCGATGATTTGTGTGAAATTGTATTGATGTTTTCTATTGATGCGTGATAAATATGCTCAGTAACATCTCGTGCATACGTAACGTTAGGCAAAATACTTGTATACAAATGTAGGTATTGAAATGATGGTATCCAATCCACTGTACATATTTTTTCACATCTGATAGGTCATAGAAGGTATGTTAGTACGTATATACGCGTATAATTTTTTATCTTGATAAATCACTATGTATATATCTATTGCGCAGATATCGAGTATGATAAAACATTTTATTGATAAACGCATAAATAGGTATAGTTATGTAACTTTTTGTGTTGTTCTCTGGACATTAGCATATAAAAGTATTTAGTTGCTCGGAATATTACGCTTAATACAGATGTTGATAACATTTTTTCATTACACTGTTAAACAATAATGTCCCTTTTTTAATTTTGACTTATATCCCATTCTACTACTATCGCTTTTTGCAGGGATCATAATTTGATCACTTATACCTTAATTCTATTCGGGGGTGAAAATTTTAAGTAGTCAAATTCTGGGAACCTGAGATCTATAAAAGGTGAACAATCAACGTTTCTTTCTCCCTTAACGGGCCTCGTTAAAGTTATCAAACGTAGAACAGTCGGGTATAAAATGGTTAGAGACCAACTGCACTATTTGATTTAAATCATCTCTAGATCATCGACCAATATTCCAATCATCTCTGGTAAATCTCGTATAATGTATTCATATTCTATTGTTACTATCGAACATTTTTTCCTATACATAATATATACACTCCTCTATTATACGCTTTTTTCGATTGTCTACGCCACATTTAACATGTCACACGTAAATTAGTAACGTTTGGTTGCTGTTTTTTTTTATTCGTCTAGTATTTTAATATAATTATGGTCTTCTAATATTATTATGTTCGACAGAATTCGTTTTATAAAAACGATCTCTTTGGTACCAATATACTTAATTTATACATTTAATATGTAATATTTCCCATTTATATTTTACCGTAAGGCAAAGGCTGTTGGATAAAATCAACCGAGATCTAGAAGAGCTTTATTCCAGTGACGACTGGCAATCTAAGGCTCAAGATAGAATGGCTTGATGATCTATTGTTTTAGAGGCTATGGACCTACTAAGGTTTTCGGTTGTCGGAAGAGAAATGATGTGAAATATTTGAGTCAAAAACTTTAATATTCGTGGCAAGGAGAGGAAAACTTACATACTTTATATGTATATTTATTTATAAAATATTTATTTATTCTTTAGTGTACATTGACTACAAATAACTTCATAGAGAAATATATTAAAATTAAATAAATAGAATTTCGTTTATAAAGTCAAACCATGTGACAACTTGCATATTCATGTATCAACTAGTCTACTACTGGCTATCCCATAAATGGAAGATGTAAATATCTAATCTTGATATGTTTACTTATTTACTTACTGCTAGCCTTCTTCTCTCCGCTGCTGGATATAGGCCTCTTCAAAACTTTTCCACACTTTTCGATCTCGAGCAACACGATACCACTGTTGTACCATCATCTGGACAATATCGTCAACCCATCTTTTTTGGGGGACCTACACTACTTGTGTCCTTCCAAGGCCTCCATTCAAGAACTCTGGAATATATATAAATAGGTTCACTTATACACACAAAATCTGCTCACTAATAATAATTAAATCATACAAATTCATATAATTTTACATGTCATTCAATTTTTCATATAATTATGTATTGTGCACCTAACCAACGTAATGTTATATAGAATATAAAGATTTTTCCATTACCTTTCTGCATACCAGCAGCGTCTGTATCAATTTCAGTTATTTTATTTCGATTCCATATTTTGCTTTACAAGTAATAATATTCTTTTATTACTTGTCTCCAACCGTAACTATTTTTATTCCATCCTATCTTCATATTGATGTTATATTCAATTTTTAATTTTACGATTTCGTTCAATTCGATTCACTCTATCTCGTGAGATCACGATTTTAATCTTTTTACGACATCTCTCATTATTTTCATATCGATATTGTAAAAAAGTTTACAGGCATAAATAGTTTTCGATAGTTGATTCTTTCACAACGAATAGATTTATTTATGACCATTATATTTCTGATATTGGAATTTCCCTGATATTAGCAGAATATACTTAAAATAATTATGAAGATTTTATAATGGACTGAAGTTTGGGCAAAATACCTACATACTTATCAAAATAATATTCTATAATTGTTTTGTGTGTTATTGCTGAAATGTGCACTGTTTGGATACATGACTATTGGAATGTTTTTATCGCTTACATGTTTATATTTATATGTCTTTCATCTGTTGTGTACCTACCATGTAAATGAATAAATAAATAAAACGTCAGTAAATTCGTGATTTTGTTCTGAACCAGTGTTGTGAAATGCTCATATTATATGTACTTGAATGTATCGATAGATTAACGTGTACAGGTCTTATTTAAGGTCCGGCCTTTTTTAGATTTCCTATGACCAAAAACGAACGCCTCAATGGTGATGTATTCACGGAGTACATACTCACAAACTTACATAGGTCCGTCTTTAGTAATTCGTTTACAAAAAATATGAATGAAATCATATGACACATAATTATTAAAGGACTGTCAGGTTTGACATCACTTCGCGAACAGGAATTTTAAATTAATAGATAAATGATTGTAATAACGATTACATGTGTAACGATTTTACAATAGTGATACATGACATATATTATTTCTTTAGCTTTATTGTTCCTGACACTATCATATATTGTAGCTTACATCAGCTTGCTCAATTTATTGAAGCGAGTGATACAGTATTAATATGACTCACATCTTGTTTACAAACTTTGGTGAGTCATCCGTAGAATAGGTGTTGTTGCAGATATTGCCTTCTCCTCAAAACCTTGTGCAAATATACAGTCAAGTGCAGGCGTGATGCAATGCATTGTGCAATACCTGCATATAATATATTGTTATGCCCATAGGTAAAATATATTGTGACCATTTATTAAAATATTAATGTGTATTTATTATCAACCGTATTCGAAAAAAGACAGAGAGAATCATCCCTGAATTGATTTTGCATTTATTTTTTAAACTATCAAACAACAGTTTTTTTTTAAACAACAGAAAAGTTTGATATCTACGCCTGTTGATCAAGATTCAAGATCTTTGCTTTTCAATTAACGAGTATTTCGCACACTCTCTCTCCGATGGCACTCGCTACAGTCCATATCGAGCCTCCAACCCCCTTGTCTTGCTGATTTCCAATTAGCCACTTGGAGAAGCTGCGCCGCATCCTTTTTCGCTTTCTCATTTCGCACACTCTATTCCAGTCTTAATTAACCTGCACTGTTTTATCTGTGTGCTTTTTGTAAATAATCTTCAAAATAGTAATATTCTACAAATTTAGGTTCATATCAATTCTGCTCAATTGAACATCATTTCTTGTAAGTAAATTACATATTCAGAGGTATGGTGACTTCAACAACACAAATAATTATTGATGCATTATATGTATTTTCCTTTGTTGCGGTATCATTCTATTAAATAATGTTACTAGACATTGTACCATTATTTAATAATCGATGCATGATGACACCCATTACATTACATTGCTTCATAGATATCCACATACATCCACCTATGTTCTCCACACCTCTCAGTTGTTGTTCAGCTGGGCGTTGTTCAGTTTCATCACCTCATTCCTCACGCGTTCTTGACATCAACCTTCTTAAAAATTGCCGGTTAATTGCTGTCTACAAGTCACTGACTTATATTATATTAATATAAAATGAGAGTTCCTGTTACCAATGCAGGCGGCAGAAGCCCCCTTTGCAAAATTACTAACAACTTTAATAATCATCAAAATTAAAGACATTTTACATCTTAAATCCATGCAAGCAATACAAGCCGTCTTCACCGATGGGTGACAAACTTCATTGCTAAATTATAATATGCAGCTGATCTGCTGGTAATCTCACTTGTGAGATATGCCGTGACCGTATAGTAGTAGTAGTGATGATGCGGGTGCGTTGTTCAAAGGTGAAGATGAGAAGAAATGCAAGAATGTTCCACTTACCTTTTGGATGAGGATTCTGGAACCTGGAATCGCCTTGCCTCTCACACAAAAACACTTCTTTGAATATATATTAATAATAAACTTGATGTGCGGTAATTTTAATATTAATTTATTACTACTACTACTACTATACCATCACGGCATATCCCACAAGTGGGGTAGCCAGCAGATCAGCTGCATGTAAGAAACACGCAAAGTGTCCTCTTCGTGCCAATATAAAATCAAGACATTCAGGATGGGAGGCAAACCTCATCGCTGAATTTAAGTTTGTTTTTATTTATGCGGTTTGTATTTTTATATTTTATTTATAAGCGGTTAAATAATATATTGATGCAAGCAATGCGATAGGTACTGATTCACAATGAATAATGGTGGGGAAGAAAAAATGATAGGAACACAATGTAATATGATTGCTAGAAGGATGGGAAGAATTGTGACAATTTTTGATAAATGAAACATTTCACACAAACCCTCTCACCTCCACATAGGAACAACCCGAAATCAACCATAAATTAGAATTGGCCCAAACAAGTAGCATATGTAAACTTTTTATCTATATTTTAAAATAGCCGTTGAATATAAAAAAAATCTAATACCAATATGGATATTTGTTGCGATAAAGCTCAAGCTGCCCTGTCACTCGTGACCCATTTGTGGTGAACATTGCAGCACATGCCACACGAACACATTACTATTGATTCCGATGACAGATTTTATATATTTTTATTGATGCATTTGTCAGAGTTGTGTAAAGTAGAACATGAACCAGTTCAAGCTGCAACATATTATAATCATTATCCACTACATTACATCTATATCGTTGTATTATGATCCACGTGAACGCGGTGCAATGTACTTGATATAATATTTCAGCATTTTTTTATGTCATGTGATTTGGTATTCAAAATTAATTGAAAATATGCATTTGTGAGTGTCAGACGGATTTATCTAAAGTATATATTATTCTATAATTTTTTAGGTTTTTGCAGTGATTCTGATATAGTTGTTCTTTTGTGTTTTTGGGTTTGCAGCCGTTGTTAGCAATTCCTGAAGATGACTCTACCAGTTGGGATGAAACGTAGAATACATATCCAAAAGATACGCAGCTGCAAACCCATAAACACAGAGGAACGAATATGTATAAATTTTCTCATTGTTTGATTGCAGTTAGTAATTACTACATATTGGCTTGTTAATTACTACATTTAGAGGACAGTTTGCATGTTTCTTACATGCAGCTGATCTGCTGGCTACCCCACTTGTGGGATATGCCGTGATGGTATAGTATAGTAGTAGTATAGTAATTACTACATATTACTACATATTTGGCTTTATATTAATTAATTACTCTTTATATAACTTATTATTTTATATTTGACTTGTGATTTATGATTATCGAGTATGTTTGTATTTGTTGTCTATTATTCTGATGTTTGTAAACATGTAAGAGGCTCACGCCGTATATTGATGTAAAATAAAATAAAATAAAAAATAAAAAAATAAAATATTGCATAATTCCAGGAGAGAATCGCCTTTTTGCTAGTGGTACAGAAATTGCTCGAATTTAGGGGAAACATGAGAAACAATTACTTACTTACTTACTTACTTACGATGGCCGAACAGCCCTTGTAGGACCCTTGCTTCCGAAACAATAGATCTCCAAGCCTTTCTATCCTGAGCAATGGACTACCAGACGTCTTTAGCATTGAGCTCCTCTAGATCTCGGTTGATGTTATCCAATAATCTTTGTCTTGGTCTGCCTAACGGTCTTCTGCCCTCGGGCATACTCTGCAGAATACCTTTAGTCGCCCTTTCTTCTCCGGATCTAACGACATCTTCTTATCATTGCTAAGCATTATAGCTAGTAAAAACTGACACTGCAGTATGTGTTTTGTGCATGAATAGATGTTCATAATACATAAATATTATTATAATACGTATTGTATTGGTCGCGATGTTAATTCAATTAACCGCCTAATTAAATTATATTATCATAACATGCTCCATTTGACTATACGTATAAGACGCACTCTGATTATGTAACAGTGTATCAGCATACTGTTTTGTCATCAACATCATTCAGTTAATTTATTAATGATGAAGATAACATGCCTAATGTACTAAACGGTTTAGATAAACTTAGATATATATTATTTATACATATTTTGCTTTGTACGTTGTCTTTATAATTTTTACGCGCGCGATCATTTTCGTACCTACTATTAGTATTTTGCTATCATATAAAAATGAGTTATTTCTCCCATTTTATCATCAGGAACTGTACAATTTAGTGAATGCTATAAATAGAAGCTTGTAATTATTTGACAGATTTACTGGAGTATATCTTCTCCAGGTTCTACTGCTTTGTTCATAGACATCTCCAGGAACTTACCCATGAAAAGTTCCAGTACTTAACATTGTTGACCCTTTTTTAGTTCTACAGATATCTTCTTGATTGATATTATCTCGCAATACATCGTTACTATGACAATGACATATATCGTAGGAAGAGGTGGCGTGATTGGGACAGAGACGCTCTGAATGGAGGAGGCTGGTTTCTGCCTTGTGCTCCCGAGAGGAGCGTTGAGGGCGAAGATGATGATGATAATTATGAATCCTATGCGTAGCTATGTATTTACAAATACTCGTGTGGAAGCAGTACTCTGATAATTTCTAAAAGTGAGACTGCAAATTTTCACGTATTTATTTATATATTTTATAGCGCTTTAATGAAATCGTTGTTGAAAACCGTGGTTCGATCCCAGATGCCGGTAAACTTCCCTTTCACGGCACAAGCTTTTAGCTTAGTGTGAAAGGTGTATAAGGTTGTATTTGGGTTTATAACAAAACCCAGATATATCTTTTTTTAAAAAAAAAAAAAAAAGGAAGTACTTAATGTGCTTTCTGATCTTGTTGTTTATGGTCGTAAAAGTTCATGTTCCGCATTTAATTACAGTGTCACTACAATATTTTTTTATGTTTTACATTTTAGTGCACTTTTTTCACGTTGGCAATAAAAATTAGAATTCACAATTAAAGTTTTTCACACACTTTCCACTAATTGTTCTTGTTTATGTTCAACAACATGTAGTGTTGTACAATAATAAGTGTTTGATGCTAATCCTATAAAGGTTGTTTAAAATTGATTTGCTTCGAACTACAGTCGATTGTCTATTGTTTTTATCTTTCACATTTTTGAACTTCGAATACATTCTTGAACCATTTGACATGTTATTAAATTTTAAGTCATTTGTATATTCCATCGAATCAGATATTTTGTTTTGATTTCATTTGATAGACTAAGAAAATTGGCTCCACGGACAATCATGTGCTACTTATATATAGCTTCTTTTACTTTTTATACTTAGAAAATAACCATTCTTCAGAATATTATAATGGTCAAGTAGCGTGATCCTTAAACTTTAAATTATTATGGCTGCTTTCCATTTAAACTTTGAATATGCTTCCTTCTTCATGTTCATTCGTTATTGAAAATGCATAAAAATACTTAACTAATATTGATCTTAGTATGGCCAATTCTGAATCATAAAATAGTTTAGTTGCACTAACTAAGTCAACTAAGTGTGAGAAGATAGTCGAATCATGATAATTACTTCTAATTCGTATTCACAGTTTTCCGTACTAATTTAGTTCATTAGTTCATTTTGACACCTTAGTACAACTATAAATTTCGAGAATCTATGGATTTCGTATTCAGAATGAAATTTTAGTTGACAGCCGACGACTAAAATAAGTTGGATTTGGCAGAATTTTATTCGCGACTTTTAATGTGCGAATATTATTAGTTGCTGTCATTTTACCGCAGAATTGCTATATTAGTGGTATTATAAGTGTTAAGTTCGTTTTTCAATTAAAAGTAAAAATTTATATTTTTAGGGCAACTCTTAGCATGTATAAGTTGTAAAATTGCACCACCACCGACGCAAATACGAACGCCAAAATATATCAGCAAATCTGACATTTCACAATTTTCACGCGCGACAACTATTAAATTGTTGCCAGAAGTGTAAATCGGAACGTGAAAAACATTTTGTATTGCGGCATCACTGACTAATATAAGTTTGTCCCATAGATTTTACCGTTTGCACTTGGTGGTTCTCGAGTTTATAGTTGTTTATAGTTCATAACTAATGCTGAATACTACATAATAACTAATATTAATCTACTTTTTAGTTAGTTAGTTCATTAAGGTTCAGAATTGGCCCTAGTATGTAACTCGTTCGTCTTTCAAACCAAATTCGTCTTGTATGGATGTCTGTTTAGTTTTGACTCTTCTTTCTTGTACCTATATATTACAGTAGGTATGTACATAATAACCCTTTCCCATGATGACCCAGTACGCAGATAATATTATTATTATGTTTCATTTATAATAAATTAAGAACAGTGTTTGTTTTGTTACGCATCTTGCACAACCAATTGCACAATAATTGGTATGATTACTGTACTCTACTCTGCTATTAGGCATATACGTATTATTAATTTTACATGGTTTCTAAGATACATCATAATTATAAGTTATCTTTTATAACATGTTCATTATTTTGTTAAGTTGTGAGATTAGATGAGGTATAAAACATAAAACGGTCGACATTAATATTATAAGTAGTGGTTGCTTTTTTACTATCCGCTGTTGTTGTTCTATCAGCCGTAGTAGTTATTTGATTGCTGTGTTAATGTGACTATTATGCTTTTATGTGGGAACTCCACTTTCCCTATCTGTTGTGTGTGAATCTTTGGTTCAATATTAAAGAAATGTGCTCATGTAGATTTTGCCTTTTTATGAAACAAAAAAAGTGTTCTCTAAAGTCTTCAGTACGGCAAAAATATTTGCATGCCTATGTTATGTTATGCCTACAAGTAGGAGCGATACTGTGAAGGAAATAATGATGAGTGGAGAATGGACAAAAGTGGCATTCAAATGAAGATGTTTTTACACAGCAATGGATGAATCCGTATTAGAAAAGAGATGCTTTGCTTGCTCAAAAGACTACCGAATGATCAGTTTTAGTCCAGTTCAGTAAGCTGCAAACCAATTGCGTCTCTAGATCTTGGACATTGAATTTATTTATCCTATTTTAACATTAATTGTTCCTTGACTTTGTTGACAAAATCATCAACACGAGCGCTCAATCATCTCTGAGAAAATACAGTAATATTCGGACTTCTACAGTTAGATCAACCTTATAATTATTTCTATAGTTTATTTTAGTTCAGTGGCTCCTTTTCTTGTATTTCAATCAAATATTGAACATAATTGTTTCTCTAGATACATTTTTAGAGTGACTCATTCATGATGGCGACAAAGTTGAATAAAAAACGAGTATTAGATTGTTTACGATATTAATAATATGATCATTTGATCTAAATTTCATGCTCCATAAAATAATTCTGGGCGACATATTGCCGCTTGTATGATGCCATATTTGACTGAGATTGTGGGTGCAGTAAACAAATACTATTATTTTAATAGATCGTAATGTATTATAAAAACATGACCAATACCTTAAATTATCGTTTTTTCGCGACAGAAATCGTAATGTCAAGGCTTTGCGAGAGTGTGCTGAATTGATTTTGCCATAAATTGGCTTCGATTTTAAGAAAGTTGTTGTTTATGTTAATGTCTTTATTTAGATCACACCTAATTATTCTATACAAGCAATAGTTACTCCACGGCTATTTTCAAATCCAACTTTCATTAATTTTATTGTGTTTCGCATATTTGTAATTTTAATTTATTTTATTCTATTTTCGTTTGTACCTGTATTATAATATTTTTTAAGCGTCTTGAGAATTTTTTTAAGAACTTTTTTTCGTAGAATCAAAGAAAATATTAATTTATCATCGTGTTCATAATATTACCGTAGGGACTAAGAGTAGTACCTTGATGCACTCCAAAAAAATTGAATCTTGACAAAAAATTTAGTTCCGTTAAATATATTCTTGATGAGAATATTTATACTATCTATAAATGATTTATTTTTGCTTGAACGATATCACTCAACCCCTTTATTTTCAAAATGTCATTATGCAGGATTATAATATAATTTGATGCATAGATTAGAAATGAGTCTATACTCGTAGTTTCCTGCGGAAGAATTAACAATCAATAAAGTTTTAATGATTGGTAAATATTTATGAGATAATGCATCTAGGATTATGTTTCTGGTGTCTGAATGTGGGGAGCTATTTCGTTTTGTTTATTCTTTTGTGTTATGTGGCATACATTTTATAGCTGTCGTAAATGCATCTCGCGGAATCAGATCGCATTACACTCGGAATGAAAGTTTCATACGTTTGTGTTCAAATATTTAGTCTAGTCACTATTTCGTTACATTTTTTTATATATTTGTTTTTATCCGATCTTCATTTCATTTTATGTTGGTAAATTTTTCTTTCTTCTTATTTTATTTTCCAACTGAGCATTCATTTTATCATTCGGTATACCGTATTTCTTTACTTACTTCTATATATCTCATGTTAATTATACTTTTACGTGATAAACTCCTTAATTAATGTTTGCTTATAGCAATTAGCAAGAATTTCCTATCGTCATTATTTGTTGAATCTTATTTGGCCATGTTGACACTTTGATACTAGATACATCTACACTATAATATACATCTTGAATGTGTATTTTAGTTTTTGATTTTGTATCCAAGTATTCGTGTACAGAAACCCATTTTGTAGATAAGAGTTCCAGTGAGATTTATATATAGGAGAAAAAATCCTTCAATAAATTTAGTAAAAATTGTACTCGGGATTTTGTTAATTGGGAAATATAGAGATCTAAGTGCTAAGAAATAAAATCGAGACAAATGAACATGAACACAACAGAATAAATCTACTTTTATAGATCATATTACCTCTTCTGTCACTCCGTTACTAATATATCAGTATATTAGCCACATTATTTTGCTATGAGAAGGGATTCAACTTTACGACCAATTCCCAAAATGCTGAAAGATTTTACGACTCTGAACCCCATCGACTTTGTCTGTCGACTGCAATAATAAAACGTGCGCGTACTATTTTTATAATTATTTTCGTATAGGTACGCAGTAATTTAATATTTATTTATCCATCCCTTTAGATAGTAACTTTTGCAGAATTTTGATTTAATAATAATAAATGAGCAGTCATAATAATAATATGTCGCTGTAGTTTATTTTTGTTTATTCAACTTTTATGTGACGTTCTTTATTGTGTGAAAATATTTATAGGCGTTATAAAACTCTGTCAGCAATTACTGTAATAAACTGCAGTATAATATTTACTATCAATATCCGTATTTTTGATTCGGATTTTATACAACTACTTAGTAACAAGCATGTCGATAATAAAACGTATCTGGTTTCGAAATGTACAGCGTATTTGAATATGTAATTAGTGGAACTGACAACTATTTTCATTCGCTGTAAAATTGGATGTGTATAATTTGAATAACGGTAGTTGTAAATAGGGTAGTGGCTTATTAGTTATTACTAGAATATATAACAACAACTTCCTTGATGGTGATTTGATCCATATTGACAATAATAAATATATTTATTTTAATATTTTTCAGCAATATCGGAGAACATAAATACAGAAATTTGCCTATCGCAGTAGTCAAAAGACTGTGTTGTGCCAGAAATATAATTGCGGCATCCCTGAATGAATTAAATAATTGAAAAAAAGGTACACGAGGAATTAGTTAATTAAAAAAAATAACAAATGTTTAGAATATTTACTATTTTTTTTATTGTTTAACCGGATTTGGGTGCAGATGACAAAACCAATCAGAAACCTCGATTGGAGAACCATGCCTACAAAATGCAACATTGCGTAGAATCTAATCGGAAGAAGTGAAAAAGGTGTCCCAACGCTTACGAATTGGCTCAAGGCTGGCTTAAGTGATCACTTTCGGTGTCCATGGACAACGTTCACTAATTCCACCATTCTCACTGTCACGATGTAAGGTCCACCAATCGAGAGACGCTTTATGCAAACCACAGAAGGCATGGTTCTCCAATCGAGGTTTCCAAAAAAATAACATACATTTTCTTAATTACAACATATTTAAAACAGACATGTCGTGGCAATGAATCACGTCTTTTTTATTTGCATTAATCTTGACTCAGTAGTAATTATTTATTTTATAAAAAAATTAAACTGATGCACGTACCTACATAATTTTGTCTCATGATATCTAAAACTGGATATGGTAATCGCGTACTGATGACAAGTCCAACCAAAATCATAATTTTGAGAGATTAATTAATAAATTATATAATATCGCAGGATACCTGTAGAATCTTCCGTGGAATGACGTATATGTTTTTTTTCCATTCATAACTTATGCTGTGATACTGATAGTTGTGTTGTTCTTTTTTTGTGTTTTTTTTTTTATTTTTTATTATGATTGTTGTGTCTTAATATTCTACACTTGTATATACATCATATGAACTATGTATGTAAATGTATAACATGTAAAAGGCTAGCGCCGTGAATTGTTAATAAATAAATAAATAAATATTTATATTTCAATAACGATAGCTGTTATTGAATAAGAAATATATTTTACTATTTCATTCCACATAAGGTTTCTTTTCTATTTGTCTATAATTGCTTGAGCAAATATTAGAGTATTCTCTTCTTCCATGTCGGTCCCTCAATGCTGAGGATCGTGACCACCATGACCCCAACCAAGCGACAAGCTCCTCCACCGTGCCCTGTCCTCCGCCTGCCTAAACGCCTCACACATTATACCCCCTGCAGCATGTCTCACATGATCTGCCCATCAAGTTGGTATTCGGCCCCTGCTTCTTCTTCCTTCGACTCCAGCAGACAAAATATTTTTTTCCAGATTGTCTGGCTCACGTCTCATAATATGTCCGAAAAAGCTTAATATACATCTTGGACATAGGTATTACTTAAGTGCAAATATGCAACTTTTCAGCAGAGAGAAAAACATTATTTTGTAATCAATTACCTGCCTACATAGCTTTTGTTTTGTGTATTGAAGCACATATTATTATCTCTTCAAGTGTGTAATAATTTTAGATAAGATAAAAATATTGGACAAATATAAGTTTTACTTGTACTAAATATATCAAAAATATTCCTCATATTATTTTTTTCAATACGTCCCAAATAGTATAAGTACCTACGTGTTATACTGTTTTTGATCAAATCTTTTGTGAACCTTTGTGGTGAAACCGTGATAGTGATTTTGGGCATAAATGACTCCGCTTCGTTTTGTGTTTGGAATAATTCTACAGTTATACCATTAAAGACCAGTGATGCGGTCATACCAAGGTAAATTTTCTCATATAAATGTCAAAATGTCTATCTGTACATCCGTCTACAAAAAAAAATATTTTGTGTCATTTGTCATATAGTAATCGGATTGATTTGGATCGGATAGTGGAGTCTTAGTTTCAAATAGTATACAACCACCAAATGGATCCTCGATCTATTTCTCAGTATCTCACGAATCCCAAATATTTTCTATTTTTTAGTTCTCTTTTCAAAGTAGGTATATATAGTGAGTTACAATCCATTAGATTGGTCTGCAACGAGTTTGGATTTTCTTCTCCATTCTTCCTTATTTTCAGCTAGTCTCTTAGTTCTACGTATGTGCCACAGTTCATGTCCTTCTTCAGTTGGTCTATATAAGCGTCTCTTGGTCGGCCTCTACCATTTCTGCCTCCGGTCCTACCCTCCGCAATGGTAATAAGCAGTCATGGGTGCTTGATGTTATGGCCAATCCAGTTAGCTCGTAGTTGGCTGATTCTTTTAAGTAGTTGAGACTTTTCAAAGAAGTCACTTAAAAAAAATATGAATTACCAGAGTAATGACACCTTTCGATTGTGTAAATTTTTTCTGCTTGTTTAAATGTAACTTTTTTACCCAAAGTTTGTGTTAATTCTGTGGATTTCTGATACTTACCTACTTCCAATAGCCAAGCAGTTGTTTCAATCTCCAATTCTCATACGGTCTATGTCGATAAAGTATTTTTAAATTTAACTATATTTTTATTTATTTATTTATTTCTATATCCGTATCTGTGACGCGTGTGATGTTTCAGTAATACAGCTGTACGTAATAAAATGACTAGGATATTATAAATTCTGAAGTATATACAATATACATATACAGTGTGTACAAGATTCAATGTTGCATAGTCCCCCAGGGTGGCGCATGTAAACATTGGAGTAATGTAAAATCTCTACCACTTCCTTCGTACGCCATGAATATTTGAAAATATCATTACTCTCACGATGGTTGTTCATTGTGGTCTTATCGATGAAACTTTGACTTTTAACATACACATTTTTTTTCATTTTTTTGCACTAAGTAGACTATTGGTTTTTCACTGTTGTTTATGAAATATTACAACGAAATTACATATTATGTTTAAATACTCAGAAAATAAGTGAGGCTATCAACGTAAACGTAGTGTAACCCATAATTTTTGTCGGTTACTGTTTTGGTGTAAAATACATGCCTTACATTATGAACTTTCAATGCAATAGTGGAGTGAATCTTTAGATAATATATAAATCAATTTTAATAATGTTCACAAAAAAATCATAGAAGTTAAACCAAATTTTAATTCCTCATTATCCTTAAGTAGTCTGGGGTTACACTACTTTTACATTGATAACCTTAATTATTAAATTAAATATGATTTTTACTAATTATTTTTCTCTTTTTGTTTACAGGTAAGACATATTATCCATCGACTTCAACATTTGGACTCGAAAGTTCTGAGACTTGACAGGTTTTTATCTCCAAGCTTTTCACATTAATTGTACTCTGATATGGTTTCTCTTATCAATCATAATATTTTTTTCTTTGCCGTGTTGTTCATTTTTTGTTTCGTGCACGTTAAGATCTCGTTAGAATCCGTGAATATTGTGTGTAATCATTTGTTTATGTACAAAAAACAAAAACAACCGACACGCAAGTGAAATAATTATGTTGTTACCCGATGGGAAGTAGATAGGCCTGTGGCAAGTAACTAAACAAAATTTGGTTGGGAAGTAGGTACACCTTCCCATGTAGATTGGATTGTACGTAGGTACTGCTGAGGAATTGGGCATAGCGCACCTTGCTGCGTTTAGTGTCACGCAATGCACGAACTTTTAAAAAATCTCTCTTTAGAACAAAGAAATAGGTAATGAGTAATGTTCCAAAAAAAAACTGTTATTTTTGACAGGTTTCGACAGCGTTTACGAAAATGACCAGGGGACAATTAAAGTATATAAATGATTACAAAGAAGTAGTACTCAATGTAGGTACCACCAGATACCAGATACATAGTGCAGTATTCATTAATAGGTATTTTTTTTTAATAATTTCACATACCTTTTGCATTCTGATTCTTAGAAAACAGTAAATAGTTTCAAAGTTGTCAAACTATATGATTATTCTTGAAGGGTTTTGGCAGCGTTTGAAAATGGCTTTGTAAGTCGAAATTAGATCACTCGATCATTAAAAAAGTTAATCTTAAACTATTCGTGTTTCCTTACATAAATTAATATGAAGTTTTACAAAAGAAACGTTAACTCATTCAATAAATATCTATCTATACCATCATGGTATATCCCACACGTAAGGTAGCCAGAATGTAGACATGCAAGCTGTGTTCTCCGTGCCAACCAAAAATTAAGAATTAATTAAAATAAAACACTTATTTGTAGTATATCCACGGTGAATATACTACAAATAAGTGTTTTATTTTAATTAATTCAACATGAATTTCCACCAAGTACCGTCGGTTGAAAATATCAACTTTAAAAATTAAGACATTTAATAAATGGGTGGCAAATTTCATCGCTGCTGAATATAAAATGTCAAATGTCTTTATTTTAAGACCCGCCTTTATGAATAGATACCTATCTCGAATTGTTATTTTTTTTAGTTTCTTTATGATATCAGTTTCCTTTCGAAAGAATCTAATCTCTAAGACTGGATTTATAAGATTTAAATGCCGTTTTGATTTTTCATTATTTTTCCTTATTTTGGACCAGATTTCCTACCTTCAATTATTCTTCTATCGCCTGTATAATTCTATCACTGAGAATTAGTACCGTCTCATTTACCAAGCAAATTATTCATGCGTAAGATAAGGTATTGTACGAAAAATCATATTGTACTCGTCCGTACCTAATATAATAATCATGATTTCGGTATATTACTTATGTACAATATATTGTACAATATACCTTCTCTACTCGTTATTTACTATTATTATGTTATGATCGAGGTAAGTACCCATCATCGCAGTTTGTATGGTTGGTTACTCGCGCATGTCAGTCGGTTACAGAGTATTGGTGAGGTGAGACGGTCTCCGCGCATTTAACGCGACGCGCAATAACGTTAGCGGGAATTAAAAGTTTCGTTCGAAATTCAAATCGCGAAAGAGACACTGCGTTCTATCTTTGAAATTTTTTAAAGTTTTCCCTCTACACTCCAGTATTTAAGTATTTAAAAAAAAAACAGCATAGAACTTCGTAGTTTAGTTTTTATTGCACTATATTTTTTTCTGAATTTAAATAAAATTAATTTAAACGCAAGAAAACTAATTATTGTTTATTGGTGTTTTCAAGAACTTTTTGTGACTTGTGATTTTTTTCCTAATTAATACGATAAAACTGTGTTTTTTGACCAATTTTATTCGTGATTGTGACTGTTTTTCATTTGGATATTTACTCGTGTTTACAAACATCTCGTTTTTGTGTGTTTTGGTGAGATTATAATTTGTTGATGTGATTTCATAATTTAGGCGCATTTTGTTGCATGTTTTGGATCATGATATTATGCGAATTGAGGTTCTATTGACACGTTATGCAAGGTTAACTCGGTTTTCCTTCTACATAATATGTGATAAAAATTAATGCGTTGACACCGGTAGTCAGTCCATTGAACACCGGTTTCTGATAAGATCATCGCATCGTCAAAATATTTTAATTACTCAATTCAGAATCACTTTAACTCGAGGTTAAAATAGCAATTCGAGGTGATCAGTAGTCCGGTGGTAATGCGTTTGACTTCTCAGCGGCAAAGCGTTTGATCAAACCCCGCTGCCGACTTAACTCCCAACCTTACGATTCAAGCTATGTATTGCTTAGTTTGAGAATATTTAGTTTTAAGTATTTAAATTCTTCATATGCCCTAGATTCAAATTTTTTGAAAATATATTAATTTCGTTATTTGTTTACAATATTGTCTTAAAGCAATTAACCCGTCATTTGTTCCTGTGTAATAAAGATAATCTTAATTTTTTTACACGACTCTTATTAATAAGAAGAGTAATTCGGAAAAATAGATACTTGCATAGAATAAAAAATATATGTTATACTAAAATCGTGTAAGAAAGGTAACTCGAGGGTTTTTCTCGGTTTTCCACTTGAAGCGTCAACGTGAACGCGTCAATATAAAAATGTCCTATTATTTTATGGTCTTGAGAGTGTGCGAACATTGTCAAACGTAATTGAAAATAATTACCTCACAAATCTGTCAGACTTTGTAATATTTATCTAACGACTATCATAAAAATTGTCGAGGTTATTTTTAATGTATCACAGTTAAATGTACAGGTATCTACACCTCACAGCAACGTTATGTAATTTAATTCAAACTGGCAACAAACAGTCGATGATAATGTAATTATGACTGCCAATTATTTAATTAGAAACCTTTGCAATGTTTGCTGAAAAATAAATCAATATTACTTTGTCCTATCTCTGTCATTAAAACATTGAGTTAGTTGGAAGAAATCGAGCTTTTCGAGATTAACTCGCCCTATGTATATCGATTATATTTAATTTTGTTGTTTTTGTCTTTTGTCATTAGTTATTAGCAGTGGCGTGCCTTCCATACATGCAAATATGCAACGCATGCCCTAAAATACATCTTCACAATTGTATTTTTAACATTAGTCTTGTTTTGAATTTTCCACTTCGGCCACGAAATAATATATTTTGTACATGTAACCGTATTCAATTTTGTGATCAATTTTAATTTGAGTTTTGAATGTCGAGTACCTACCTCTGTAACACGAATTTATTGATTAATTTGAATTTTAAGATAATATGTTATAATAACAAATGCACTTACATTCGTAATATTGATTGGTTTGCTTGACCGTTGAAGATTTAATTTAATGTTCTTATTTAACGACACAAGAACACTTCTGGTTTCTCGATTGAAAATCTAGGGTAATTAATGAATATCTTGAGAAAACACGTACCTACTTACATAATTTGTATATCTTTATATTCTATTATTCTCAAGGACATCCATTCGTTTAAAAGTCAAATAGTATATTTTTACAAAGCATGCCCGATGTGAAAAGTCTAGTCCCGCCACTGGTTATTAGATATTTATTACTGAGGATGGACGTATGTCCGAAAAGCTTCTAAGCAATATATTAATTAGTGAAAGTTATACAGCGTTTCATTTTTTAGTTTTTATTACCTAAATTTAATTTACATGTAGTTTTCTATAAAATTGTTTGTTATCTATCAATGTACAGTACAGAATGAATAAATAAATTAAAATAGTCAATCAAGATGGTTGACATTCCTCGTCGCCTAAATTCAACGAAGACCTTTCTACGAATCCTTCCATTTTATGGAACGCACTAAAATTACGGATAAGAATGGAAAATATAAGATATATTCCGTCCTGAAGACTTAGTAGCCATCGGTCGCTATTGGCATTAGTTAAAAGTATGGCATTGAATAAATACAAAAAAAATATTCCTACGTTATAAAATAATTTGGTTTGTTTTTGATAAATATCTTATTCGCTATATATGTACATTTACCCTACTGTTATATTATTTAATGTTCAACCTCAAGTTTAATTTTTACTGTAGACAAATTTTCATTACCTGCATAAGACATCGCTACAGCTACTACTACTGTACAGGGTCATTTATGTAATGATATACCCAGTCGTCACTTTTTGTAAAAACCTTGAATAATGACTTACTTTGGTACTTACTACAAAGTTCAGTTCTGCTCGACGTTAATTATTATATTCGTATACAATTGCGATGTACTTAGTTAATGTTTTGATACTTGACACCAATTTTTTTTATCATTTTAATCAATTATTGCGTTGTGATTTGTGACAAAGATCGACGTAAAATCTCATAGATTTATTACTAGCAGTTAATCAAAATTTTGTAATACATAATATGAAAAATATATGTACATATTATGTACATATATTTTTCATAACATCTCCCTTCTGATTTGATTGCGCGCAATCAGCTGATTATATTGATTGTGAACAAACAAATCTGCAAATATTTTGGTCTGCGACAACGATTCGAATTTTCAAATAATTTTGTATTGTTCTGTAATGTAATGCTAACATCAACGACTATAAATGTAATTTCTGTGAAATGATTTGAGTTTAATGTACTCTTTTCATCTGATTCATTTCGCAGGTTTTTATTAGGTTTTTCTATAAGAATGTTCCTAGATTATTCTATTGCAATGATTACCTTTTTTAGACAATTTATTTTTTGCGCATTTTTGATTGAGTAAACAATTCATTAATTTCTTCTTAGTCATTTTTTCATCGATTATTTCTCATATTTCTCGGTAAAATTACGTCTTGAATTAATTTAGATAACAAATATTTAAATAAAAACACTGTTTACTTTCATTTAAAATTGTTATAATATTAAAAGCTTTTCGGACATACGTCCATCTTCAGTAATAATTACTTATAACTAATTTGGATAATGGTAATGGAGTTATAAGTAATTATTACTGAAGATGGACGTATGTCCGAAAAGCTTTTAATATTATAACAATTTTAAATGAAAGTAAACAGTGTTTTTTATTTAAATATTTATTATCTAAATTAAAATGAACTTTCATAGTGTTTCCTCTTCGAAAATCGAAAAGTCTTGAATTATTCGTTACATCGTGTTTATGTTAATGTATCATAACTAGAATGCCAATATTTGTCCTCGGAGATAGCGAACTTTAGAGAAATAAGTTTTAATAATAGATATTTCGTATAGGATGCCAACTTTAATGCATTTATTATCTGTTTAACTTACGGCTGTCAAATAAAAGTATCAGTGTTAAAGCAACATTAAAAACTTTCGTTTTTTTTACTTACATTAATAATTATCATCATCTAGATTTCTATTACACATTATTTTATTACATCTTGTAATAAATCATTGCAACATTTGCATATTGTGTCCGACGTTTAAAAAATATTATTGTACGATAGTCACTTTGTAGATAAAAATCGGCTTTGGACACTAGTAGTGATTTAGTAGTGTTGTGTATGAGTTTATATAATAATAATTAAACTATGCACATAATAATTCAAACGGCACTTACAATCAGAATGTAATCCGTACATGGTTATCTTTAAGACGTTACGTAACAATTATTTTAATCACATTCAATTACGACAAATACTTACGAGACTCGGTTATATTTACATTAATATTATAGCAAGTTATAAAGCGTGCACATCGGTGAAAGTGGCAATGAGAGGAAATTATATATGAAACAATTATTATCATTCATTATTATATACATGTACTAGAGAAATGAAGATTATCCGCTTCGTGTACTTATAATTATCAATATTGCATGCACTGTATGATTTTTGTTTTCAGTCATATGTACGACTATCTTCACATATTTTCACACATTTGTTCCAATTGACCCGTCATGTTCGTTTAGTTTTCTTCTTTTTTTATCGACTTTACGTCGCAGCTTTCTCTCGAAGTTCGTTGGTGCGTCTTCTTTTTTGTTTTCACTGCTGTCATGATCTTCAATAATATTGTATAATTATACATATTATATTAATAATTTCTCACGTTGTTGTTTCGGTTTGACGAATTAGAATGATTATAATTATTGTGAGATGTTTAGCGCAACAAAAGCCTAAACCGCGATATCATGAATTTTTAGTTCTGTCGACTTTTTTTAACATCTCATACCTTATATTTTATAGTGTTACTGAAACCTAAACCAATTTCGTACTATAATAAAATAATGAGGTGATATATTTTTTTTCATTGAAAAGTATTCCGTCTAATTCAGTGAAATTTATCGAGTTACATGATTTTTTTAATAAATTTCATATGGATATATTTACTGCTTATTTTTATTCTTTCAAATTATCCATCAAAATTTTAAAGTTTATCGATTTAAATGAAGGTTTAAAATTACAATAAAAAAATATGTTTTTGTTTTACCTTCATATCTCAGAATAGGCCTTGAGAATGTTAGGCATTTTTACGCTAAACAGCTCGCACATATTGCGTATTTTTTACATTGCTTTCTAAACAAAAATGATTTATTGATATTAATTTGTTTAGTTTCAAATGATGATGTCAACGACTTGTTCAAGACGTGATGAATATCTTAATTTGCGCAACTTAACTTTTTTCAAAGATAGAAAACCTGCTGTAGTAGACCATCTCCGTATTGTTTGAAATTTCTCCACATCAATCATCAAATAATAATTGCCTATGTACATAGGTACTCTCTCTTACGATTTTTGAGTTACTCTTTTCGAAAACCAACTTCATGTTCGTCATTTATTTATTAAACAAAACTGGGTGAATGATCCTCAAAAGGCTGCCGTAACTAAGATAATACTCAAATTAATTTAATCGAATTAATAGACCTTGTGTAATCAATCGGGTGTATATAATTATTAATGTAGCCTTTATTACGAAGGCAACTGTAATGGGCCAAATTAATTAACGCCGAAACTCTGTACACGTAGCTTTGCTTAAGCATTTGTTCAACTGACAGATTGATTAGACACTTTGCTTGTGGGAAATATATCAGCAAAATCAAATATGGTTGGTACACTAGATTACTTATAACATTTCAATGTCTGAGAGAAATCTGTTGCTACAATAAAATTATTAATTGAAACTAAAGAATATGTTATTCATTAGTGGCATATAGTAATTATTAATGTACCGTGTGTGTAAATCTTATCTTGTGGTTTCTGTCTTTATTCACTCGAATAATTTTAAATGATTAAAAATACATCATAACCGCAATTCTTCATTAAGTTCTATATGATGTGCTGTTGAAAAGCAATGTTTCCTCTTTCATTCCCTCCGAATGGTGACTGACACTGTAGGTCAATGATAAGGTGATAATATTCCTTCGTGCGGAACTTTGCATTGTTGTTGGATAAAAATAACCATAAAATCAACGGCCATCGGGTTCCGTCTTCCTCGGTATCTCTTACATAATAGAGTCACGTTCAGTGATATAGTTTCGCAGAGTGGTAAATAAAAAAAAAAACGTTTTGGCTATCGGACGGTATGGAGCGGAACCGGTTCTTGATATTTCGTATTTGTAAAAATTCGAAAACAGAATATTACAATAATTCCAACGTCTTTTTATAAGAGTCCTAGTCATACTCTCTGGTCATTTGTGACTTGAAGAATTGAGTGGGCGATAGTACTTCGTGATTATATTATTATTGTTTTTGTTGATATCTCACGCGGAACGAAAAAACACTGATTTAGTAAAAACAAGGAACGGACAGCCAAGGGGAATAAACTTATCTACTAGAAACACAAGACAGTCGAAACAGGTGAACGTGAATTCGATATTTGAATAAATTTATTTCAAACTAACGACGGTTTTGGAATATATTATTACTATCCACTATCTAGTTGTCAGTTTACAAGATAATTACGATAACATCTTCCTAGTTTGTTTATTTTTTTACGTTTACGGTGATTTCTTTTTCGGTTTATCGATATTACCTATGTTGTTTTTGTTGCGACACCTACGTAACCGTTATGATATGTATTGCGTAATAATATATATCTTCGTATGCCTTGTGTAATAAGAATCCTTTTTGTTGTCGACTATAAAGTCTAATGCGTTTCGTAACGATAGTCTAAAATTTCAATATTCTGTATTTTATTACTCAAAATCTACTATTGTTGTATAATATGTTTGATTATTTCTATAAATTTTTCGATTTCGTTTTCATTTTCACTTTCTTTAATTTATCTGTGTGTGTTTTAATATCCATTTCTCTTTTAGCACATCGTTTTTATTGCTACTTATATTGTCATTTCAATTTCATTTTAATGCGAATCTTTATCAGGCGCTATGGTAAAAGTAATCGTGGTGTCTGAATATATTTTTATTTATTTCGCATCGTTCGTTAGGAACATTTAGAAATCCATCTCTTCAATTTATTATCAACGTTCAGTGTGATGTCGAGTTTTCATTAAATATTTTTTGATACCTAGTTGTATACCATATTAGTTGAAGCAACTGATTTATTCTTTGTTACCATATTTGTGCATCATTTAGTCGGCGTTTAGTATTGTAAATTGATTTAGAAGTAGTATATTGACACATATTCAACTTGGTACATAGTTCATTTTTGATATTTATCGTTTGGTATATCTAACCATTAATATTTGACGGCGCATCATTGTAGTGTATTTTATTTACTGTAAGTGAATATTTATTACCCACATTCTGCATTTTAATATCTGTTTAGAATATTCAATCGATATTTGATCAAAGCCTGTACTTCCTCAAGGGCATAATTTTTGGTTTTGCCCAGCTCATGTGGGCAGAAATGGTATGAAATGAATTACACTCTATTACAATATTATAGCGTTATTACTTTCTGGTTATTTCCGTTACTTATTATTGTGTGAAATTTTTTTATTCTCACATTGAATGGTTGAACATCACACATATCCAATTTTTAAGTATTAATATATGGGTCAGCAAACATTTTGTAACCAAGAAATGTAAAGATTCGTAAATAAATATATTTATCTGTTTGATATGCGCAGTTCTGGATTTTTTGGTTAATTAGTTTTTCCCGGTGTGTCATTTAAAAGCTTTGTATTTATTAAATACTTCAGTTATTTATTTGCATTATGATCTATTCTCAGTATACCTACTTGAGATAATATGTCTTATTTTATGATCAAAGTAATTTCTATGCACATACGAGCACGTAGTTATATTTCTTCCAGTTCGTATCAACACAATTATCAGTTGTTTGCTTTAAAACAATATATGTTCAGTGCAAACACCTCTACTTCATTTTTTGCACCTCTGTAATGTTTGTGTTAGCAAACATTACCAACTTCGCGTTGTAACGTCGTAAAATGCAAAAATGTTCTCTGCACACATTGCAGTTTGCTTTGTTGATTGTGAAACTTTGCAGATCCGTTGTTTTTTCGAGATATTATCTAACATTGTTTTGATATCATAATTAAAAACTTTTTAATATTATTACTATCCCATCACATCATATCCCACAAGTGGGGTAGCCAGCAGACCAGCTGCATATAATAAATTATTAACACATTCTGGAGCAAAACATTAAGACATTCAGTTTGGGTAGCAAATCTCATCGCTAACTCTGCCTCCTGCGAAATATAATGTTTGGTCAGTTTATTATTTCATCTCTTGCATAAGATTTTAGATTGTTTCATCTTTCGTTTCGGGTTTTTCATTGGTGATATCTATTTCATCAAAATGTATGAGTTATATTGACATCCACAAGTGCCCAATTAAATTAAAGTTGTCCATGTAACGTGTCTAATAAGTCCTCTGTCGAATTGGTTTGATTTTCTTTCTATTACGTGCCGACTTATCTATGGAGTCATTAGCAGATAAATACTGGGATTATTTACTGCCCGTATGTTGTCTATGTTGACTCTTCTGATAACAAGCGATATGTTGGGTAGTGTACATACCTGTACTGCATCTGCTAGACCTTATATCATCAAGCTAACATTCTGTACAAACAGAATACTAAATGAAATTATACACTCTGTTTATTCCTTTTATCTCTCATTTTGAGTTTTACTTCTCGGTAGAATGGCTTATTTTTATTACTATTTTGGTTCTATCGTCTATATTTCAATACATCAAAAATAATTTGTTATCGATTCATAGTGTGGTTAGTATAATCT
This sequence comes from Athripsodes cinereus, assembly GCA_947579605.1. NCBI lineage: Eukaryota > Metazoa > Arthropoda > Insecta > Trichoptera > Leptoceridae > Athripsodes > Athripsodes cinereus. The sequence goes on from OX388315.1 coordinate 27,465,218, forward strand.
GCTTTACTTTTTATATTTGGATCACCACAACCGACTTTATAAGCATCTGTATCACGTCCATTATTTGGTCTACAAACCTGATTAATTTAATTCCAACATACCTTTTCAATATCAATATCCTCTTGAATTCTTTGCTTGACTATATTCGTCCATCTTCCTTCTATTGTTCGCTTTATACCACAGTTTATGCTATAACTCATGGCTATTCAGTTCATTGCTATGTGTTCGTTATTTTTTTTTAGAAATCTACCTATAAAAATAGCCTTGGAAGATTGTGTTCAAATATTTTTCTTTCATCTTTATTCATTTTCAATATCTGACATTTATCTGTTCCATGCGGAACCTGTAAGTTGTTAGCGGGTCATAAAAATTACGTGTGTTGTTATAAAGAGATGACGTTCGGAACGTGTTTTGCTTTTCTTTGATATTCTCTGTAAGAATACTCGTTTGTCATAATGCTCAATAACTGTCATGTTTTCTAGAGAATCTCGATAGATAAATAGGTCTTTTGCTGATAAGACATTTCCTATTGGTGGTTTCAAAGAACTATTTAAATCTTGTGGTAGGTACAACTAATGTGCCCCTTTTTTCTAACGACGCCACCAGGTGATTTGATATTCAAATTATTTTTTTAGGCTATTTGTTCAAACATAAGGCAGGTGACATACTAACTAAGCCAGCTTTTTATTAACACGTCAATTACCTGGATTAACGTACAAATATAATTATTGTTATGTTTAACATGAGAAAGATGTTTTATAACAACTACAATGAGGCCATATTGTAGAGTAAACAAAGGTGTTATCAGCAATGTTTACTTTGCCTTGGAATATTAAATGAGCTGAAAAATAACAGTGTACACAAAACATAGCTTTGGGTTCATTATAGTATTATTAATATTATTTGCACATGTCTTGTTCTATCTAGTTCTGCGTATCTACTTTTCGCAACTGTCAAACTTAAAGGATGTTAAACATTGTTATGTTTTGTTGAGAATACGGTTCGTGTACCTATTATGTCTATTATAGATTTTATTTAGTAATTTTACTTTAGATCTAGCGTTGTTCTCGTTGTTGAGTATAAATATTTATAGAATACCCAGTTCATCGGTCGCGATAATCGTCCGGCAATAATAATATTATTATATATTTACAACTGTTTACTTACCTATAATATAGTCCGTTCAATATTATCATCTCTAGAGGAAACGTCAGTATCGATGCAAATGGGATTATTGGCCTTTTATTCATTACATTATTGCTAGATTTGAATATCATTTAGTTGCCGCAACAACGTTTCGATTCAAATTTATTGTGTATCTTTTACACACTGCTCATTATATTATAATATGAAAATTACTGGCATTTTGTGTTGCAAATGTAATATTTGTTATTCATCAAATAGTTCACACACTCGTTAATAACAATATTTGTTGGGCAATAACCACTTCAAACGTTTTTCGCATCCGAAATGACAAAAAAGTTATCAAGATAATTGAAAAAAACACAATATGTAGTTAGCTTCCAAATGACTTTATTAACTTCGCGTACTAGTATTCGGAGACTCTCGTCTCCATCATCAGGCGATTAGTAAAAAAGAAGTTATCAAATTTAGGTTCGATATTTGAAGTGAGAATTTAAAGTCGATGTTATATTGTATCTTATTCTCTTTCATTTCAGAGTATCTAAATGATTCTCACTTCTCAGGTTTATATTCTGGGTTCAATGAGAACACCTTGTGGTACTCCATGACCGGCTTTGATTAATGTGTTATTCGGACCTCACAAATCTAAACAGTTGTGCGTGTATCATGATCTAAAACATTTCTTTCTCATTATTACAGTTCTTAAAATGTAACTATAAAAATAAGTAAATACATGGACTGAACTACATGAAGTGTTTTCCTAAAATGACATTTCCACGATAAGTGATTTATCTCAAATTTCGAGGGGCTTATTTGGATTTGGAGATATAAAAAATACGACCAAAATGACGATGTTAGCGGTTAAAAACTTCTTCCTTCCATCAGAGAAGAGAACGGAGACGCCACGGTTCTCCAGAATGCCAGAAGCTTTCATGAGATCCATGCGAAGAAGATCTTTAAGGACAAAGCGAGCAAAGAGCATGGTGTTGGTCCCCGAGAAAAGGAAATCTGGTGAGTGGTAGTGTACCAATATTTTATTTATTTATTTCATCATTAAGTTTTTCCCACTATTTCTTTGTTGTTAAACAAAAATGCAGAATGCAACATTGCCGTCAGTTTGTTAAATTTTTATTATTTTCATCTGTATTTTCCACTGATGCATATCCTCCGTATCTAAAATCATCTTTCCGCGTCATCCAAATCTTAGTGTCGTCAACAACTTTATGTAACTGATCTGGCATTGATCTGAGTGAATTACTATTATTGTACAAGCCAAATTGGAATGTCAAGACTTGGAGTTAGTTGTCATAATTTAAATATGTTTTAAAAAAGTTTTGGAATGCTGAGTGTGGAGATATCAATTTGCCTACCTTGTTAATTTTATGTTTCTTGCTAGAAGAGATCTGTTCAAAGTATTGCCAATATAATTTGACTTCCGCCAGATTGATCGTGTCGTCTTTGTTTTGCAGAGAGTTGTTGTAAATTATGCACATGTGATATAATTATTAATTGAATTATGCATTTCATTTGACGCAGGTACTTCATCATAACAATGATGTTGTTATTATAAACTGAGTTGAATGAAATGTATTATTATCGCCATTGTATTCATTGTCACAACAAATTATCGGCGTATTGTGCGGGTCTACCGATGACGACCGATCTGCGTTTTGTATTATTCGCTAAACGGTTAACTCTGATCGATGATATTGTAATTGCGAATAATTATTATTTTATTGCAGCATTCATTGCATTATTATATAAAGGGAATCTATTCCGTTTAATAATCGCTGTGTCATTACAAGTGCATTAAGGATGTGACTGTGATATAATTGGTTGGATTATATTTACGTGGAAAATATATTGTTGGATTATATTTATTGGAAGAATTCTGATTGAGAGAGTACGAAAGGCAACAGAGTGTAAGATATGGGATGCACAAGGAGCTTTTTTGAATGGTAGAGGGTGCACGGATCAGATCTTCTCCCTACGAATGGTCGTAGAGAAGCTTCTGGGTAAACACCAGAAGCTTTTCTGTGCGTTCGTGGATTTGGAGAAAGCATATGATCGTGTGGATCGGGAGAGATTGTGGCGCGTGTTGTCGGAGTATGGGGTGAACAGCCAGTTGATCCACGCAATTTCTTCGCTATACGTTGGGAGCTCCGCCTGCGTGAGGGTAAATAACGCCTTCTCCGAGTGGTTTGTCCTCACCAAAGGAGTGAAGCAAGGTTGTGTCATGTCTCCATGGCTGTTCAACCTTTTTTTCGACTACTGTATGCGCCCTTTGAAAGAGATGGATGTTGGCATTGAATTGAATGGAAACCGTTTGAATGCGTTGATGTATGCAGACGATTTGGTATTAATGGCTGAGAGTGAAAGTGATTTACAAAAGATTGTGTCAGTTGTATATGAAAGTTGCAGTATGAATGGGATGAAAATGAATGTGACAAAGACGAAAGTGCTTGTGTTTGATAGAGAGATTGAAAGGACAATGTGTAAAATAAAGGTTGGAAATGAATGTTTGGAGCAAGTGGACGAATATGTTTATTTAGGAAGTATGTTTGTGAGGGATGGTAGGTACGAAAGGGATATTGAAAAAAGAAAAGTGGCTGGTGCGAGAGTGAACGGAGCACTTCGATCTATTGTTAGCAATAGCAATGTCTCGAACATGGCTAAAATGCTGGTGCACAACGCCATCCTCGTACCGACACTGATGTATGCAAGCGAGACTTGGACATGGCTGAAGAAGGACGAGAGTGGAATAAATGCAGTGGAGATGCGATCACTGAGAAGAATGGTAGGTAAAACATTGCGTGATAGAGTAAGAAATGAGGATATTAGAAGAATGAGTGGATGCAAGAAGAGTGTTATTGATAGAATGCGTGTGAATAAATTGAGATGGTTTGGCCATGTGGAGCGAATGGATGGTGTAAGATTGACGAAGAGGGTGTATTTATCTGAAAGAGAGGGTGTGAGAAAGCGCGGACGTCCAAGAACTACGTGGCTTAACCACGTGGATCAAATTCTCAAGGACGGTCGCGTGTTAAGTAAGAGGAATCGGCGTGCATGTATGAGAAACTAGATGAATGTAGAGGAAGCGAAAGAAGTATGTAAGGATAGAGCGACATGGCGTTCCGTTCTCTCTGCCTACCCCACCTGGGACACGGCGTGAGGGTATAGATAGATAGATAGATATTTACGTAAACAGGTGCGTTTTTGATAACGTTATACGTACTATCTACTATCAATATGATTTTTTATAATTCATGCCAATCTCTTTATTGTTAAATGGGTACGAGTTTCTGTGTAGTGATATGAGTCAGTTTTTAGATGTTTTTTTTTATCTTTTTCTCTTCCCGTTTTATGTGTAATCTTGCTCTCTGTATATTGATTGTATTAAATTTGAATGTATTTTTCTATGATTTTTTTTTGTAATCAATGTACAGTAAAGAATTAACAAATATTCATTTTCTCAATTTGTTATCTGAGTGAGCGTGTTTTACTTTATAATTAATTATTCTTTTTAGAATAATTCAAAGTAGCTGGATTTTATACGTTTTCTTTTTTCAACATGTTAGGTCAACTCACTCACCGTAGGTAAATGCAAATTTATCATCGTTACTTCTTGTACATCTTATAAACTCAGATGTTCTATTTTTACTTCATTACAGCAATATATTCAAATTATACGATAGCAATACTTTTCCATATGTTTTACATATTCTTAGGTATTTTTTTACCATTGATGGTACAAGATTGATGGTCAATTCTATTATTTTTTGGATGATTACACTTCAATACAATTAGATTTCAAAGTCTGCTTCTTCGAAAACAAAACATTTGATAATAATCGGTATTATTCTATCGAGTTGGTAATGAATCAAATTATGAAGAAGATTTAGTTTTCGATTGTGTCGATTCTGATGTAACCGAGCAGGAGGTCAACAATTCCACTGTCAAGTCGTGCGGATCAAAACTGTTGTTCACAATTATTGTTGTAGTTGGTGAAAATAATAATATTAATAATTCGAGTTATCTTCGTGTTAATGTGCGTGTGTGCCTAGGTAAACGTATTAACCTAGGTAACGTTAGTATTGGTGGCCAAAAGATTAGAGTTTTAATTTACGATGGATCATCGTCGGAAGTAGATTTTTTCATCTATGATCCGACTATGGTGATAAGCCAGTCATATATTTTGGTTTATCATAAATATCATTCATTATTCACTATCCGTCCCTTTATTTTTCTGGCTTCCCCTTTATGGATTGTTTTATCGCTGGGGATATCTCTATCGCGATTACTATTTTTAATCTTATTTTATTGAACGGTGGATGGACCCTTTTGCAGATTAAATTTGGCGCTTCTGTTCGATTCACAGTTCACACTTTATGTGACTGCTCGGACGGACGCTCATTGCATTTTAGCAACGCGTTTTTAAAAAAAAATCTCGGCTATTGTTTATTATTGTCTGCTTGCATTATTATATTAATGAAAAGAAACGCAATTTCAATTTCTATCGTCATTTTGTATTTGATTCCTGTGTAACAGAATCAACATAGGTACGCATAAAGTTATTATGGTTGTTTCAAGTTTGTATTCTTTGCATGTATCATTTATTAAATTTAACAAATACAATGCATTTCTTTATTTTCTATCAATTATTGAATTGATTTCGTGAATTGCTATTCATTTAAGATTGTTTATTCAAGTACTTACTTATTTTGTCATCACACTAGATAGTTTGACCTTTCAACTGACAGTAAATTTGTATTTATTTATTTACAATTATAATTTGAATTATAATGATATTATTCACTTGCGGGGAAACCAACGAATATAACAAAGTATAGAATTAATAAGATAATGTTTATCATAATTTTTTATGGGGTTCCACATTCATCTCTGCCAATTTTTTGACGATCACGTATCTATCTATTTTCATTTTTGATCTATCATTTCACTAGTCAAAATAGTAATACATAGTTTCATTATTATTATTATTATAATAAGTACCTTTGTGTACCCTTTCTCTCTGCTTAACCACCCGGGGGTGTAGGTACATTGTGACGGCATTGTTGACAGATTTCTATGTGTTTCATATAATAGGCCTCCCGCTGTTTATGAACCCTTGTTGTCGGTGGCATACTATTAGTGTAAGACCGAAACTGCAATTGAAGCCGAATTACAAAAAAAAAATAGTTTCCGCGATACCAATTATCGGTCTAAAGTTTAAATCTGCCAGATGCAAAATCAATCGATGTCATAGGACAAATTATTTTTCTTTGCAAAATTCTTCGTGTAGATTATTGTCACAGAGCTGAACTATTGCTACAACTAAACTATCACAGCAAATCCCACAAGTGGGGTAGCCAGCGGACGAATTGCAGGTAATAAGCATGCAGATTATTCTGTCCGTGTCAAAAAATAAAATACAGAATGAGTGGCACGCCTCATCGCTGAATTGTACAAATTGATGTGATAAAATTGCAATCATATTAAAACGGGAAGTCTATTTCTACGATTGATTATGAAGTTATTGCACCTAAAGGACATAAATTATTACTATTTTTTGATTTTTAATATCTTGACTAAAATTTGTCTTTTAATGAATTTATTGCATTTGTATTTAAATTTTCTTTTTTATATTGTGTTTAAATAAATAAATAAACTCTAAAGTGATAAACTTTTGTTTCTTCATTATTGTCTAGTCAAATTGAGAATATTGATAAAATACACACGGCCTGTATTATTTGAAATCATTTGTATGAACGTTATACTAACGGATGTTTCGGTCTAGCCCAAATTGAGAATCAGTTTTACCGATTCTACCGCGTTCGAAGTTTCGGCCACTGTGTGTTGATATGGTAATAATTTCGCGTTTTTTTTTGCAATGCCACTAGTGTTAAGTACGTACGCAGTGGCGCACCGCACCGAAATGAATTTTAAAGATTAGCACTTTGATAATGACAATGATAAATAACAACGGGTTCGTTTTAATTTATAAATTATCTCGCATCGTTTCGTATAGCAGAAAAAATCTCTGTGTTTTTTAATCTGTTTAAATTCAAAAGCATTTTTTGCTGTTGTGTGCTATCTTTGTGTATCTGTGTACTTTTATCCGAGTGAATTGTTCTATTTTGTTTGTTATCAAAAAATTGTATTAACAATACATATTCCAATTTAAACTTTTTTCTGGTCAAGAGTGATTTTGCCTCCATTTTTTGGTTTAATTTAATGATTACATGAAAATTCTTCGAAATACAATTGTTCGAATTTACAATTGTTCGAAAAAATAATTATTCGAATTGGCAAATCTTCGAATAACATTTGTTCGACTATCAATTATTCGAATTACAATTCATGGAAAGTGAATTGTTCGACTAACATTTGTTAGAAAACCTTATTTATTCGAATTATTTTATATTAATCTAAATTCATTTTATTTTGATCTTCAGAAGCAGGTTATTGCCACAATTATATAACGTTTCATATAAAACTCCAGCCATACTCATCCAACTGTGGACGAGTTTATAAGGAACAAATGTTATTTTAGTTTAAGAAAACGAGGCAATTGCGTTCATACCTAATTATAAATATATTTAAATTATTTTTCCAAACGTTTGACATTATTTAAATAAATCGATTGCAAACTGAGTCGTATTATATAATGTAACTTAGCAAGCACGTTACTTTTCGCCGAAAATAGAAGCAATATTACTACTACTATACCATCACGGCATATCCCACAAGTGGGGTAGCCAGCAGATCAGCTGCATGTAAGAAACATGCAAACTGTCCTCTTCGTGCCAATATAAAATCAAGACATTCAGGATGGGTGGCAAGCCTCATCGCTGAATTTAAGAAGTAAAATGTCTTAATTTTTTTCGAACACCTGGCTTTTACAGGACACTCGAAAACTTACGCAGAAGAGTGGGAGACCAATTCTTTACCGGGTGCTCCACGGGATCTAATATTATCTGTTTCGATAATAAAAATTCGAAGAATTGTGTTTCGGATAATTGTCGTTATCAATATAACGTATGAAAATTCGAACAATTGTGTTTTCTGATAATTGTGGATTCGAATAATTGCCATTCGAATAATTGTCATTCGAAAAAAAGTTAATTCGTACAAATGTTTTTTCGAAGAATTGTCCATTCGAATAATTGTGATTCGAATAATTTTCCTGTCACCAATTTAATAATCTTTGGGTTTGTTTTAAAATTGAATATTAATTTTATGACTACAATTTCCAGTTAAGGGGTAGTAAGTGGATACTATTTAAGAAATCGCAAATTTTACTTTGCAGAAATAAAAAGACGTAGATACCTAACTGAATATAAAATAAGAAAGTTGAGTATGAGGAATAAGTTAATATTAAAAACTAGCAAATTAGTCATAAAAAATCTCCAGTATTTGAATACTTTATAAAGAAAACCGTTAAAAGCGTAAAAAAATAATTCATAGCAGTTTGATATTGGCATGAACAAACAACTATAATAATGTACGTTCTATAAGCAATAACTACGTATAAATAAGTTGCGATGATTTGGACTTGTGTAACGAATAGATGAAGAAAGGATGACGAAGATATTGCATATATTTGAAACAAAACGTGGACGTCAGAAAACTACGTGGATGGATGCGTGTTGAGTAAGAGAATTTGAGAAATTGCATGAATGTTGAAGAAGCGAAAGAAGTTTGTAAAGATAGGCTAATATGGCGTTTCGTTCACTCTGCCTAACCCACTTGGGATATAGCGTGAGGGTATAGATAGATTTATAAGCAATGTTTTTTTTTTATTATCAAAACACGAATTATCGATAAGTTCAGTAGGTAATCTATTTTTATCATGTTTTGTTGGCAACATCACGTGTATTCCATTTAAATAATATTTGCCTTTTTATTTATCGCGATTTTGAGTACACAATGTTATATTATAGTAGATATTTATTAGCACGATGATGGATCGCTGTCAAGTAGACAGTATGACGACTACTCAGTTTTATCGATTTTACGTACATTCAGTATCGATCAATTGTAAATATTATTGTAATCACTTCTGAATATATCAACGTGAATGTTTTTCATAGAATACGTTAGTTTTTTCTCCAAATAATACGATAATGTCACCTTTTCGTCAATGACAGGAACATGCGCAATGTTTTTATTAGCTTTACCTAAAGAACTTGAAATATTGTATTACTCATGCACTTAATTCAATGTATCAACATACTTGTTCGTTATAATCTAAATACGTTTGGAACCACACGTTAAATCCGCTATCTTATATCTATATAATAATATAGCCAATACCTACCTCATTGTGATCTTCATATTCCTTAAATAATTTAAACTTGATATTTTCGAATGACGGTTTTTGGTGGGAGTTCATGTTTAATTGATTACAAATAAAACACTTATTTTGTAAGTTCTTCCACTGTGACCACATATAAAAAATGTAAAGTTTTCTGTATGAGAAATAAAAAAAAAAACATCTAAGAAAAAGTTATCAATAGGGAAATTAAGAAACTCAGTAATAAGAAACTCTTTATTATTGTAATAAAATATGCACACAATAGGCGTGCTCACTGCCTGGAGGCAATTTCTTCCATTGTTTTACAAGAACAGATTGTTAAAAAATAATTATTCATATATGTAGATATTAATGATATAGATATTATATAGATTGCGATTAAGATCATAAAATTATATAAATAAAAAACACTATTTACTTTCACTTGATTGATATATTAAAATTAGAAGCTTCTGATGTAAGTCCGGAAAGCTTCTTATATTAATATATCATTAATGTGAAAATTAAGTGTTTTTTCATTTACATTTTATTTAACCTCGTCAGACCTGAATTAATTGTGCAAATCGAATTTTTATTTTAATTTTTTTATTTTAAAATCTTGTTATTTGCTTCTAAATAACAAGTTTCAGATAATTTGAATTTTTTTTGACTTCTAGATTTGCGAAAATAAATATAATTATTGGAATGGAAATTAAATAAAAACGAGGTTTCTGAAATGTTAATTTAAATTTATTTGATATATACTAATTGATTAACATAAAATAAAGAATATATTTACCTTTGCAAAAAAAATCCAGTAAAATTAAACACAAACTATGTAAATATATCTTTAATTTTCTCAACCTAAAACCTGGCAGTGACACTTTGCGTAGACTCGTTGACAAATAATTAAGTAAAAAATATAGTTATCTTTGACAAATGGCGCAAAAAAAATATGTCGATAAAATAGACTTCATACCAATAATTTTCAATATATATTATATTAATATTAGAAAAAAGCAATAGACGGGAGCGTAAAAAATATTACTAAAATCTATGTCCATTGGAATGGACACCAGGTCTGAAGAGGTTAAAATGGACTAGTGTTGTCGAAAATCCATAAGTTATTTAATTATGCACAAATTATTTCTAACTCACAAATTTTATACATTGCAGTGCTACCGAATTTCTATCAAAAACGTGTTTCTTACATCAAATAACCGATAGATTTACAGAATGATGTCCAATCAGTTGAGTCCTTTCTGAGACTTAAAGCACAACGTCCTATGTGGCTTCAATCGATTTTCAAACCTTGAACTTGTGAGGTCATTGTCGTGGACCGAAGATACACAACAATTGAAAAACTTTATAGTTTCTAAAACAGTATCAACTTCAAAATTTATAAAGCGACCAACTCGATACACGAAGTTTTTCAATTTTGTTTGTGTTTACATATTATTATTGCATACATAATAATACAATATATCAACTACCTCAGCCGTTACGTGGACCGTACCAAATTTATTTTATGATACATATTCAAAGGTCATCGAGCATTGTTAATGTTTTGTTGCGTTTAGTGGACGAAAGGACATAATCATAAATTACTTCTTATTGTCTATTATAATATATTATGAACCGTACCTTTATCTGAACTTCAAGCTTCACCGAGCGCAGTGTCTACCAAGTACCAGCTAGGTATCTTCTTTCAACTTCTTCACCTTCAAACTTTTGTGCGTAGTTAGTTCTAAACCTTTATTGTGTCCCTTTACCTGCCCTATGGTGTGTTGACTGTTACCTAATTATATTTTGATATTCATTATACTCATTCAGTCAAAATGTCACAATATTGATTTGTATTTCGGTTCGCTCTTTTTTTCTTATGACTACCAATTCTGCTTATTCTACTACAAAACCATCACAGCATAATATCCAATAAGTTAGGCAGCCAGCAGACTAGTCGTATTTAATAAAGATGCAAGATATTCTCTCTGTGCTAACAAAATGGAGACATTAAGGGTAGGTGGAAAACCTAATTGCTGAATTAAATTGTGAAATGTCTTTTTTTTTTCGAAAATCTTCCTTTAAAAAAGTGGGAGATCGATTCTTTTCCAGGTGCTCCGTGGAATAGGCAAAGCCGATACACAAACTTTACTTCTTATCAAAATTTTAAATTTTCCTATCAAAATCCATTGTACAATCTTTTGCAGGTAGTGTAACCAGCATATTTACATTATATAATGAATTATCATTATTCAATTTCTTATTCATACACAAATTACAGGTAAAATTCACAATACAAGTCTCAAATTTATGTTTATTACATTGGTAAAAAGGGGATCTTAATTGGTTTGTTTATTGTTGTCTTTAAATGTCTATACTAATTGTTTCAACTGTCTGATCCTTACTGAATAAATAAAATAATAATAAAATATATATATATATATAGATTCGCCTGGATTCAAATCACATAGGTATCTATTCAATATGTTTAAATGTTTATTTTTTGAGATTATACACAGAAATTTAGCACCAAATTTGATTAATTTATTCATCAATTCAAACGGCTCTGAAGCCAATTACAAAAGCACATATTAAAACCATACAACCATTATGCAATAAGAACAACAGAATTTTATGAGCATTAAAATGATACATATCATGACACAATAAATATACAAGTGAAAACACAATTTAAAAATCAAATTTTTAATGAATTATTAATGACCGTTTTTCTATTATTTATGACACACATTATCCTTTAATATTCTTCAATGCCTAAGCTCATGAAATGTGCTTTAGAAATCTCACCATTTTGGGTCATATTCTGTACTTATATGCGAATTGGTATTCTTGGAATGTTCCAAAAGTACATACATAAAAGCCATTCTTTCTAGATTTTTTCATATAAAAATCCATTCAAGAAACGATTATTTTTATCACGATTCGTTATGCTCTGTAACAACTGCATCGTTCTATGAATTTTTATTAGACTTATCAAACGCGATATAAAAAAGCTGAGTTATATTTTAGTAGGTATGTACTAAGTTGTCTGCTAAACATGTGTTAAACATACATTCTCCTTGGTTTTGCATAATCAAATGTGGTAGAATACGTATTATATATCACGGAGTAGTGGTTTTTGATGGGAACTGAATGCGTGTAGATAAAAAAAAATACTGTATGGCATTGATATTTCCTTCGCGAAATTGTTCGTGATGCGAAAATATGGGGAATCACCGACCAATGATGTGTAGTCTGTGGTATATATCAGTGTCGTCTGAATACAGAGACATCATTACCTGCTCAGTTTTCGAAAATTGCTTTGGGAAACTGTATTACATAGTTGAAGTACCTACTTTGGACAGATGTGTGTCAGTATGTTTTAGATTATAATTTACTTCAATTTCATAATCTTAAATTATGATAACCTCTTCATAATTCAGTCGTTTTCGAGTGCTTTGCTATGAAATAAAGAAGGAATAATCTATGACCTAGTAACGTAATCGTGAATTTTGTGAAGCAAATTTATAGAATTGGCAGTGATTTGTCATTTTTACTATTCGTAGTTTAAAATTATCATCACATTATGATTGAGTGTCGACCTAGAATAATTTGGAACAAAACGAAAATAAAAAGAAAACTCGGATTATATTTGTTTTATAATAAAATTGTCATTTTTATTCGATGTCCAATTTGTCAACGTCGAAATTGTGTCAGATTTTACGCAATTATTATTTATTTATTATTCAATTTACGGCTCATATAGCCATTTACATTATTATATCTCATTTTGTATCGCTGTCAAAATCACTACAATTGTACATACTATGGTTGTTAAGTATGAATATGCCACCGAATATAGATGTCAAACTTTCATTATTTATAACTAGCTGACCCAGCGAACTTCGTACCGCTTAAAAATCAATGAATGATTAAAATTTTTGATCTCTTTGCAAACTTCCGTAATTGTCCAAGTGTGTCATCGTATAGTGTAAAAAAATAAAGTTCATTTGTGTTGAACAATTATACTTAACTCAGATTTGTTTATTATCTGCTGTACGTTATATATGTAGGTACTTATTTATTTTTTAGGTAGATACCTAATCATTTTTTTATTTATTTATTTATTTATTCTTTCTTGAAAGTGTACCTATACATAAATAGGGCAATCTTTAAAAAAAAACATCATCGTTGATTTTGTATAATTCTCCATATTGCATTTTTTATTGAAATTAAAAATGTATGGTGTAAATAATTTTATTAGTAATTTTTCTTCCCGTGAATTTGTAGTATATTTTAGTAGCCTATCGGCTATTCGGGGCAGAGAAGAGTCCAACAAATAAGTGATCATTCAAATCGGTACAGCCATTCTCGAGTAATAAATGGTGTAACTAACACCACTTTCTTTTATATACATAGATTTTATTTGAGTTTGTTATCAATCGCTCAATATTGATAATGGTTGAAAGTATTAAGACAGCGGTGTTCGCAACAAATATATGTGGGAGTGTAATAAATCAGAGTGGCTACATAATATTGGCGGACGTACACTTCCGATCAATCACCGTTGTTCAATATTATAATATATTGATCAGGTGGTGTTGTGTTGCATTGGATTGTAAGTTATACATATACATGTTGTTTGATATCAATCATCAGTCTCATCATCGTAATAGCTGCATGTAGATTGTAGATATTATGTTGAATTGATAAACAATGGCATTCTCATTATCCCTTTATAATGTTGTCATGTGATGAACGCTGGACAAGGAGCACGTTGCTTTAATACTCAAATGGCTTAAAAGAGATAGTGCATATTTTATGCATATTTTATGGTTTAAAAGAGATAGTACACATTTTGTTAATAAGACATACATCTGAACCCAGAATTTTCAGAGTTTTGAGGCGCTTTTCTAAAAATGCAACGGTGATTCTAGTAATTATATATTTGGTAGAGTACGTTTCAGTTAAGGGTGCCAATTTAAAACAAAAAAAAATATCTTCTACTTGAGAATTTGGTAACAGTTCGTGAACTCGTTTCAAAATTACTTGACTGGCAATTAGTTCATCTTACTTGTGTACAACAATAGTGGTATTAAAAATCTCAAAAAGAAGAAAAATTTTATTAAAGAATTGAAAGTGAATCAATTGAGGCTGGACTTGTATTCTAAAATGACGCTCGTTCTAAACTGTTATGAAATGCGGCTCTGATTTACTTACATTACCTACGTTATTTAGTTAATACAATTGTATCATTCGCAGTGATGTTATTCAATCAATCAATGAACGGTTTAATATAATTATATTATATGTACATACTAGAGCTATTAGTCATTAGCTATTGGATGAATGTCCTATTGATTATTTTGTATGTAATAATATGTACCGGAGGATCATTATCCACTTCTAATACTACGTAGTATTCACGAGTCTTGCTTAGTAGTATATTCTATAACTGCTCAGAGATAGTACATTATATATACTATGTCCTGTCATGACTGATTGAATCCTCTCTTCTAATATTTATTCAACAAATAATTAAATCATTGTTTTATACACTTTAATATCTGACTATTGCTATTATTATATTAAATATAAATGTTGTCAAGTAGATATTAATAAAATCCATGTCATCCATTATTTATAAAATACTAGCTGACCCGGCAAACGTTGTTTTTCCATATACATTATTTCTAGTTTACTAAAATCGCTATTTAAAAATAGGAGTTGATGGTAGAAGGGTGAAAATTTAGGGCAGTATGTATTTTTTAATGCCTCACCACAAAAAAAATTGACCAAAAGTTAAAAAAAAAAATCGGGGTGGACCACCCTTAACTTTTAGGGGTATGAAAAATAGATATTGGCCAATTTTCAGACCTACCCGATAAGCACACAAAATTTCATTAAAATCGGCTCGGAGGAGTATGATAACAAACACCGTGACACGAGAATTTTATATATTAGATGTACTTGTGCGTCTAATCGGTTCGTTCCGTGGAATAAGTCTGCGTACAGTACGATATGATTTATATTATCGAAGTACCGGTAAGCAACAAAAATACTTAATCATTGTATGCGAGACTTGAGAAAAATGATAGCGTGTGTCAGATTAATAGATAGATTGCTATTGCTTTGATTATTATCTCTTCACAAAATGATATCAGAGTAAATCACGCCGACGAATAAACCGGCAAATAATAATAATTGTTATTGTAGTACAACATAAAGTTTAACAATACAAAGAAGAGATGTATTTCTATAACAGTTATCTAACCTACTAACTTCACCTTTGCCTGATACATATATAATGTATATACACTGTCCAGTGGTGTGGTCTCTGTATACATTTATTTATTTGAACAATTTTTTTAGTATTATTTAGGCATTCCACCCAATATTGAGTGATTTTGCTATTTGAACAATATACATGTAAAAAAACATCGAATGTATAAATGCTTTCCATATATGCAGAAGGGAACCATATGCTTTAAAATCGCATGTATGTAGGTATGTCTGCAAAATTTCTTGGACTTAACCTACACATAAAACAGGATTTCGTACCAACATACTCTATTCTCTGATCTCGTGTCGTAAAAATTCAGGAACCCTCAGCTTTGACTGAATAAAACGGCATGTAATAATTTGAAGCCTCCCTCCCGTCACATAATTCTTTTTCGAGTCATCATATTTATTTATTTATTTTATTCTTCACTGTACATTGGTTATAATATTACAAAATAAAACAGTGTCATATAAATATCAGTTATACATGTTTTTTATTATCTAATTACTTTAATTCAATTGACCAAATACTTCGCCTGCACGAAGAAGAATATTATTATCAATATAATTAAAAGTAAAAGAAGTTTAGTATTATTCAATAGATCTTGGATCTAACTTCAACAGATTTTGGAATCCAGCATTCATTGAATAATATTAGATATCAATAACTAATTTAATTATGAAAGCACGATCAATATAAAAAGTCTAGTTTCGCCACTGGTACCATCAGACTATTGGCAAGTACGTATTCCTCCGTGAAATTTACGATATTCTATAACACACACTTTGTATTAAATGTTTAAATACTAAACTTTATGATATTGTGATGTTGGTACGCCTGTATATTGTAAATTTACATCGTGTTATTATTACTACTACTGTAACTTGAACAAATCGCAACAGGTTAGTAAAACATTCAATTTTGTACCATACACATTTCACCTTTCTCCGCCAAATCAAACTCTTAAGTGACTTCATAAGTAATCCAATGATATTGTGGGAGTTTAGTATCTACGTCCCAATATCGTTCAATCGTTCTCGACAGCATAATATTATGCTTTTTACCTACCGGATAGCAGAAAAAACATTATCCTAAATTCTCCTGTCGGCAAGACTATGAAATTATTCAATCAAATGAATGTTCATGTCGATATTTTCAACATAACATACAATGACTTTATCGCAAGGATAGACATTCTCCTTTGATTATGTTGCTTACTTATTGATTATGTTGCTTACTTATAGGTATATATTAAATGATCGGTATGCTGTATGTGTGTAATAAATTCACGCGGAATTAAATTTATACTCATAATATAACATCTTGCAATAGGTCAATGTTAGTATCACAGACTGTATACATAAGAGTATTACTACAGTACACTACATACCTACCTACATTATGTAAAATATATGTAAGTCTGAACATTCTTACTGTTTCAACTTGATTAGCCGTATGTGGAAGTATGGCCATTGTTATTATTTGATGTTTGAACAATATCCATGTAAGTTTATATAAACATAAAATGGAAACGATACACTGATTATAATTATTATCAGGTGCCATTGTGTGCGGATTTTAATCAACTCATACACGGGCTAAACATAATTATTTTGGTGTACAAATCTCTGTTGAGAAAAATATCTATTCATTTTGGTATTTATTGTTATAGCTTGTATATTATTTGATGGTGTGTTTATTATTATTTCTAGATGTATTTGGTCATTATTTTAAAATAAGTGTTATAGTGTACTGTGGTCCACTAAGAGCTTAACAGGTTTACATAAGGTTTATCTTCTCCCGCCCTCTATTCCCTGTTAAACACGTATTTTTCTGATATTTATATTCAGAGGTTCTGAGCAATGAATTTATCCGAGCTTTTTTGCCTTCGGCTTGCTTATACAAAAATTATTGTATTTATTCCGTATATTTTTTTAAGTCAAAAATTGTCTCGGAACAAGTTTCAGTCCGAATATAGTAGTGCCTTTTTTTTACCAGTTACGAATCTAATTTATTTGTAAATTAAAACCACAGTAGCTTAGGTCTCATGAATTTTATTTCAGTACAGTACATACACAACTATTTCGTACACAAAGTTGTATTAAATAACGTTTGCCTTATGAGGTTATCAGAAAGAATTGAAAAATTCACATAAATTAGTTGCGTTTGTACACTTTTATCAAACACGCTCTGCATTATACACTGAGAAAAATACTCACAACGAATCATTGGTACGTACTATCAGATTAGGACCAGAGATAATACAAACGATTCATTTGTACGAATCTATAATATTAACCTATCGCAAACAAGTCGTTGGTAAATTTACCAATAATTTGTTTGCGAAAAGTTAATATTATAGACTCGTACTAACGAATCGTTTGTACCATCTCTGGTCCTAATCTGATAGTATGTACCAATGATTCGTTGTGAAATTTCGTTAATATTTTTCTCAGTGTAGTTGTACCCTTTTAGAATCTGAACAAAATATTTTATAGAGTTCAAACATGGGAAATATGATTATTAACATTAAGGATTGTTTCCATATTTGGGTTCCAAAAAATTGTTGTGAACATCTATCTCCTTTCCACGATTCTTCGAAGGGTCAGTCTTCCCAATCAAATCACGCCCACGCGCTCCCTACTACAGTATAGGTATATTTTTACTCAGTTGGACTGGCAGGGATTTAAATTAATGTCATAGCAGCTGACGAAATGAGCTTGCCCTGAGGTATTCGGAATCTTTATCTCATTATTCTTATTACCAACTGCGTACCTACGGTTACATCCGAAAACATTACACGCACTTACAATCGAAGTATATATTCAACAATATTTGAATTCATTTGTATGTATGCAATCATACCCCTATTTCTTTATTCTTTTTGCATGTTATCAATTATACAACAAAATAATGGAGTAATATAACATACAGTGGTAATTTATTTACTTACCAATATGTGAATTACCTACATGAAATATTATTACATCTAGATTACATTGTTGATTGATTTCTTCCATCCGTGTGGAGAAATATCTTTATAGGAAAACTATCTACGAGTGTCTATACCATAATTGCACTTTTTAAATGTGGGATTGCGATTAGATTAACTGCATGTCAAAACATGCAAGTTATTCTCTCGGTGTCAAACAAGAAAAATAGCCAAATATAGACACGGTTGCGCTTGTATGAACTTTTGTGAATCGGATGTTTTTCTGAATAAATTAACACATTATTTGACATAGATATTAAAGTTATTGTAATAGCATGTAGTTTGAGATTTTATGTGAAATGTGATATTTTCAGTGTTGTTAATTTGATTATTCTTCGAGCAAACTCGATATTAAAAAGCTAGTACATATAATAATAATAATCGTAAAGTATTTTAATTAAAATTATCTTGAAGATATTGTACGTATCATGCTTTGATTGTTGTTGTTAATCCCACGTTAATTTAATTTCATTTAATTATATTAATTTCATTACCTCGGCCTCTCCGTTATCTTGCTTGACATGACAGCTCGTCGACACGAATTTGACGTGATATTAAACTTTACTTTTGAATATTATGACGTGACGTAGGTGTGTACTTGTGACTATTTGGGAGAGAAAATGTAGGTTGGGAGAAAGGGTGCTCGGAAACGAGAATTGATTGACTACTAGATCGTGTAAACTTGATCTTGTAGGATAGACATCTGTTGAACAGGAGAGCATCTAAGAGGAACTGAAGGTTAAAAATATGTACGAGGATATATAAATAGGTAGTGCTGGATCTTTCCTGCGTACTCTGCAAGTAAAGCGGTAATTGTTTGCTTGGATTATACTTTATTTGAGCATTAAATGTACAAAAAATATATATTAACAGTTTAAACATTAAATTCTATAATCTCTTGTTTATTTTTTTCATCGATTGCAATATTTATTTTTTATTGCAGTTTAAAATAAACACACAGTGCACTAACTGTTCTCCCTGTGGGCACATTCAGAAAAAAATAAATGTTTAGTTTTAGATATTTTTTATTGAATCTATCGTACTATCAACTACAGACTATAAGTATTATGTATATATTTACAAAAGCATACTTTGTATTTACTACCTACTAAGTTCGATATGTTTACACAGCTCATGTTTGTTTAGCGCATTTGGCGTCGTTGCATTCAGCACTGTACCTATGCACCTTTTTCAAAGTCCTACAAAAAAAGTAATACCTAAATATCGTACATCAAAGCGAATAGCCTCGGGATCATTTATTAAACAAATAAATCCCAGAGATACTCTTATTTGTATACGCCCAGTATTTCAATGCGCCCTTAATGTAACCTTGTCCTGAGCTAGCTGTTATTTCGGTTAAAGTTGATGTAACATTCGATAAACTCCAATATTTTAGAACGGTATTGCATCAAAATGCAAGGGACAAATTTAACAGAGTGAATCTTAGTGATACCTATCAGTTACTATACCGATTATTATCATTATATAACATTAAAGTGTCTGTCGTTAAGTGCTAAAACACTTCAAGGACACTGTAAAATTCATGAATTCTAGGACATTGCATCTACGCCGCTATATAAAATATAAATTAAATGAGAATCTCGGATTCATGAAGGTATCCACGTCAGAAATTATATTTTGTTTTGTGTTACATTAAATATTTTAGACACAATATAACTGTCATTATTATGAATTTAAAGCGATCAATCTTATTTTGATTATAAAACGATAGCAATACCTAGCGCCATAAAGGCACATTTATGCGTTACGGACAGCCAACCTAACTATCCTCTACGTTTTGGTATCCTAGATAAAATTTTGAAGAATAAAATGATCAATTTTAGTACAAGCTCAGGATTAACCCTAAGAGTATATTGAAATATCGGGATTTGAGTACCTACATCATGCAATGTTTGCTCTCTGATCGTGTGTCGTACCATATGAAATGAATACCCCGTAATGCACTCCACACGATCCAAAATAGGTGCATACTGCAACGGTTGATTGTGTTTTTGTATTTTGTCATTTTGAACACTTTGAATATTCATCAATCAATAGGTATATGATGTAGTTACTCATCATGAATCCTTTTAAAAATGTTTCGTCGGAGTAGATAAATCGGGGAACTTTATTTTTTAGCAATGATTGTATTTTTATTTACATAAGTACCTACCCACTTGAGTTTAGTAAATTTGTGCATATGCAAAATACTTTATTCGTCCAATATTTTTATTTAACTGCTACAATATACAATACCCTTACGCCGAACCCCAAGTGGGGTAGGCATAGAGAATGGAACGCTATATAGATCTATCTTTACATACTCTTTTGCTTCTTCTACATTCATACAATTTCTCATATACGTGCGTCGATTTCTTTTCCTCAATACACGGCCATCCTTGAGAGTATGATCCACGTGATCAAGCCACGTGGTTCTCAGACGCCCGCGCTTTTCACACCCTTTGATTTTACCATTAACCTATGTTTTAATTTAATGTCTCTAATTTATGTCAAGCTTTGTGCATCGCTATTTGCTCTCTTAATTGTAGTTGTTTTTTAGTTCCCCCCGTAGTCTCTGGCAAAAAATACGGCTTCAATTTTTTCAGTTAGTTTTTAATGTCCTGTAAAAGGTAGGTATTAGTAAAATATCTCGTGTAAGACATTCAGCGTCTTCAGTTATTCAGTGATGAGGTATGCCACCCTTCTTCAATGTCTTAAACTTTTGTTGACACGAAGAGGACAATTTGAATGTTTTTTTTATATTAGTTTGTCCTCTGGCTACCCCAATTATGACAAAAGCCATGTTAGTAGAAATGAATAATGATATCTGTGATTAGTTAATTACAACTGTAGGTAACCATTTCATTGTATTGATAAACCGCACCCTTTTGATTTCAGTAGCGTTTTTGTTGAAAGGCCTAAAGAATAATGCCCTTTTAACTGGGGGTGGGACATTGTTTAGACCACACACCGCCCCTTTACTGCCCGTTTTAATATTAGCCGCCGATGCATTGACCTTTACAGATTGGATCACTCTGTTTTGCTTCCCTTTCTCATAGAAAAAAAAACATTCCATTTATTTTTTTATTCCTTAACAATACCAGTTAGGACTCATCACCATTTACTATTTGCATTGTCAACGAATCGTTGACAAACCAAAATATTTTTAATTCCCTTTGTTGATATATATTTTTTGTGGTTTTATTTATATTGTAAATAGCTAAACTCACTACATTTAGTTTTGATAAACACACTAAGTTTATATGCTGAATGCGTCCATTAGTAACAGCCCCTTAAACATATCAAACTGAATATTTTAGGAGCTTTTAATACAAAATCGATTGTATTTATTTTAGAATATAAATTAACCGGCCACATAATTATCTACTGCTCTAAACTTTTGTAGAATAAAAATCCATGTTTACACAATGTAACATTGTGAATCGAGATATCTGTTTAGCTTTGTCATTTGCACGTTGTGTCCAAATCCAGTTAAACAATAAAAAAATAGTAAATATTCTAGAGATTAAAATCTAAAATCTATCCCGTGGAGCACCCGGTAAAGAATTGGTCTCCCACTCTTCTCCTTAAGTTTTCGAGTGTCCTGTAAAAGGCAGGTGTTCGAAAAAATTAAGACATTGTACATCTTAAATTCAGCGATGAAGTTTGCCACTCATCCTGAATGTCTTGATTTTATATTGGCACGAAGAGGACAGCTTGCATGTTTCTTACATGCGGCTGGTCTGCTGGCTTCCCCACTTGTGGAATATGCCGTGATGGTATAAATTCTAAATAATAAGTATTTTGTATATTATGATACAGTTACCAATACAGTATTAGGCTATACATGGAGTAGCTAATAAATTCAGAAGAAAGCTTAAAGCTTGTAATCCAACCTTCATTCAATACTGCTCTACTATAAATTTGAGCTTAATAGGATACTCGTATGAAATTTAAAATATTAGGAATTAAGAATCATTTTATCAAACTAATATTACTGTTTACAGAGTCACAATTTTGATCTTTCCCAGCGAATTTTCAAAACCCATTTTTCATTGAAATTGCGTTTCGCGATACATTTTTTGCTCCATATTATCGTTACTGAGTATAGCAAATATAAACTTGTATGTATTATATTATACCAATTTTAATTTGTAATATTTTATAAAGCATTGTGGGTATTGTATCGTCATCAATGTAAACAAACGTCTATTGTATAGATTAGTATAACAAATTGGATAGATTTGTCTCTTTTGTCACGCACGGTGTTGTTCCGACATTTGCCAAATGTTGAAAAATTGCCGTTTTATTCGACTATATATGTATCTACAATACTTTATTCTATTTAATTATCATATTAGGTATTTCGTTCCGTGGAAATGTGTTCCTGAAAATCAATTTGATTTCACCTTATATAAGTATTACCTACTTTATCAATATTTTATCTTGACCTAACAGAAAGACTTTTGGAGACAAAGCGTTTAGTGTGGCAGGTTCCAGGCGAGTTTGCGAGAAGATGTAAATATAAAAACAGGGCTTCAGAAAATTAACATAGCCTTTCATATATGTTATTGTCAACTTTTTGAAATTCAAACCATTTTTGTAGTAGGTTACATATCAGTAAAGTGACTTGCTGTTAGAAAATTTAACTTTTTTGTATGTAGGTAACCTTATATTTTGTATGTAAGTTTTGAATTGTAAGCCCCTAGATAATGTGTTCCAATATTTCTGTGTTGATTTATTTCTTCGCAAATAATGGTAAATTTGTACAAATATTATTTTTTCAATATCTGCATTATTATTATTAATATTTTATTTAACAGTTCAAAATTGCGTCAAATTTGCTACAAAAGATTTTTGATTCACATTGTTGTTGTGTTTCAAAAAACTGTTTTTCTGCTCTATATTTATTAACAGACAATGCAGTCTATAACAATGGTCGATCCACCTTTAGTAACTGTAGTTAGGCTGAGACTGAGAAGGATGTTTTCTATCAGCTGTTCTTGTGTTTTGCTCTGTAATATTATGCGTGAGTTAAAATATTGTGTGTAATCTTCTGGTCTATGGATTTTGTGTGGATATGAAGGGACCCGATTTTGTCATAATTTAATATTACTTAGACAAACCTATTCGTGCTAGATTATATTGACATTATTTTAATGAAATTGATTAAACGTAAATATATTGTATCCTGTTATTTAAAATTAACCAACTGAATACTTTTTCTGTAGTACGTAGGTACGTATTTGTTTTCTTATTATTATTATTTTTTTTTTTTTTTATACCTATGCTTAATAATTTAAGAAAGATATTTATGTAATTGTTCGAGCTTTTCTATAATTGGGAATTTCCTAATATATACCTATATATACTTTACATTTGTAAAATCTGGTTAAAAGCCAAAAAATGCGTTTGGCTTCTTCTATTTGACATAATTCTTTTGATTATTTATAATCATTTCAGTATTCAAAATTTATTGATGGTAATCAAGTCTGTTTGTATTTGCGTTTTATCGTCTATTAAATTGACATGTTAAAGCCTCACAGTGTGTATTTGACTAAATAAATAAAAGTATATTTAAAAACCTAGGCCTATTCACTATACATTTACGTTGATATAGCTTTGACGGAACAAGTTCTCGTCTTGACGTAATTATTAAACTTTTCTTTGGCAGAGGAATACGTTTACTTACAAAATATTATTATTACTATCGTTTGTAAATACGAAACAAACTCGCGACCGCTTTTCTGAAACTTTGCGTCTTGTTGGAACTTACGAATGCTCAACTGAGTGATAATATTATACTCTCGCGTATATTATTTTCCTCACTTTATAAACTGTTGTATATAAATATAAATTGCATATTATATACATGTTCGCGTGCCCTATTTACTCCTTTCGTATAAAGTTTTGCGTACATGGTTGAATTTGTATCGCGTACATAATGATTCTCGGATTCTGTAGGGAAATTTGGAAAGCGTAATTTGTTACCAAACATATAACCTACATTTAAATGGTATGTATCCACTTTCCTGCGTTATCTGTTGTGAAGGTAAATGTCTTTTTGAAATAAATTAATATTTGAATATTTATTGTAAATTTATTTAAACTTTATCGATGATTTGAATTTGGTTCGCTTTGTATTCTCTTCAAAAATCTAATAATAATAATAATAAAATCTACTTCAGTATTAAACCAACTAATATATTTTGATGATTCCTAGAATCATATAATAATTTATTTATCTGCTTATTAACAAAGTATACGGCTAAACAGCCTTTACAGTAGAATAACTTAAAAAAAACAGCATACTTGGAACAATCACAATCCAAATATAAGAGACAATGAATATAACATGACAATAGAATCTACTGGATATTCTTAACGGAAAGCATGTACCTTTGAATAAACCCGCTCACAGCACATTTCCTCACGGTGTACTCCGAATCGTTGAGGATATCAAATTCACAGTAATTTCAGAATATTAGTTGCAATGTTGTTGGTAATTTGTATATTTTACATTTATTTTTATTTCATATGTTTTTACCAATTTGTGCTGCTTTCTTTACATGTAAGCACGATACGCAAGCTTAAGACATAATATCTACCCTCGAACTTGGTCATTTAGGATTTCAATAAATCTTTAATTGAATTCTATGATCTGCCTAACTGGTTCTTTATAACGATTGCTCTTAACGATTTAGATTTATTTTTGATCTCAATTTTAAAGTACTTTTTAAAGCAGATTTTGCAATTTTACACAGGAAACTAAATCAATAGGGTGTACCTAGTTAATATTATTATCATATTTAATATGTAATGTACATGCACTAGATATTGCAAGATGTGGTGTAAGTATTGCCTATATATTGCATGTGTTGTTAGTATGTACAATTGTACATATGTATGCATGTATTTTATCATTGTATCAGGACGAGCGGCAGCTGCTAAGTGCTGTCTTATTCTCAGTCTGTACCTTACTCACCTTCCTGCCTCTTAACAATAATAATAAAACATCTCACAGGTATATAATAATATCTGGAGCGATTTTATTCTTATATAAATCCTATACTATTAAAACTACAGTCATCCCTTCACTAAATATAGGTAGGTATTTAAAAATATTGCGCAATCTGCTATTTTAACGAATTAATGTTTTGATAATTAAAATTGAGGTATACTACATATACACTTTTATTTTATTTTTATACATATACATAGAAAGGATATCATGTGTGTTTATTACATGCAGTTAATTTACCGGGTACCCCACTTGTGGGATATGGTTCAGAGCATAGTAAAATATTCTGTTCCCGGATGCTCCTCCACTTGTATCTGGCGCTTAGAACAGATAAAAATGGAGAGTGGAGATTACCCAGAGGGTCTATAGCCTTAGACATGAAGAAAGGATGATAGGAAAAGACAGATTTGATTCGATGAATCAAACTAGTTATTTTGTTCAATTTACTATTTTTAACTAATAATCTCAAAAATTAAGACATTTTACATCTTATGTGGCTCGATGACATGAACCAAGGACGGTCGTGTATTGAGTAAGAAAACTTGATTGCGTGTGTGAGATGACGTATGTATTTAGAAAAAGCGAAAGAAGTATGTTAGGATAGATTTATATGGCGTTTCGTTCTCTCTACCTATCCCACTAGTAGTATTTTTAAAGTGCTATTGATATACTTTATTCATTTCACATTGTATAAATAATGTTACGGTAGAAGAATCTGGAAAAATAATTTTACTTCTAATGCTGTTTTCAGGAAGCATCCAAAAGAACAAGTTTGACTGTAATTATATTCCCACTTCTCATATTAATACCACTACATATCACTGTTAGTATATAAAATATATTATATTATTATGTCTCGCTGTTTGATGCGTTCTTTTGAAAGCTCCAATATAAGAAATATGTACAAATATAATTCGTATAACGGTTAATAATATCAAATTATTATTATTATAATTATTATATTGGGATTGTATTCAAATTTATATTATGAACATTACATTACATGCGGTTGATTAGACGTCTCTAACATAATGATATCCAACTCAGCACTGCTGTATTACCAAAACAATAATATTGTTTTGCGATGAATAGTTTTTAATTTAATATTCGACTTCTTAATTTTAAATTTAATATATTATGTACTTCCTACTGAATGGAATCGCAGCTTGCTCGGCGTTGCGATATTTTTGTTCATTTATATTCACGTAACATAAAACAACGAAATATATTTTTGGGGCTCGTGTTTGTTAATACAGAGGTTCTTTTTTTTTACAAATATTCTTTGAAATATTTACTTTTTATAATTGCAAGAAAATGAACCAATGAGCCAGATCTTTTATAATAATTTGTTGGCTCAAAACTGTGACATATTTTATCTGTCTTACAGGGAATTTGTTGCCTTAATTGAGTCAACGAACATTCTATGATGATCTTTTGTTTTTGTTTGTTTATTTGATTTTGTATATGTGTATTTTTATTTTGTTGTTTTTAAATATTGTAAATACTCTTTGCACATCGCATTGGCCAAAAGCTGTAATGATGTGCAAAGTAAATTTAAAGAGAATAATAATAATAATATTGCACCATGCAAAAATCTCGCTTGGACTTGGTTTACGCTGATTTCAAATATTTGATGAATCTTTTCTTTCTTGTTCTTGTTCTATTTTATACGACAGTTTCTAGAAGTGGTGTACATAATGTACTAATTACATTTAATGAACACAAAAAGTATCTTAAAACTAGAATTACCTATTAACTACAATTGTATAGGTTTAGCAAGCGATCTTATTCGCTTGTGCAAAAAATTATACAATACATTTATTATCTGCACTACATTGATGTTTTCTTTTATATTTTTATTGCAGTTACCGTATTATCCTTTGCATCGTCTCTTAAATATACCGTACGTCCGTACAAAGAAGTGGGTGGATCGGAACTTTATTATTGTTCAATTCAACATATTATTTATTTGTGTTCTGTTGTTGTATTAAATTCTCTTTTACCGCAAGTTTTTTTGCGTTCGTTTCGTTCATGACTCGTGCCGAGATTATTGTAACGCAGCTGGACCCGAAGACATTACGGGATGTCTTTCGTGGATTGCATTGTGTTGTCGTTAAAATTCGTATTATTCTTCAATTATTAAATTTGGGAGTGACATTATTATTATTATGTTAAGTGTCGGGCACTCCACTTTATTATTTTATTGCTGTTTGTTCATTCACAATTATATACCATTGTTCCTTATTTCATTATTTTGTCGTGCTACTTCAGTATGTGTAATGTCGCACTCGGAATAATTGTTAAGTATAATAGTGACACACACTTTTGAACTGCCAAGTTACCAACATTTTTAGAATACTATATCGCATTATTATTATTGAGATTAAAACACATTTCGCACGGTAAAAGTATTTTTATCTCTTGTATAATTTACGTCACTATTGAGTTATTTATGATAATAGGTAATGTTTTTGTTCTGAGTGATTTTATTCGCTAATATTTTCAATAACACTAGCACTATAGAAGTATTTCAGATTTACTCTACGATGAGCTTAGACTCTAGATCCTTTCGTAAAGATTTATTTCATTGTAAAAGCACAAAACAGGCAATAATAACAAAATTAAGCGCAGGTAATTTTTTCAGAGGTCAGCTATTAATTATCCAACAATTAATAAAAAAATACACAGGTAACATTTCGGTCGTCTAAATGTATCTACGCATATAATCTCACTCACTAATTCATTCATCACACTGACACACCACATTAAGATTATTAACTATAAAATTATTAATCATTAACAAAAACAGTTATCAACCACTAACAAAAACAGTTATCAACCATTAACAAAAACAGTTACCAACTGTTAACAAAAACAGTTACCAACTGTTAACAAAAACAGTTACCAACTGTTAACAAAAACAGTTACCAACTGTTAACAAAAACAGTTACCAACTGTTAACAAAAACAGATATTGATTATTTACAATATACTGACTGTAGGATATCTATTACTATTCGCATCAGCTGATGTAACATCGGACAAGGGGCATATTTAAATTTATATTTTTGACTTGGATATTAAATTACAATAAACAGTTTTTAATATTCTGAACATACACGTTCTTTCACCTCCCACATTCTTCAATTTCTTTTCCTTTCCATTATCTTATCCTGTGTTGTTTTATATCCTAAACGCTGTGTCAACAACAAACAATTATCTTCATTGTGTTACTTGTGACAATAATAATATGTTTCGTTAATTATTATTTATTATTCATGCACCATACGGTGAAAGAATTCATAACCGATTGTTAATGCCTTGCGCAACATCCTCTGTGACAAAATAGTACTGTATACATCTATTCAATTTATTGAAGGTATGACGAAAGGAAGTAATGTCTTTTAGTTCATTACTTCTTCGGATTGTATCTACGTCTCGTAAACTTGGCTGCTTGACTTCGGTAAATGATGCATTTGACACCGAATAGCGAGTTGTTTTATATTATGACCGATACCCATATATCTTTTTTGCGTTATGATATTATAACTGTTCATATTATTTATTCGTCTATTGATTGATAGACCGAACATTTAGTCGTGTTTCAATTGCGGATGTGATCAAATCGATTGTTTAACAATTCGAGTAACCTAGTGGACTGGATAGAAATATGATTAATTGTATTTGTTCTATTAGACACTGAACAACCAATACTATTATCAATTGACCCATCGATAATATGTTCGTTAATAATGTATTTTCATAAACCTTTAGTATTGGTTGTTCATTTGATATCGTATAATTATGTATTTCTTCTGATATCTGCAATATATTTTCACTCGATTGTTTTGAATTACAATAGTTGAGTTTTCGGTATTTTATTTAAGCTAGGTGCAATAAACTGTTTCAATAGACCATCTTTTTTTTATCCATTTGCTAGGTGTTTAATAAATTTATATCACACTCAAGTAAAGGAAGCGGAAATATAGCGATTGTCATTATTAATCTCATATTTTGTCGTTT
Source organism: Athripsodes cinereus (assembly GCA_947579605.1). NCBI lineage: Eukaryota > Metazoa > Arthropoda > Insecta > Trichoptera > Leptoceridae > Athripsodes > Athripsodes cinereus. Next base: position 27,494,978 of record OX388315.1, read on the forward strand.
CCGTATTTTTTGAATCTTTATTATTATAATTCTGGGGACGTTGTGTTGCTGCCGTTGTTTGTGTAACACCAAACACTGCCGCAGATCCACCTTGCATTTCCTGCATCGTCTATGATGCCCTGTGATTACTTCATAAGAATATTATTATCGTATCTAACACTCGTAGGTTTTATATCATTGTTCAAATAATATTACAACGAGTAGGTACCTACTTACACGGTTTCTCTTTCATTTTATTATTATTATTGTAAGGTGTTATTAATAATGTTGTACCTTACAGTTCCTGTACATATTTATATTATGACTTGATGTAATCTGTAACATGGTGTTACAATGAACCCATATAATTAATAATTTGCGCAATGTATTTTTTTAAATGTATTTGTTCATAATTATATTAAACTCCAGAGTTATTGAATATGTATGTACCGTATTGTGTTATTTATTTATGTATTCATGAATACAAACAATGAATTAACTCTGTATCTATTGTAATTTACATCTTCAAAGATATTAACATCTTCAGTTCAGCAATTAAGTACACCACTCATCCTCAATTTTTACAGTCACAGAGAGGACGACTTATTACAAGAAGTTAGTTCGTTAGCTACCCCACTTGTGGAACATGTCGTGATGGGATGCATGGCAAAATACAAAACAAACTTAAGATTTAGAGACTGTAGAGTATACTTAGTATGTATAATTACTGTTTTGACAAATCTTCCTACTTCCCTTTTCTCAGAGATCAGTCTCGTGTCTAATGGTTAAAAATATATTGAATAATATTTGTGTGTGATAAAACATTATGTTCGGCAATATCATTTAGTAAATAATTTCCATATGTTACGGTCTAGTGAGTTTTATTTGATTGCGGTCGAATAAAAAAATCTTATTTCGGAAGGGTCACAACACAGATCCCTGTGGCACACCTGCGCTGAATTGATTTTTGTCGCGTGTTGAAACGTGATTTCATCGGAGTATTTAAATTTTTCTAAACCGTGGCCATAATAACCTATTATTATTATTTCGTGTCTTGTGTTTTACGCTCTATCGCACTCGTGAATATAAAAGGATTTTATTGGGCGTTCACGCTATCAAATATTGAAATAACGGGATTTCTAAAAACATAGGTAATTCGTCCAGATATTTGATTGCAATTTTTTTATTTATATGTATTTTATAAAATTCTATTTCCAATTATTAGTACTTGAAGTATTTCAATAACTCGGAATACATTTTATGTTAGTAGGTACTTCAGACAATAATGATATTCCCAACAAATAATAGTTGAATCAAATGCATGGCATTTTCTCATAGTCAATAATACCACTCTTGAGGCAATGATCGATAGCAATAGTGCTATATCCTTACTTGTTGTGCCCTGTACGAGTATCACCTATTATTATTATTATTTTCCACCCCATAAAGATAGAGGTTTGGTATTTTGTAAAGATTTAATAACAATATCCATACATAAATAACAAGTAATAAAAGTGTCGTGGAACCACCCAAGATAGTTAGCTACTTACTCAAACATTTTGTGTATTAACCTTTTACCTAACTCTCCCCACGAAATTATTGGCCGTATTTCTTCCTACCTAATATTGTGTCTTCCACCCTTTTTTGGCCGTTAAAATTTCATGCTATGTGCAACCTTTTTTCCATTCTATAGGTACTTTATATTACCAATCACAATCAGTACCTATGCTTGACGTGACTCTATAGTCTATATTATTATCTACCTGGCAGTACCACCACCTTGCATTGTACCAACAATCATTTTATCAAAGGCGTTTCTATTTCAAATGCGAGTTTTAATATCACTTCATTATTATTATTATTTATTAGATATTTATAACGAATTTTATTGTATGATAATTTTTTTTTTTAGTCTAGCATTTTTCCATTTTATTTATCCTTAAACGCTTGACGATGAAATAATTGAACAGGTTTACATACGTTTGTTTTATTTCGTTTCTGTTTTGATTTCTGAAATAATTCAAAATTATAATTTATATTTCTCCATTAAATCATTTCCTTTGATATCAAATTGTCTGTATGTATAAAGTTATCTAATGTTTCATGGTTTTCTCTTTGACCCAGTTATTTGTCCATTTCCAGCAACATGAAAAGTTTTCTAAAAACCTTCGTGAAAGGCTTTGAAGTAGATTTCAGAGAATAATTTAATTTCATGCAACCTTGTTTTGATACTAACATATATCAGAAAGCAAATTAGCTATCTTCTCTTACTATTTTCCTATTTCATATATCACTTTTCATCTTTATTTCGCTCATTTACGTTATTTTCTTATTTATTTTCTAAGAATTTCACGTTTATTAACACATCATAAAACATATTCATATTCCTGTTTGTATTGCGATTCAATATTTCGATAACATCAATTTGTTAGAGATATAAAACTATGATACGCACATACAATGTTTCCTGTAAACATGTTTCAATTTTACGAAAGTAATTTCGCTTCGCTATTTCTTCCACTTATTTCATGACACAATATTACACATTAACCCAATTCCGTCTCATATGTTCTTCAACTTAACACTGGCGGGACATGCAAGCGCCTTGAATATTGAATATCAAATAGGTTTGTATTAATATTTATGTACGTAGGTAATAAAATATCATGAAATGATAATAATATACCTATAGATATTTATTATATTTGGTTATTTTTTATCGTTATTTTAATGGTTGTTTCGCCTAGAAAAGTCGGCACCCAGCCGTCCTCGGTCGACGAGGACTAAACCCCCTTTATAGCTTTTTGAAATGGCCTGAAAATTCGCTTCGCATTGAATATGGAGCAATGTTTCCATCTTGTCTATTATTCTGAATGATATATGCCATACCTCGGGGTCAGGGCCCGAGACATAAATCGTCTTTACATCCATTGTCTGACTCTCCTTACCTAGTAGTAGTAGCGCTGGGGTATATTGTTATCCCCTGCTCGTCCATATTACGTTCTATTCCCCAAGATTTATATCGCTACAAAGTGACACCTTCAAAATTGTTAGGTATCTCTCAGATGGCTATCTCGTGTATTAGACACGGTAGTGTATTATTAATATTCTTATTAAAATTATTATCAATGTGTGAATTACGTTTTTGCTTTTCGGACGAATCATTAATAACATCAGATATGACATCTCTATTTTGTGTTAGATAGGTACTCTGCTAGCATCGGTAGACTTCTCTTTGATATTAGTATCTCGCATACTACATCAGCTGTTTTTTTAATTTCGTCATTAGTGTCTTCTTTTCTCATCGGTGATTAATTATTATGGTTGATTATTATTCTAAAGATTGACTTTGTTAATTCTATTAAGAGTGTAGGTAGGGTACTATATTGCTTACATGCTATTTATCATGTTATTATTCTGTTGATTGCGGCATTTTTCTCGATGTAATAGAAAATCTTTTGACATTTGATATCGTTCAACGCTCCACTTGTAAGGCATACAGTTTCAAGTGATTGTTCAATATGGATTTAATATTTCCGCAATTTGAGCAACTGCATACAGTACCTACCTACATAATTATATTCCACATAGGGTATAAAATTATCATAAAGTAAACATTGTATCTCGTGAAAGTATAATTAATTTTTTTTTAATTTATGTAACTCAACTATCGCAGTTGTTACTTTTAATATTTTGATACGTACGAAATTTTCAGGTCATATCATTTTTATGTTTTCGTCAGAGAATACATAACTTTTTTTTTTAATTATTTATTGATTGTTTACTCAAACATTACAAACAGTATAATAGAAGATCCACATTAAAATTAAATATAATCAATGTACAGATTGCGACTTTATCGCTTAGCCGCGATGTCTTCCTACTAACCCATTTTTCTTTCAAAATATAGAAATTATTTGGATTTATGTAGAAGTTGAATTCTTCATAATTATTTGTAAATGAAAGTGCATTCATAAGTGGGTTAATTTTTGTGGAAATTTGGGATAAAAAATGAAATTAATTTTAAAATTTAATGAAATAAAGTTATTCAATAACTTGGTAGCTCTTTTATCCAAAAAGAAAAGAAAATTCACGGCACCAAGTTTATCACTATTCAATCCGAAATTTTCGCAATTAATTTCTATCATAAACATATGAAAATATACTATACCTAATTATTGTATGATACGGAAATAACTCTTATAATTATTGTATGATACTGTAATAACTTTTATAATTATTGTATGATACAGTAATAACTCTCGAATTATTTTTACGAATTGAAAGTAGGCAGTTAGTTGTACGTAATAAAAACGTCATCATACGTTTACGATGTCCACTTCATCGCTTCGCATTTTATTGCCGAATAATACACAGATAATACCAACATAATAATAATAATTTTACGAGTATCTGTCGTAAACTTTAAACAGTACCTACTCGTAATCGTTACACGGTAACTTTATAACTGGGTCGGTCCGTTCGAAGGAAATAGGTACACGCACTTCATAATTTTATTTGAAATTCAATAAAATGTAACAACATTATGCAGAGTTTTTTTTATCATTTTGCGACAAGAAAAATATATTAATATATAAAATCTTCCCTTCGTCAATTGCGGCGTACAGACAGCTGGATGCGAACGTCAATCATCAAGTAAAAATCTTAAATCTTTCGGCGACAATTCGGAGCATTTTCCGAAGAAATATTCGAATGAATGCCTTTTTTACGTCTCATGGATGGGTAACAAAGGCATTCATTCCAATATTTCTTCGGAGAGTGCTCCGAATTGTCACCGAAAAATTTAAGATTTTTGCTTGATGCTTGACGTTCGCATCCAGCTGTCTGTACGCCGCCAATCACAATGTGATATGTCATTTTAGTCGCCATCTCGACCACTCAAAAGTTTATTAGCCTAGAGTAGTCACATCATGCTCACATCATGCTTGCCGTAATCCCCATATAAATTGATGTTTGATTACGTTCGTGTACGTAGAAGTAAGTATGTTGGTAGTACCTATGCCCTAAAGCAGAAATTAAGTAGATTACGTTAGCTTTCGTATTGTGTCAAAGAAGAGTATTGTTCAAATTTTCTATCTGCATATGAGCGGCCGATAGCTCAATGGTAGAATTTTGGACTTGGATCCCGTGTTCAATTTTATCTCACTGTCACGACACAATCATACTCCTTTGTGTGAAGATATCTAGATTGTGTTTAGATTTATTTAACACTCTAACTCTTTTCTATAAGTTTTCGAGTGTCATGTGAAAAGCAGGTGTTCGAAAAATGAACGCATTTTACAACCTAAATTATATACATGTTCTATTATATCTTTGATTCAGCGATGAGGTTTACCACTCATCCTGAATGTATTAACTTATTATTGGCACAAAGAGGATAGCTTGCATTTTTTCTGTATGCAGATGGTGCTGAATAGACCACTGGTGATGGCATACCTATGCCGTACTTGTGTTGTACCAAGACTACCAAGTAATAGTAGTAGTGTAATATTAAACCTAGACTCATTCTATTGAAAAAAAGTTGTAGTTTTGATTAAAAAAAAATATCTGGGTTTAGTGTTAGTATTGCTAGTGTAGGTATATAAAATAGGCGTTAGTCTCTGCATAAGATTATCTAATTTTATTACATAATATTGTATTGTTGTGGAGATATAAAGTGAAGAGCATAATGTTATAAGTCATAAAATATTTTGTTGTGTAAAGAGGGTTGATCGTATTGGACGGCCCTTTTCTTTCTTTCGGATAGTTAGTACATTGTAGTTACTCATTGGGTAATTAGCTTTTACGTTCTAGTATTTTCACGACATTAACAATAAAATCACATACCTTCTGAAGTGTCCTAGTCTTATTATGGTAATCTTGTTTATTCAGCGGTGGGGAATGTCGTTGTTATGATTGTAGATTTATTACCAATTATTTACGATTACTAGTTTTATAGTCGGCTTCTCTCTGGTTAAAAATCATGCAGTTGACTTAAAAAACTTGTAAACAAATTTCTTGCATGAAAATGTTAAAAAGTAGGGAAAAATATTTTAAAATTAATAACACATTGGTGTCAAATGCCGCCAGTTTTTATTCTGTGGGACATTGGGTAAAGTAGTAGGTATATGAAATACATAAGTTATTGGTATAAACTTCTCAATACTGCAAATATTTCTTGGATAAATAAAGAATTTCAGCATTCAACAACGTAAATATTTTCAGAGCGACATCCCAAAATAACTTCTTCAACTCTGAGATGCAAATCATTACATTTTCACATGGTACAAATGGCGAGTTTATTGCATGCAGGCAATTTCTAACAACCAACCTGTATTATGAGATCTCAAATAAAAATTGAAAGATGTAAATTTGTATTTGTATCCCGTGGAGCACCCGGTAAAGAATTGGTCTCCCACTCTTCTGCGTAAGTTTTCGAGTGTCCTGTCCTGTAAAAGGCAGGTGTTCGAAAAAATAAGACATTTTACATCTTAAATTCAGCGTTGAGGTTTGCCACCCATCCTGAATGTCTTGATTTTATATTGGCACGAAGAGGACAGTTCGCATGTTTCTTACATGCAGCTGATCTGCTGGCTACCCCACTTGTGGAATATGCCGTGATGGTATAGTAGTAGTAGTAGTATAAACTTCTCAATACTGCAAATATTTCTTGGATAAATAAAGAATTTCAGCATTCAACAACGTAAATATTTTCAGAGCGACATCTCAATATAACTTCTTCAACTCTGAGATGCAAATCATTACATTTTCACATGATGCAGGCAATTTCTAACAACCAACCTGTATTTTGAGATCTCAAATAAAAATTGAAAGATGTGAATTTGTATAGAGAGTAACAATAATTCGGGAAATGATATCATCAAAGTGTCCATAGAGAACGTGTACAAGCATGTAAATAAATAATTAACATGAACACATTCACGAACAGACTAAAATATTTATTTACAGACTAACTTTATTATCATTTTCTTCTCGTCATTGTGATTCTATGTATATATCCTAGACAACCCTAATATTTTCTTCATTAGAATAATAATGTGTTACACAATATGTGGTAAGATTTATGTCCTCAATTGAATAGTGTAATTATATGCAGATTGCTTCTTGTATGTACTGCCTATTTGATTAAATATACTCTCATTTTTATCGGTTGACTGACGATTTGTAATACATTTATTTTGTTGTGTTGTGTTTGGAGTGCTTGAATATAAATTTTATTTATTTATTTATTAAAATTTGACTTTATTCTAGTACAAGATATGTAACAACACCTCATTATGCATACATACCTAACTGTTATAAGTAGGGTTTTTTTAATGAGAGATAGGGTACCTACCTACTTGGAGACGTGCTCGTCCAATAATCGCGTAACTGGATTAATATTTTGTATGAATTTTGTGTGTATGTGATGGAAGTTTAGGAGTAGTTATATGAATTGGTGCTATAATGACTTTTGGAACATTTTTTTAATCGACGTCTGATTTTTTTTTACGAAATTATAAGATTTATATTTCGTAAAAAATGATAAATATTACAACAATATTAATGTAAACCTACTCCAATGTATGGTAAATTATTAGGATTTTGACCATAGAGTAAGTAATATCTTTGGTTTTGACCATAGGTTTTGACTATGTCACATAATACAACCATGATTCTTATGTGAATGTAAATGTTGAAAACGACTATTCTCAACTACCGCGAAATGCGTGTATTCTCGACTATAGTCATTTCGCGCATCGTAGGGTTAAGATCAAGACAAGATTGAGATCGTATTTAGGACGTATCATGAGTAACCCTTGCAGATCAATTTACAATTAAAAAAGTAGTAAAACCAAAATCATTTGTATTTATTTTTGTACAAAAAGGACGATATAATATTAGACACATCCAAATTACCATAATTCCCCGTTACGTAATCCCAAATAATATGTTCATAGCATCAACTCATTATTTGTATATCGGAATATCATTTGACATTATTCATATTATCTCCAAGCGGGAGGTAAAATATGTGTCTAGTATATAGATATTAGTACTAGACACATTCAAAATTATACCAAATGTTCCTAACTAAGTAGTTAGGTACCCATCATTAGGTACGTAATATTTTTATATCCACTCATTATTTTCTGTACAGTATGTAGTAGTACCTACTTACAATAATTATTTCAGTATCTATATACGCCATGGATGTATGTAGGTAGGGGATGGAACGTTTATAGTAATTTGTATGAATGACAGCGAAGCCAAAAAGTGAGGAAGGGAAATCGACGGTGGCCATTTTGTAGGAAATACTTTATTTAACATTTGTATGGGCAATGTATGGAAATTATTCACAGTATCAGAAAACATTATATTTACTTCTTAAAATAATTACAATGCCACATAACTTAATGTTTTCATATACTTGATGAAATAGGGAATAGGATGAGTAAATAAAATTGAGTATTTCATTTCAAAATCATTATTTATTTTTAAACTTTGTTTTCATATACACACAATATGGAGAGAATGAATGACAATTGAAGGATATATCTAAATGAATAATATAAAACACACGAACTTGCAAATGAGCGGGAAACTCAGGATATTTCGTAAGAATGACGTTTTTCTCCAACCTCGCAGAAAAACGAGATGTTTTTAAACACAAAACACTACGTTTACTTGGTGTCAAATATTGGATAATGTCCAGTTTCTCCTTTCTGGATCCTTTGGAAAACTACAAAAAATGATTTTGTTTATAAACATGCGATAATATCATTAACCTGATCAGATTTGTATGCATGAAACATTTCATTCTAACGGGTAAACAAACCAAACATCAGATTGTAGGTTCTTTGTATTGTCAGATGACAGAATGGAAAACAAGTTACGTGTGTAGATATAGGAGAATAAGGACAGATAATTATATAGAACGTTTATAACATTATTATGATCATTTATAAGTATACGAATTATAATATAAACGACTTTAAAATCGCAATATATTAAGATAAAAACTACAATACAAAACAACTTACCGAAAATATGACAATCCTGTTTCCTGCGAAAGTTGGATTGGATTTCTAACCACAACCATTTATAGCGCACATCACCATGTTAATCATAAGATGATTCCTATTCTTCTAGATATAAAAACAAAAACCGATATGAAAAATTCAACTGATGTGCAAAAACTTGAAACATTTTTAAAACAACTAAACATACAAATACAAGGGTTGGTTCATGGGAGCATAAATGTCACTCGGCGTCGTTTGACCTGAACGACCATGAAGTTGCAGTGAGTGGTGAATGTAATCCGGATAATCGTGAATAACTTAGAGCGTTTTATGACCCAATGTTATCGTAATGGCGCCATTATTTTTTACGTCTTTTTATTATTTTTTTTATTGCTTTTATAACTTAAAAAAAAAATTTTTTTTGGATTTACTTTTTGTTATAATTTCTTAAATTCGCCGACGTGTAAAAGACGTAAATTATGAATATATTTAAATAATTAATATTTTTATTATTATTTGACTGGCGCCTTTTTATAGTAGCATTCAAGTACTTTTGTGTTTCTTTTAAATGATAAAAATATTTTTGTCTCTAACGAAGGAATAAATTATTTTAATAGGTATCTTTAAAATTAACAGTTAAAGTAATAACTACTTGATTAGTTTATAACTAATTGCTTTATACTTTTTTTTTTTAAATTATTCCATTATCTAACTTTCTGAGCTTGTATACTTCCCAAATACTTGTTACAAGTTTATATCCTAAATTTATCCAAACGAATTCACTGAATCAGCGTCAGAAATTATAAATGACAATTACGCAGAAATCGAGTATATTTTCTGAGACTATAATTCTTATTTTGTTACACATTTTGAAAACATAGTAACATACAGTACATGAACACTATGAATGCGTACTGGCATTGTATAGGTACTTTCAAAATATGCGTCGTCGACTGATCACTCGGTGACTGTCTGAACGCAGCCCAAATGCGACGCACCGAACAAAATTTATTTCTTACAAAATGGTCGTCATTCCCCTCCCCGCGCAGCTACAAAATGTTTACCAAAGTGTCTGTCCATTACTCTATTTAGGTCCATGATATACGCACGCTACTGCCAGTGTTACCATCATTATTTTGTTTTTCAATGTTGTCATTATGCCTACATAATTTGGTTTCAAAATTTCGTCAATAGAAGCAGAATATTGTGATCATTTTCTTGTGGTCGTTTTATTCGGTATTATTTTTGTTTTGTTTGTAACTTGAACCGTGTTTTTAATATACAGATACATTGTATACGAGTAGGTAGTAGGTATATTTCACGGTATTAGGTATGTAGAGTTTTACACTTGTTTAGCTGGTGGTAGCCCTTGTACGGCATGATGGGGTCATTAATAGCAGTCTCAAATCTGAATCACTTGCATAAAAATGATGTATGTTCGTACGTGTGAAGCAATCTCTGCAATTTTACTATTTTTAAAATGCAATTTAGTCTGTTTCATATTCGATCAATGTTACACTATTTCCAATCAGACATATTGATTGGAGAACCGCGTTTACACAACGTAACAACGTTTACGAATTGGCTCTCAGCTGGCTTAAGTCTTAGTGATTCTGCACGTTGTATCCAAAATTGGTAAAACAATATAAAAAATAGTAGATATTCTAAACAATTGTTACACTATTTGTTGTGTTTTTTTTTTAATTTTCAAACTCACAATAAAATGTAGATTTTAATTTTTTTTTAACAAAATAATAATACTCGATGTTCTATTTTGGCATGTCAACAACTCTGTTTAATTCGCAATATTTATTTATTTATTAACAGAATAATACGGTCAAAACAACATTTGTAGTACATTAACAATACAAAACATACTTGAAACAAAAACATGAAAACAAAAGCTACAATATATTTTCTTTGTCCTGACAATTCACGGTCATTAATATTGGTTAGTACCTATTGGTAATGAATACGGCGACCAGTACCTAGATAATTATTACAAACAAGCGACGGACGACAACTCTCCTGTAAAATCGAGAGTTAGAGAGTTAATTTCCTTTATAACTTGCTACCACAGTGCTCCAACTACAACATTACTGCATAATAAATGTAATGTTAGTACTGCATTCCGCTTAATAAAATAATGTGTAGGTAAGTAGTGTACCAACTTGTAATATAATGGCAACAGGTTTGTGTGTTATTAATTATCTTCTTGGTCATCTAAAGTTCTGCTAGATTAATTACCGATATTCAAACATGTTACAGTTTTAATTATTGATATTGTCAAGCATCTGTAATCTGTATCTTTCTGCCTATAGACTTATTAGACTTCTAAGGTGTCCGGGTGGAAGGTGGGTCTCCTTCAATATGTAAATATCTTTAATTAGTCAGTAAGGACTAAAGTTCAGAAGTTTAAACGAATATATCCTAACATCCTTTTTTTACTTCCATCACGTTCACAATATAAGCATTCAATCGCTATTTATCGTTAATTTTCCTCAACAACTTTTGACTTCTAGGTTCTAGAATTATTATCGAATCATATTACATCCTCGGATCAAGTGCTTGTAAACATCGGTAATGTTGTTATCAAATTTAATTCAAGGGAAATACATACTCTTTCTGGAATTTAAGAAATTTGATCCAATAAGTTACCGAGTTTTCTACCATATTTAAGTACAGGGAAATATTATATAACTTCAAAATTCTTTCTTATTCTCCACCTATAAGTATTGGCATTGGTGCTATAGCTATACATAATAATGAAAAGTATAATATTATTCCACTTCGCGCTTGGTTCTGTGAAATTTCATTGCCGATATCGTATTCAGGTACTTACCTACTGCAGACGGACGGCCAGGCAGTCACGTTTCTTGCGGAGAAGAAGAATTATTTATTGTTATATCTACTTTGCAGTTTGTTCTTGAGTGCTCGAGTCTCCATCGTGTCTCTAAGATTAACGAGATAACACGAAACATCAATATTTTAATCCCTGAATCGTAACTTAACAGCGCCTCCGGCTCTTTACTGTGTAATTGCAATTCTATAATAATAATTATTATGTCGTGGTCAGTTAAAATAGACGAGTCTTTGCTAAAGAGTCTTGACTGTTCGCAGACGGGCAGTTATTGGAATAATTTCATCAGAGACGTCTTTCGACCTATCAGGTCATTATCAATCGATTGATAATGGTTTGATAAGTCGAAAAACGTCTCTCTCGTGGTCAGTAATTTAAAGTAGAAAGAAACACTTTCAATTTACCTAATTACAGAACGTTTTAGTTTATGCCTGGCGTAAGAATTATCCAGGCATTTAAATTACCCATCCATATTTGAGCAATATCTAAGGTCGGCGGACTAAAGCACATAAATCAGAAATGGCAACTTTACAGGAGAAACAAAAAAAAAATACAACAAAAGTCTGGTTAAATAAAAAAGAGTATTTTTCATTCACAAAAGTCTATTATAAATGTCAATCTGTAAGCATATTTGACTTGTAATTGATTAAAAACAGGCAAACTGAAACAATAAAAAAAAAATATGGAATTTAATTATGTTTGGTATCCTTTGCTAAGAAATTTTAGATGGGTAGTCAATAATATAATACGATAGTTAACAAAAAATAAGGATGCATGAGTTTTCTCCCAGATTATAATAAAAAAATAATCTGATAGCCTTGTAAATATACTAAATATTCTTTTTGTTCTGTCCAGGCATTTGAACATTTTAGGTTCATTGCAAACAGCCTACTTCATGTTATACCTACGTGTTTATATGGGAATAATTATATTTAAATACAGTGTTGTCATACTAGAGAAGACTGCGTCGTGTTGTATGTATATAAATGTAATGATACTTCTACAGGCAATATGTAATTTGTCACAGACTATCGATTACCATCTGTTTAATGTTATGGCAACGGTGACCTTTATGATATTACTACTATACCTACCTATATAATCTCATACTATGACTTTGAGATTTTGACCAATATGTTTATTAATTTTTATCTCGTTTTGGTAAGTTGAACCAGTATAACACCTAGATACCTGCGAATTGATCGCGATTTGATTTTGCAAGAATATTGTATAAAATTTGATACCTAGGGACATTTTATTTCGAATGTTTATATTCGGATGTTTTCGTTCTATTACCTTCGTAATAATTATTTTGACATATTTCAGACTTCTTGTAGGTACATTAAAAGTCGTTAATTTACTTCCCGAGATTCCAAATATTACTTATAAATAAATTGTCTCGCACTCTTTTCTGTAAATTTTTAGTGTCCTGTAAAAGGCAGGTCTTCAAAAAACTAAAAACATTTTACATATTAAATTCAGCGATGAGAATTACCACCCATCCTGAATGTTTTATTTTTTGTTGACACGGAGACGACAGTTTGCATGTTTATTACGTGCAGCTATTCTGCTGGCTACCCCACCCACTTGTGGGATATGCTGTAATGGTATACCTAGTATTAACAGGATAATAGTGGAGATTTGATTTGCTCGCAAATACAACTTTGCAATTATTTCGACATACATATAGGTACATAATATATCTGCTGATGTGCTAAACAATTTTACATTATTCTTCGATTTAACCGGTAGTTAAAACTAAAAGAAAAACAAAGTTAAAATAGGTGCAACATCAACACTCAACAGCCGCCGTTTGCATTTGAAATAAAAAAATTAGAAAGTTGCGTAGCATTAAACCAAAGACTCTATTTTATTTTGATTAAGTTTCCATTATCAATTCCAGGCACGTTTCTTTATAATTACTCATACTTCCATTATTGCTTTATAATACAATAATATGACTACTAATTCATAATATTTCCACTTCCTAATGAATATTTCTTTCACGACAATCTATTCACCGTTGTCCTCCTTCCCGCCCGTCCTGTCTATCTAATAAACCAATTCTATCCACGAGCCTATGTTATTCTATATTATTGTGATACCTACCTGAAATAATAAGATCCCACTTGATAAAGTTGTGTGTATGGAATTAATAATATTATTAACATGTATTGTAACGCTTACGCAGCAAGTTACTTCCGTGCTTTGTCTTTTGTTCCGCCGCGGCTACAAGCAAAGAAATTATAATATATCTACAGATTAAGATGTAACTACCTCACATAATTTCACAAGATGCGAGCGTTTTATTATGAATGGATATGCAACGTAAGAATTTTCCTTATTTAACTTAGGTTTGTTCTTATCTTTGAATATATAGTTTCCTTTTAATCGCCGCTTCGAAGAAATTTGTGTGTGACTCATTCGACTTTTCTCCCTCAGATGGAGATGGTCAAGATCTTCTGATAATTTATTAATTGTGTCGGTGCACACGTAGTTGAATCCCATAATTAGGTAAACTTAAACAAGTATTTCTTTCTTCTATAAATTATTGATCGCGTGTGAAACGTCTTTCGACTTATGGACTTCAGGAGGGAGGTAAAAAGGTATCTTGTCGAGAAAGCCTTTTATTCCACTGACGAAATGTTACACATCGATCCAACTCGTACCTGTGATATCAATTAATATTTTAACATACTAATAAACTCACTCTCTTCTAACATATTGATAAATTTGCTTGTTTTAGTATGGTATCTTTGACTTTGTTCTTGTGAGCTTACCGCTTTGTTTTAATATAAACATTTGCTAATTTGTTTGTCATTGTATTTGATTGGTTTATCTATCTTTTACATTCCTACATTGACGTGAAGCTGTTTTGGGCCTTTTACACTCAAAATAGCTTTGATGAAATGAAATTCCTTAATCAGTTTGTCATTTTTTTTTGTTTTCTTTTATTTTCTTTTCTTGTCTATGATCATTGTGAAGTGTTTGATATTATGGTGAAGTAACGAACTATTGAAAATTGTTTGTGATTGTTATAGAATAGCAAATTATTTGTATTATTTGACGATTCCAAGTGCTAAATATATGGCCTACGGATGATATGAAAAATAAATAAATAAAAAATAATAAAAAAATATGAGGACATTATCAATCGATTAACTATATCGTCTTTCGTCCTCAGCACTGTGGATTATTTTGTAACCTTGTAAATTAAGATAAATTTGCTTTACATGGTCCATCGATCTCATCGCAATTCGATGTCTATACTTCTCGACTTAATTTTCGAATTATTTCATCGTACGATTCCAACTAGATTATTTCCAAACTAATTTTGACAATAGTTAATACGAGTCGTGTACGAAATGTGCGATCAAGGCGTTATTATTATTATTGAGACAGAATCGAATCAATCGAATAAAAAAAAACTTATTTGTAGTAAATTGAAGCTGTCGATTGCACAATACAATCATCATTTGTGCGTTCTAGCGAGAGGTTACGAGTTCAAAATCATCTTGTCGAAACAGTATCGTTCTGATGAAACAATATTATTTTATTATTTGTTCTGTTGTAACGTATAAGATTACCGGGTTATCAGGGTTCTAAAACTTCGTGGAATTTTTATAAATAATACCTACAAAGTTATTAATGAAATAGTTTTAGAGATTTGTGTATGAGCTGAACTGATTTCATTCCAACATTTGTATTTAAACTAGTTGGAATATTACTCACGCTTATTGGATTCTTGTTTTAACTAATAATACATAATTGTGTATAAATTCAAATACCAATATATACTATTTAGTCAATGCAATGTAGATTACATTGTTCCCTGCGATTTTATTGTGTACGATTAATACAAATATTAATGATGAAATTGATTGAGTATTAATGCATAGGTACTATACTACTATACCCTCACGCCGTGTCCCAAGTGGGGTAGGCAGAGAGAACGGAACGCCAAACAGATCTATCTTTACACACTTCCTTCGCTTCCTCCACATTCATACAGTTCCTCATACACGCACGTCGGTTCCTCTTACTCAACACGCGGCCGTCCTTGAGAATTTGATCCACGTGATCAAGCCACGTGGTTCTCGGACGCCCGCGTTTCCTCACACCCTTTCTTTCAGATAAGTATATCCTCTTTGTCATTCTTTCCTCTTTCATTCGTTCCACATGACCAAACCATCTCAATTTATTTACACGCATTCTGTCCACAACAGTCTTCTTGCATCCGCTCATTCTTCTAATATCCTCATTCTTCACTCTATCACGCAGCGTTTTACCAACCATTCTTCTCAACGATCGCATCTCTACTGCATTTATTCCACTTTCGTCCTTCTTCAACCACGTCCATGTCTCGCTTGCATACGTAAGTGACGGTACCAGAATGGTATTGTGCACCAGCATTTTAGCCATGTTCGACACATTGTCATTGCTGACAATGGGTCGAAGTGCACCGTTTACTCTAGCACCGGCCACTTTCCTTCTTTCAATGTCCCTATCGCATCTTCCATCCCTCGTAAACATACTTCCCAAATATACATACTCACTTACTTGCTCCAAACATTCGTCACCAACTTTAATCTCGCAAATCGTTTTTTCATTCTCTCTTTCAAAAACAAGAACTTTCGTCTTCATAACGTTCATTTTCAAACCATTCAAATTGCAACTATCATACACACACGTAACAATCTCTTGTAAGTCCCTTTCACTCTCAGCCATTAACACCAAATCATCTGCGTACATCAATGCATTCACCCGGAACCCATTCAGCTCGACACCAACATCCATCTCTTTCACAGGTCGCATACAGTAGTCGAAGAATAGGTTGAACAGCCACGGAGACATGACACAACCTTGCTTCACTCCTTTGGTGAGGACAAACCACTCCGAGAGAGTGTTATTTACCCTCACGCAAGCGGAGCTTCCCACGTAAAGTGAAGATATTGCGCGGATCAACCGGCTGCTCACCCCATACTCCGACAACACGCGCCACAACCTTTCCCGGTCCACTCGATCATATGCTTTCTCCAGATCCACGAACGCACAAAAAAGCCTCTGGTGTTTACCCAGAAACTTCTCTATAACCATTCGCAGGGAGATCCTACACTATAATAATTATTATCATAATCGCATGTCGGCCGGATGGAACACGTGGATTTCTCTTTGATGCTTGGACTATTGCGATGTACTATAAAATATTATTATATGAGAAAAACTATTTACATACTGTGAAATTTGTATCGGATACCAAAAGGTCCGTTTTTATATCTAATTTCTTGATACTTAAAACACTTTTACTTGTTATAAAACGCATAAGATCTTTTTACTATTACTTACTGCAATTAAAAGTCTATCAATGTAAGAGTAAACTATTTTATAATAATATGTACCTACTAAGTACCTCAAAACAAAAATCAGAAGTGCATTTTTGTCAAAATTAAGACTTATATATATGACAAGTCACTCGTTTCGGGTGGATTGCCGGAAATAAAGAATAAAAAATGTGACTTGTGACATTATTTTCTGCCTTTTCTCACTAAAAATTTTTTTTCGCCAACATGGGTAGTAGATAATTTTGATATTATACTCGCATCATCCTAAACCGCTCTTTCAAAAGAAGGAAATCTTGTTGAAAAGAAGTTGTATTGTGAATGCTCAAATCTTGATCGCGGACTGGTAGACGATGAAAATTTCATTGTAGCGATAGGCTTTAATACTGAGAATTAAAATTAATATTTTGTATTGTATTCTGTACACACACACGTGCGAGCAGTTTCATTGCGAGCGGATGTTTTAGCGAATAAACTATTTAGTGAATACCTATAACAATAATACATATTGACTGAAACACATTACGTGCGTTTGCATAAAATTTTCGAATCAATCACTTTTCTACCTATGTGTTTATTAATGAGAATATTGTGACTCATGAATTCATTCCTACCATTTTATTCGTTAGCGATTTATTAGCTGGCTATTGTGAATTGTGTATATTGAAAATGAAACAAAACTTTATTGATTGTGACGAGAATGCTCTTGAAAGCTTGAACAAACAAATAAACGTGCTATTCACTTATATTAATATACGGCGTGAGCCTTTTACATGTTAATGAAACAGTACAATAGATAACAAAACACAAACAGGCGCATTGGTCACAACATTACAAGTCGAGAATATTTTTTGTATTAATTTTAAGTGATTAAATAACAATCAATCAAATAATGCCAAACAGAAGACGTCAATTATTGAAAACGATAGGTCTTCTTCTTATTCTCAGCCCACTCCTGGACGAAGGCCTCCTCCATCTCCTTCCACGTCATTCGGTTCTGCGCCGTCTGCATCCAGTTGACCCCAGCGTGTCGAGTGAAATCACCCCTCCACCTCATCGGGTCTACGTTATGGGGTATTCACATTTGGCGAATATCGCCAGGTGAATTTCAAAATATAACGTCAGGCGAAAAAACAAAATTCGCCGTACGCCCATTGATCGTCACAACTGTTCACACAGTCCACCGATTTAGAAACGATCTGTCAGATGCGCTTTGATTTTGACACTGTTTTCAAAATGGCGGACGTCGAGATGGAGATCGCGAAGTGTTTATTTTTAGTCGAAAATGTTATAGTAGAGGTTATAAGGCGCCTTTTAATTAAGGAAACAAACGCCACAAACCAACAAAAAAGATAACAGCTGTCACGAAGCGGGAAACATTATAAAATTTATAGGTTATAAAGCTTTTACCATAGATACGAACGCCGCGCATATCTGCGCATGCGCAAATCGTTCAATCGGCCGAGAAAGTTGGAAGGTGGTCAACTCGAGACGATATCGTTTCTACTGGTTTTTATCGTTTCAGACTAGCTGTCATTTTGTTCACACGGTTCAAATGGCTGGCGATATTTTGGTGCCCTGGCGATATTCGCCAAAGTGAGAACACCACATTATATAATACAATACAATAGGTCTACGTTAAATAAATTAATGAATTGATAATAATATAAAGTTTTACCACAACAATGTGGAATTCGGTAGTTTACGATATTTTTAAATCATGAAATTCACACTTTATTTCCAATCTGAAATGTTAGCAATACTTACTTATTTCATCATATTTTAAAAAAAATATTCGTTTTTCGGTGATTAAATATTATCCAACTTTGCGTAGGACGAATGTTTTATTTTATTAATCACATGTTGCACGAATAAATTTATCGCTGAAAATATTCGCTTATTTACGTATGAATCGATGAAACGGAAAATGATTACGTCCGCTATTTCGATGTATCGCTTCATTTCAAATAATAAAATGTAATATATTGCGGGGTACTAAATCATAATAAATATTTTGAAAAAGGGAAGTGATATGTTATCGGTGTCTCGTTAGAATCGACTTAGATATATTTACTTATTTATCATTTCTAGTAGGATTCGTATTAGATCATATAGGACTATGTAATAGTTTCAGACGATTGTCAAAGAAAATAACTTTAATTTATAAAAGCACTGTTTTAATTTACACTATATGATTTAGAACTAACGATTTCGTTCACACTTAGTGCATTTTCATGAGTACTTAAAAAAGTAATGAAAAAATAAAATTAAAATGTGCTATAGAATGAGGTTAAGCAGGGGGTAGGAAACAGAATGTGGAGTAGTGGTAGGTAGAATCTACGATACTAGTTGAGGGTGTAGCAGTAGGGAAGGGTAGGCGGAGGGAATTTGTACGTTTACAGTATTACATTTATGTCTATGGATTTCTAGAATTTTCTAGACACTGTAATTTTTTATATTTTGTTTTAGTACTCTTGAAAATGTCCACAAGAATGAACGAGAACGTTAGAGTTTTTGAATACCAACTTGGTTAAATTTGAGCAATGTTTTTTATACCAATTAAAATTATTTTTAATAAATTTTCACAGTGTGAACACAAGTACCCTCCATCAACCAAAGAAAATGTTTTGTCATTTTGTACTCTCTTATTTCAATCTTTTGAATTTCATAGATAATGTACTATAATACTAATCTTTAATATTGGTTTTATATTGTTTATCTTCTTTGTTTTTCTTCTATTATTATCACTGCCTAAACACTTTTCTTCCAATCTCCACGTCTGCCCATCAATTTACAAGGTACACTTCTCTCAATCATTACATAATATTAATTATTTATCATTAAATATCTATTATTATTACTGACAATAAGACGATTCTTACAAGGATCATTACAGCTGAAGGCCAATGCGATCCCAGAAGAAAACATTAAACAATATCCGAACGATAACACATGGATTTTAGTATTCAGTCCACGAACGTTTGCGTAGATGCATGACAAGTTAAGCTATGACTTTTGGGTCATCGGAGGCATCGGCGGACCGGCGCTGTCGATACCCTCGAAATGTCCACTTATTGATAGCAGTATTTGGCGGCCACATATCCGGGTTCATCCATTCATCAAACATCGACACTGGTACGCCAATCTTAAATGATGCATGCCCTTTATTTTTTGAGATAATTTGATCAATTTCCAGACCCTCTAAGTCCGGTTTCTTTTTTGTCATATAATTTCTCACATCACTGACCGTTGTCTCAGGTGCCAAGGAGAACACATGAATAAATCGCTTGGGTTCAACTGTTTTAAGCAAATCGTCTGGATTGCCAGTCCCTCTTGATTGTGTTGCATCACTCTTTTCCATGATTGCATTAGATGCAGTTTCATTTAATTGTTTTAGAAATCAATTTTATGCGTAGGTTCTTGAATTTAATTAATACCTTTGTTTAATATAAGAAACTATCTTGTACCGCCTACTACAGAATTAGGGTAAAGTGGTCTAATATCGCCAGGTTTTATTTTATTTCCAGAAAATTTTGTATCTATTTATTTATTTATTAACAATATAAACGGCTTTCGCCTTTACAAACATGCAAAATAAAAGAAAACACAATAAAAGCATAATACTCATACAAAACGCATTGGATAGGTACATAAAATGATGCACAAGAAAAATACTTAAAAATCACAATATATGAATAAATTATATTGTAACTAAAAACCACAAAATTCAATTAACCAGCAAACAAGACTTAAGAAGCATGCAAATTAAATAAATCGAGTGAGTAATAAAATAATAATATATGGAACAAAACACAGCCGGCCCCAGCCCCACCAACACCCAACCGAGCAGCGATCCGGCCTGACAATGACTTTGTAAGTCGAAACCAGGTCACCACTCAATCGAATATCAGCAAAACCAAAACCAATTGCGCCCTGTTCCACACACAAACATGGAGTTTTACTAAATTAACATCAACTCAATAAATAAAATAAAAATCAAAAATATACATTATATGGATGATCCTGCACAAATAAGATTACAAAATTAAAAAATCGACAACCAACATAGATTAATGGAGTCATGTCAATCAAATATATCGAATGAGTAATAAAATAATAATGGATGAACCTGTAATAAATTACTTTAAAAACATCAATGGGGATGCGTAAAAATCACATTATGAACAAAATACAAAAATAAAATTACAGAATTAAATCATAAAATAATTATAAATTTCTCAAAAATAATAATGATTATAAATTTCTTAAAAATAATAATGACTAAAAATTTCTTAAAAATATATCATAAAAAATCAAAATATAATTGATGATTCATGTAGGAAATGTCTGGCCAAATCGGAAACAATACAACACATAGTTTCGGGTTGTTCATCGTACCTATGACGCGTATCTGGGTTCAAATTTGGACAATTTTCACAATCACTCGCAGTAGATTATTTACATTTCAGATTTGTTGTATAAAGATAGCTTTTGTTTCGTGTTTTTATTTTTATGCAATATATGATGATGCATTAGATAAGATAATACTAGATAAGATAATACTAGTGCAACGCATGTGTATTAGTAATTTTTTGTTAAATTAAATTAATGTTTTGACACATTTTTTTGGTTTAATTTGATTTCATAATATGTTATCTCAATATTTTGTACTTAGTATTGTTTTGTACTTTCTGTTCAGTAAATAAATTAATCAATAAAACATATAGGTAGGTATATTAAAAAATATATATATTATTGATACATTTATGATAAATGAGAATGGTATATCTAATAATCTAAAAAAAACATGCATTGACGGCAGGTATTAGGGACGATTACCCAATTTGATTTCATATAATTTAATTAACGCTAGATTTAATAAAATTTTATTTGATACCATTCCATCACATTTAGTACCTACGTATTAATATTATGTTGGTACTTTTCATTTCAATCAATTTTATTTTTTAATAATGGATCACCTTGATGTGACGTCGCGCCCACCTCTATCAATTTGAAAATAATAGTAGCTGTTATTTTTACTGCCTTTACTGTCGCGCTTTATGATGTCTTTACCATATTTGGTTTGCTTGTATTGAATACTAGTGTTGAACCCAATTTTGTTCTGAAATAAAAAATCTAATTGAAAAAAA
The DNA here is from genome assembly GCA_947579605.1 of Athripsodes cinereus. NCBI lineage: Eukaryota > Metazoa > Arthropoda > Insecta > Trichoptera > Leptoceridae > Athripsodes > Athripsodes cinereus. The sequence continues at coordinate 27,517,332 of OX388315.1, forward strand.
GCAGGGCGAATACCTAATATCATAAGCGACCTCTTTGCAAAATATCGAAATAAGTGACGAAGACATTCATTCATTCATACCATCACGGCATGTCCTACAAGTGGGGTCACCAGCGGACTAACTGCAATAAACATGCAAGTTGGCATCTCTATGCCAATAAATGTTAAGACATTCATGATGGGTAGCATATACCTTATCTCTGATCTGAATGCGATGTTTTACGAATACCTACTGCCTTTTACAGGACACTTAAAAACTACCAGAAAAGAGAGCGGGAAACTTATTCTTTACCGGGGACTCGACGGAACGAAGACTTTTTAATAAACGACAAAACTGAGAAAACTATTTATTTTCATATATTGACGCGCTTGAATATCTTTTTTCCAAAAAACAGTCCAAATAAACAGCAACATTTTTGTTTAAAGATGGTGGTTATCTAAAATTTCCAAATGCCTTCACATCGTCGCTCAAATTTCTATGAAAAAAGGGGTGCAGATAATTATAGCATCAAGGAACAGGCTCAAAGGACGCAAGTTTTGATCACGACTTTCCCTATTGCTTTTCTGGAAGAGTCGACAATAAATAAACAAACATACATTCTGAAATACGGTCTCAAATATTTATGAGATATTATTATTGTAGTTAATGTAGTAAAAATGTATTACCTCGTCTTGTTAATTTCACACCTGTAAGAAAGTTGTTAATTAGTATTTACCTGTTATTAATAACAACTACTACTAATATGTTACTGTGACTCTATGTAGATACATACTTTCTGATAGCAACACTAGATAAAGAGTTGCTGTATATTAGATATTATTTCTTGTAAAACAATAGATACAACTAACCACATGTAATTAATTAATAAAAAAATGAAAATTGCATACTTAATGAGAAACCGATTCAAAATAAATTGTTGGGAATTATTCTTTTCACAGTAGGTCGTAGTGTCGGCATGACACCTACTAATGTTATTTATTTATTTATTTATAAAATATACGGCTTTCGCCTTTTTACAAATGACATGAACAAAAAAAAATATGCAGTCCTCAATTACAAACAATAAAATTAATTTTATGACAATACCAGGCTTAAAGAACGTTTATTTTGAACATTACCAGGCTTAAAAAACGTTTATACTGTAGACCAACCTAAACCATCTCGTAAACATCTGCACACTTCTCCCGTTTCTTCTAAAAAATGCTGACATAATTTGCTGACCTTTTTAGAGAGAAACAATTTTTATTGTGTAGGTACTAAATTTTTACATATAAATATAACTTTATCTATTTTTATTTCATACAATGCAATGAATCCACTATCTGCATAACATGCTATGATGACATATGAAGGCTATCATCGAATGAGGGGGAATGCCATGCAAAAACTCGCATGACATTCCCCCTTATTCGATGATAGCCTTCGTATGTAGATGCATTAATAAAAATTTACATACCTTTACAGTATTAATAATAATAATAATAATAATCGGATGATTTTTTAAGCGCCGTTTTGTGGACAGATCCACCTCAAGGGCGCATAGGATGTTTTAAAGTATTCGCTATAGCGTTGCAAAATATTAGCAGTGACCTTACCTATATATTCAGTTTAATCCATATGATTTCTTAAAAAGATGCGTTTTCAAATGGGTCTTAAACTGGGTCAAGGTCTGTGCTTCCCTGATGTTTGTGGGAAGCCTATTCCAGGCACTAGGACCCGCAGATATGAATGCGCGATCCAAGTACGCTGGCGCTGGACTCATTTTAACTACTTCTAATCTTGTTGAGATGTTGGATTGAGACCTTAGAGAATTTAGTCTCTGATTTAATGGCTGGCGATTGCAGAGTTCCGAGATATATTCCGGAGCCATACCATTCAATGCCTTGAATACTGTTAGGCAAAGTTTGAATTCAATCCTCTCTGGGCACTTAAGCCAGTGAAGATTCTGAAGTGTCGACGATATGTGTGAAAACCGATCCATTTTATATATAAAACGTGCAGCAGCGTTAAAAACCGACTGAATTCTTTGAAGATGTACATTGGGCAAATTCGCCAAAATACCATTACAATAATCTAATCGAGAAACAACAAATGAATTTATTAGAGTCTTGGCTCCATCTAATGACAAGCACCTTCTCACATTCCTCAGCTGACGTAGAGTATAGAAACATTGACTAACAATCGATGATATATGTTTCTCCATAGAAAGCGCATTATCCAGATGAGAACCAAGAAATTTAACATTTTTCGATGGAAATATCTCTACATTTTGAACGGAGATGGGATCTGAACCTATAAGATGTTGTCTCCCTTGAGAAGCTACCCATAAGAATTCAGTTTTGGTGGGATTTATCTTTAACATATTGTCTGACATCCAGGAGGATATTCTCGATATGCACGAGACTACATCTTGCTTTAGAACGTCTTCAGATCCGGGGTAACAAGATTTAAAAAACAAACGATCATCTGCATAACAATATGTTTCGAAACCAAGCTGTTGTATTAAAGATTCCAAGTGGTTAGTATACAAGTTGAACAGAATCGGTCCCAATACTGAACCTTGGGGAACTCCGTATTTAGTGGAACGCTTTTCTGACATGCTGTCATTGAACTTAACTTCATACTCTCGGTCTGATAAATATGAAGACATCCACTTTATGGTGTCATCTCTGAAACCAAATTCATGTTCCAACTTTGATAACAATATGGTATGATCGACAGTATCAAAGGCAGCACTCATATCTAAAAATGATATTAACACAACCTCACCCCTAGCTATATTAGATATAAGATCTGATACCGTTCTTATAAGTATGGACTCTGTAGAATGGAACCTCCTGTACGCTGATTGATTTTTAGCAATAATGTTCGTTGAATTTAGGAAGCTGGTAATTTGATTTGACATAATTTTTTCTAATAGTTTGGATAAGAGAGGCAAATTTGAAACTGGTCGGTAGTTTTCGGGACTATTGGAATCTAAGTTGATTTTTTTCAATATAGGTTTAACTACTGAAAGTTTGAATTGTTGTGGAAATATGCAGTGATCTATGGAGAGATTCATGATTTTAGTAATTACAGGAGTTAATTCATTTACACATTTTTTAAGAAGCCATGTTGGAATAGGGTCAAGTTCTGATTGTTTATTTGGTTGTTGGAGAATTAGTTTTTTCACTTCATCTTCTTGGATGTTGCAGAAACGGTGAAATGTATTCCTATTAGATGTTGTAGTATTCTTCAGATGATTATCGGTTGAGGATGAAATTGACGCTGAACGGATGTTCTCGATCTTTTCGTTGAAATAGTTAGCAAGATCGTCAGCATTCAAATTGGAATCTACTTTGGCGAATTTATCCTTGCCACACAATGTATTAATATTTTTCCAAAGCAATTTTGGATTGGTCTTATTTGATTCCAATTTACTATTCCAATAATCACCTTTTTTAAATTCGAGTGTTTTCCTATACTCTTTCTGAGATGTAACCCATTGTTGACGGTCATTGATTGTTTTAGTTCGTCTGAACTTCCTCTCCCTCTTCCTCATTTCTTTCTTCAGCCTACGACAGTCTTCATCGAACCATTCTCGGGTATCTTTATTTCTATCCCTACAGATTTTAGTTTTAACTGGGGCAGCTGTATCTAATATTGATTTTAATGTTTTGTCATATTCTTCAATTATGATATCAATATTGTTTGTTAGTAGGAAGCTCTGGTCTAAGAGCCGCGACATATTTAATTCTTGTTTAAATTGATGTTCGTCGAAATTTACCCAATTACGCGATTTTATCATCGAGTATGTAGGGACAGGTGGCTCAAATGCGAATTTTGTTGTTATCAGTTTATGATCAGATAATCCAACATCAATGACATTAACTTTTTTTGGTTCATGACCCACACGCGTCACCACGAAATCAAGTGTACCTCCGGCAATATGGGTTGCATCTGTAATTATTTGTACACTATTATGATCCGATAGTATTTTTTGGAATTTCAAACTATTAGAATTGTTAACCCTTTCCAATCGAATGTTAATGTCACCGGTAAGGATAACTGGACATGAATATTGATCTACAGCCTCCATTAGATGTGAGAAGTCTCGGAAAAATTGTGACGAAGGAGGTTCTGATCCTGGACGGTATATATTTATTAGGATCAGTTCAGCACTAGACGAGCGAATTTTACAGCCTACGTGTTCAAAAGAGCAGTATTTAGTAAACTTTATTGGCAGAAGTTTATATTTTGCTTGAGAGATGATTGCAACTCCTCCATGATTCGTAAAGGTGATCTTGTCCTTATTGACATCTGGGGGTATTTCTCTAGCTCGTTCCACAATGTTGTAACCCTTCATCATCAAATGCTTAAGACAAGTTGATTGGCTATCTTCATGCCATGTCTCAGTAACTGCAAGAATATTCAGACTATGAAGTTTGAATATCTCATCTATTTCATCAACTTTCTTATTTATGGACCTCGCATTCCATTCCGCTATTACAATATCTCCACCCAATGGATAATGTCTCGAATGTGTTTCAATGTTTTTAATAAATGTACTAGGTGTAATAGTGGAGTCCAGTTTTTTATTCTGTTTCCGACGGCCCGCCCTGCAGCCACGATGTGTTTTTTTGTATGTAGTATTTCTGAGAATTCCATATTTCTTCAATTTATCTAGGACAGATTCAGCAATCTGCGGGACTATGTGTGAGTGAGAAGGATGATATTCATTATACCTAAAATAGTTTTTTTCAGCACTATTATACATACCAATATACTAGCTATAAGTTATAATATTATTGATTTGGGTCCAGGTATAGCCACTTATGTACACACATGTTCACAAACAAAATCACAACTCACATTATAATAAAGATAATTATGTATTCACTGATAAAACTATCGATAAATAATCACTTATTTCACTTAGATGGAGGCAAGATAGTTCATAGGTAATAATCACAACCGATTAATTAGTATTGTAGTAACAAATATTCAAAAAATGGCGATATTCCGACACTTATTGACAGGTTAGAAGTGCATATATTTGCGGAGCTATGCGAAATACGTCCGGCTGCAGTGAAGCGCACAGGACATTCTACACAGGACAGTATTCCACAAGTACCTACATTAGCCATCGGACTAACCGCACATATTGAATATTTAGGTCGTCTAAGGACAAATTTACTCAAAATAAAAATGTTCATTAATTTCCATGTTTTTTTAGGAGAAGTGTTAGGGGCGAACTAATGTATTAAAATAATGTTGCATAGGTAGGTACAATATTAGATACATTATTACTGTTAGTAAATATTTAATTAAATTAATAAGTACTTGAGGTGATGAGTACCTAGGTGCATATATATACCCACCATCTACAGAAAACATAATATGCACACAATACAATGCAGTGTCCTACTTCTATACAGTACCTATGTAATATTTAGGTAGGTACTTTGTAACTTACTAATTATAATTACTTTTTTCCCTTCCCTCCTATATTTAGTAGAACATGATAATAATTAACAATATTGTACAATGTAGAAATGTATTATTATTAATTTCATATTGGACAGTACAATACTCAAGTACCTATGAAGTAACTATGGAATATACATGTAGTTGTTCACCCTCCATGTCATACTGCATACTGTTTCATTTGGGGTACCTAATTATATCATTGAAGTGTAATATTACACTGACTGTTTTCTGCACCCCCTCTTTATTCGTGAGAGGAACATTGAGGGAGAACGATTGATTGAATGATACTAATGATTGTAGCTTGGACATGCAGATGGAATGAATGATGAAATAATTTAGAATAAGTGTGAGTGAATTATAAAAAAAATATAAAAAATGCGACTGACTGAAAAAATTAACCCACATTTTACAATATATTTGCTTTTATAGCACACTTATTTTCATTTCTTTCATTTTAATATCATTATCAAGAAACTTAAAAAAAAGTTGTATTTATGCTTGTCACGTCTTAGCTTCAATTCATTCAATTTTATTTCTAAAGTTTTTACTTTTAAATAAATTGAGTTTAGACGTATTATTCTTTATTATTTTCGATATAAACCGATATTTTCTTCATTATAATAGACAGCTGAAAGGAGTCGAAGAAAAAAAATCTGTCTCGGCAAGTCTCGTCGTCCCTCATACTCCGTAAAGATATAAAAAAATATTCTGTGTTGCCAAAATATTGATTAGATGTCACGCTGAAGTGTGTGTTAATATTTATTATATTATGTGGATTGACGTACAAAATAATGATTGGATAATACGAATATATTCTAAACATTTTCTAATATTTTTGTGTGTCAGAAATATACAAATTTTTTCAATATGTAATTAATTGTTTTTGCGTAGTCTGTAATTCCTTTTCGGTCTTCGACGTTTTTCTTAAGAGTATGGGTAGATAGGTATCTACAAGTCCCGCGGGTTCAAAGCGATTCTGAGTCAATCGAGTTGTCTATTCTCAACATTCCAATAGCTACGATATCATTGTCATAGGAGCAGTGGATTATGAAAGAGGTTGGTCCAGATCGACGATAACTTTTTGAATGAAGAAAAAAAAAACTCTTTTTGGCCAACTATCGTTGGAAATCAAAAGGTGTCCCAAAGTTGACGAATTAACTTTGGCTGACTATATACTGTAAACTTAAGCATCCTACATCAACGTACATACATACCATCACGCCGCTTCCCTCGCGGGGTAGGCAGAAAGGATCGAGCGCCACTTCCTTCTATCTTTGCATACATCTTTCGCTTCCGTCACTGTCATACAATTCCTCATGCATGCTCTCCTGTTCAATGTGCTCAACACGTGACCGTCCTGTAGGATTTGATTTAAATGATCTTGCCATTTAATCCTCGGACGTCCACGTCTCCGAGCACCATTCCTCTCAGCCAAATATATCTTCTTAGTCATTCTGTCCTCATTCATTCTTTCCACGTGCCCAAACCACCTTAACTTATTTACATTCATCCTTGTTATTACACCAACTTTCATTCCACATTCCTTTCGTATATCACTGTTACGCACACGATCTCTCAGACTTTTACTACACATCCTTCTCAACGATCTCATTTCCACTGCATTTATGTCACATTCATCCTTCTTTAACCATGTCCACGTCTCACTTGCATACATAAGTGTTGGCACTAAGATAGCAGAGTGAACCAACCTTTTAGCTGTGGTGGATATGTTTCTATTTGCAATTATTGGTCGGATTGCACCATTTACCTTATTACCAGCAACTTTTCTCCTTTCAATATCGCTTTCACACATCAACGTTTGTCTACATATTTCTGCTTTTCCACTGTTTTGGTTTTGATCGTAATATAATGCAATTAAAAATAAATTACCCATTCAACTGAAAACATATCTATTGGTTTTATTTATACACGAGTAAATCTTGTAGTAATCGTTCAATTTATGTTCAGAGCCCGTAGACAATTTGTACTTGGCGATCGCCTACAAACGAATTTTCGTCAATAACTGCAACAATAACGCATAATTATACGGTACGTGTAGGTAGATTGTCGAAAAGTTCGCCAGTAGACGATCGCTAAGTACAAATTGTCTACGGGCTCAGTATTCAAGCCTTTGAGAGCTAACCATTATTCTGATAATTGTATTGTAATATAATTCCAATAAACACTTGATGCCACTTTCATCCACCTCCCATGGTGGCGTCTTAGAGACAATAATTATAATAATATATCCATAAACACCAACATAATAATTATTCAATAACACCCACGATATAATTACCTTATTATTGTAATAAGTTTAATACCCATGTAGTACTTCTCTACACCTACATCAAAAACTTATTTTCATAGTTCAACTAAATACAAACATCTCTACAAGTCTTTACTGAGAGTCTGTAGTAAATATTGAAGTGATGTCGATGACGAACGACAAAATAAATCGGTGGCAATTATCAATGTGAATGTCAGTATGAATAATTGGAAATTCTTTTTCTGCAATCCAATTATATTACAACTAGGACGAAAGTATTTATATATCGATTCTCCAGATGACCAGATCCATAAACCAATAATTCGAATATCTTATATTCCAAGATATTATGTCACATTAAAGTTTTTAAACTTGAACGAAAATATTTTTTTACATAGGTGTGTATTTCTAGATTTCGAAAAATGTATAATATATTAGATGCTGCATCAGGATCGTGAGAAAGACTTTTCTTTCGATAAAAATAAGTATTGTTTTTGATTAGCCCTGGAGCACTCTTCAAAGAATTGATCTCTCAATTCTTTCTGTAAATTTTCGAGTGTCCTGTAAAAGGCAGGTATTAAAAAAAATACATCATTACGGAGTACCTACACTGAGAAAAATACTAACGAAATTTCACAACAAATCATTGGTACGCACTATCAGATTAGGACCAGAGATAGTACAAACAATTCATGAGTACAAATCTATAATATAACTTTTCGCAAACAAATTGTTGGTAAATTTACCAACGACTTGTTTGCGATAGGCAAATATTATAGATTCGTACTAATGAATCGTTTGTACTATTTATTTTGAGTATTTTTCTCAATGTATGTCACCCATTCTGAATGTCTTACTTTTTTAGTTAGCACGTTGCGGTCATTTGCATTTTTATTACATACAGTTGGTCTGCTGGCTACCTCACTCGTGGTTTACGCTGTGATGGTATAGATATATAGACCCCTCTTTTTTTTTAGATGTGTGTTCGTTCACATCTTTTGGGAGAAGACAAAATGAAGTGTACACCTTATCAAAGTAAACAACTAAACGCCTTCGCCAAGTTTTTTTTCTGGATTTTCATGGTTTAATGCTTGTTAATTTTTGTAATTTGAATACTCCTTATCGAATTGATTAGTGCGCAATCAAGGAGGACTTCTTCGAATCGTCGAATTAATAATACGCAAATTAAGGCTATTGTGTAGGTGTAATGAGCGTGGAGCGGTACATATTGTACTGTATGTTATAATGTTATTGACACCGCAGTGATTTGGCAGTAGCTCTATTCTTAGTTTCTCATTTTCCCAGAAATGTTTCTATTTAATTAGTCTACGTAGGCCGTTTCTCAGATCTTCAGTGTTTACTAATTTGTCTCTTGTTTACTGAGGTTTACCGAGCATTTACTTCATATCGTATTCAATGTAAAACCCACTTAGAATAATTTACTGTTTACATTGATTTATTTAGTTGTTTCTCTAGAAGTTGTATAAATACGACGTGTCTGGCAATTTTTCTGTCTGTTTTTATTTTCGTATTTGTTTATATTTCGCTAATGGTTTTCAGAAATTCCATCTCCAATATTGACTTTTTATTTACATCCAAAAATATGGCAAAATAAATAAAATTGAAATATACCAGATTTTTTTTAATAGTTGTTACATCTCACAATTTTTATAATAATCTTTTTTATTCTTTTGTTTCAGATTCTTTTGTCAACAGTCAAGAATGGACTATGTCAAGAACAGTACCAGACCTAAGGCTGGGCATCGTGGGCTCTCTCTCCAGCGGCAAGTCGGCCCTGGTCCACCGATACCTCACCGGGGCCTACATGCAAGAGGAGAGTCCGGAAGGCGGAAGGTTCAAGAAAGAGGTGATGGTGGATGGACAGAGTTACCTGCTTCTCATCAGGGACGAAGGCGGACCTCCTGAGATGCAGGTAAATATATATTAAATTTAATAAATAAATAGATTTCAATGTGATTTGTTTTTATTGTGGTCTTACTTCTAGTATATCAGAATACGGAGTGTTCTCAACTGCTTGAACTGAAGACTTCTTTTTATGAAGCGATTTTCTTTACACGCTTTGCTGGTTAGGTAGAGTTAAGCGGAATGGCTACTAACGTTATCCTATCAGGTTTTTGTGATTTTTTTCACAATCATATAAGGCTTTATTTAAGTCACATTTATGCAAAACCTGCATTTATAGTCTGTATTGGAAAGTATAATACATAAAATAACTATGATACAAATCCGAAATATACACATTAAACGAAATAGTATTTTAACCAAAATAAAAATATTTTTTTGTATGTCTTTTATTCCTTTATGCACTCCTGTCAAGAATGATGATGTGGCTGTAGCTTACTATGCTTTATTACCCTTCCACGTGACTGAAGAACGTGTCGTTGTATTTTTTTAATTGCTGTGGGGGAGAGTCGAGATGACAGACGGAGAAGAGAGAGACAGGGGTGTTTCTGAATACATATACATAATATTAACAATGTCCCTGCCCTTTACTCCTCAAACCTCTCATCAACGATGCAAAGTGCCCACTCTGCACTCCTCATAACACCACGCATTCTGTTGTACTGCAAAATCCAGACAATATGCACACGCGTGCATACAGTATTAGCCTGCTGCCACGCACAAATGTACCAAACCTTACGCTCTTCATGAATTCCTGTTATTAAACCTCACATGTGATTTTGCAAAGGTGCGGTTTTTTTCTACTTTCAATAATGAATTTCCATAAATATTTCATTAAGATTGTAATCAAAAGTCACTTGCACGAGTGTTCAAGTCTACAAATCATTTTATATAATTATATTTTTAATCAAAAGTAGTGAAATGAATACTAAAATTCACCCGATATTCTTAAATATCGGGTATTGGGTACCAGGCTGCCGAGTAATTTTCAGTACCTACTAAATATTTGAAAACTTTAGTCAAAAATATAGTCAATTGTATGTTTTTTTTTCCAAGTTAACCTGCAAAGTTACGTACAAAAAAAACGATTGTATGTAGTGTGTTTTGAATCTTTTCATTCAAAATATTTTCCAATCCTGCCACATGTTATACTGTGTCGTAACCCTTTTCCCCTCAAAATCTCCTTGTCTATCATAGATCCTGTTCACAATGAACTCGCCTCCCACTAGCGTCGTCAGTCGTGAGGGTGTTTAGGGTGCACTGATTTTTAACCCCTCTGTATTATTATTACACATTTCTATTATTATTCGATTGTGAATCTCGTCGCTATGAAATTGAATTTATTGTTCATGTATTATTATGAATCTTTAATCCAACACTCGTGCCTATTTCAATTATTCAGTTCGTACATTCGAGTAGTTGAGCATAATATTATTTCATTTATATTCCAAGTCGTCGAAATTGTTGAATGAAATATTTCAAAATGAGATTAATTTTAAAATAGAAATCAATCTTTTCGCTTCAGTGTCAAATTGATATATTTCATGATGATAAAGAAAGTACTTATTTTGAAGTAATTATTATATTAAATTGGAATCAATTGTGCTATGTTCTAACTGTGGAGAGTAATGGAACTACTATTCAAAGTAGTCTTGACTTTTTTTTATTGCTTTCTTTATTAACTGACTTATGTATTTTCCATCTTTTCTGATGATCTGTCATTTCCTTCAAAATTTGATGACAAAGTGATTTGTGTAATAATTTATTATTTATTTCAAATATATCATTACAAGATAGTGCACACAATATCATATTACATTCATTTTTACTTGAATCAATTATATTTTTTAATGTCTAAATACTAAATATTAAACTATATTGTTGTATTCATATGTAACAACATGACCAACTGTTTATCTCAATCTTTCCCTAGATAAAAGTCGCATTATAAAGAATCCTATTTTTAAGAACATATTGTTTATTCTAAGACATTTGGGGTGTAGTAAAATTTGTATGACAATGTCTTTATAAGTCAAAACCATGCTACTGTACCTATTATTAAATATGTATAGTAAAACTAAAACAGTTTGTGTTTATTTCCATAAATTAATATAGATTATTACAAAGTAAACCTCAAATCTATTAATTTAAAATACCCTTAATAAAATCTTCAACTATTTCTAAAAAAAAAATATTATATGCAGTGCGCAAATTAGTTGTAAACATGTTTAAATATGCGCACGATGACATTGACCCAATCACTCTTATTCATTGATCATCATTGTATCACTATCACCATTACACCGTGGGATCTATTGTGGTATTATTTTGTTTGTATGACTTAATTAAAACGCTACAATAGATTTTTATAAAAAAATATAATTAGGTACTCATCTTAAGAACAACAATACTAAATAATTTATTTATACATTGTCATAATTATTTTACACGTGATATTATATTCTGTGCTATAGTAATATCTGGAATGAAAGTCAATTATAAAGTACCTATTGTATTTTTTGTTCGTTATAATTATAAATTTGCTATTATTTAACATGATAACGCTAATGTGTTCGTTATTATACATATTCAGATGTTTAGCGGTGTTTATTAATTAAACATAAATTGTAATTAATTTTCTTATAGTCTGTACCTAAATATAATTCTACTCAATTAGTAATTGTGTGCACTGGTCATTTTCTTTTTTATCTCTTTTTGATTTAATATAATTATACATTAGGCATTTGGTCTATACTTAATATTGATAAGTAATCATAAGTTGTGCAATCTTGTTCGAATTTTTTTTTTTTAATTAAATCTTGAAAATTATACCATAGCGGCATATCCCACAAGTAGAGTAACTAGCAGACTAGCCGTACCTATGCAATAAACATACAAGCTGTCCTCTCCGTGCAAACCATAAATTAAGACATTTAGGATGGGTGACAAACGTCGTTGCTAAATTTCAGATGAAAATTATCTTTAATTTTTCGAACGCCTGTCTATTACAAGACGCTTGAAAACTTACAGATAAGAGTGGGAATCCAATTCTTTGCCGTGTGCTCCACGGAACTAAAGAAAAAGACAAAACAGTTTTAATTCAGTTGGTAGAAATTTGAATTTCTGAATTCTGGAGTTAAAGTAATTTGCTCCATTCAGAATTTATATTGTTTTTGCGTGTTTTGCCTCATCGCTGAATAGAAGTGATTTTTGTATCATGGAAATAATATAGATTTGATATCAAAACATGCATTTAAAATTTAGATTGAAAAAATATTACAAATTAGATTATTCATCATAAAATGTAAAACAAACATTAAATAATGTTATTTGCGCCAAGTTTTTTTTGAAGTAAACCCCAAATAGTTAATTGAGGCCTCCGTGTTTATACAATTCATCTTATATGTATGATTAATCATACCAATCTGTTTTGAATACCTATAATTACGATAACATACGAAATTTTGGCGAAACAGTTTGTGATAAACAAATCGGCAGACGTGCCCCACATATCTGGTTTTCATTAATTTCGTGTAAATATTTCTATTGCGCATTTCGTACTTGCGTTCGAAATGATGTAACGTAAAATGACCAAAATATGGAAATTACTTAAATGATTTTGAATATAGTGTCTTCTGAGAAATTCAGTAAATAATATTATTTAATTATTGAGCTATTTTACTTTCTCTGAATGCCAGTTTTTCCACAATAATAGTGTCTACAATAATCTTTAATCCATATAAGTAATATCTATTATTTCTCAGAATACGCAGCACCATTATATTTAATTTCTGTTTAAGTTGTATACTTTGCATGTTTCAAATAAAATTAAATAAAATTTGGTCATAAATATTTGTTTTAAAAAAAAAACGAGTTTGTATCTCAAAACTGTTTAATTCAAATTGTCTAGTTTTTTGTTGTTGTTTCACTCTAAATTCTGTATCTATCACATCGCGAAACTTTTTATTAAACTTCACATGTCCATTACTTGCATTGTGATATTTTTTTGTTCTTGAAATTAAGGCGTTCTTGATATATGAATATGATGCTCTGCATCTTCTTGTAGTTAAATGTCACAGTACTTTTATTAAAATAATTCGGTAATATATATTATTATCAGATGATTTGAGTCAAACATAAAATTAACTTTTTCAGTAATAATAAAATATGTAATGGATATTTTCGTCGTAAATTGTTCCAGTACCTTACTTGACAATATCAGTAATATCTAAATGGACTACCAGGATTGGGCTGGAATTGGAATATTTCATATATAATAACTAAGGATTACATCAGAGAGAGAGAAAGATAACATAAAATCTTGTAAAAATATTGATATTGAAATTACCATATCACTATTGACATAACCACCGCCGAATGTCGACAAGCGTTTTTGCTCCCTATTTTATTTTATTTTTCGTAAGCCAAACATCTTAATCTCACCCCTCTAGTTTCTATTAAGGTCTGAGAAGCTTTTTCATGCTGCACCCCTCGAAGTAGATATTATGTTTATGAAACATAGAAAGTGGAGTAAAGAAGACAATCACTAGGCTTTCATTCTACTTTTATTGTGGTCGTAAATGCAGAGCAGTTGCAAAAACACGTGAGCTTTAGTTTCATGCAGCTACAAGTTCATGAGATAAAAACTTTTCAATTTATCCGACTTGTATAATATTGCTTTATAAAACTATGCGTTTTATCATTTTTATTTTATTTTAAAACATGTTATTTTAGAGTACATTTTATTTAACCTTTCATTTCGATATTGAACTTTCAATGCTTTTACGAGAGTAACTAAACCACATTCATTTACTTTAATGATAAAAGCTTTTTGATATTGCAAATAAAAATATATTCGTTTAGTATAACAGATTTATTTGTAAAAGCAAATTAAACTGTTAATAAAGAGATCAAATATTTAAATAAAATTTCAACATTTTCAAATACAGAATATTATTATTATTATTTTGTATCGTGGCGTTTCTATTCTACATTTCTTAGTCGTTCTTTACAACTGTCGTATAGAATATAGGTATATTAATGTGTGCACCGATATCCTTCACAAAGCTCTCAAAATCTCTCTTGTTTCAACCTCACAGAGCTTATATATAGTCCCTAAATCCCGTCCGGGATTGAAGCTTTCTTTGCACTTTTATCGTCCCACTGACCCTCTTCACTCGTAAAGACGATTTGAGTAAAACCTTTCCTTACCTGAAACATCAAATTGAAAGGAGCTTTTTTCAAAGTGGGTCTTAAGTAAAAGGAACCAAGTAGAGTTGAGTGTTTTGACGAATATATTTTTATTTTATTATAGACTGCTGCAAGTATCAATATTTTAATGCTAAATCACTACACACGCATTGGGTTGAATGCCAAAAAATTCTTTGATTATTTTTCGTACTTATTTCTTTTACAAAACTTTTCAACAAGCTTTCCATTTTAAGAACATTACTAGTAATTTATTATTTGACATATGATAAATATTCATAAGAATTCCATAATTATATTGAAATATAAAAGTATTCGTTCAAAATTTTAATGACGTCATCTAGACTTTCATCTCGACAGTTTTGTTTTAAGTCTCCATCAATATCTTAAAACCTTTTATTTCCCTCTTACATATTGATTTTTGACCGATAAAACATTTGACATAAGATTATGTTGACCATGTTTTATTTTGTATTTTAATAGTACCTACCTGCATTTTCACGCAAGGTGTCTTAACATGGGGGATACAACTAAAAGCTATGTGTATGTAAAAGTATCTAAAACATCCTTTCTGCACTATAGAATAAGGATAACGACGAGGATTTATTTTGTCCTTCATGGCTGAATTCACAATCTCTCTCTATTATTTGTATTTAATTCAAATGAAAATATATTTCGTATTTACTTTCATATCATGATACTTAAAAAAAAATCTCAAAAATATGTTATCATAATAACGGACTAGAATATTTATAACTCCATAGAGTTGTCTGCATTAGCATAGGCATACTACATTTGTCATAATAATTCTTATATTTTTAGCATAAGTAAAAAGAAAAATGCTATATTTTCTACAAACTTCTGATATTGTGTGCATTATTTTTTTCATATAACATTATATAGTATATATTGTTAAAAGGCTTTGCGTGTTTTTTCTATTATTCTTATTAATATTAATAACAATGCGAATACGTAGCAAAGTCGTCCCTTTATCATGGAATAAACTCAGTAGGTACTTTCAAGGCGTCCCCTTTTACATATGTACGTACTAATAATATGAAAGTGGCGCCACGACGTCGAACGAGCGACCGACGCCTGGGTGGTTGCCTAACCAAACCACCACAAAGCGGAGCCTATAATAGTAATAGTGCAGGCGGCAATGCATTAACGGAGGTTTATTTAAACTCTACATTTTGTTTTTGCTTTTTTTATATTATATCGATTTTGTTACTGATGCCTAATGCTTATTTTTTTTTCCATTAAAAGTAATGTGTACTAATAATGGGTTTACTATTTAGATGTTTGCCCTGTAAACAACCTATACTAAGTGGATAATATCGGTTCGATTATTTGTTTAGTGTTTATTTACTTTTTACCTATATAAGCTAATAGTAAAATACATTTTATTTTATTCATCATCTTCATTTAATTAATGATCAATAAATACCTACCTTTTGATTAGACATACCTGTAAGTCTTTGATAATCTAGAAATATTTCAGAATCATACGTATTCTACTTGTATCGATCATCGACGGAAGAAAAACGAATATTCAAGTTTTTCTTCTTCTTCAAGTGCCCTGTCGGGTCCCCCCAACGTTGGCGATCACCTCGGCGAACTTGTCCCTGTCCTGCGCTGCTCGGAACAGCTCTTCCACACTTCGGATGCCGGTCCACTCCCTTATGTTTCGCAGCCAGGACATCTGTCTCCTACCGGGACCTCGGCGTCCCTCAATTTTCCCCTTCAATATCAGTTGGAGAAGGTGGTATTTTTCTCCACGCAGAATATGACCCAGATGTGAAACCTTCCGAACCTTGACGATTGATAACAGCTCCCTGTCAACTCTAGCTCGCCTCAGGACTTCGGTATTGGTAACCATGTCGGTCCAGGGAATTCTGAGCATACGGCGATGGAGCCACATTTCAAATGCTTCCAGTCTGTTCATTGTATTGACTTTTAAGGTCCATGTTTCACATCCATACAATTCAAGTTTTTAAAGTTGCTAATCCATTTTTGTAGGTAATGCCATAAAGGTATGAATGAATTCCTTATACTTTGGTATATTTATTATTTTACGAATGAATGAATGTTGCATATGGTTGACGAGTATAATGTCGAAATTTTCAGAAAAATTACAAAAACTCTTTTCATATATTCCAGCTGTCGTCATTTCGTTCTGCATAATATTATGTATTATCTTCACTGCATATTGGTTATCTGTATATTCTACATAGAACCGTGTGCATATTGTGTGCTCGTAGCATCGTAGCCGGTATCAAATTATTTGTCGTAGCAGTATCGTAGAGTTCCCTTTCCACCCTTCTTATCAAATATTACAAAGCGCTACGTCTAGTACATATTGTCACATTCTGTATAGTGTGTGTGTGTACATTGTGAGGGTGGTAAAAAATATCACTCTTGTCTTCCTCTGTATCAAGGCACCCTTGAATTCTTTATTAACATTGAGTGTTACGTATATATTATATATGTATGTAATGTCAACATGGATTTGTGGTATCGTGTTTGATTTGTGTCGTAAAAAAGTGAGATTTGTATATACATATGGTTTCTTTTTATTTCTATAACGTTCGCAATGTTTTTCTATGTGAAAACTTCATACAATGGTTTAATTGAAAAAAAAGCAGTTGATGATTTTCCGGAAAAAAAATGTTTGTTTTGTTTCTTTGTAGTTTTTTTTTTATTGTTCGTCTGAACGGAAATAGTTTCTTAATATGTAGTTTAGTCTGGGTTTATTAATTCTACTTTTATAACATATTTTGGTGAGCCTAGTTAACGAAATTGGAATTACTAAATTTTGTTGTCGTGGTGCTTAATATATTAGGTTATTCATTAGTGCAAAGCTTCCTTGTATTATGTAATGAAAAATATTACCTTAAATTAAATGTTCTTCTATTTGATGATTAAGATACTATGATACTGGAAGAGAATGTTTCAGGTATAATATTATTAATTATTTTCTCGGAAGGTAAATGGAAAAGCTTTAAGGTATTTATGAAATTTAATTATTTAGTCATTACGCGGCTTTCAGAGACTCTGCGTTAATTCTGAAAAGTAGTAAGTTCAGTAATAATTAATGTTCCTTCATTTATCAGAGCAAGCTACCGGTGATGACATACCTACCTATGTAAATTATCTATATAACCGTAGCTTATGAAGCTAATTTCGTTTTGATACAATTTCGCTTGCTTTAATAGTTTTATTTACACGACGTCCCGCAAAACGAAACATTAAAATATCAATTCTAAATTAGTTGCTCTGTCGGATGGACCATAGTTTTTTTTTAATTACCTTACAATAATTAAATTCAGAGTTGTATCATAAGTTGTTGGATCTACAAGATTAATTATCACCAAGAACTTTTTTTTTCAGTTTTTTTACCATCATTTGAAAAGCTTCGTGTCAAAAAACTCGAAACGTTAAGTAGATAATATGCATTCATTAATTCATTCATACCATCACGCCATTTCTCTCAAGTAAAATAGCCAGTGAACTGACCGTATGTAGAAAAACAGGCAAGTCATCCTCTCCTTGAAAGTAAAAGTTACAGACATTGGGATGGGTGGCTATTTGATATCATAGTTTTTTTTCGTTGTATGTAAATTATATTCAAACTTGTATGTAATCGGTCAATGTTTGGAAAGAATAAGTTTTCGATCAGTGCTTGGACACTATACTATACCCTCGTGCCGTGTTTCAAGTGGGGTAGGCAGAGAGAACGGAACGCCAAATAGATCTATCCTTACACACTTCCTTCGCTTCCTCCACATTCATACAATATCTCTTGCATGCGCATCGGATCCTCTTACTCAACGCACGGCCGTCCTTGAGAATTTGATCCACGTGATCAAGCCACGTAGTTTTTGGACGTAGCGCTTAGATAGTATTTTACGTTTCAAGTTGGGTGCATATATACCGACAATATCCGGTAGCGACTTTTTGAAATACCTGAAAGTAATTATTGCTACCGAAATTGTATTAACTTTTAATCTTCAACTTCACATCTGTTTGTGGTCCATGTAACTTTGTTATGTTATATCTTTATTACAACTTTGTTTCACAGTAGCTAACAGTTAACAGTATATAATATCATTTACTGAACTCGCGTTGTAATAATATTGTTGATAACAGATCCCTACTGCACTATACTCGTATGTAGTTGATACTTTGTATACTACGAATCTTGAGCTTCAGCATGCTATCTCCTCATGTTCTGTGTGTCTAAGTTTTCCCATTAGGAGTGGTGATGGTTTTACGTTCACTCTACAGAAAGCTATTTACTGCGAATTCTCCCTGAACGTTGCTGTATCGTTGCATTTAACAATGTGACTTTTATAAGCCGATGTTTATGAAATAGCAATCGTTATAAAAAATAACAACCAAAAAATTTGTTCTTCTTTTTACTCCCTTAAAGGTTACTTTAATATAAGTAAGTTTTCTTAACGTTCCATATTGTGATTACAAAAACGTAATCTAATCTCTTATCTTATCCTAGTCTCTTTTCCTATCCATTCTTCTTTCTTGTATCTTCTCTCTTCCTTCCTTGGGTCAAAAAGAGAGGACTAACTAGGTTGGCTCCAGAAAAGGTAGGTCGACGAGTAGAGATTTGGATATGGCTTATGTTCAGCAGTCGAGATACGACTGAAAAAGGAAAAAAAACCATTCAGGACATATATTGTATAGTAGCTTAACTGTCTATATACGACGTCAATAATAAACAAACTGTCTTGTTTATTATCTGCTTAATGAGGATGACTTGCATTTTTATTGCATGCAATTAGTCCGGTGGCTGCCACATTTGTTGTAGGATATAGCATTTTTTTTATTTATTTATTTACCTATCACTTATACATGGCGTGAGCCTTTTACACGTTAAACATATTATAACAAATTTAAAAAAAAAGAAACAATTTGACAGACAATAATAATAAAAATGATAAAAAATGAATTGGTACAAATTTATAAAAATAAACATTAAGATGCAACAAAAATAGTAGTAATTTGAACAAAACAACAATAGTAATAGAATAAAACAATTAGATCAATTTATACAAAGAATGGACAAAATTTGATGAATACAAACAATAAAAGACAAAATGTCATATACAAATCAAACAAACAAAATCTCAATGTCATGATGATATTAATGAATGAACAGCACTATAATAGTCCACTTAATTTTTAGAAATGTTTAATCAACATGTTATACAGTCAATGAAAGCCATTTTATATAATTATATATTTTATTCTATCAAGGATGTAACCATCTCTGTTGTTGTTAATTGGTGCAACCTCCGTGTGTACCATGTAGCATGTTAGTAAGTAACACGACCTTACACTGATAATCCGAGTATGTGCTACGATAAGTTGTATGGAGAGCTTTACTTCGACTTGTGATGATGGGAACTACGTACCATTATTCCACTCGTTAACTTCGCTCGTAGTTAATTTCTGCCGTGATGCATTCTGAAGCTTTTAACTAACACTAATAAGCAGCTGCTCTTATCAATTTGTACCATTACCAACTACATACATACCTACGAATAAACTACGTGCAATTAGATTCGTTAGTTGTTGATGTTAATTTATTTTCACTAACGGTTTCAAACACTTATTCGTTAATTATTATTCCGTGATTCATTTTTTAACGTATTGTTACCTAATGCCGATACGATTAGAGAATTTTTCTGTTATTTATTTTGCATGTTCACTACATTCAGCAGCGAGTGTTTTTAAATATAATATATTCTTTATTATTTCGTTCGCTTTATAACCTTAATTTTTTTGTAGAGTTATAAGACTAATTCTGTATCTAGGATTGTTTGAAATACTTTGTAAAAATATTTCTATGATTTATTCATATAGAGCAGTTTTACATTGTGATTTACGATGTTACAAACACCTATTTTATAGAACTTTAAGTAATAGTATTTTCGGGGAGACATTCCCTCGTGTAAAATAATTTAAAATTATTTCATAGTATTTATATTAAATATACATATTATCTAAGTCAGTGTTTGGAGTTATTTCGTTGTTTTACAATTATAAACTTTTCGATTAAACTCATAATAAATAAACAGCGCAAGTAGTTTAACTATACTATCACCCTCAAAACTCCGTGTTTTCATTTCATAAATCCTTATCCTGCCCTTGCTTTGTTCCTAGTACTTGTAATATTATTATTAGTTTTAGCTATTGTTGTAAGCGTCTCTCTTGTCTACACGCAAATCTATACAAAACTATGTACACAGTCTGTATTAAGTAATGCCTTGTGGAAACTCAAGGTTGGCGCCAAGGAACTTCCGGTGGTACATTTCCTTCCCCTTAACTGCAGTCGCACGTACCTATTAGAATCCAATACGGTAGTTTTCATATCATGAAATTATATGCATATACGACTAGTAAATGACGTATTCAACTAGTCGAAGATTAAGATTTTTGTTTTAACACATCTAGATTTCAAATCGCCACAGAAATTAGAAAAAAGTCTTCATACAATCTATTCGTTTGAAACTCAGTTTTTCACTCACAAACATATTATTGTGTATTTGGAAGACATTAGATGTCGAATGGTGTAAAGTATTGAGGCAGTCACAAAATATTTTTTCGAATACAGCATGCATTTACTTGCATTAATTATGATAAGTTTTCATAGCTAAAATACACAATGATTTGTGTATTTCAGCTACGAAATTGATATTTTCTCGCAAAGTCTTCTATAGTCGAACGACTGCAAAACGCTAAAATTTGTTTTGACTAAGGCTGCTGTAGAGACAACGATCTTGTTTATGTTATATTTTAAAATTTTCAATTATGGTTATGAAAAAACAGTAATATTTTTCCAGGTTCCAATGGCCTAAAAAACACTTTTTAATTTTATTATTATATTTAAGTATAAAGAATTTTGGAAATGAAATGACTTCACAAAATTGTTCAATTTTAGAGGCTTATCTTTTACAAATATCGCTCTCAGAAATACTTATCGGGAGGAAAAAAGGGGAAATTTTCGTAGTGTGCTAAAAGCTTAATTCAATAATATTATGCACTTGTCTTAGAGAGGGGAAAGAAGGGAATTACAGGAATCTTGCAGTTTTGTTATCTGTTGTAGTTCTGTCTTTTCCTTCGTATTTCTGCTTCCTGCTGTTATCTTCCTAGTTTATTATATCTCTCACTAATGGCTTAACAACAACAGTTATCCCCCCCCCCACCCTCTTTCCTACTGAAACAATTAATGGCATCTAGAACTTTATTATCGATGCACTAGGCGATAAATTTGTATTCTTATTTTTTGCAGCGTTCTCGTTAAGTGTTTTATTTTTTTTATTGTGCTTTCAGCCTATTGTAGTGTTTTCAACGAAGAGAAAAGAAAATTGCTTTGAAATAATTATCATTATTTTTTCTTCTTTTAACTTTCAACCAGTTTTATCGATCTATCTATACTAAATTTGAATTTTATGCGAGGCCATTCTTAATTTAAAAATATGATATGATATAAAAAATTATAGTGCCATCACGCGGACATCTCACTAAAGTGGCATTGCCAGTAGAGTAGGTAACTGCCATCAAATTATTCAGAATTGGTGGCACATCTCATCGCTGAAATCAAAATGTTAAAAATCTCAAAATATGTGATCATTTTATGTTCATTACCCATTTCCTTTTATTGTATAGATTTTCACGTACAATATCTCAGTTACATTGTATAAAAATAAAACCTTTGTTATTCAGCTCTCTGCATATTTTATAAGAAGAGGTAAGAAAAGAAATGAAGGTTGGAATTAATGCAGAATATTTTTTTTTTGTTCTTCTTTAATTAAATTTGTTTTTTCCTAGTACATAATTATGAAGGTACATCTTATTTAGGTCACCGACTCAATCATATTACGAGTATTTTATTTTCGTTTTTCCGACAGGTGTTTGAACAAAAACAATATAATATATTTTTTCATCGTGGGGTTCCGTTGCTTTCCTTATCCTCTTTACACGTAGGTACTACGTGATAAATGGAATAATATGATGAATCTTCTCTTACTAGAATAAAACAAAACGGGTTAATATGTTTTCAGTATAACGAATGAGTTTTTGTTTTGTAAGTTTTCGAGTGTCCTGTAAAAGGCAGGTGTTCGAAAAAAATAAGACATTATACATCTTAAATTCAGCGATGAGGTTTGCCACCCATCCTGAATGTCTTGATTTTATATTGGCACGAAGAGGACAGTTTGCATGTTTCTTACATGCAGCTGATCTGCTGGCTACCCCACTTGTGGGATATGCCGTGATGGTATAGTAGTAGTAGTAGTATAACGAATGAGCAACAAAATACGAAGAAAAAACTATACCAAGTAAATGTATATTTTATTTATTTATTCATCACCTGTACACGGCGTGAGCCCTTTACACGTTAAACATAATATAACTAAGTAAAAAACGATTTGACAGACAAAAATAATGAAATGTGAATTAGTACAAATTTATAAAAATAAACATAAAAATATAACAAAATTAGTAGTTACGTTGAACAAAACAAACTTAGTAATAGAATAAAACAATTAAATACTAAATTATATAGATAGAGATTGGATAAAATTGAGATTATGATGAATGTGAATAATAAAAGATAAAACGTCATATACAAATTAAAATACAAATTAGAACAAAATATCAATATAAAATAGTTAAAAATGAAAATTAGGGAAATTTATTAGATTATAAAAATATGTCAAAAAAATTTGTAATTTTTCCTTGAATACTGTGTATAATATTTTTAATTCATGTTTCGTTTTTATAATTGGTTTAAAATATGGACATAAACAAAATATTTTCACAAAATTACTCATCAAACATTTCTTCGCAAAATATAGCAGATAGGGAAAACTTCATTAAGTTAATAAAATCGAATGCTCTCTTTTAAATGAGATGAACCTAGATTTCTATATAATTTATACCCCCCAATACTCATTCAGCTGATGTAATTGCAGTGTAATTTTAATTTTAGTACTAAATTTCCACCTTCTTTTCCTTTTACACCCTTCAATACTCCATGCTCCTCTCAGGCGTGTTACTAGTCCCTTCCATTCAGAACGATTTGCGCCAATCGAATCACCCTTTTCGAGAATCACACATCGGATGATTTGACTTCTTGATTCAAAATATTGTAAATAGACTGTAGCAAAGGCTACATTTCTATGGTCCCAGATGTTCATCAACCTCGAATCCACGAGCCTGATCTGATAATGTAACAATTATCCAACTATCCAATAGTGACTCGTGGATTTCGCTTATCATTATCTAAAGGTCGATGCACACCTGGGACCATAGAAATGTAGCCCTTGCTACAAGACTAAGGACGTTTCTCTTGAATAAACGTATTGTTGAAAAAAACCTGACGTGGAAACAAAATTGATTTATCAGCTTCACGCTGTCTTCAATATTGATTGTTGTACATGTCGTATGATTACGAGTACCGATGATTGAATTAGACTTGTAAGCTCTTTACCATGACTACCAATGTTCCAAAACATTCAGAGCTTTAATACTAGATAGATATTTAAGTAATACTGGTTGTTATTTTATTGTATAACCAATATAAATATATAATGATACATAATATAAAGTTTCCAATACCTATTTCATTAATTATTAACAGGAATACACGGCCATGTCATATTAATAATGATGGTAGTCGTGGTTCTCAGAGTTTGATATTACATACGCATCCAATATTAATCGAACTACACTAGTGTAGGTTGTGTAAGCTACTGAAAGTTTCATCTTTATTTGAACAGTGACTAAGTCCCATCTACATTTTTAAATTGCATGTAATATTACTATAAACCTTAAAGAAAGAAATACAAAGAAGCATATCACGTATTTTGAAATCACAACAGCATCATGAAAGCAGTTAAAAATATTTATTTTTTGTTTTATAAAAGTTTCAGTACAGAAGACACTTTTTGGGTCCGTGTACAGATTAGAAGTAGTTTTTATTCATAATTTGTTTTTTTTGCGTACAATATGTACTTGTAAAAGTTTGAAACTTCGTTTGTATATATTAAACGTCATAAACATTCATGATTGGATCCAAATATTCCCGTGAGATGCCTTAAAATGAAGGAAGTAAGAAACTTTACACGTATCTACGTATTGTTAAATCTAAGTTGTGTTTTGGTAAGGATATTCGCAAAGACATTAAAAAATACTTCAACCTTTTTTCTTTGTTTTTCTGACCTCTTTTTCCTTGTTTCCAGTAACTTTGGGTAACTTAACAATATTGAAAAGTTTAGCTATAGTAAATAGAATAAAAAGGAATTATAAGTTTGCACATCATTCACAAAGGGTGAATAATTTACGTTAACTCAACTTACAACAGTGCAAATGGTAGAAAAAGTTTGGGCAAGTTTGTCTCTAAATATGTGTATTTCGCCAAACGATCCTTTGTCCAAATTTATCCTTCTTTACTGTTTCTACATATTTTTATTGACTTTTTTCTTTGATATAACAAGTTTTTTTGCTACATAGATGGAATGGGCGTATAATAATATGAAATTGCAACTATTAGGATAACATGTAATGGTTAGGGTTGATATCGATTTGGTTTTTGTGTCACTGAACCTAGAGCATCGTATGCACATGCTACTG
Organism: Athripsodes cinereus; assembly: GCA_947579605.1. Classification (NCBI taxonomy): domain Eukaryota; kingdom Metazoa; phylum Arthropoda; class Insecta; order Trichoptera; family Leptoceridae; genus Athripsodes; species Athripsodes cinereus. The sequence continues at coordinate 27,542,857 of OX388315.1, forward strand.
GTATCAATGTAAAGGCGCACTGTGCATCTACATAATATATATTATATTGAATAGACGTTCACCTACATGCGATACATCAAACATTCTGCATTTAGTACGTGAGTGGAAGTTGATTTAGCAGAGCTCATTTCTAACCATTTCATCCTGTATCAGGAATCTGAATATTGTTTACGTGTGGTGCACATTGCTGCAGTAGAAATAATAATAATATGCAGAGTGGCGGTAATAACACTACTTAGTACTAGAAATGCATGAAACTATGTTTGTTTTACATCGTGAAAATATTATAATGACCCTCAGCACTGCATGATCTCCTGGTAATTGTCACGTTTTTGTACTGAAATAACTCGAAATTAAGAAGAGGTGAATTTTGTATGGAAGTTTTGTGTTGTTCTATTATTATTCTATACACATCTAGCTAACTGAGTTTCTCACGGCTGCACGACCCGTGCATTTTTTATTTTGCATTATTTTGTGAAATTTGCATCTTTTGCGAATAGCAGACGTTTTCTGTTGGTTGTTTTCTTTGTTTATTAATTTAGCATTCTATTGAATTGTTTACTTAGCTGAGATACATACTAATTTTATTCTGAAGCCAATGCCATTATTTTACCTCGAATAACCTCGCTCTGTTTCTTTTTATGAATAATATTTTATAGTTTCAATAGCGCTGTACTATGAGCTTTAGATTAAAAGATCTTTGTTTGAATCTTTGATGGTCAGTTCCCAAAAATGTCTCAGTAGATTCGCTAAGCTTCAGCTCTCTCGTAAGCGCAATGTCTATGTAAGATGACATTGTTATACCTACTCGCTACATTTATTTTCAAGTAGAATTGAAAAGCCGTTTCGTCTGGTTATTGAACTTCGAATTCGTTCATTATATTCAGCACATTGGCCTGGCTGTTGCAACGGTCAACAAAAATACAAAATTCGTGTTTGAAAACTTATTCATTTTCGAATAAAATAATACCTTCAAATTGGTATAAATTTCCAGTAATAATATGTGTTTTTAAGACTTTTTTAGTATTTTTAATCCCAGAGTCTGTGATTATAAGGCTGCGTCGTTCAATATGAAGTTCCAACTATTTGTCCATCTTTTTAGTGCTTTTCTGAGTGTTTAAGAATAAGATTAGTTCAAACATTGATGCAGGTGTTCGAAAAAAATAAAAATAATTTATTTATTTATTTATTCATTTACATGGTACACAACACAACAGATGAAAGATCATACATCTTAAATTCAGCGATGTGGTTTGCCACTCATCCGAAATGTCTAATATAATAACTTTCTGTCGGCACGGAGAGGACAGCTTGTATGTTTATTATATGAAGCTGGTCTACTGGCTACCTTCATCGTGTAATATGCCGTGATGGTATAGTAATAGAAGAAAAATTAGCTTTGGTTTGTCATTTTGAAAATGGCTGTTATTATTACATTGTAAACCTATAGCATTGTAAATAGGTTTACAATGTACTATTTTACTTAGAAGTTTTAATAAAGAGATTATTTATTAAGCTATTACGTACAAAGGTATAGGTTACCCTAATTCGCTGTTTCAAAATGACGTAATAACAATATTTCTCCTGCTTTTAATCCAGTCCAGTCACTCAATCTCAACGGCAACTTGTTCCATTCACCCAGATTTCCCCTCATCCTAATACATAGTAAATCCTCAGTAATTGCTTTGGAAGAAGTGCTGTTCTGCTATTCAGGTATGTCGCCTGTACCAATATTACTACACTTTGTCCAAATAGTCATTGTAGGTAGTTTACCAGGTATAAAGGTATCTGTAAACGATTCGATAAGTTTGATACGAGAAAAGTTAGCCACAGTTCCGACAATCGACGGATTGGTTACAATTGCTAATTTTAGTGCTGTTTTAATGTCAACCTCGTCTTTTTCTTCCGTTTCCCTCTTCATCTTGACCGTACTAGTTTAAATGTTTTCAAAATGTATATACTTCATAAGGAATCACTAGATATTCATACCAAAGAAATTGTTAGCGAATTGTTAATGCCCTGACGTCAGCTGTACAGTATTCCACGATATTCGGAATCGGTGGTAATTTATTTCGGATAATTGTAAATGTTTGATGGATTTAATTTATTTACTTATTCATTCTTTACTGTACATTGATCACAATATATACAATTTTATAGAAAAATGCATTTAAATAAGATATTATTATCTTTCTAATTTTATGTGAGTTACACTGTGGAAATTCATTTTATAAAATAAAAATAGTGACACTGTTTTATTTTGTATTCAGTCTACAAAAAGCACGTAACTACTGAAGATGGGTGTAAGCCCGAAAACGTTTTAGTTATTTCTTGTATTGACTAAAGTGGAATTAAACAAAGTTTGTTATTTTTATTTTATATTATTATCAATATACAGAGAGCGTGTTTATATCGCAAAGGCGCGATCTCATCCAACTAACGCATTTATTTTACATTTTCTAACTATTTAACTAAATTTACGAATTAGTATTCTTACATCTATAAAATTTATTTATTTATACCAATATGGTACACAACAGATGAAAGACATATAAAATACAGACTGTAAGCGATAATAGTATGGTACCAACAGTTCTACATACAAAGAGGGCACACTTCAGCTTTAACATACAAAACATCTTGATATCACAAGGAAACATTTTAAAAATACGTAATGCCTCGATTTATATTAGAACAAAATTCAGCAATCGAAATCCTTTCAAAAGTGGATTGTTTGACAAGTCCGTCAATAATTATCATTTGTCAATTTACTTGATCGTATCAGGGTACTTTTTTTGCAGCGAAATAGCCTCATCACACTCTCACCCCGGAGCTTCGCGCACTTTCCTTTCATCCCAGCCACCCCCGAACCACCCTGCACTAGCTGTATAGCGTTATACCACCCTGCTGTAGTTCCATCCCCACAACATCCTTCAGTATACATTCGCTTTTCTCTCGTAACGCTCGCTTTTGTCGTCAAGCTCTTTGCAGGGTATTGCCGCGGTGCATCTGTTGAAAAATAGACAATTCTATTTTTTTTTTGAACGTCAAAGTTTTTTGATTAAACATTGCACCTCTGTTTTGATAATATTTTTTCAGCATTATAGTGACTTTTTAATTGATTGTTTCGACTTGATCCAGTTTTGTGTTTTTTTTTTTATATTTGGTATGCTTCAAAAGTTTTGTGAGTGCATTTAATTGGAATACATTTTTGACTCATTTGTTTAATGTGACATTATTCAGTGGCGCAGCACCATTTGAGGGGTAATTTTTTATTATTATTTTTTTGCAAAACTTTAATGAAATTGGTAACTTAAATGAAGTTGCAAGCAAGATACAAACGTGATATTTTCATTTCAACATTTTGTATTTCTATTTGCTTCTATTCTCAAGGACGCTAAGGAAGTATTTAAGGATAGAGTATTATGATGGTCCGTATTATCTCTGCCTACCTCACTTGGGACTCGACTTGAGGGTATAGATATATAGATATTTTTACTTTATCTTCCCATTTTTTTTACTTTTTATATGTTAAGATGTATATAGCAACTCTTTATACGAATATATTATCTGTATTGAATATTGTTTGACGAAATGCTAACAGAGCCCTTTACACTCTGCTTAGCAATGATATTGTGTTTTGATCTATGATTCTGTATTTTTTTTTTTTGTATAGGTATATATATATATATAATCTATTGTATGATCCTGTCTTCTGTAAATTGACGAGTCCAAGTACCAAAAACTTTGGTCTAAGGACGATAAACAACAATAACAAAAAAAAAAAAATCCTATCACATTAATAAATGTTAGGTAGTACTTTCATCTCATTTTATTTTTGTCGTTTTTGGTTGGAAGTTCTTTATTGCAGTTTCCATGAATTATTAAAATATTTAATAAAGTAGAGTCTTATGGTACTCTATGGTTATGTCGTCAAGTTATTTATGGTTTCGGAACATATAAAACAAAGTTAAGTTGAGGTGGGTAAAAATACAACTGTCAAATGCAGATGGTGTAATTTGTGAATTTTGACCCTCGTGCTTGCAATATTTTGAAGAAGTACAAAGAAATAATTAATTGTCTATTTTTTCAATATACTTTTCTTTATTATTATGAATATTACGTTTTATTATTTACATCTTTTTCTTTTTATTTTGCGGTAATTGACAATCCAACAATAACCATATAATTTTAAATACTTTCTCATAAAAAATAAATAAACCGTAATGGTTTTGAAAATTGAAAAATATTATTGCGATCTCATATATACCTATCTACAGACATCCAGACAATGGCTTTGTAAGTCAAAACCAGGTGATTTGATTAATAAAAAATAGTAAGACTTAAACCATTTGTGTTTCTTTACATAAATTTATATGGAGTTTTACAAACTAAACGTCAACTCTATCGATAGACTCATCTTGACTAAGAATATAATAATTAAAAAAACTTTATTGCGCAACATAGAGCAACTACAGAATTATTAAATAAATGTTATTGTGCAATGGGCGAGTACATCGCAGAAGCGATATATATTTCAGCTAACCCGAATATCAACAAATCGTGCGAATGTTTTAAAAGGAAAATGCACCTTATACAATTTATTACAGAGTATGTATTACCTTAAATCTGCTCTGCCGATTACACAAGCTAGAAGGAATAGATTTGAAGGTACGGTACATTTATATGGTGATATAAAATAATATGGCTTACTCTCCCTTCCTCTCAGCCATGTTTTCGGTATTCTTTGTGTTCAACGAGATAACAATATGTTTCCAGATCAGTGACTCTAATTTGAATTTACCGATTAGGTATACAGTTATTTTTAACACCTGTTACGCCAATGGACAACAGGTTCCCTACGATTTTCATGAATTAAATTAACCCCATTCAAGGTAGCACCAATATATTGGAAAACTCAATGTATATATGAATTAAAAATGTAAATTAAAGCTAGAATATACTGTATTACCTAAACTATGAGGAAAAATAGTTTCTAGTTTGAATTTAATATTTTTGTGTTAGCGTTGTAAAACAACATTTTGAATAATTTAAAGTATAAAAAGTTCCGAGATAGAGTGAAGAATGAGGATATCAGGAGAATGAGTGGATGCGAAAGGAGTGTTGTAAAGAGAATGCGTGCAAATAAGTTGCGATGGTTTGGACATGTAGGGGGAATGCAAGATGTGGGTGTATTTATCTGAAAGAGGGGGTGTGAGAAGGCTAAAAACTAAAATGTTTAGGATTTTAGTTTTATACTTAGATTTGATGATGCCAATTCATTAATGAAAGCGTTTGGCGTGTTTGTGGTAAGCAAACGTTGTTTGCACTTTTCTATTTTCAAATAAAAATAATATTCTAAAAACACTGTTAATTTCTACGTTATGAGTATAATTATTCAAGTGAGATAACATAAATATTAATTTTCATAAAGCTACAACAGCCAGCATGTAAAAAAAAACTTTTCTATTGTTCGGAAGATTATTCATCAACTTAATCGTTTACGTCGTACTTATAAAGAAATCGAACCAATACGTCTTCATACTGAAACAGGTTTATCAGATTATTCCGACGTTGTATCTTAATGGGACATTAGTCCTCTCTGCCTTTGTGAGACAAAATAAGGAACCTTTTTCCTCGTTCGGAAAATTTGTCTTTAATATGCCGATTTTCTTGATCTATTTTTAGTGCACTGCTGCGTGCGGCGAATAATATCCTTGTACTTCCTTTGTTATCAACATTGTATACCTAAAATAAGTATATCCATTTCAGAAGAATACCCACGTTATCGGTGTATGCAAATTCGGAAACACCATCGATTCTGTAACAGGGAAAACCCAAAAGTAGGGTAGTAGAATGCGGAGGGTAGAATAAGGATCAAGTCTCATGGGAGTTCCCTCAGTTTCCATCCCCCATCACGTCACTATGTTGGAGGGATGAAGGAAAGTCGACGGAGAGGATACGATAGGGATAAGAAGACGGCGAGACGTTGTATGTGACTCAGGCTCTTATCATCAGGTGGCGTGACCGGGTCACGTCGCGTCGGCTACATTAGGAAACTTTTCCGTCTGATCTATTAGCCGATGTTTTCAACCCCATCCAGCTTTCTTTCTTATTCAATTTTGTTTTTCTCGCTGAATATATATTATGTACCTACTTAATGTCACTTTTCATAGATTTTTTTGTATTCTCTTCACTCATTTCATCTTATTTTATTGCCTATATCTATTTTTACATCTCTATGTCTAAAATGCATAGGTTTGCTTTTAGATTGACGTTAATACAGACATGAGTTTGACTTCTATAAGAAGATAAAATAATAAAAAGCGTTACAAATTGATGTTTCATGGATAGAAATTGGTAAAATGTGAAACATAAATATCCAACATGACTTCTCTATTAGAGTGCGTTGGATCCTAACCCAGTTGAACAAAATATTTTCGTGGCTATTAATTTCTATTAATTAGTCGTGGCCCATGTTGTTGGATGATAGCTGATCTTTGAAAAGATTAACATTTTTTCTGTACTTATATAATTTGTAGTTATTGTCTGTTTTGTGCTTGTAAATGAATAAAAAAATAAATACATACCCATTTTGAACTGAGCAATTTGAAAATATATTAGAAAATTTTGGCACACATTTCTCTGAATAAAATGTAGAGTAATATTGTCTCTATAATATATTCCAAAGAATAAAGTCAAGGGCGAATGAACAAATTAACAATGTTAATTGTTTCAATGTACATACATAATATATAAATTTCCATGGAAACCTTAAGAGAAAAAGCCAATTTCATATAAGATACATTACATTATTCTAAGGCGTATGTGTAGTATAAAATATAATCCTTGTGAATATGGATTATACATGTAGACATTGTGTAATACGTAGGTACTAGTAAGCTGAATTATTCTGAAGATTTAAGACAGCTTACATATGTTAATGTCACGATATGTCTATGTATATATTCTTATGTACATAGAAGTCCTTGGCAAGCCTTATACTTATCAGGCTGATGACGTTACTATATTAATTATTGTTAGGTTTAATACATATTTGTCTATGGTTTATTATTTGTTGTATGTATCTATGTTTCAATAAAGAGATCATCTATGTGAGTGAGGTTGACAGTAGGTGATACAAGCTTCAAAGTTGTGTTTGATTAATAATCCTTAGCTATCCTTTTAACAACAGAAATATTGACAGAGGCAAGACTCCCAACAATAATTTAGTGATAGGCTCATTGGGATACCGCAAATCCCTATCGCTACCGCTACTACTACTTATCATAGTTATCGTTTTTTAATGGATTCGCAATGTTTAAAAGAGGAGTATAAGGGGCGAATTACTAAGAAACAAGTTGTATAATTTATTATATTATTTTTAGATTTAATGTGATAGTGTAAGGGTCGTATGGAGCTTAATAATCACTGCGGTATTGAAATCTTTGATCAAATATTCATGAATATGTTCATAGAATTTATTATTTACAAAGACAATATTATAACGAGTATATCTTGAAGGCTAATTGAAACAATATAAAGTTTCTTTGTGAAGGGCATAAGCCATTAATATCAAATCAAATACTGGTGATTTTACGTTTCAAGATTTTAAGTTTTTAAGTATCCTGTAGAAGAGAGGTAGTGATCGAAAAATTAAAGGCAGTTTACTTCTTAAATTCAGGGATGACGTTTGCCACCCAAACTAAACTTCAACTAACTGCAACAATCTTTATAATTGTGCTTACACCATTATGCTCAACAGATGTTGAACATAATTATTTGAAACAGGAATCGTGCGATTGGTGAAGGTACCATGAGTAAAGTGCACATAAACCAGCCTGAGCTGATTCATAAGTATCGGAATACTTTTCCTGTTTTCTATTAGAGGGAGGTTCGCACAATCTCTTGATTGTGTAGATGAGGTGTCTGTTATGTAATATTCTTAATATCTTAATTCACGCAGATGCGAAAAATTCGGTAAAATGCGAAGTCTATAGAAATAACAACTATTATAATTATAAGATTTCGTAGGTTCGATGGTTAGATCCTGAAATATTCATCATTTACACTGAGAATTGAGTTCAATGAACGAGAACATGAGACTTTGTAAGTATTTCATGAATAATTAGTTTGTAGATCCTTCTGAAAACTTTTCATAATTTATTTTATATATTTAGACGGTCGGAAATTCGTCTTTCCCTTTTAATTTCTTCTGCCTAGAACTAATTGACACCACGTTTGTGAGTTTGAAAATATATTAATACTATGTCCAACTGCAAATCTTTTCATTACCTGCAGAATCCTTCTAAGCGAATACCAAAACCGCACGTTTAAAATGCCAGTATTTTTTTTCCTACCTACGTACTCATCTATATTTATATTTGACGTCATTTGCGTAGTGAGGGTGCTCTGAACTACCCCGTACGGGTCACTGAGCGCTGTTCATTCCAGCTTATCAAAATACATAGTCGAGCTATAAGGCGATATGCCGAATTAATGACATCAGCATGGCACACAGCATCATGATATTGTGTCGTTGCTAATATTATAAGCGTAGGTATATACATATTATTATTAATAATAATGTACCCGCTACTATATTATTTTGTATGGAGAAGAACCTCCCTCAGCCGTGATTCGAGCGACAGGTAGTTTTGTGGAATTCACAAGAAATAAATATTCTCTACTTCGAGAAATTTCTCGGTAAATTTCTCGAAGTAGAGAATATTTTTATTTTTTATTTAACAGTATAATAATAATAAACACTTTATTCAATCAATCAATAACAATGTACAAATGTTGAGACAATTTATCACCAATATAGCTACAATTAATTATGGAAACAAAAAAATGTTAGGTACCTACATAGAAAAAAGTGCTGACAACTGATAAAAAATCTTGATGGTTGACACCCCACATGCCCATATAAAAAAAAGTATATTTAAGTATAAAAAAAATTGCAGGTACTTACATGGAAAAAAGTGTTAATAACCTCTGATTTGGGCCTTAATCAGCCCCACAAATTTTTGGATCAATCAGGTTGGCTGCGAAGTATACTGGGCGAAAGTTAATAATACCACTAAGAAGAATTATGGAGAGAAATTTCTCTTCCATCAGAGGAGAAATTCTCGGAGAAATTTCTCGTACTCGAGAAATTTCTCTGGAGAATTTTCTCTTCTCACATCACTAGCGACAGGTAAGCGGACACCCACCCACACTTTTCCGAGTTCGTTCACGTGATCGTCATCTCAGTGAAGAACCCGCAGTGCAACGCACTCTAGTTAAGAGATGTTCGCCAAAGGCATTGTTGCGACGCTAATGCATTTTATACTTTATGGATTTGATAAAGAATTCATTTAAAAAAATGTAATCTTTTTTCATTATTGATTTAGAATCCTATCAAAACGTTCTCGCTTTATCTTGTAAAATTGTAATATGAATAAAATTTCGCTCAATTACATTTTAAAATAAAATGAGCAAATCCCGCCATAGAACGTAACTGTACGTAGGTACGCTATAGAACATGGGTGGCCAACCTTTTCAGCAGCCGGGCCAAATTTCAGAATGAGATTTCCTACCGGGCCGCACAACAATATACTCCATATATGGAATATTTGATAATTTTACTTCACCTAAAAATTTCTAACCCCCCCCCGTCGCTAAATTTTCAAAATGGTATAGGAATTTGATATGTTTCAAAACTCCTCGGTTTTTTTTTAGAATATTTTCTCAAAAAACCTCTTTCAAAAAAGTAATTGTTACCTGTACCGATTATTATTAAAAAAGAGTGCATATGCTTCGCGGGCCGCGGGTTGACCACCCTTGCTATAGAACGTAACTATGCGTTCGCGAAATGAGCATATTGGTTACTACGAAAGCGTTGAAGGATGTTTTTAGATCCAAATTTATCTTTAAGTTATAAAATAAAATGTTATCTTTATAACTTGATTAAATAAATAAATAAAAAAATCACAAATTTCAGTAGATCGTAATATTATTTTGGGGTACCTATAACACACTATTTTCAACTTGAAAGATTGCTATAAAGAACGTTATATTTTTATTAATGTGTACCTACGTCAAATACCTACTTATATTTTTTTTATCGAAATGTGTTTATCAAATTGAAATATCTGCAATCCCTATTTGAAATTTTTAATTCAATAAAATGAAAAATACTTACTCCCCCCAGCTGATAAATAAAATTTATCGTGAGAAGTTAAATAGGTTTGTACTCACCTGTCTCTGCTGCTTGTTTTTGATTACATTTCAAATCTCTCGTGAAATTAACTGAAGTTAAAACAAATAATAATTATTGTACTAAATTCAGATGTATAGTAAATTAATCCTTATTAACTTTTTGAAAGTTTTATAATTACTTTACGCCAAATAAATCACGGAGTATTGCGTGGTAAGAATACCACTTTTGTTTGGAGTTTGAACAGAAGAATATAAAAACTTTATTTATTTTGTAAAATTTAAGCTTCTGCTACAGGTTTGAAAATGGCTTCATTAGTTTTAATGCCAATTTAGTAAAAATATAAAGTGAAAACTTTAGGCATTACACGGAAAATTAATAAATATACTTGGTGTATTATTAAAGTGGATCAAATTTTCAAGGACGATCGCGTGCTGAGTGAGAGATGATCGGCATAGGTGAATATTTGGGGAACAATGCATGATTGCGGAAGGGAACGAAAGTACTTTACAGGTCGAATTGAAAATATTTCTTCTCAGCCTACCCCACAATGTATGCAGCGTGAAATGATTGAACAATTATGTGCCTTTTCTTTTTCAGCCCGTGCCCATTCACTGCTGAATATAATATACCTCTTCATTATAGCACATCATTCGTCTTCTTCTTCTTTTCTTTTTCTGTTCTTTTTTTGTGTTTTTTTTTTTATTTTTTATTATGATTGTTGTGTCTTAATATTCTACACTTGTATATGCATCATATGAACTATGTATGTAAATGTATAACAACATGTAAAAGGCTAGCGCCGTGAATTGTTAGTAAATAGATAAAAATAGATAAAAATCATTTATTTCTGTCTTCTGTTCAAGTCTTCCACTTAGATCACTTACAAGTATTTTTTTTATAAAGTAACTTCATCTCTTTAACTGTCTCCTTACACTATAATTATATCTCTCATGTATTTCTCACTTTATCACAATTTTTCTTATTATTTCATAAGTTAGTTACTTTTTTATTAAAGGAAAGCTGATTCTTTAAACTTTGCTACGGGGAGGTAGAAATTAATATGATTTTGCGTTTTGCCTACCTAGTTGTCTCCAATCACGATGATGATGATGTACTTTGCTAGTAGGTAAATACATTTCACCATCGCGAAGGCTTTTATTTATAGATCTACAGGAAGTACAAGTTCCTATATAACCTACCTTTTGTACTAGACCTTAGATGTGGTTTTGTTTGTGGATATTATGTACATACCTATGTTAAGTGCTTCGTATATCGTATGTGCACCACTACCATTGCGGTTTGCGAATTGCAAACTTCACCAAACTCGAAAAGTGCCACCCTATATACAACATCATTACTTATATAATATAATAGGATATACATGAAAGCAACCTACAAACAAGTTATACGTACTATATTACGTTATTTTCTATATATTTCAATATTACCTATATGCCTGCCGGGGGTGAAAATATATCTCAGAAAACTGGTGTGCTGAAATAGATTTGGGAATATAGGTTTCGTCTATGTGCATGTGGGCGTATCCGGGTGAGAGGCAAACTAGGGTGGTTCCCAAAATAAAATATAGTTAAAGCTGAGACTGAGATTCTATACTTTTCTCCATGTTTTGTAATAATGATGAATAAATATAAAAAAAAATTACCTTAATTAAATAAAATGTCTAAAATATTTCATTGATTGTGAAGGCATATTTTGTAATACTATCTTTTCAATTATATTTTTTTTGATTTAATAAAAAAATATACTCAATACTGCATTCCATAATCGAAAGTGTCTTTGTAGGATTGTCGATGAATTTATTGAAGATATCTTATGTGGTGATAATAATTACGTAATAATGTCCTCTCTTTCTATGTCCTGTCTTTCTATGTATATCTGTATCGTCATAACACTTTTCGCAAATCGTCCTTTTCGCGTCAAAAAAATAAAAACATTAACAATGGGTATATCTTATCACAATGATTATTAAAAAAGATATAAACTTAAAAAAGTTCATGTCTTTTTTACAACACTTTTTTTTATTGAAGTGGAATTATATAGGCACATTTAAACGTATTTAAAATTCTTTAAATTTAAGTAACTTATATATTTTTATGGCATTTTATCTCAAAAGGAATAGGTAAATAAGCTTTTCTCTATAAAGCTATCTAGCAAACTTTGCTGGTTTACTAATATGTAATTGATTTGGCTGTGTATTGTTATTTATGTTATAACTGTATGTTTGTAAAAGAAAATAAAATATATTATGATCTACGTTGAACTCGATACGTTGGCCGTTTTTTACAATATTTTCAGTAAAAGACAAATACATATATACGAGTATACAGATTGTTTTTATTATTATTTATCAATATATATTATTATCTACTTCGTGTGGTTAACGTAGGCGCGATGCAATTTTCGTGGAAATTGGAAAACACCCTTTCCTCTACAAAATCACCTTATGCGGCAGACTGGCTCTATAGCGGTAAACTACGTACTGTACTGATTGTACGAGCGCTCTGGGAAATGTATACAACATACACTCTGGGAAATGTATACAACGTATGGTTAGGCTGTATGCCGTAAATACAAAATTGATGTTCTCTGTAGAGAGGACCTGGTGAAACTCTCTTTTAATATATATGTACCTTCACCTTACTAATAATTGTTTTTTTTTTATTATTATTATACGTGGTGTTAGGTACATAATATACATATTATAAAATTCGTGTTGTGTTGCGCGTTTCAGCACAAAATTTTTCATCGCTTCTGAAACATCGAATTTTAAAAGTGACAAATGGGATTTTCCCGAGTGTAGGATAGGGTGTCCACTTGTCAGTGAGAACTAACTGCATCATTTAATACGTATGTTATTACTATACATGTTTCATTTTTTTTTATTGACTTATGAATTTTAACTTATTGACTTTTTACTATATTTGACATTTTTATACCACTTTAATTTCTCTTTGTAATGTCTCGACCAATTTTTTTTAACAATTTTGTATCTTATTTTATAAATATAACATGATTAATGTTATATTGTCTGTTAAACTTTCGTTTCTTTAGTCTAATTGTTTTGTGTCTTTTTTGTAACAGATATTTCCTTTGTTTACATGTTTTGTATGTAGGTATACAGAGGTTTAACATGTAAAAGGCTTTGGCCGTAAATATTTTTAAATAAATAAAAAAATAAATAAAAATTTTGGTAATATGACCAGCTTAACAGCTGTATGGCAAATGCGTTGCACATACATTATATTATGTTCCAAATTCAAATGGACATTGAAAACTTGTTCACATAAAATTATGATAGTCCTAAATTCTATTAAAATCGATAATATTTCTAGTGATTGTTTTTGGTTACATTTTCAAATGTTCTAAACGATTTTATTCTTTTTGTTCCACAGTTCGCTTCCTGGGTGGATGCAGTAATCTTCGTTTTCAGTCTAGAGAACGAGGCAAGTTTCAACGCTGTCTCCACTTACTATCACAAGATGGCGCATCTGAGAAACTCCACAGAAATTCCATTCATCCTTGTTGGAACGCAAGGTATGTATTCTATTATATAAACTATCCCATTATGGCAAATTCCCCAAGTGGGGTAGTCAACAGACCAGCCGCATGAATAAACATGCAAAATGTCCTCTCCGTACCGACAAAAAATTCAGGATGGGTTGTAAACTTCATCGCTGAATTTAAATCAAGACCTGCCTTTTACAATCCTTATAAAACTAAAAAAGTGGGGGTCTAATTCTTTGCCGGGTGCTCCCCAAATTATTTTAAATATACAAATGAGAAAAATCGATATGTTTTTTGTATTATCCAATTTTTTTAATTTCAGATACTGTTTGCGAAAACAACCCCCGTGTAATAGATGATACCAAAGCGAGAAAACTTGCCGCCGAGTTGAAGAGATGTTCCTACTATGAAACCTGTGCTACATATGGACTCAATGTGGAGAGGGTCTTCCAAGATGGTGAGATTCTGACAAAGTTAAAAAAAAATGTATCAAAAATTTATTCGCATCGTAAACAAGTACCTACTTTGATAATCATTTTCGACATGACTACTTTTGAATAGAGAAATTTGAATTGAATAAAGAATGCGTTCTTTTTAATTTAATACCTATTTGAAATAAGGTTCCTTTATTCGTGGAATGGACTATAGTTATTGTCTAGATAGGTACCTACGCGTTTCGTTTGAAAGTAATATTTTGTGGAAGGTTCAAGTAGGCAGACAATGCGTACAATTATTTTAACATGTAGGTATACCTGTTACACAATATCTCGAGTCCCTATAAAATTGATACAAGTAATAATGTAGGTAGATACCTACCTATTTAACTTGTAGAATGCTTTACTACGACAACCGGTTTTTTTATTATAGCCTTCTAGCGCTATTCATCCCATAGAAAGGTCTACCTACTACATATTCACCCTACGCGTCCCACGATATCCCATGCAAGCCACAGGGCAGGTAGGTAGGTAGGTGCCCTATACATTCTCTCTGGTATTTTGTGTACTGGCAACCCCACACATTGTTTACATATCGCCGTCTCGCTCTTTCCTTGTCTGACAGTTGGTTGTTGTATGGTGCGTTCTTCTGTGTTGTGTTTGTGCAATGCTTTCGTTGTGTTCGTATATTTTGTGATAAATATTGACATTTATGAATTAAAACATGGATAAAATGAATGTATTTAGTGATATATCGCCTTTGCCGAGCCTCAGAAGACGTAGTTCGTGTTACAATCTGCAAAAAGCCGAGTTACACGGCAGGAGAAGTTCTTCGAAATTTACTCGTTAGTACTCATAAATAATTGTATAATTTATTACATAAAAGTATTTTCGAACAACTTTTTGTGCAAAGCAATTGTGAAAACTAATTTAGATCTAGTGTTTACAGTAATTACAAAGCCTTTCCGTTTTATTTTAGCCTTATAAACTTAATACTAACACCTGCCATTTATTCCCATTGTTATAACACCACAAATACACTTTCAATTTCAGTATGTTGTAAATTGCTCTATTAAATACGCAAACATTATGTAGATATTCGTTTTATCATACGCGCAATTGCAGATAATTATTTAGGTTGCCTTCAGTTTATTTATTTTTAAAATATTTCTCTATTGGAAACACTTGTGCAAACAGATTTTGGAATGAAATATGCAAACCTATATTCAATCATAACTACACAAAATTTGTATAAAATATGTATGCAGAAACAATATAATTTATTTTGTTTAATGTCACAGAAATTGAAGGTAGTCTGAATAATCAATACATTAAAAAATATATTCCTAAAAGCTTGTAGCTTTTTTTAATTTAATGTTCATTATACATTAAAATTTTGTAAAATAATATTTTTTAAAACAATATATCTGTTCAGTTTAATGTATCAATATTTCAATTTTATATGTTATTATAAAAAAAAAGATATAATTTTATTAATTTATAATTCTGTATGTCAGAACAATAGTACACTATGTCTAATTTTGACCAATGTGGCTTATGAACAAAGTGATTAAGTCTTGTCTTCATTATCATTTTTTGATGCTATATGTCCATCTAGCTTCAAAATGTGTTATAAAAAAATATCAAATTTTTGAAAAAAAACACAATGCCTTTTTAATGTGTTATGGTGCAAAACAAAAATAATATATATGATATGCAATCATCCACAATTATTTTTGACATTTATTTCATGTGAGAAGCAAATTTAATTTTGTGACATAAGGTTGTTCACTCTGGCATATAGATATGTTATAGAAAAAAGTATTCCTAAAAATTAATACCTATGTATCTACACCAGTTTTTGAAAAAATTCCCATAATTTTTTTCATTAAAAATTTAATCTGGGTTTGTCCCAAATAGATTCCCAAACACTTTCACAGTGAAGTGGATTAAGTCGGTAGCGGGAAGTTTCAAACTTTGATTTTTTCAAAGGCTGAGACCATCTTGAAATATATTTACAATGACTACTGCATTTTTTTTTAATTAATAATTGAATTTTGATTTCAGCCTGCCAGAAGATGGTCCAACAGAGGTTATCCTCGTCCACAATGTGTCTCACTCCCTCAGGCTCCCGGCCATCTACCCCTCTGGCGACCCCTGCCGCCCCTCCCACTCTCAGGGCGCCCCCACACCCTAATCCCTCAGCTCTGCATGGCAACACTCACTCTCCTAGCCATAACAGCCATGGAGGATTCAATAAGGTACAGTAATACTTGTCTTTAGGCTAACGTAAAATAAAGAAATTATTTTAAGACAGTGAACTAGAAATTTTTGAACAAAAATATTGTAGATGTTATACAAGATAGAGATAATGAACATTCAGTATTGAGTAAATTTGTGGGCAGATTTTAAAGAATATTTCCACCATTTTTCTTTTCACAATATCAGGAAAACCATGAAAAACCCTTATCATAGATGACCTATTATTTTTTAAAAGAAGTTGCTATTCTTTACAAAGATATATTTTCCATCCCCATTGCTAAAACCAATTTTCATGTAGCTACTATTCTGAATCTCCATATTTTGAATCAATGTTCAAATTATAACTTTTTTTTTTATATCGATCAATTAAGAAACTATCCCAAATACTTTTATATTTTATTTATTTATTCATTCTTTACTGAACATTTATTACTAGCAATGCTTTTACATAGAAGTACATTCATATAGAATACAATCGATGTATGAAGAGCGAGTTTATTGTAAAGGCGAGATCAAAAATTAATATCTAATTTCAGGATACATTAAATAGAGGTCATCAAATTCTGTCAGCATCCTCCAACCACCTCCATAGGACTGACAATTCCAGTTCAGTAGAACTCCACAGCCTAGGTAATGGTCCGGAGTCTGGTCGATGGGGTCACGGCACCCTCACATCACACGGATCATCACAAGGTCTGGTTACCATTGCCACAGAGAATAACAATATTGCGAAGTTTGCAGCTCCAGCTGGATTGGACAGTCTGCAAATACCTAACACTGGTATGTTTGATATTTTTTTATAAGTTGACGATTATTTTATTTCTTACGATTTTCAGAAGTCATAAATGTGTTTCTTATTTTTATATAAAGAAATTGATGAATTTGGTTTAGCAATAATCCTAAATACTCTCAGAAATTGTTAGTTTTTGTTCTAAGTTATTTATTTTGAATGCTTGATTTCCTTTATTAAAAATGTACAAATTTGCTTACATAACATGCATTTTCTTTAAAACTCTTCTTTGAACATGTCATTTTCAATAATTGATGGAAAAAATTATGCTCACTCAAAGTCACGTAGAACACAAAAATCCTATTACCACCTTTTGAAATATAATTTATTATTTTATTCTAGGTTCCAAAGATTTACCTACACCTTCCTCCACTCCCACCACCTCAAGAAAGTCAAGAAGACGATCTAACCTATTCACTCCATCCAAAAAGGGAGATGACAAACTGAAGAATGGAGAACTGGGATCAGGGAGAGCCATTCCAATCAAACAAGGCTACCTGTATAAGAAGAGCAGTAAAGCTCTGAATAAGGAATGGAAGAAGAAGTATGTGGCACTGTGTGATGACGGGAGACTCACTTACCATCCAAATATAAATGTAAGAAGATAATTATTTATTGTTTTATATTTTGGATTAATTTTTCACTCATTAAACTTATAAACAATACACTTTGAGATGCAGATGACATTACTAATCAGATAATTTCAATTGGAGAACCAGGTTAACAGCAACAGCATTGTGCGAAATACAAAAAAAGTGAGAAAGGTTTCAAATTAATTTTGGAGTAGCATAAATCATCACTTTGGATTCCCATGGGCGATGAAGCAACCATTTTCTAATAGTTAGGAGAATGCATTGTGTAAACATGGTTCCCTGATTGAGGCTATAGACAGCATTTACTTTTTTACCCCCCTGGTAGCAGAACAAACATAATACCAAACTCACCTGTCGGAAAGGCTATAAAATTGTTTAATAATTTGAATGTTCATGTCTATATTTTCAACATAACATACTTACAATGACTTTATCGCCAGGATAGAGATTCTCCTTTGATTGTCTCTTTTTGATGATATCTTTTTTTTTTTTTTTCTTGTTTTGGCATTTCTTTGTTTTTTGTTTTTTCATTTTTCCTGCTGAGACCGCCTTGGCCAAAAGCTGTTATGGTCTCAGTGCAAGATGATGTTTTATAATAATATTTTTTTTAGGATTATATGGAGAATGTACATGGCAAAGAAATCTCCCTGCAGTATGTGACTGTAAAGGTGCCGGGACAGAAACCTCGTGGCTCCAAATCTGTCATTACCACAGTGCCAGGAGGGCAACAGGCATATGCCAATGGCACCACCCTCAACCACACCATGGGGGGGCTGTCCCTAAGCAGTAAGTCATTTGTTTGCAATACATTTCTAGAATAACATAGCAGAAGAATAATTTCACTAATTCCTATAAAAAAAACTGCAGTGTTAAAGACATTATTATTTTTTCCATAAGATATTAAATATTTAGAATTCATTAATGGGGTTGACCACCAATTCTATGCAATCAAGTTTTTTTTCAAAAATTGTATTGAACTAATTGAAAATTAGAAGACTTCCAAATTACATAGAGATATCGTTTGCTGATCATACCATTTTTTAGAACATAGGAGTAATTTTTTTTATTTTTTAGTGTTCAATATTTATTACGTATAGCAATGAATATTTTCCATTCCCGTTTATGCAAATTAACCTTCCTTTAATATAATTAGCTTCGTATTTATTTATTTATTGTAAATAGCTATATACTGTGATGTCTGCTTATTGCTATGTATTGTGTACCGTCATGGCTTATGCTTTATTTTGTTGCTTTTTTTATTCCGTCCCTGCTTTAGATTACAATTCCAAAGATGCCAAAGCGCAAAGATTAACAGAAAAGGTTCTCCTCACAGCGTACGAAGTATTGAAAGAGCCTGGGAGAAACAATACTAACCTGGGACCACCTGGGAATGGAACTACTCAAGACGATCTGAGTTCATCAAGTAGTCTAGCAGTGCCAGCTGCTAATGGTGATGCTGGTGGAAAGTCGGAGACACCTCATGTCAAGAAGAGGCACAGGAGGATGAAGAGTAGTGGGATGAAGAAGGATGGAGAACCTGATGGTAAATATTACTTGAATATGTGAATGAAAATTCTAGTATCGGAAACTGGAAAATAAAAAAAATATATCCTTGAATAGGTTCACCTAGTTAAACAATCCAATTTTTATACTTGAATTGATTGTATAAAATATTTTTAATCAATTAATTAAGCAAATAAATAATATCACATATAGCAATATTACAGTACACAGTGGATGAGTTTATTGCAGCGTTGCGATTCATTCTAACTTATGTTTAAAGCTTAGATTTAACTCTGAAAAGCGATCAGAAATATATAAAAATACCCTGAATGAACAAAATATTCATTAATAGGTATTCAAATTAGTACTTCATTCTTAGAAATAACCGTTGATTAGATAAGATTTTTTATCCAACATGTGCTGTATTTATTTTTCTAGACCAAGAAGTTTATGAGTTCTGCATCGTTTCGTTGGAAGGCAAGAGGTGGCGCTTTGAGGCTCCAAGTTCAGAGGAGCGTGATGCATGGGTAGCTGCAGTGGAGAGACAGATTTTAGCCTCTTTACAGGGGCCGGGTGGGGCGGAAGCAGCTCTCTCAAGGCATGTGCATCTTGTACCAGGGAACAATACTTGTGTGGACTGTGGAGCGGCTGGTAAGGAGACAATCTTTATTATTTGACAATCTTTATCACATCCTTATAAATATCTAAACAGGATGAAATTACCTCAAATGGATATCAGTTTTCCTCTCAATTTCTCTAATATAAATTGTGAGGCTGTTTTTGTGCTTCATCTTTGGAACTAAGCTTACGAAATTTAATGTCGCACACGTCTTAAAATAAAATTAGAAAATCAACAGTTGATCAATCACCTGTGAATGTTCATCAAAAATATATGAATTACTTACGGGAAAGCAAATTCTATTGAGTGTAATGTTACAACTTTGTGATAAATAAGCATAAGCAGGGGTTTTCTTTACCTTTTCTCCTTATTGTCCTTCCTCTCTCTCCTTCTTGGTTCACTCATGGCTGTTGAGCATTTATACTCCAGTGCGGAGCACACTGCGCGGGGAGAATAATAATATCCTCATGTATGTATTGTAAAACTGTCAGTTTCCAAAACATTGCAACTAGTAAAATAAATATTCCACAGTTAATTGACAAAAAGATTATCATATTTTTTATGTCTGTTAATTAACTTTTGAAAATTGTGACTTTGTAATATTGAATCTTATAGACAAATCTTTATTATGTAATCTGTATCCTTCTAAATTATGAAATTTGCTTATTTACATAAATATATTTTTAGATCCATACTGGGCCAGCTTGAATCTCGGTGTTCTGATGTGTATAGAGTGCTCTGGAGTGCACAGGAATCTCGGATCACATATCTCTAGGGTTAGATCTTTGGAATTAGACGAATGGCCGTAAGTATTACAACTATTTTTACTATTATCACTTCATGGTCCATACACTCACAGAGAATAAAATTATTTTAAAAGCCCTGGTTTTGATTTCTCGTTAATAATTAGTTTTGTCAATTTGTAAAAATTCAAGAACTCTTTTGATAATATTTCAAATGGATGCAACTCTCTTTATCATTTTAATGCATTTTTACTTAAGATTAATTTGCATTTGATTTGAATCAAAGTTCAAAAGAATATGTTAAAATTCATGTTTCAACCTATGGAGTTCATTATCAAATTATTGTTTGAAATTTTAGTACAGTTTTCTCATAATTGAGGGCAATACTTGTCTAAACCTTTTATGTTTTCCAATAGTTATTACACTTTCTTTATGTGGATACTTGTCCTTATTTTTTCTAATACCAATAGTATTTGATGTAAAGAAGAATGTATGGTGTGGCGCGGAGATAACACCTTTCATTCACAAGGTTCTGGGTTCGAATCCCGGCCAAAGCAAAATGAAGAATAACCTTTTTCAAATTGTTCTGGGTCTGGGTGTCACATGTATAAATATTTAGGGCCAATATTATAAAAGTCCGTTAGCTCGAGTTATTTTAATATGGTGCAAAATTTGATATAACTACTCGTTTTTCAGCATTATAAACATCTGTTGATATTATTTCAGTAAAATGTTACCATTGGCTTTAACTGGCCGACCGACCAGGGTTTAGTTTTGACGACTAGCATTGCTGTCTCACTATTTGCCTGAAGAGAGAAAGAAATAACAATAGATGAATATCCACACGTGTTTTGTTAGGATATATTCTCATAGCACCGCTGTCATTTAATCATTTGTTTTGTGTAAATTATGAGATTGTTGGGTGAAGTTTTTATGAATGGGGAGCAGGTAGATAAAAGGGACAGGCAAGATCTTATGTGACCACCGGTTGAAAACAATGGGTACAGTAGGCAAAAATATTTCTTTTTAACGAATTGTCAAAATAGTTTTATAATGCAGTATCTAGTAGAATTTACGAACAGATCGCCATCCGTTCGTAAAGTGTCGACATACTTACGAATATTGGGTTCCTCGTTTATAATTTCGGCCCTTAATATATGTAATACTAGTTTCATATCTTTTTTTGGACTAGTTCGATCTGTGTGAATTGCCTATACATGCTGTTATATTTTTTGCTTTGTTATTTCAGTCCTGGACATTTGAGTGTTATGCTGTCCGTAGGGAACAGCTTAGCCAACTCAGTATGGGAGGCAGATCTCAGAGGACACACCAAACCAGTACCTACTTCCACTAGGGAAGAAAAAGAGAGGTAACATTCATATTATATTTATAATTTCTAAGTTATATTCTTAATATATTATGTACAGCAGAACTTGCTTTAAATCCAACTTCTCATACATATATACCATCACGCCGCTTCCCTCGCGGGGTAGGCAGAAAGGATCGAGCGCCATTTCCTTCTATCCTTGCTTACATCTTTCGCTTCCGTCACTGTCATACAATTCCTCATGCATGCTCTCCTGTTCAATGTGCTCAACACTTGACCATCCTGTAGGATTTGATTTAAATGATCTTGCCATTTGATCCTCGGATGTCCATGTCTCTGAGTACCATTCCTGTCAGCCAACTTCTCTCAGGGAAAAAACATTGAATTAAAAGAAGATAACTAAGTGTTTGCAATTGCCTGGGAGATAAAATGCATAATAGTATCATACGAGAAGAGTGTGGATTGTAATCTGGGGTAATAATAAGAATGAGAGTGAATAAGCGCTATGGAGGTTTGGGCATGTGGAAAGAATGAACGAGGACAGAATGACTAAGGAAATATTTATAGCTCAAAGGAATGGTGCGAGAGATTTGGCCATCGGAGGATCAAATGACTAGATCAAATAAACCTGATCCTGCATGATGGACACATTGAATAGGAGAGCATGCATGAGGAACTGTATGACGGTGACAGAAGCTAAAAAGTACGCAAAGATGGGAGTAAATGGTGCTCTATACTTTCTGCTAACCCGGCAAGAGAAATGTTGTGATTGTGATGATAACTATTAGCATTATTAGTGCAGCTACCATAAGCAACCTTCTTGCAAAGTATCACAAATTAAAAAAAATTTAAAGGATACAAATATTTTTTTGTACAATATAGACTCATCTTATTTTTTATACTTTAAATTCTTTATTATTTTATTATTCTTTTGATTATTTTATAGTTATTGTGTTGTAAAATGTAAAATTTTTTTTTGTATTGCCCCAGAACAGATTTCGATCTAGTGGGGCATTATATTCCAATATGATTTTTACTGTTATTTAAGAATGTAAAATTTTGGAATTAAATAAATAAAAAAATAAAAAAATTTCAGTATCCCCACCATCTGTAGAAACTACTTAAATTTAAAAAAATGGTTGACTTATAAAATGCTTCAAGGTTTATTGGAAAGATGGTGGTAACTGCAAACTTCTAAAATTATGTCAATCTTTTTTAGAAAGTATTACAATAGATTGTTTTGTTGTTGCCCATGACATATTTCTTGTTTTGTAAAATTATACTTATATGCATTTTGTTTCTCATTCCAGATGGATAAGACTGAAATATGAACGTAAAGCCTTCCTATCTCCCGGCAGTGATGACGTGGGGGGCGCCTGTCTGGCAGCCCTCAGTGGCTCTCTGCCTCCTCTCATAGGAGCTCTGGCACGCGCCCGACCTGCCGATGTGAACCTTCGCACTGGAGGAAGAGCACCACTGCATTTGGCATGTGCCGCTGGAGATTTACCTGTAGCCCAACTACTTATATGGGTGAGTGATTCAATACTTTGTCTGTCTCTGCTATCTTCACACTTGTGGATTCTCTGCATGTAAAGAATATTGTTAGTGAATCCATGAAACCCACCATGTGTCAGTTTTTTAAAAATAAGATATTGATACCAAATTATTCGTCTTGTAAAGCCACATCTACTGATGAGATCACATGTATGCTGAGATATCGACCGAATAAATTATTGACAGAAATTAAATCTCTTTCATGCTGCTTTTTCTTGGGTAATTTGTGAAAACTCACATGTACTAAAAAAATGATACTGTGAAATTTTAGAATTTATAAGATGCCTTTCATGGAACGGATCAGATACATAGAAAATGTCATCCAGCAAAACAGTATTTTTGATCTTCTGTGAAATCTTAATAAATGTGCATAAGAGATTTCATGAATACAAGGATGATAAACAGGACATTATTTCAGACATAAAATAATTGAAACATTCAGAATGGATGGTGTTTGTCTTAACAAAATTTAGATTTTTGGATGTTTTGTTTTGTCTTTGATTTTACAGTGGGTTTGGTTGGATATATTCAATATTTTCATTCATTCACAAGTGGGGTTGTAAAAAACACGCAAGTCATCTTTTCCATGCTAACAAAAACTAGTATGTTCAGGGTGGCTGCGGTGTATCTCATTTCTGAATTGAATTATTAGATGAATTTATGATGATATTGTATAGATATTATTGATAATATGTAGATATTTAAGATGAAAAATTATAAAAGTTAGGATCACATGGTAACTCTAAGCTTTTCCTTACTATTTCATATCATTTTTGGGTTTAAAATTGTTATTGTAGCTACAATTCAAATAAATTGCAAGGATAAATGTTAAAAAATAATACTTTTAGAAATTAATGTTGGGACAGTTGTGATTTTGTTGTAAGAATGTAATATGAAGAATATGTAACTTTTATTAAATTATATAATTATTTGTTTTCAGAACAATGCAAATCCGAATTTCCTGGACGCTGACAACATGTCATGTCTACAACTTGCCAAACTGGCCCTGGCACAAATCAGTTCATCTCCTCCACAACACCACAGGGTCTCACATCTCCAAGTCACGTGTCCCATACATTCGACACAAAACAATTCCAATGTGACGGCAGAAATCAATAATAAACAGTCATCAAACACTAAGAGCCCAGTGGTGACGACGCAGTCATCCTCTTGTATATGTTCCTTGTTAAATATGTTAGCACCTATAGAATCGGCAAACTCTTTGATAGATCTCTTAATAACTTTACAAAATAACTCAATAGTAAATTCATTATCCAACAGCATGTTTGGAAACCAATCTGTTCCTTTGAATAACTCGTCTCAAAACAATGTCTTTGGGAATGGAGGTTGTAATAATGATTCTCACGGCAGCGGCACAAGTTTGAATAGCAATAATAGTAATAATACAAATAATGGAGGTAATTTTCTTGTCCCGACTAGTACGGCAACATTGAATAGAACTAACAATCAACAATCTCATAATATGAATGGAAGATGTCATCAAAATCCACTAGGCGGCAGTATAGTCTAGGAATATTACATTCACTTTCATTTGAAAAAAGTGTTTAAACCATAGACATCAATTAGCATAGACTAGTTTTTATAGACACCCTGTTTCTGTTGCTTTCTAAGAATGTTGTACAAGTGTGTGGAAGAAAAACATATAACAAAACAAAATACTTATATAAAAATGTTTATTATGTGAAAACAATGCTTGTAAAATTAGTGATGAATACAATATGACATGTATTGTGTTATAAACGCTACAATTCTTTGCAGAGAGTACAAATATTAATTTTTTGCTTGACAGAATGTTTATATATTACAATAAAAACTAAAGAATTTACCATTATGTTTTTGCCACTAAGATTATTATTTTGTATACACTAAATTTTGTACGCATTTTTCGTGTACTGGAACAAAAATAGTCTCTGTAATTTATTCTCAGAGATGTCAATGTAAAACTTGTCTATGCATAATATGTATCTCTATGGTTATAACTAAATGTTTTGTTTATTTTGGTTGTGCTAATGTGTTATTGTTGTTGATAATTTTTATTTATTATTCATTGTTTTTATTTTTTAACAATAATTAATATATTGCAAATGTATGATTGTGAATGTTGTTCAGTGTTTACCTCATTAAAGTATAATAATACGTTTGTCATAATTTTTATTGTAATAAGATTTTGTTTATAAGCAAAATAGCTTACTGGTTAATTTCTATGATCATCAGCATTCATCTCACCCTTCAACTCTCCTCTCGGGAGCACAGATTAGAAAACAGTCTCCTCCATTCAGGATGTCTCTATGCCAATTGAGTCACCTCTTCCCTTAACATTCTCAGCTTCTGATGTCATTGTCATAGGAACGATGTATTGTAAAAGAGGGACGTCTAGATCGACGGAACGCTTGTGAATGAAAGAATAGTGCTCTTTTTGGCCAACTATCATTGGATATTCTCAAAATATATCCCAACCAGGACCATCGTCTCTCCTGTATAATAGAAACGACTACAGAACTTTTCTAAGTGCGCTGGCACACAGTATTGTTTGTGACATGCTCATACCATGTTACATCCAAAATGCTTCTAAGATACTTATTTTCGAAGCATAGTATCTTGAGCGCTCGTGAGCCTTGGTTAGTTACCAAGACTCACAGTCGTATAGGAGGATCGGGATAATACATGCCGAATTTTGTCCTCACACTGAGTCCAGGCGCCCTCCTAAATTCTATGAATTGAAACCCCGCTGGCAGCTGCTCTAGCGTTATGGTATTGCATCAAAATTATTGAGAATTACAGGAAATAATATTTTTTGAGTTTTATCCGTGCCTAAACAATACATATACTATTAATTATCTTTCAAAGTTGTTCAACATCATTTAGATTAAATTTTGTGGAATATTTTTGTTTTGAATTATATAGGTAGAGCATTATCAGCGATAATTTTGATATATCTTCTTGAAAAACCTAATAAAGCTGACATGATACTTATTATAAAACAGGATACTTATTATATTTTCTGCCAATTATACATTTCTAAATGTTGCTTATCTTAAAGTGCTTAAACTAAAGATGAATTTGATTTTTCTTTGTGTCTTTGATCATTTGTGTTAACTGCATGAAATAGATATGCATAATATTATCTTCTTCATATTCAAAATGGGTGGCATGCCTCATTGTTGAATTGTAGATGTCAGTTACCTTATATGTAAGGTTTTACGAAAACTTGGCTTAGCTTAGCTCCAGGACACTCGAAAACTTACAGAAAAAAGTTGGAGACCTATTCACCTCCACATAATAAAATATTGAATATTTTAAAGATGTTGCATGAATTTTGTTTGATTTCATTTTTTTAAGCATAACATATCTTAGTTAAGCATATGTATTTCAAAAAGCTATAGATACAAGAATAATAATTTCATATCTAGGTATTTCTAAAATGTTATTTCCAAAATCCGTTTTGTAATTTCATAGGAAATAGAATGGGTGTCTAAATAATTAATATTTATTTACTTATAAATAAAAAAAAAAACTATTAATTTGTTACCTGCGTTTGTTTATTATTATTTTTTATTATTATTATTACCTATTTATTTGTACAAATTACATAGTAATAATAAAATAAAATAATAGAAAAATTAATAATAAATGAATAAAGACAAAGAAATTATGAATATTTTGTAAATAAGAATTTATTTATATTATTTATGTTTTGTTATTATTTTTTGTGTATATATCTGTAATATTATCTTTACAATTATTTGATGTCATTATGAATTTTTCATAATAAAATATAAAAAAAGAATATTGTTTTTTAGGGTAATTATGTTGTTTTGTATAGTTGTAGATGTAATTTTATTTACCTACTTTGAGTAATTAATATATAAATAAATTGTATAGAGATTTTGTGTATAGATACATGTCATAATAATATATTTTATTTCGGTTTAAAACATTCCATTTTGGTTTAATTTTATTTTTTGTTTGTTAATTTTGTAAATAATTCATGTAAGTTTAAATTAAAAGGTTCTTTATTTTATTATTTTTTTTATTTCTTTTATCTCCCTGCCTTGCTCCAACATTTTTTCCATTCTCAATTAAAATTTTAATATTTATTTATTTATTTTTGGGATTCATATCAATTTAATAATAAATTATCAATTTTTCACAGTATTCAAAGTGTCTGCTTTAAGGCAATAAAAACAAAATTAAATAGGTGAAAAGCTTTGTACAATAATGTCAGCAAATTTTTCGTTCTCAATTTAAGCTTTTGGGTTACTGTGAAAGGTGTATTAAGTTGTATTTGGGTTTATAATAACAACCCAGATACATCTTTAAATAAAATTCAGCTTTGTTTGTGAACAAGTCCTATTTTGTCGTGCTTTTAACTCTTTGGACGCGCCAAAATAAATTTTAAAATCTTTGAGCCACTGCGATAGGTTGGAAGCCTATTTTTGAAATTCATACCTCTCTATAAATATACAACCCACACTCACGTAGTCTCAGAATAATGTTACAAATAGATCAAAATTTTATGTAATATACTAAAATTAACAAAATAATGTACTTATTTGAAGCAATTCAATAAATAAATTATCTCATATTTTAGAGCATTTGACACGCCATGATGCACTAACACTATTACAAATTTTAGTTAATACGTACACTCACCCCATCATTTTGTCGCTATCAGAGATATGAAGCCATCAACGGCTTTGAATCGATTCTTCTACAGATACTTGCACAAATCGTTCACTCTATTTATAAGTTGCACAATTTTTACTTTAAGTGAAATATGCTTTTATATAGATAACTGATATTTGAAACTTCATAAAAAATCACTGTCATAACACACACTCACAATAGCGCGCATATAGAGAAATGTTAGAATAATATTTATAAAATTAATTATTTTTCAACTAATACAGTATAACACTACGGATGTACATAAAATAAAACAAAAGAAATATTTTTTCTATTATACACAATTCACAAAGATTCACTATTCGAAATTTCTTTACGAGATTAAAGTACGAAACGTCCCGTTTGAATATTAAAATGCAACTAAATAGATAATAATATTATTTACAAATATGTGTGATCCCATAGAACAAATTTTATTATTGATAAATATTGATTCCAGAAATTTTGAAGCCATATGGTATTCCCGTGTAAAAGGTTTATTACCTTACGGTTGTAAACGTAAGGGACACAGTGCCTAATGGTTGTCTCCAATCTTTATCGCATTTATCCTAGAAAGCCGACGAAGACATATTGCATTGTCTTAATTTATGACGTAAAATAATTTTAAAGTAAGGTTTATCACAATAATAGTATGTTTTGGGTCCACAATATAGTAATTCATCCATTCATATCTTTACGGCGTTTAACATAAATGGTGAAGCCAACGGACCGGTTGTATGCAATAAAAAAATAAACATTTAGTATTGGGTAGTATACTTCAACGCGAATTTAAGACATGAAATGTATTCTTTTTCGAATATCCGCTTTTTTTATCCGAATATGCAAGACACTCGAAAACTCACACCTATCATCTACCGAGTGCTTCACAGCTTAAGCAAATGTTTACTTTAATTAGGTTAAAATTATTCCATGGAGTCTCCTAGAATAGAATTGGTATCCCACTTTTTTATGCTAGCATTAAAGTGTTCGTAAAACCTTACATATTTACTTATTAATCTACATGCAATATTGGATATTTTGTTAGAGATAATCAGCCGTATGCTGAGTAAGAGAAATTGTCGTGGGTGTATGAGAAATTGTATGAATGTAGACGAGCGAAAGAAATATGTAATAATAGATCTAGGTATATGTCATTTTG
This sequence comes from Athripsodes cinereus, assembly GCA_947579605.1. Classification (NCBI taxonomy): domain Eukaryota; kingdom Metazoa; phylum Arthropoda; class Insecta; order Trichoptera; family Leptoceridae; genus Athripsodes; species Athripsodes cinereus. The sequence continues at coordinate 27,572,256 of OX388315.1, forward strand.
TTCTCTCTGTTTACGTCACTTGGGATACAGCATGTTTACCACTAGATTAGTTCATCATTTTATTGTTGGCTTAATTAAAATGTTGAATACATTAAGCGAATTCCTCTGATTCCGTGGAGCACTCGACAAATAATAAGTCTTTCACTCCTTTCCGTAGATTTCGAGTGTCCCGTAAAAGGCAATGTTCAAAAAAATGCGTCTTAAATTCAGCGGTGGGGTAAGCTACCTATCCTGAATTTCATGTTTTTTTGTTGACACCGAGAGAACAGTTTGTATGTTTATTGAACGAAAACGGTCTACTGGTTTTCCCATTTGAGGTAGGTATATACCATGATGGTGTAGTAGTAATTTCCTTAATTTTTACTGTCATCTTCTAACTAGTGTAGCGAAAATTATTATATTATGCTCATTTTTGCTCATTTAGTAAACATAGGCATATGTAGGTATCTATCTATCTATTTATCTATACCCTCACGTCGTGTCCCAAGTGGGCTAGGCAGAGAGAACGGAAAGCCAAACAGATCTATCTTTACACACTTCCTTCGTTTTCTCCACATTCATACAGTTTCTCATACACGTACGTCGGTTCCTCTTACTCAACACGCGGCCGTCCTTGAGAATTTGATCCACGTGATCAAGCCACGTGGTTCTCGGACGCCCGCGCTTTCTTACACCCTTTCTTTTAGACAAGTATATCCTCTTTGTCATTCTTACGTCGTTCATTCGTTCAACAAGGCCAAACCACCGTAGTTTACTCACGTGCATTCTGTCCACAACACTCATCTTGCATCCGCTCATTCTTCTAATATCATAATTCTTCACTCTATCACGCATCGTTTTACCTAGTATTCATAAGTGACGGTACCTTCTGGTACCGTCACTTATGTAAAATATGTAGGTTTGTTTATTTCAAAACTGAGATATGTATATCACATAATATAAAAATGCAAAACTAATACGGATGCAAGTTTATAATGAACATTTTCTTATATCAGTCAGAAATACTTTGTATGTTTTATTTTTAAGTACTATGCACCTAAAACCACAATCCTCATGTTTTGGATAAGGTTCCAAGACTTACATACACTTGCGCAAAATAATGGCGCGTATTTTAAATGACGAAAACGTACAAGATTTTTCATTATATTTATAAATCAAATTTCTTAGTTTTATAATAATAAAAATGTCTAGATATCCACAAGATATCATTAGATATATGTAAATATATTTTTACAAACAAATGTTGTCAATAAATGCCTCTTTATGAAAAGATATTCGACAAAATAGGCTAACACATCTATGTTTGTGGATAGCAGCAGTGGCACGGACAATAGCGCCCAAACATAGATGTGGCTCGCACTGAAAAAGTTAAACGATCTATGAGAGCTTATTTAAAAGTAGAATGCACTGAAATACTGTCAGAAAATATGATGATTAATTTGAAAAGTTTGATATAATCGGAATTATTTCCTTAATGAATTCATTGTATTTTGCAATCTTACCATGATAATGAAATACACCAAGACACATCAAGACGATTTTCCAGCAATTGTTACTAGACATAGGACAAAAAATAAACAAGTATCAACGATCCAATGAAGATTCATAATTAATCAAACGAAAGAAGATCTAGGACATAAAGATCGGGTCCGAATGAAGGATCTATATCAAAGGCATAATAATGACAGTAAAGTGTGAAAGCATCTGATACAAACAAATATACTTTTTTTTCCGTTTTTGTTTTAAATGTACTAGAGCTTATTATAGAAGTAAGGGAAGACTATTTACTACAGTAAAGCTTATATTAGGGTAGGTATGTTGATTGGTATACCAAAAAATATAAATAGTTTAAACACTAAATTATGCCCGCAAAAGTCTGGTTACTTGACTGTTTAAATTCATAACTTGTATTAATACGTATACATAATAGCATATTATGGTAAATAATTAAGTCAGTGTTTTACCAATTGCTTATTAAAAGATTGACTTTTTAACATTAAAATTTTTGCTAGCACAATTCTTTACTTTGTCTAAAAAAATATTATCAAATTTAGAAAATAATTACAATGCGTTTGCAAACTAAATCATTACTAATATAATATGAACTAGATTTTCAAAGTTTTGTACCAAAATTTTCAATGCACGAATAAGTTAAAACATATTCCGTATCTTTTGCATTCCATGTGTATAGTATGCATTCTATGCTGTGTTTAAATTTGATTAAAAATGTTAACATTGTCAAAAGAATTTTTCATCATGATGTTATTTCTAACATTTTCTTAATTTTAACATCGATAAATACAAAAAATGATTTTTTTGATAATAAACAATATATAATTAAAAAACACTATTACTTTCACAAATTATATAAAGAGTTATAAGTACTTTTCGGACATCCGTCCATCATCAGTAACAACTTAGAACTTAGTTCCGTCCATCATCAGTAACAACTTAGAACTTAGTTCTAAGTTGTTACTGATGATGGACGGATGTCCGAAAAGTACTTATAACTCTTTATATAATTTGTGAAAGTAATAGTGTTTTTTAATTATATATTGTTTATTATCAAAAAATCAATATGAACTTCCACAGTGTTTGCTCTTCAAAAGTAGAAAAGTTACAAAAAATGAGCATAGATTCAAAAAAGGAAATCATTATTTTAGAATCCTTTATATTTTTTGATACAGGTATTCCTGAAAATCCATGACTTTTGTTGTTTTTTGTAGGATTGTAAGTCAATCGTCAAGTTCAAGTGAATTTTCAATGCCTATACCAAAGACATTACGCTACAATAAGACTGTGCGTTCCTTGAAAAAACGTTCCACCTGAGATAGTAACAGATAGTGAGCCGTTCCTTTCTAACGCAAAGTATTATATTATATACCTATAGCATATAGATAAACTGGGAATATGTTAGAAAGAGTCACCACTCTTTTTAATTGCTATCTCGCGTGGTACACTTTATTTTTTAATAGGAATATATAGATCTTACTTATAGATCTTACTGAGACGAAGGAAAGCATATTTTTGCTTGAATTTGGTCAAAACGTCCCTTTCTTGTATTACTAAAATGTCTTTGACCTATTCCTGTTGCCTCACTCTGCATTCACAATACAAGTGCAAATAGCTAGATTACTGGCAGTGGGTATTTACTCATCTTTTTCTCCTTTTTAGCTTACTCTCATCCATTTCTGAAGAAAGGTCCCCTCCATTTTAACTTTTTCTAGTACCTACCTACTTAAAGAGAATTCGCGAAATAATTAATAAAGTATAAATTTTCTTTTGGCAATGATAAAGATAATATTGTTAAAGAATTTCTAAGTCAATTGCTAAAAAATCTTATGGTTTCAAATTGTAAAGTAATTATACAAATCTATGTAAGACTTTTGTAAGATTTTGCACTTCTCGGGACCTTGTCAAAATATAAAATAAAATGTATGAAATTAACTAAATTGTTAGAACTATGTATAAGAATTTATGTAAATTTACATTGTACGAACTTACTGATTGTACCGTAGGTAGAAAAAGTTTCTTAACAGTGTGTGTTACTGATAAATTTATTTATAAATATGTAAGTAAATTTGTTTGTTTGGGTAGAGTGTGTTGTAGTTATTTTTATAATAAGCATCAACATATTACAAACATGGACAAGAGACATAGTAGATACTAATTCTTTCAGAATTCAGGTTCTTCAATTAGTATCAATACAATAGATATTTGCTGTTTCACTCTATGACATTAATACTCGTATATCATTGTCTCACTCTCACTTATCTTAAATGTTGTACATCATATCACTATATTTATAGCAATAGACTTTTTTACAACCTTAGAGCAACATTTGTTTAATAATATTGATATGAAAATATTTTGGACCCAAGATGCGATTTGACCCAATAGCAATATTTTGCTTGAGTTTCTAGTCTGTGATAATAATTTGCATTTTAATTTATTTATTTATTTATCTATATCTTTATGTTTTATTCACTGATACTTCATCAAAATATTTAATTACCTAATATGCACTGCAGCAAGCGTGTTTATTACAATTTCTGACAATTCATAATTCAACTAATTTCATTTCATTCTATGTTCAAAATAAACCATAAATAAGTAGATTATTATCTCATTGTTATATATTTATTTTATTCTTCAATACACATCAGCTAAAAATTTAATATCTTAGTTACAATTTACCTAGGAAATCAATATAGGAATACAAATTTACAGTAATTTATAGATAGCAAATCCATCTTACTTACATGGAGAATAATAATTTTTTTGATAAAATTAAACAACATACTTATAATATATACCATCAATGATGAGGTTTACCGCCCATCCCGAATGTCTTAATTTTTTGTTGGCACAGAGAAAACGGCTTACGTGTTTATTATATATGGCTGGTCTTTTGGTACCCCACTTTTTTATTCCTACTGACAATAAGACGATTCTTACAAGGATCATTACAACTGTAGGCCAATGCGATCCAAAAATCCTTGTGGGATATGCCGTGATGGTATAGTAGTAGTAGAAGAACATTATGAAGGGTGTCGGGAGAAAACAATGATCGTCACATTTTTTTTAGTTAAGTATGCAGTGTGTAAGATAAATGTATATTTTAAATGTGCATTAACAGAATAGTTGAAAGCAATGTGAGTTCCAAGAAAATGTTCATAAAAAATTTAACATATTGGGAGAAAACAATAAATGTCCATTATTATTATATTATATACATACCATCACACATATTTCCACAGGTGGGGTAGCCAGCGGACGAATAGAATGTAACAAAAAAGCAAGTCGTCCTCTCAGTACCAATAATAGTTAAGACAATTTGGTTGGGTGGCATTTGCTGTACTACATTACAGCTACATTGTTTTTTTCACTTGACTGTTTTCTTTTTGTTATGTTATGTTTGTAAAGGCTGGTTCAGCCGTTTATTATTATAAATAAATAAATAAATAAATAAATAAATACCTCATCACTGAACTGAAGATATTAAATATCTCAGAACATTTTGTTTTGCCTGCCTTTTACAGGACACTTGAAAACCTACAGAAAAGAGTATGATACCTTTTCTTCGCAGGGACTCCACGGGATCATTGTTACTATCACAGAATTAAACAACACAATAATTGTTATATAAATTATGAATCATAATAATAATTCTGATGTGTAATTATTTAGGAAAAATATCCATAAATAGTTCACTAATACTTTGTTTAATTATGGCAATATTATTATGGTTAAATCTTTAGTTTATGGCTTTTGTTCTATCAGCTGTGTACGTTTGTATGTAGTGTGAATGGATGTATTAATAAATTAAATAAGTATATTAAATGAATTATTGTAAAATAGGTATTATATTATACTTCCCTATAGGTATATTAAGTATGAAAATTATAGATTGTTGATGTTCTAATTGATTAATTATTGGAAATAAAATAAATATTTAATGTCATACATAACACATATTCGTTTTCTTTTGTCACCTTGTAACTTATTGTTATCATCATGGACAATAGACCATTAAAGGTCACGTGGTCTTGTCTATGGATTTGCTTTTGCTTGGGGGGCAAACAGTCAGATTGCGCAAATCATCCTTGTAGGATGTTATGCCATAAGAGAAAAAAAAGAAAGTCAGACGACAAAATAATAACAAAATCGACACTGACAGTTTTTTTGTTTATTAGGTATTCTTAAGGCGTTCCACCTAATATTACACCGTAATCGTTTGTTGTGTTGGGATGCCTGATGCCCCTCAATGATTTTTCTGTGACGTCATCCTTTAATGGTCTATAACAACTATCCTTCCATAACATAAAAAGTAGAAAATTGGTAATACACACAATCAACAGTAGGTACTCTTTCAATTCCACAAACAAATAACTATAAAAAATACACGGTTCCCTTTATATAATATGAAATATTTAGTTGTGGAAAAAAGTTTATGAAAGTAGGTACCTAACTACCTATTTTCAATTCTACAAATAAATATTTCGAATTGTTAAAACTATTGAACGAAACAAAGACAACATAATTATGTCTACAATGTGATTATGATAAAGTATATTTCACTTTCTGTTGTGCTTATGTGCTTATATAAATATACCAAAATTACAAAATTGGCGATTTTTCGAATATTTATTTATTTATTTGATCAATAAACGGCAATTTGCCTTTTACAATAGGTTTAATACATATGAAATCAATAATACAACAGTCTATAAATATAAATAAAAAATGCACTAATACATTCAAATAGAAAAGAAACAAAACAAATATAGGACATTTCTACTTGTTGAGTTGCTGGACAGTAGATTAAGAAGTTTCTTGCTACAATCATTACTGCTGAAGGCCAATGCGATCCCATTAAATTAAATTATGAATTCAACGGGACATCTAGATGACATTCCTACAATTTATTCTCAATTTCTCTTAAGAACGTGTAAGATTATCAAACTTGACCTTCCCTTGCTATCGAGGTTTCCACCAATGTATTTGTTCCGTTTTGAGAATGAATATAATATGCTCACTTTACAAGAAGGTTTTCTTCCTGTGTTCTTATGAGAAAAGACAATTATTGGCCGATAGAGAAAAAAGAAAAAATACAATACAATGAAATCCTGTGTAGGTACATAAGACTCCGTAACTATTAATGTCTTAGGTTTTCTGCAAGAAAACATCAGTAGGCCTAGTCAAAACACATTTAAGCGTTACGTTTTCGTTTCGTTTTCGTTCAAACGTTGACGACGTTGCGAGAATGTGTCAATTTTCGTAGCTATGTACTTGTGTATTTTAGCTACGAAAATTGATGCGTTCTCGCAACCTCGTCTTGTTTGAACGAAAACGTAACGCTTAAATGTGTTTTGACTAGGAGCCCAGAAATTTATAATGTCAGACTATCGGGTACCTATTGATTGAGTCGACGTTGATTTTGTAAAACTCCATTATATTGATATAATGAAAACAAAATTGTTTTTGATTCATTTTACTACGATTTATTTGTTAAATAAGTTACCAGGTTTCGACCTATGAGGTCATTGTCAAACTAAATGACCTCATAGGTCGAAACCTGGTAACTTATTTAACAAATAAATCGTAGTACAACCAAAAACAATTTTGTTTTCATTATATCAATATCGGGTACCTACTCTCAAGACCCAAACCACTCCACTTTCTTCCCTTTTTTATCCATCTTTGATCTAGATTCTATTTCAACATTGCGTCACATGCCATAGCATAATACAAAATATTTTATTTGTTTCAAATATCTTCATTTGTTCCTATTAATGATTACAATAACATGTTATTGCGAAAGAAAACAAAATCTAATTATAATAAATAAAATAATAATAAATATTGCAATGTAGTCTCTGTGCCCTACTCTTTTTAGTAAGTTTAGAGTGTCCTGTAAAAGGAACTAGATACTGTATTTGTAAAACATTTCATATCAAGTAATTTTTCATCATCAATTCAGCAATGAGGTATGCTTCCCATCCTGAACGTTTATAGTTTTTTGGTACGGGGAAGATGACTTGCATATTTATTGCATGTTGTTATTCCGCTGGCTACCCCACTTGTGGGAAATGCCGTGATTGTAGGAACAAATGGTTGAATGAACATATTAGACTAATATTTGTACATAATATGTATTAAAAGTGTTAAAAACATTTTTATTAAATTAAGGTATTAATAATCTCAAAAATTAAAATAAAAATATACACGATACTACGAAAACATTACACAGGCATAACGTAATTATCATTTTTATAAAACATTTAATGAGTTTAAAAGAATTCTCGCAATTTTGTTTTTTAATTAACTTTTTTTTACATAAAATAATCCCGAGTAGGTAGCCGTTACGCTTATTAGAAAGGGACTCCTTTAATCCTTGTTTTATCATCCCCCAAATTAATTAATTATACTATCATCCTCCGTTAAGAAATAAGGCCATCAATAACTTTTAATTACGTTTCTTTTGAAACTTGTTATTTTACACTTTGAAGCTTTTTATAACGAGACACGTTTACAAGCTTTTGAAGACAGTAAGAAACAAAAGATAATATTGTCAAAGCTGCAGAGCTTTTCCTACTCGGAGGCTTTGTTTGAGATATTCTGTACTTTATACAATGAGAGTGATGAAAAAATGATTTACTATTGTGATCACAAACGTGTTTGCACTAATATGACTATTCTATTTTCAAATATTTATGACGTGAGTGAGGTCATTGTATTTATTTATCGGGTAAAATAAATAAGTAAAAAAAGCTCATACTTGTCCACGTCCTGCGCTGCTCGAAACAGCTCCTCCACTCATTCGATGCTGGTCCACTCCCTTATGTTTCGCAGCCAGGACATCAGCTGTCTCCTACTGAGTCCTCGGTATCCCTCAATTTTCCCCTTCAATATCAGTTGGAGAAGGTACGGACTTAATAAAAATGCTTATCGGGTGCAATATTAATACCAAGGATTAAAATTTTATTGAAAATCTGTACTGGCTCCAAACAGCCAAAATAAGACATGGATATGAGAAACCATCCAGCAAGGCGTGAGACAGGGTTGTATCCTTTCTCCATTATTGTTTAATCTCTACTCCGGCTATGTCTCAACACCGACAAGGGACTGAAAATTAGTGGCGTTGTGATAAACAATATAGTTTCTTAATCTTAAGAAATAGAACACAAGGTCGTCTTAACTGCTCGCTCAAAGTAAAGTAGAATAAAGCCAAGTGGGGTAATACCTTCATAAGAAAATAACACAATTCAAATAGAACTTACCTAAAACTAATAATCGAGTTGGATAATACAACGTAGCAAGTACTACTAAGTAAATAGAACATGATACATTGTATAATACGAGTATTATTACTTGTACATTATTCTTGGAACACGTAGTTTATATTACAAATAATAATAACAATATTAATCTTCATTCCCCGCGTAATCAACTTTATTGTCTACAGTCTTCAGACCGTCCACACAGGGGGTGCTACGATGCTAAGCACATTGCTACGATAGTATGAGGTAAATTGTATAAACACTACGAATTAATTAACTCACTCCGTCTGAGTTGCAATCCATTGGATTGCTCTGCAACACGCATGGTTTTTCTTCTCTATTCCTCCCACATTAAGGGTTGCACCCTTCCTCACCCATGGATGTTGCAGGAAGGTCAGTTTCTAGTTCTTCCATACTCTTCATGCGAATTCTTCTTAAGGAAGGGCTCAAGGTTTGCCTGAAGGGCTATCCCAGACAAAATCCTCCCCAAAATTAAATAAGTACAACTGTTAATGTCCACCGAATCCATTGTTTTACAAAAATAACTTAAAAATTAACTTACAGTTACGTATTTACTACGTACCTACTAGCTGTTTGCCTAAATTAATACAAAATATCTTAAGACTAGATTGAAGTTCATAAAACCAGCTGCAATCAATTACACAAGCAGTTTCTTCTAAGCGTAGTGTACATGTTTAGTATCTCTGTAATCATAAAAAAATAGATCAATTCATGCAAAACACACACAACAAATGAATGTGGTAAGAAAATCACAAGTTAGGGTCCAGTCATTTTTTTATCCATTCCTCCCAGTCACCTGCTAGTCTTTTAAATTCTACGTATCTGCTACAGTGCATGTCCTCCACCACTTGATCTATGTAGGCGTTTCATGATCGACCTCTATAATTCCTGCCTTCGGCCATGCTATCTGCATTGGTAATGAGCAGACCTGAGTAACTTATGTTGTGGTCAATCATGTTTGCTCGTCCTTGAGTTTATTAAGGAATTAAAATATACCTAGCTACTATTATTTAAAAGTCAACCTTGTTCAACACAAGATGAATTCTAGAAAATATGAATTCTGCTTTCAAAATTGTAACACTCCGTAAGTATTATTTGGATTTCAATGTTATTTCATTGGTTTCCAAAACTAATAATCAAGGTAGGCAAGTCTAGAAATATTGTATTCGCTAACTACCTATTTGTCTTTGTTTAGCCATAAGATTATTGTTTGAGAATTTCTAAGAGCACTTTCAGAAGTAAGTTCAACTATATACGAGAATATAAAGTTATATTTAGGTACTAAGTACAAAAATATAGGCTTGAAACTATGCAATCTCAATATATGTGTAGTGTATCTGGCTGCGAGATATGGTGCTTATCCGATAGAGGTAAAAAGAAATTAGAAGCGTTTGAAATGCAGTACTATAAAAGAATTTCAGGAATATCCTGAAGGAATCAAATCTCAAATGACAAAGTTCTTAACAGAATCGAACGAAGAAACACTAGGTCTATTGTCAGGCACTTTACTTTTGCCTGACGATGAGAGTGGAAGCTCTTGAAAGTCGGCTCACAAATAAATAAAGTCAACAGAAAAATAAAAATATATCTAATAATATACCTATATGTTAAAATAACTATTTGTCGGATATTTCAGGAGTCCAAGGACTCCTATTTATCCGTTTAGGTGACAATTTATTAATATTTCAACTCTCTAGTCTAGTACCATTATGCCAGTGTTGGCATCTCCGACCCTACCACGTCAGTGGGCGGGGGAAATGTTAATATACCTATACCTATCTTATTATTATATATCTTGTTTTATTCATAAATTATTTATGTGGTTAAATGGAAGAAATAACTATATAGTGATAATCTCGCCACTGCATATCATCACATTTTTTCTCATGTACATAAACTGATTTGTTGATGTGCAAGAATAATAAAAAAATATGGACTTCTACCACGAACTGTCGGTCGATAAATTAAACTTTATCTTGTAGGTATCTGTTTTTGTTTTGTTTTTTACAGAACACTTGATAATTTATAGATAAGAGTGAGATATTCTATTCCAATAATAATAAAAAGCATGTACGTATATACCTACTATAAAGTTATTGATTATGTTATCATCATTTACTTACATTTAAATTGCAATTAATGTCATGTCACAGGTATTTGTGTTACAAACTTCATTAGTACAAGAGTTTCCGTTGTATAATAATTACAAACTACAAACTGAAAGGCGGAAATGAAAATCAATAAACTATTGTTAATTAAAGTCAGAATAGTTGTTACACTAATTGAACGTCGCGACGGGGAAACATTATCCATTTATTTTTTATTTTTAGCAGAATGAAAAAAATGAGCGTGAATTTGTAAAATGTGAAGTTAAATCTGCTTTAACTAGACTGTGAATTTAACTTGAAACATTTGGGATATTGTATTGTTTTCACTTGACTTTATTATCTATGTCAATCTGAAGATTATCTACTCATTCATTCTTTATTTAAATTGATTACAAACAACTCCATCGAAGGTTTACATTCAAATCAAATAAATAGGTAAAGATTAAGAATTCACCTGTAGAAATTTTTATCGGCTAAAAATAGTGAATCTTTAACTAACCTCATATTAATTCTTAAATGTCAAGGCTCTTTATTATGGATTCATAGATAGAGTTTATAATTATTATATATCGCGTACCTGATATGAAGCTGGATCAATTAAAACAAGCGTTTCTTCTACTATTGATTAACAACACGAGAGAGATGTCTTTCGATTTCTTACGTCATAAGCAATCTCTCTCGTGTTGTTTAGTCTATAGTAGAACCAAACGCTTGATTCAATTATTAATCCTTTTATGGAATTCTACTACTTTTTATGTTTTTGTTTCAAAACCAAATACAACCATAAACAACTTTCACAGTAAGCTAAAAGCTTGTGTCGTGAAAGGAAAATTTGCAGGCACCTGGGATCGAACAGTGCACCTCATGTGTATGAGGCCGAGACTCTACCTCCAGACTTCCGACGAATTCATAATCGACCAATAAGTAAAAATGTCGGGAGTTCGATTCATTATTTATTTATTTTATTCTTCACTGTACATTGGTCACAATATTTCAAATCAGTACAAAGTATCATAAAAATATCAGTTATACAATTCAATGTACACAGGGCGAGTTCAGTTTTAGGAGTTAAATTAATAATCTGTAGGCCTAGCCAAAACACATTTAAGCGTTACGTTTTCGTTTCGTTTTCGTTCAAAGGTTGACGACGTTGCGGGAACGTGTCAATTTTCGTAGCTACTTGTGTATTTTAGCTACAAAAATTGATGCGTTCTCGCAACCTCGTCTTGTTTGAACGAAAACGGAACGAAAACGTAACGTTTAAATGTGTTTTGACTAGGGGCCCTGGAATAGTTTGAAATTAAACGATTTTAGTTTTATTATCGAAAACATTATGTTATCATGATTTAAACTCTAACTCTAAAAGTGCGTTATATAATTCCTGCAACATGCTATTCAATATTATCTTATTACTACAATATTTAACACTTGCACACTTCCTGTTCAATGTAAGGTAAGGTGACACAGTTAGTTCCACGATGACTCAATGTATTATTCACTACTAACCAAAAGTTCTATATAGTAATATAATTATATAATATCATTATTATATTGAATTCACATCAGAGCCCGTAGACAATTTGTACTTAGCGATCGTCTACTGGCGAACTTTTCGACAATCTACCTACACGTACCGTATAATTATGCGTTATTGTTGCAGTTATTGACGAAAATTCGTTTGTAGGCGATCGCCAAGTACAAATTGTCTACGGGCTCAGCTCCGCTATATACTCGTACGTTGAGATTCAGTCTGATCTCATCATTGTTTCCAAACAAAGTTTCCAATGTTCCAACTATTAGATACGTACTTGGCAGGAAATTGGAAATGGATGTTACCTGCTGTAATAATAATAATAATATCTGCTAAATAAATAAATAACAACATAACACTCGTCAACCAGACAAAGACCGAACGTTTTTGAAATACTCGAATGATCGATTTTTCGAAACAGTCAAAGAATTATGTAGACGTAAAATTATGTAACGAAAACGGTGTTAATGTCCAGAAAGTTTGAAGTGGTGTAGTGTTGTGTCATGTGCATGCTTATATTCATATATATGTGTATATATTATTTATTTTTAAATGTCAAATGTATTACTTATGTTTATATTTTGTTTTGTTTGCTTGATGTCTGTAAATGGTTTTTACCTCTGATGCCAACAATCCAGATTGCTGTTTTGAGGTTTATTGTACAATAAATAAAATAAAATAAAATAAAATAAATAACTTATCTTTTTTTCTCACGATATTGATTTTTACTAAGAGAGACTTCTTTTTCAATAAATACCGTTATAGTGAGAAAAAAACAAATGTTTTAATTCCATTATGCAATTCTATTACCTAAACACCGATACAATGAATAGTAGATATATGTAAATGTCTTAAGTTTGATTGAGACAAAGAGAACGGGTTACGTGTTTATTACATGCGGCTAGTCTGCTGGCTACCCCACTTATGGAATACGCCGTAATAGCATAGAAATTGTAGATGTGTTAAATTAACGGCACACAAACTGAATCCGATTGTTTGAAATTGGAGGTTCGTTTTAGTTGTCCTGAGATGGCCAAAGTCCGCAAAGGTGTAGGTGATACATTTCGTATACATCAGTAGGTTCAACATATCCCATAGGAATGGGTCTACATAAACTTGTAGATTTCATTAAGAAACGGAAGATGAACATCAAACAAGGTAGACAATTTATTAAAGGTTTAAGAACATTAGCAACAGAAGGAAGCTTTAAGATTGTCTTGGAATTTAAGGTATAATAAATTCATACAGTTGGAAACTTACTGAGCAGGTACCTGCAGAAACCATGAATATTCCATTCGTCCAAAGTTATTTTTTGTATAATTCAGTCCCCGGAACAGAAAGGGTCTCCTACTTTTTTCAGTTTGTCTTTGAGTGGACTGTAAAAGGTAGGGATTCCCAAAACATTACATATAAGTTATTCAAAATAATAAATTAAGATGAATATGAGGTTTGCCACTCATTCTAAATGTCTTAATATTAATTGAATTTAATGCTTCAAGTCCTTGCCTAAATAATTGTGAAAGAACATTCATTTCGGATGAATTTAAAAAAATGTCTTACCTAGTATTTTATATCATGGAGATGAGGAACTTTATGTTGTATGATTCATTCCGGGCCGTTTCATGGTGAATCCATCTCAATGTTCCTCTAAAGGAGCGTATGTTCATCGAATGCAATAAATCTTAGTTTATGGTGCTCATTGATGGAATAATCTTCTTTCTTCATTTAAAGTTTCACAACCGTTCAATGATTTTAATGTCTTGTAACTCAGTATCCGTTCCCTATCACCAATCCATAGTCTTTTCTATGTATTGGCTGTGTGTTAAATTTTAATTAAAATTTAGTTTTTTTTCTTTAAATATGTATTATTAATTATATTGTTTATAAATATATTTGTTTTGATTGGGTGTGTGTCAATGTGACGTGGTTTGATGGGAAAAATCACTGCATAGTGTTAATCTCAACATTGCGCATTTTCTCGGTATATTGTTTTTTTACACCGTTGTATAATGATAATGTTGCAAAAAAGGAATAAAAATCACTGGCTTGCGGAATATGTCATGATGGTATGGATAGGGAAAGATAATGTGCGCATATTAAATTTGGTAAATATCAGTTAATTGGGATAAAAATAAAATTAGTGATTCATGAATAATACTGCAAAAGTAATTGGTCCAGTGGGCACAAAGTAAAAAAACCCTTAAACCTCTTTATAAGTAGTAGGTATGTATTTACATATTGTGTAGTTAATTATTTCTTACTTTAATCCTTGTAAGTACATCTTTATCAAAGAATCAGGATCTTAAGGACCATTTATTATCCCTTTTTAATATTTGTGGGTAGAAAAGGTTCTTTATATTCATTGTAAGTGAATAGTTATTTACATAGGTATCTCCAAATGAATGTTGTGACCACACACAAATGATATGATCGTAGATTAGCGGTCGTCTCAATTTTCTGGTCACATAGGACAATGTGAGGTATAATAAATAATTGAGGGCCACGCACTTATACATCGGATATATTTTCCTTTTAATTTCATATATTTTAATTTTGTTATATCTTCGCATTTTTATAAATTGTGTTAATTAAGTGACTACAAATATCAGTATTTCTAAACACAGTTAATTTTTTTTTAATTTTTTTTGAAGAACTCGAGTGCTTTCGTCAAAAATTCAGTTTGACATTTTCATGTCCTCTTGAAAATGTCAACTGGCTTTTGAAAAAAGCGCTCGAGTTCTTTGAAAAATATACCTAGTGAAAAATTAACTGTGTTTAGAAATATTGATATTCGTAATCATGAATGTGATTGAAGAGGCAATTATTTATTTATTTAATAAATAAATAAAAAAATTGGTATTTTTGGTTGATTTTTCAAAAGTGAGTACTTTTTTAATTTATTGATTTCTCTTGCCCTCAAAAGTCTATCTATATATTTCATTCTGTCTATTTTCTCTATGTATCCAAATGAAGTAGGCAGAGAAAACAGGACATTCAAAAACTTGCAGTCAATTCTATCTCGAGCACTCAGAAAGGGTTTTACCATTACACGTAAAAGAGATTTCCTACTATTCGGTTGGACTATTATGCTTACTTCACAAGATATATTACTATATTTACTTAACTTGGCTAATGTAGGTCTCTGAAGCTTTTTTCAATATAATATTGATATAGAGCTTAGATTCTTACCGTTCTTTCATTCCAATCTCTTTTGTATTCAGTAATCCTTACATTATATCATAAAGTAGGTACCTACAATATCATAAAGACGAGCCTATCTCATACAATAGATCTCTAGATCAGGAGGATGGGGAGGCATGTAGGATGAATTGATTAATATCAGAATGACACGTGAAGCAAGGACGTTACTTGTAGACAAATCAAGTCCGTTTTTTTTTTAAATCTCTTCGTATTTTTTCGTTCCCCAGGAATGAAGGTGAAAACGAAACATAATGGAGAAAAAATTTAAAGGTAAAAAATACTAACAAAACAAAAAAGTACTTAAATTGTTGAAAATAAAAATGAATCAATAACAAAAAGTTATGGATCAAGAATATCCAAAATGTATTCAACTTCATTTCAGTGTAAACTATTTGAGAAAATTCTCGTATAAATGTTGATATTGATGGTGACTTAATATTGCACTATTTATTCTACTCTTGTTTTGTACAAATCTAATTGTATCGTGTTTTTTTTTAATATAAGTTTTGTATACCTACATAAATTTTATGCATACAATACTTAACATTAAAAAAGCTTTAGCCTTGAATTTCTGAAATATAATAAATATATTTGGACACCTTTAAGTACCTATTGATGACTTATTGTAAATTTTTCATCTTGAGGATAATGCGATCTTTCTGTTATCAGCGAAGAGATAAATGCCTTTTTAAGACAGAGATCGTACCTATGTAAATAAGTAGTTAGGAATGTTCTTTTTTTAATATCTCCCGTAGGTCCTTTTCAAGAGGCTTGGGTTCATCATTCCAAAACACATGTAAAAAAAAAACTCGACAGATTTTTTTAAATTTAAAATTGAAAAATTGAGACTCAACAAGAAATATAGAGATATAAATTATTTTTCTTCATTACTAAAAAGATGTAAAGATTCTCTTTAGTACCATGTCAAAGTGTGAAAAAGCATACATTTATTATAAAGTACTGCATAGGAGCATTAGAACAAAGTCATTTCATAAGAACAAAGTCAGGATTAGACGAGACAATTTTATGATAGTATATCAGAAAGTTCTTGATTTGAATTATTGGTTAACAACTCGTCGATAGAGTAAAAGGCATTGCTAACAAGACTACCATTACTTTTTTACATATCTCTTGGATAAAAGAAATTTAAGTGATTTGAGGTAGACAATCTTACAATGACAACGACCATATTTTCAGTGGGCATAATAATCAAGTATGAAAATGATGTAATGGAATAGATGGGCTTATTACAATCTTATACTGTGATCGTAAGAAAAAAAATTGATTCAATATCTGTATGAGATAGTTTTGTATGTATTATACACTGTGCATGGGTATTGTTATACAGTTTTGTGCTTCTATTACTAGAATTCAAAGGAAATGTTAGAAAGGAACTAATGATCTGGAACCCAGAACAACGAGGTTAAGCGTTTTCCAGTCAGTCAGTTACGCTGAATTTTTCCCATGTGAATTGGTTGGCCCTACTCGGAACATTAAGTTTCATGAAATAATTATGCCCCGTTTGTTCCTTTCTATGTGCTTTTATAATTTGATCTAGTATTTCCCAAATTAACGTTTTGAGAAAAAAATATCTAGTGATGTTATCTAGTTACTATTTTTTATTCTCAAGGTTCCAAAGACTGTAAGACCCCCATTCTGTTTTATTTCTTCGACAGCCCTTTGTCGCTCTTCTGGGGACAGGGCAGAATCCAATCTTCGCCAATCGAGCAACCTCTTCTCAAGACGCTCAGAAGTTGTCATCATAGGAACAAAGTATTGTGAAAGAGGGTCATCCAGGCTGCATTCAAGTGAAATCTCAATTACCACTCTGAATGAAATAGGCATACTGTTTCTTTTCAGTGCTCTCGTTAGAAAGTAATGTAAAACCTTTGTGGATTCCTGAGAAAGAAGAATAGAAATTCTTAACACCGGAGACCTTAAATATTGATATCAAATGTACGAATCTGCGAGACATATCTGTTCAAAATCAGAATAGATGGGTTAGGTTAGAAGAATATTTATATAACTCTTAAAACAGATAAGTAAACTGTTTCCATTTGGTTTATTTTCCAGTAAGCTAACTCTGCACTTTAAGTATAAGCTCAACCAAACGTTCGCTTTCAGTGTGATAATCTAAAGCTTTCAACTGCACCTACATAATATTATGTAGGTATCTCTTGCACGGATCAGTGCATCTCAACGGTGTATTCCTAAGTGGTTTCTGTAAAGTGCATCGCTCCAATATTAAACAGCTTAGTTATTCACTAATAAATTTAAACTCAGACTCTGAATGACAATCACGATTTCGCTTTACTTCATTCATTTCGAAAATGTGACATTACAACTTTGAATAATTAAAAATTTAATTTACGATTATGGGAAAGTACGAACTACTGGTGATAATAATCGGAAACTTTTAGTTAATGAGAAAGTTAAGACTTCCCATAATTGAAATGAACAAGTTAAGGTAAGTACGTGATTGGACCACGAGTAACAAACATTTAATTAACAATTATATACTTTTTTAAATTAAAAATATAGAGTGACAATGATATGGAACTTATGTTAATTATTTCAATTTTATTTTAACTTATTGAGATATCTATTATGAGGATATTAGAAAAAATGAGCGGATGCAAGAAGAGTGTTGTGGACAGAATACCTACGCGTTAATAAGTTACGATAGTTTGGAAATGGAAGAGGAGAGAATGACAAGGAGGATATCTTGTCTGGAAGAACGGTTTTGAAGAAGCGCGGGCGTCCGAGATCTACGTGGCTTGATCACGTGAATCAAATTCTCATGAACAGCCGTGTGCTGAGTAAGAGGAACCGACG
The DNA here is from genome assembly GCA_947579605.1 of Athripsodes cinereus. NCBI lineage: Eukaryota > Metazoa > Arthropoda > Insecta > Trichoptera > Leptoceridae > Athripsodes > Athripsodes cinereus. The sequence continues at coordinate 27,590,735 of OX388315.1, forward strand.
TGCGTGCATGAGAAATTGTATGAATGTAGAAGAAACGAAAGAAGTATGTAAGGTCTATATGGCGTTCTGTTCTCTCTGCCTACCCCATTTGGGTTACGGCGTGAGGACATAATGTTGTATAGTTTATTGAATTTTCAATATTTTTTTCTATTTATTTAATTTCATCTGTCTTTTTTGTATTGATTTCTATTCTAATCTTCTATTTTTGTTGTACAACTTTCTTTTTGCAGTGGTATTTATATGAGGTATGCATAGGAAACTAATAATAATAACTAGACAATTTATAGTGCGCCGTTTTGTGCAATATATTCACTTCAAGGGCGCATGCAATAAGTTATGTTTCTTTTCTTTTATGTGTTATTTTAATGTTGCTTTATTTTGTACAAAGACTCAGACTGTTGACTGTTTTAATAAATAAACAAATAAATATTCCATTAAGTCCCTAATAAAGAAATAGGTTTTATTCTCTTTTCTGCTCTTTTCAAGTGTTCTGTAAAAAGCAGCTATTCGTAAACATGACGTATAAGATATATAACATCTTCAATTTTACGATGAAGTAGGCCACCCATCTTGAATGTCTATTTCATGTCATTGGCAAAGGACAACCTGTGTTTTAATTTCAAACACAACTGAAAGTAGAGTCAGCCATTTTAATAAGAATATATTTAAGATCTTTTTTTATTACTTCAAAATGAAAAATAAAATAAAAAAATTAATCCTCCTCATCTACTGTCCGCTTATCTACTAACTTTGTGACACTTTAGTCTGTTATTAACTAATCTTCAGTCCAGCGGTAATTTTACTCCTAATTTTTTTAAAAATATATGAAAGGATTTCTTCGAAAATTATTATAAAGTTAATCTCGTAGCTTATATTTAGTAATCTGACAGATGTCCAAAATAATCTGGGATGTTCTTATCTTTGCCATTCGAGTTTCCCTTGGGAAATTGATTAATTTCTATGTTTACCAAGAATAAATTAATTGTGTGACAAAATTCATTATATAGTATTTATTTAGTGTAAATAATCCGTTGTGTCATAAAGATGTTGAAGATATGCAGCGGGAAAATTCGAACCCAGAATCTTTCGACTGAAAATCTAAGATTCTACCATTGGACTAACAATCACTTAATAGTAGGTTCATTGATATGGGATTTTTAGGTAGTTTTTCCTGTGAATTTATATTTATATTTATATATGAGAAGTTCAGGAAAGGTAATATAGTTATATTCGTCACATTCTGTATATTACATTTAACATTATTTTCAATTCATTGATGAAGCATACTACCCATCCTAAATGATTTAACAGGAATTGTCACATAGAGGACGATTCTTATGTTTATTTAATGCAAGATAATTGAAAAAAACACAATATGTAGTTAACTTCCAAATGACTTTTATTAACTTCGCGCACTAGTATTCGGAGACTCTCGACTCCATCATCAGGCGATTAGTAAAAAGTTTTTACTAATAATTTTTTTAACCTTCGGTCAACAACATTAATGTTTTTTATTTCATGCAGTTAGTCCGCTGGCTGCTCCACTTACAAATACAATAATGGTAAACACAATTAGGTACTGAATTAACTGAAGATTTAAAATTTCTTATCGTCGTGTTCTACGAATGCAGAACTTTACATAACATCCAAAACTTACATATAAAAATGAGAGGCCCGTTTTGTTCCGGAGCCTCTAAAGTCTAACAAAGTAATTATTTTGTAAACCATTCTAGTTCAGTTTGTACTTTGTTTTACATTCAATTATGTAATACCAACGCGAAATTAAAAGAATAAATTCATGTCTAGGGATCCCTTATTACAACTTTCAACGATCATAACATTAATTTAAACTCACCATCTTGTCTAATGACTATTCTCTCAAGTAACATTAGTAACATGGAAAAACATTTTGCGAACACACTACAAACAAAACTTTTATTTTTATAAAATCTCCATACGAATTTTCTCAAACAAAATATGTGTGATGTTTATCAAAAAACTTTCGCCAAAATATATGTGTCTTTCTTGTTTTACTTTTGTCTAAATTTCGCATTTACTCTATCCAAACTTTTGTTTAAGATATGCGCTTATAGAGCTTTCCCAAAACTTTAAGTTGAAACCCAAAAGTTCATATCGTTCTGGGATCATGACGAATTCTGAAGTGGTTAATGATATATTTTATTAAGAAATATGAACTTGAATTTAAAAAAATTCCAGTTACAACTTCACAGTAAACAATATGCTTGCTGTAATAATAGGTCGGCAGCGAGTGGAATCGGACTCGAGATCTCTCGATCGAAATTCCAAGGCTATGTTATCAGGGTACCGATCATCTCAATGGTAGTTTCTTTTTTGAATTCATGGTATAATAATAAATTAATAAATACTTTATTCAATCAAAAATCAAATTGATACAATTTATCACCAATATGGCTACAATTAAGTTGCAGCACCTTTACTAGGTTGCCCTGTATCGAGGCATGCTGCGTATAATTTTTTTTTAAAAAGATATACATATCTGGGTTTTGTTTGTTATATACCCAAAAACAACCTTATACACCTTTCACAGTAAGCTACTAAAAGCTTGTGCCGTGAAAGGTGAGTTTGCTGGCACCTGGTATCGAACCACGAACCCCTGCTTAAATTAACAAATTGGTTGATTTGTTAATAAATTAACAAATCAACCAATTAATTGAAAATGAAAATATGTCAATGAATATAATATATTGTTATTTAATTCTTTTAGTGTGCAGTAAACGGCACTAGACTTTGTACAATACAACAAGTTTGCTGCTATTTCAAAACAAAATGTTACTCAAGATCTTGAGATTCTATATTGTCTATACATACTTAATATTATAGTATTTGATTCTAATTATCACAATCACTCGGTAATGTTATATAATTAATACAGGTGTATATAGGTATGTGAAGGAATGAAGTCGCTCATTAATTTTCCCACCACCGCACAGCACATTAGGCAAACACATGGCAAGCATTATTATGTCTCATTATCTTACCTCTTAATGCTAACTCCCTTTAACTGTATTATTATTATTCCTGCATAAATAATTGAACTAAATGTACACACATATTGTGTATTGTATTGTATACACAATATGTGTGTATTGTATTGTATATAAAAGTGCTCCGCAACTTTTTCTCATCTACGGCACACCAAAATTCTTCCTAGAACTCCGCGGCACACCAAAAGCTAAAATAGATGCCTAAGTATTAATGCACCTACAAGCAGGACGTACATTCTCGCAAAGTCTTAATAATCATTATAAAATAATAATTATTTAATGTGATGTTTTGAATTATAAAGAATTAGTTAATTATGTACTACACCACTTAAAAAAAAACACTACCGGTTTCAACGCTCAGATGCGTCATTGACGAATGTTATACTAATACTAGTATTATGTAACTAATTCTTTATAATTAAAAATGTTTCGTGATTACCACATGGTTAGTGCCAACAAAATCAAACAAATTTAATGTGATACCTGCGCTTGTTTCAATACTTAATGAAAAATTTCAAATACATTGTATTTGAACGCGGCACACTGTATTCGGTTCACGTGACACGGCACACCGGTTGCGGATCACTGTTGTATGAGATATAAGATAAAGGTAGTCGGTACTAAATCAGAAACCAACTCACCGCATTGAAGAGGTTGTGCATTATTTATAATAAACATACCGGAGAAAGCTATAGTACTGGGGGCAAAGGGCAAGTAATTGGTAAAGAAGGTAATAGGTATGGTAAGGTCAAAAATCTTTTTGGATGGATGAACGATTGAATGGGGAAAGGATGACAAAGAGGATGTACTTGTTTGAAAGAAGGGGTGGGAGGAAACTCGGGCGTCTGAGAACTATGTGGCTTGATCACGAGGATCAAATTCTCAAGAACGGCAGTTAGTTGAGTAAGAGAAATCGATGTGCGTGCATTATAAATGGCATGAATATAGAAGAAGCGAAAAGAAATTAGGTATTTTAACTATAAACAATATATTATAGATTCCAGTAGAAATGTATCCACGCTATGTCATAGCATTATTGTGACAATAGCTTTATAAGTCGAAACCAGGTCACTATTCAATGATATTTTAATTAAAACTAAAACCCATTGTGTTTCTTCCATATATTGACGACCGGTGTGGCGCGGAGGTTAACGCACTTGCCTTTGAGTCACGAGGTCCCGGGTTCGATTCCCGGCCAGGGCAAAATGAAGAATGACCTTTTTCAAATTGTCCTGGGTCTGGGTGTTACATGTATATGTGTTTAGTGCATTGTATATGTGTATCGCCGTGTTAGTACCCATAATCCAAGATTCATATCTTAGTTTGGGACTAGCTCGGTCTGTGTGAATTGTCTATACGTGTTATGTTATGTGTTATGTTATATAAACATGGAGTTTTACAAAATAAACGTCCACTCAATAAATATATACATAATTAATGTTTCGAGAACAGTCATATGTCATCTACACACTACATGACAAATAGTACTTGAAAACCACAACGTACATAAAGTATCTGTCCATACATTTATATATTAAGGCTTTTAAATATTAAAATGAAATGTGAATTATAGTAAATGATAGAGGTCGTATCTATTCATCTAAGTGCCGACATATGTGTCAGAGTGTCCACAGCTTTCTATCGGTTGCTATATCGGTTCAATTGGAGACTGGAGGATATTATTAAGAGTTACCCATCTCAAAGGAAGCTGCCAATTTACTACTTGACATATTGTATGTAGTGTTGGCATGGGAGGGTCGGTGTGAGATTTTTGACATAAAAAGGTCCAATACGATAAGTACTAAGGATTACCACAACAACTTAGCAATAAAACCTAAATTTATAAAACAAATCTATGTATAGCCAAGTGGAACATCAAACATTAAGGATACTCGTAGAAGATGTGTGAGTAAGGGCGATGTATAGAAATTAGATGTACCGTCAACCGTGGCAACTTTACCACATTTTTTTGGAAAAAATGAAATATCTCTGAAATAAATATCCATAAGAGTGAATTATGACTTTATATAAGTTTAAATAATAAAAGGTTGTAAATTTCTGCATAAACGTATAAATAAAAGTCAAAAATTAACGAGTTATTGATAAAAATAAATCATAGGTAAAGATGGAAGGAAATGGGCAACTTTACCCACTCACAATATTTTCAATAAACGGGGATTAAGAGTGTAACGAAAGTTGAATTATCATGCCTACCACACTCTCTACACTTGTCTTTGATTTTTATAACTTAAATAATACATTTCCTGGCAACATTGTTAATATTATAATTTGTCTTATGATTGTAGGTAAAGATGCCTTAGCTTCTATGAACATTTTCATACTAATCCATGTTTTATTGTAGGGCTGCCACAAATTATTTTGAACACCTGTCCAATCACGGCAATATTTTTTTTATTAACCTACCCACACTTCTAATTGAATTTAATATAATAAACATATATGTAGTAAACATTCATTAAAAAGCAGGAGTATTTGTAAAAAAAAAATATATTTCAAATAAAATTGTACCATTTAAAATAGGACATAGGTACTAAACTAGAAAAAGAAAATAATGTATAAATAACAAAAAAAATTGCCTGAAATATAATTTTGGCAATCGAAATGTAGGTACCTTTTCAATTTATTTTAATGTTTTCTTGACTTCCCTTAAAATTTCATCCACATCAAAATCATCATCTTCATCGTCGTTATTTGACATTTTGAAACATAAATGGCAAAGAAAATAGCCATTATCCTGAATTTCCGGAATATGCTCTTGATGATAGGTAGGTATACATTTTTTATGAAATTTTTTATTGCAATCGTAACAAATAATCAAATTTACTTTTTTCTTTTCTTTTTCGCATATAAAACACATATCCATTACAACAGGCATAGCAATTGGACAATCAGGAGGTTTTATCATAATATTAGATAATATTTTTATTTTAGGTTCCTTGGAACCTTCTTTCTGCTTTTTGATAGGAATTGATGTCTTCTTTTCTTTAACTTTTATATTTGAGCCCTTGGAGATTGATATATCCGAACTTTGAACCGATTTTCCAGCTGGAGCACTCATTTTTTTATTTGCCTGTCGCTTTATAGGGTTTGGCGCTCTATTTTCTTTGAGGTAATCAAGTAACGCTTGATCTACGTTGTAGCAAATTTCATCACATTCAGGAATTTTTCTGTAGACCTGTTGGGGATCAAACGGATATATTCCCGTGGCCCTGAACCCACTAATTATATTGGTGTGTTTATAATCAGAGTCTTCAAGTAATCGTTTTAGCAATACTGGAAAATGACTTTTATTTAAAGAGGTCTGCTTGGGATTCTCGATTTTATACTTAAATAAAATCTTCCTCCACGACTTTTTTAGTGGACCAAAAAAGGCCACATCGAGAGGCTGTGTCAGATGTGTAGATGATGGAGGCAAAAAAACAAATCTTATGTTGTGCTGCTCACAGAGCTCTACTACATCCAAATTAATGTGGCTAGAAAGGTTATCTCCAATAATCAGTTTTGGTCCTTCAAGACGTTTTGCCCACGGTATTATTATCGTCGAAAACCAGTCGAGGAACGTTGTAGAATCAAACCAACCACTTTTCGTTCTATTGTATCTCGCTGCTTCCGGGCCTCCTTCGCACCATTGAGTCCACACACATTCTGATTTATATACCACATAAGGTGGTAAAATATCTCCGTTGGCGACTCCGGCAAACATGATCGATATGCATCCTTTCGAATAATTTAAAATTCGTTCAGGGTATTTGACTCCACGTCTGAAAATGCACTTGCTAGCTCCGGGATCATCGCTAAGATTCGTCTCATCATAATTTAATATATTACTTGGTGGCACATCTTCAATGGACACTTTCAGATTGTCATAAAAGGTTTTGAAATCCTCGAGTGATTTTTCGGCTCGGACTTTTTTAATATTTTGGGTAGCTCTTACAGTGAGCTCATCGGAATGCCTTTTAATAAAGTTTTTAACCCACCAGTCACCTGGAGGTTTGTTATTGAATAAACTGCCTTTATTGTTTTTCATGATGTAATCAAAGACTACCAGACGAAGATCAAGTTGCGTCAAAGGGTATCCATACTCTGATGAAGCAATCAATACTTTTACAAATTTCGATTCCTCATCTGCAGAAAGTCTATTTTGAGGACCAGGTTTATCGGAATGCAGGTTTTTTACTCTTTTCTCAATTGTTGTACGGGGAATTGAAAACTTTTTTTCTGCATCATATGAACTAATTTTTTTATTTCTAACCAAATCTACAACAAGCAAAAGCGTCTCCTCTGAATAATTCTTGTACGGCCTTGCCCCAATCTTTCGTCTGTTTCGTGTATTGCGTTTCTGAGATGACATGGTGATAAAACCTAAAAAGTTGTAATTATTTTCTTTATGTGAATCATAGAGAGCATAATTTATTTACATATTAATTAAAAACATAAATTTCCACGTAATAAACAACAATACAAAGTGTGACGGTGATGGCGGGATTATCGCGTAGAGCACTTTTTCCCATCGAACTCAGTACAAAAATTATTAAGTAGATAAAAATATAAATATATGTATTCATGTTGGTAGCCCTAACATTAGGTAAAGTTGCCACCACTTGAAGTGGTGGCAACTTTACCTAAAGTGATTTTTAATATAAAGTAAAATATTTTCAAAAACAGTGAAAATTAAAACATTCTGATTATCTTAATATCTTCATAAGTATGTGCTGTTTAGAATATATAAATATGACTCACCTCAGTTCAGTAATTACACAATAATTATATCAAATTTGGTGAACTTCCAGAAATGACTGCATGCAATACGTTCAGAAATATAGATATAATTTGACAATTATTGCAGTGCTGCCAACGAAAACTTTTTTTAGTATTGCCAGTTAATTAACACACATTCCTAAACTGAAACGACCATACAACTGCTGATACATTTTGTGAAGGAATAGTTTTCTTGAGACCTGATAGAGGTAGGTAAAGTTGCCATTGATAGGTAAAGTTGCCACGTTGTACGGTATGTTTAGATGACTGAAATATTTATTAATTTAGGAGCATAATCTTAGACGATAGCTGACTTTTTTTTTTATTTTACATTTTATATATACAATTATCATATATTCTGTGTTTATACTTTACTGGTATTAAATTAACAAATAAGTAAGTAAAAAATAAGTGAACCAGGTAAGGAATGGTGAAAAACTGAGTATAGCACAGCATGCAATGGAAAGAGTCGTGTTAGAGATTACATTTTATAAATAAATTGAAAAAATTAAAAAAATAAGACGAATGTGTTAGTTGTAATAGATAAGAGAAAAGGAACAAAATTGAAGTACACCCCGGAAGGAATAGCGATCAAAACTGTCTGCCTTTTTTTTCTGGGCGAACAGTAACTTTCTTTAAATGCCTGTCTTTGAGAGAATACTAAAAATTTACAGAAAAAATTAGAGACTTAGACCCAGTATTTCCAAGTCCTCTTGGGGTGACGCTGACCCTGAGCTAGCCTTTAATTTGATTTAAATTGATTTTACATCCAACTTAACATTACAACTCCAAAATTTCACGACTATTAAAAATTAAAATGTAAGGGACAAATACGTAGAACGATTCTTTCTCCTTTCTCCACATTTATATAATAATAAAAATAAATACATAGCATTAAAAACTGTACAATTCAATAAGAAAATTCTCTTACATTTCGCTTCAGCGAATGTTTGAATTTTTTTATGGTTAAATAGAAAATGTTGGTACATTTATTCGTTATTTTCAGAATATTAAATATAAAACCAACGTATTATTTTTATTCGTTTTGTCCGCAGCTTTCCATTGCTGTGCCGCAGGTATATGAGATGAAAATTGCCTGAAAACATTTTCCATTTCCACTTTCCGTCAGTAACATTTAAGCTGTGCAGCGATCCTGGCGTCCGATGCGTTGCGTCGCTGAAATCTGTTAGTTAATACAAAAGTACGGCGTCGGAAAATTCGCGACGAAGAAGTTTATTTCAAAGATGTGATATCTATTTTATTTTATGTGGAAGTTTTATGAAAGTAAACGTAGAATATTTCGTAATTTAAAACGTAGTTATTTCAATTGAATAAAAATCTTAAAAATAAAACCATAAATCATATAGATACTTTTATAACTTTTAAAAATTTTACACAGAAAAGCTCTCGTGTTTTATTCTTTACAAGTTATACTGCATTCTCTTAGAGAGTACTTTTATATACTTAGTAAAAAATGCCAATAGCTTAATAATAAGGATTTAAGAATAAAAAATAAAATACCGATAACTTTAATAATAATTGAACATTTTCAAATAGTTTTTAGTTTCTAAATTTATTCGATTGTGCATGTGTAAAAAAGTAAAATATATTTGAATTATTCTTATAATAAACACAGTAAGTAAAATTAATAATAACTGATTCCGAATTGTGTTTGACAAAACTTTTTCAATTGTATTTACATCCCTTTTGGAAAGCTTCAAATCACAAAGGGATGAAACCACAAATTCACTGAGAACTTTTCAAGCTACATCGCCGTAAGCTTTTGAGCAATGTCAACAAGTTATTTGACATCAACTTCGATTAAAAAATGTGAGTAAATTAAAATTAATTTTCTGGTACATTAAGGTATTTCATGACATGATTTATACTTTTTTTATTTTTATAAATACATTTGTTTCATTTTATAATTGCTGTTGAAATTTATTTTATTAAAATTTGTAATTTAAAACACATTTTTTACTGCGCAGAAATTTCTGTTGCCTAAGTCCGATTGAGTAATTTTTAATGCTTCAAAATAATCGCCATCTCCACTTCTTAGCATTATTGAAACAAAAAATTACAGGAAATGTTTTTTGTAAAAGACAACGTCACTTTATTTGATAGTTTGCCAAATTGGACTACAGCCTAATTAATTACCGTGGTATTAATTGAATAAAACTCATTTTACGAAGTTCATGTCTCACCTGGGAAATGATTAAATAAGGTGATTATAAAAAACTTTAATTTTCTTAGCTTTATTATAACAAACTACATTAGGAAATAAGACATGTCCTTCACAATTTTTCAAATCGGTTGAAATCTACTTACATCCCAAAGATCAACTATGTATATCACAAAAATCAACTTTTATCACTAACTCTACGTTATATTCAAATGTAAAATTACACAAGTATTTAGTTATTTATTTTCTCGAAGGGAACAAACAGTCAACACAACAAGTATTACAAAAATTAATATTAAATGTAATATAGACCACAAGAGTCTCCCCATATTACCACAGTTTAAAAAATTCAAAGCAACTTAAACAAAATTAAGACTAATACACAAAAACCAACAACAAAACCATGGAAATATAATAATACGATAAGAGAACAATTAATCATTTTAACACATATTATATAATATACTGTGAATTTCACACATATCATATAAGGCTTCAGAAAAGAAAACCTCATCTTAGTTTGGTAATTCGTCAGATGAGATTACAACCTAACTATTTCACGTGATATTATTTGGATTGTAGGATGACGTTTTATCAGAGGAACTACCATATTTATGATGGCATTGTTTTTCCCATAGTCTTATTATGATAGTTTTATGTGTTCAATTTACATAAAAGTGATGTGCAACCCGATGGAGTCACGAATTTACAATCGAGAGATGCCGGTTTAGATCCCTCTAGCTAATCTAACTAAATCTAAATCTAACCTAATCTATCATCAAGACACACGCATTTATATGATGTTATTAGTGCTTATCAAAAAATTCTGATTCATGTAAAGCAGTGTTTCCCAACCTTTTTAAGCCGCGAACCAACAGTCAAATCCAACAGAATTTGGCGAACCCCCTATGTAGTCGTTAATGATAGGCAAAAAACAATAAAATTTTGTAGAACATTTATTTTACATATTGCACAAAGATTAATAAGACTAAAATGATTAATATTAATAAGACTAAAATGATTAATATTAATAAGACTAAAATAAGCTATAAAAATTTAATACAAAATAAATTTAACAAACTGGTTCTTATTTCAGCACATGTTCCCTTTGAAAAAGCTCTTAATGGGATATTTTTGGCTGTTTCATGGAACAAAGAAATTGAAAGTTTGGCTCAATATCTGACAATTTCAGTCTTAGATCAGGTTCTGCATTTAACCTGTTTCTATATTTATCTTTCAGATAAGTATGTGTTGAAAATCCTTTCTCGCACAGATATGTTGTGCAGAATGGTAATAGAACGTCTATGGCTTTTTTTGACAGAACAGAATAATATTCTGTTTTTATATTGAGCCAGAAGTTAAATAAGGAGATTCTTTGGCCATTTAAAATCCCGCCATTACGCTATTATTTTCACGAACCCCCTTTGTACACATAGCGAACCCCCAGGGGTTCGCGAACCACCGGTTGGGAAACACTGATGTAATGAAATGTAACTCCATACAAAAAAATATTTATTTTGCAATTATTGTACGTAAAATAAAAATATGAAAAGCCATTCGATTAGATTATATTACGAAAACATTTGACTCTTTCTAATTGAAGAATATTCTTCTATGTTTTGTACAAACTTACTGAAAAAGGTTCAATTTATAATTTTTCAAGGGTGGTTTTATTGAATTTCTGGTTCCGGTCAAGCTCGAGAATATTTTCTAATGAAGATTTTGATGGATCACCTAGTAAAAGCATCAATCAAAGAAAGTTAAAGATTACGGATCGAAGAGAAATAATTTCTTACTATTTTTATCTAAGGGTCTAAAAATATTTTGGTCGTTTTTCTTGCAGATTTATTAGCTTAACAAATATGTTTTTAGATTACCATAGGTCCCTCACTCTTTTCGGCAAATTTTCAACTATTCTGTACATTCATTCATGATAAATATTTCTGTCGTATTTTCAACTTTTTATTAGATTATTGAATGCTTTATCGTTGTGAAAAATTCATTCTCTTCCTCAAAATTTGTAAGCACTTTTATTTATTTATTTATTTACTTATTTATTCTTTACTGTACATTGATTACAAACTATTGCATAAAAGGAACATTTAAATTAGATACAATCAATACACAAATAATGAGTTTATCGCAAAGGCGCAATCTCTTCCACTAACCCAAGATTTAAGAATATTCTTCTCAGTTACTATTTTTCGACCAAAGATTTCAGGCGTTCTGTACAATTCGTTATAAATCATATTTAGTGAACATGGTCCCATCCAGTGGCGGATACAGATGGGGGGCGCCCCCCCCTTGCGGGGCATATTGACGATGTCTTGTATATGGGTATAATCAGTTTTAATAAAATGTCATTGTCTTGTAGGTACATCTACATAATTTTTGCGCCCCCCCTTGAGTTAATTTCTGAATCCGTTACTGGTCCCTTCTCAAGGTTACTATCACAAGCAGTGTATTGAGATGGATGCTACATCAAACGGCGTTGAATAAATCATCTGACATACATATTGCTTTTGTTACGAAGGTGGAGAGAGATAGCAGTGACTGTTTTCAAATTAAAAACTGAACTCTTCACTGGCGCCTTTGAGTCGGTCTAGGGACTGTTAAACGGCGTCAAAATAAAATCATCCAAAATCATCATCATCATCATCATCGAGATTTCTTAATTTGAAATCCAACATATGCCAACACTGGCATAGTTGTATTAGAATAGAGAGAGTCCAAATATAAAAAAAAAAAAAATCTTCACCTAAACGGATAAATAGGAGTTCTTGGACTCCTGAAATATCCGAGAAATAAAGATATTTCAACAATTTGAAATCCAAGACTCGGTCTTTATCAACGTTCCGATTAGTTCGAAGATATGTATCATCATGTGACAAATATTCATATTATGTAGAAATAACGTATGTTATATTTATATTATGTACCTACCACATCACTTTTTTGACAATGGCTATAAAGAATAAAAAAATATCCTCATCAATTCTGTGATATGGCCCGCCGCCCAACTTAAATATTTCTAACATAATATCAAATTTAGAGAATTCTGCTTAGGTATTAATATAGATAAGAAGCGTTCCACAAAATCTGGACTATTTTTTTGAGCTGTTGGTCATCATTGTTTTATGGTGTGTGGAATTGGTGGGCTCCTTATTCATCCACCCAACTGGAAATGGACCTATGGATGGATGAACAAGTAATCTATAGCTGAGCTATCCAACGAAATGACTTTCATTTTTTTTTTAATAGAGATAATATATTTTTGCCTTTTTTACGAGTTAAATAACTCATTCACGTTTTCTTAAAACACAGAGAATTATTATTGATAATATTTTTAGCATTCAAATTGACTTAAAAGATTTTTCTGTATAAACACATTTTAATTCAGAAATGAGGTTTGCCACCCACTCTGAATGTTTTATTTTAATGACAAGGTGTGGGTAATGAGTTTTAACATCCACTAGATTATGAAATTTATATTTAATTTAATTCTAGCTCGATTTGTGTGAATTGACCATACAAGTGTTATGTATGTTACTATCAAGTAAAGAAATTAGTGTCGGCAATAATTTCGGTACAATCCATACATCATAAAATATAATAACACATTTATATATTTTACACTAATAGAGCTTTTTCACTACCTCGTGTGGAAAGGGTGTTGGTGTAATAATTATAATTATTTATGTAAATTAGATTACGCCCTCTGAATATATTAAAAGCTAATACCATTCCTGAAATAAGTTTTAATGGTAATAACAACACAACGTCTTGAAACAATGTGCTTTAATATATAAAGACGTCTTAAAATAATATTTACAATAACTTTCCTACAATTCTAATCTGATAATCTGATTGTACTCGTAATAATATTATTAAATAAGTAGGTAGTCGACAGTATGATAGCAAAGTCTGGGATATTTAATTGAGAGTTCTTGCTGCCGATTTATTCCACCTGCACAACGTAAATAAGTTATGTACTAAGATGTTGTTTGGGAATTTTAATTGTAAACTTTTAACTCTTATGTAATAAATAGGTCGGTATTTACTTAAAATTACGAACAAGACAAATAAAGCGAAATAAATAAAATGACGTTTTATTCTACTATTCGTTTTATTTACGAGATAGGCGTCTTTTTTCCTGTTAGGATACTGTCGATTGTCGATTGACAATGTCCTAACAAGTTTTGTTTTATTTATTTCGCTATGGAATTCTACTTCATTGACACCGACACATTGAATAAAGACATTAAGCGTTTTCAATTTTTATTTTAAGATGTATCTGTGTTTTTATTACAGCCCCAAATACAACTTTTTACACCTTTCACAGTAAGCTAAAAGATTGTGTCGTGAAACGAGAGTTTACCGGCACCTGGGATCAATCAATGGATCACAATGATGTATGCAATCCATTGTGATTTTTTTTTATGGTACAGAAAGAATAAGTAATAAGCTTATAAGTTAATTATATTTTGAACCACTCTAGATTCCAAGTGATCACACATTTACCAATAGTCAACCTATTAAATTTTTAAGTAGGTATTAACTAGGTATGTATGTTGTATATTATGATTCACATATACATAAGAACTTCTTTTAGGAGACATCCAACTGTGTCAAAAAAAATCATAACATAATAACAAGTTACCTAATTTGTTAGCAATAAATACTTTTTTCTTCCTCTAAGTAGTATTTTAGGTCCTCTTAACATCAGGTATAACTCGGACGTGGGCTTATCTGTATTGTATGAATTTATAATCAGCTCATCTACTATCTGGTATAGCACATCAAAGCATTAAGTTATCCTCTGAGCTTTCGAATTATTCCCAAAAGGTTAAATAATTCTATGAATTACGATAACATATACCTACTGAATCCCGCAACTCTGAAATATTCAATATCTCAGTTTCCCAGCCGTCCAAATATCCCCTACATTTTGTACCCAATAACCACATTATTAATGTATTATTATTTTCCATCAACAATTCATCCCCAAAAAGCACGTTATTGATATTGTATTCAACTATAATCGTTCTTACCCATCCTGAATATATTTTATGACTGACACATAATAATAATTTATATAAATTTTTACTTGAAGTAGGTATTTACGCCGATTTTCACCCTTGCTGAAAGTGAAGTTAAACTTCTTCTACACAAAGTTAAATCGACTAGATTATATTATAAAAAAATAAAAATTATTCATATAATAATATTAACGGCCGGTGTGGTGCGGGAGGTGATGTTCTTGCTTGGAGTCACAAAAGTTTGGCTTCGATTCCTGGTCAGGGCAAAATTAAACCATTTTCAGATTTTCCTGGGTATGGGTGTTACAATATGTAGGTACGTAAATTTATGCGTATATAGTCCCGTTAGTATCCATTATACAAGATACATGTCTTAATTTGGACCAAACTTGATCTTTGTGAATTTTCCAATTATATGTTTGATATTACAAATGTTATGATAAATTAATATACTCGAAATATCTCATAATATCCGAAATAATTATAAAATGGAAAATGAAGAGGGTAATTTTTAAATTATGTTTATCGGATTGGATATTTTTTTAATTTTAATACCTATTTAACAACTGTTTTTGATAATAAAACCTGGCAAAAGAAAAACAATTAACCAAAAAATATATATTGAGGTGGTCGGTAGCCTGATGGTTAAATCTCAGACTTTGACATGATGTGATTTTTTAGATTACTATGTAATTATTGTTATTTTTTGAGCTTTTTTAAAAATTTAATATACTCGAAATATCTCATAATATCCGAAATAATTATAAAATGGAAAATGAAGAGTGTAATTTTTAAATTATGTTTATCGGATTGGATATTTTTTTAATTTTAATACCTATTTAACAACTGTTTTTGATAATAAAACCTGGCAAAAGAAAAACAATTAACCAAAAAATATATATTGAGGTGGTCGGTAGCCTGATGGTTAAATCTCAGACTTTGACATGATGTGATTTTTTAGATTACTATGTAATTATTGTTATTTTTTGAGCTTTTTTAAAAGCTCAAAAAATAATTTATTATAATACGAATAATTTATTATTTCGTGAAAGTATTATCTTTATTACCTACTGTTTAAAAATAAAAAAAGAAATATATTCTGTTGGAGAGATTTGAATGCTATAAAAGTAAGCTTTTGTAAGGAATAAAAAATGCGTTATGAAGAGGCTAAAAAGAATATCGGGTTTATAATATCAAAACGAATGTAGAAATTCCTAAGTCTAAGAAAGTCTGGAATAAAAACAAAGCTTTTCGTTGAAAAAACAGGAATAAGTAAGATTACATCTCGTTTGTGAAGAAATGGTAGACGGACAAACTAAAACCTGTCAGATTTTCGATGTACCTCTATCAGTTTGATTTACATTGTAGGTATTAGCTTACAATTTGAAGGTTTTTGAAAGTCAAATCCTTATTACAGATAACAATATTGACATTGGAATAATGCATCGGCTTGCCGTCTGTGAATAACGATTTCGCTATATACTTTTAGAAAACGTTATGATAGAAATGAATCACATTTTGAACCTATTATTTATGTTAGCTGATGCGGAATGCATGTAATGTGACTATGTGGGTGACCTGATGATGGCGAATGAGAAGGCAACATACGTCGCTGCATACTGGAGTGGCAAGAGGCCTGAGTCAACAACACACTTTCGTCTCACGTTCCCGCTCCGTTAGCGTTCGGGTGCAGACGATGTTGCAAGCAAGTGTCAATTTCGTTGCTAAGATACACAATAGTTACGAAAATTAACACTTTGGCGCACCATCGTCTGCACCCGAACGCTAGCGGAGCGGGAACGTGACGCGATAGTGTGTTGTTGACTCAGGCCCAAGGTCTGATGTCCGGACCCGAAAAGTAAAGAAAGTATCTTGCCTAGTTGCCTACTAATAATTAATGGCACATGTAAATGTTTTGAATTAAAGCCTTCATATTGATAACAAATATGATTTAAGTTTTACAAGTAATTTTTTTAGAGTGACCTAAGTTTCGACGTGCGATTTATTTTTCGTATTAAGCCTATTACATTATAATGTGGCTCTCTATAATAATATACTAACAATTTAAGATTTTGATTAGGTATGTTTATGATTCTGTATAATATACTTAAGGTAATTTTATGGATAATTTTATAGTATAATCTTATGATAATTATTAAGCGTAGCGAAGCCTTTCTCACTTCTTCCGATTATATTTTGCACATTGTGTAAACATGGTTGGTTCTCCAATAACGATGTGTGATTAGTTTTTACTGTTAATACTGTGTACTCACGTGTATTTAATAATGATAATAACTAGACAACTTTTTTTAAGATGCGCCGTTTTGTGGAAAAACCACCGCAAGGGCCCATTGAAGAATTATATCACCTGAACAATAGAGTTTTTAACCTTGCCTTGAACATCTCCACACACTTTAGAGTCCGTAAATCATAAGGAATTTTGTATCACAGCAACGGACCAGTCACACAGAAGGCACGTCAACAAAGTTAGCCAGACTTCAAATTTTTTTTATTTTTTATATTCTTAAGGGACACAAACAGTTCAACCTAACAAATATTAACATTCATATTTCTCCATTCAACAAACCAATCAAGGTCCCGCAAACTACCGAAGCGTATGACGAACACGTTGCTAGTAAATAATAATAATACATACTTTCCCTACTCAAATCAAAAGCAAAAAACAAAACAAAAATCATGAAAATAAGTAGGTAGTTAAAAATTACACTTCGATAGAATTAATAATAATTAATAGTTAAAATAATTAAAACTAAAGCAGTTCAAATTAAGAATAGAGAATTCATATAAATTTAATGTGTATTTCATCCTATAATATAGAATAAAACCTCAATACTGCTAACATAATAATATTTTGTATGATGAATATTTGAGGTTACGAAAAATGAATGAAATAATTTGACCACAAAATACGAACATGGGTATTACGGGAAATGTTTTACGTCCACAAAGGGATGTAAATTACAATACATTAAGCCTTGGGTAGTCAATTTATAAACATTTTCATAGGAAAAATGGTCAATTTAGTTTTTTGTTTAAGTTAGAGGAACCGTATATTAGGTATACGAGTAGGTATCTATATAATATTAAAATAAAACATGGCGAAGCGAAGGTCTGACCTTTGAATTAAAAGAGTTCGTTTTTCGGGTTATGGAAGAAAATTGGATTTTATCTATAATGTGATTTTGTTACACTGAAAGGAGTATTATATAAGATATTACTGGGCACGTACTTATTATTTTGTGTGTACAAAATACGTACTTTTTTTAAAAATAAAATTGGTAAAAAATAGAATATCCTTTGCATTTCTTTGTTCCTTCTTCTTTATTCTTATAATACCCGATTTTTCAAGCTTATTTTTCGTGAGCAATTTTATGGAATGGGAAGCTATGTACATATATATAATATTGTTTAGAAGTAGACTTTAAAAGAGAGACGCGCCGAATTTCCTAAAAATATTACAAAATATGTAACGTTTATCTATCTATCTTTTCCCTCACGCCGTATTCTATGTGGGGTAGGCAGAGAAAACGGAACGCCATTTAGATCTGTCCTCACATACTTCTTTTGATTTTCAAATCACCGAATTGAAAATTGTTGACAGGATTTCATGGCGATTTTTATCGATTAATCACTCAACTAAATCCGATTGATTAAAGACTCTAACCATAATATGTTTTATTTAAATGTAATTAATAAAATTAATAATTGATTGAGTTGTCGTCTATTTTGTAAAACTCCATAGTAATTTATGGCAATAAACAGATTTTTTTTGAAAATAAAAATATTTTACATCTTAAATTCAGTAATGAGATTTGACACCCATTCTCAATGTCTTCATTTTTTGGCACGGAGAGAACAGCTTACTTGTTAATTACATCTGCTGGCATCCTCGATTGTAAGATATGCAGTTATATAATAGGTATAGTAATGTATAGTAGGATTAATCGATCTCGTATAAGCTTTGTAACTAAACGAAAATGCCATCTTCTTTTGACAATGACATACAAAAGCTCCAGAAAAGAAATAAACTTATCAAACATTTCATAATAAATTGAAGTAAAAAGAATGTCTGTAATCTCCTACTTAAAAAAAACGTATTGAATTCTGAGCCATTTGCTTAAAAATTTGATGGTTTGGGAATGTAAAGTGACAATAATTCGAAAACACTTTCATTTTATCCGTGAACAACTCTAATTCAATCAATCAATGGAATTTAAAGAAAAAAATACGGCATCGCAATTTCAACAGTTTGGAATTTTTCTTTAAAATTGGGTAATTTTATTATCGGCTACTTTCATAATAGAGGAAGAAGGATTCGTGGAACTCGTAGCACTTTATTCCAAAATTCAATTCAATTTGTTGGAGGACGACATCTCTTTTGTGATATCTATAATATATAAATTTATTTGAAATAATACTTCGAAACATTGTGTAATTTGTGATAAGATATTTTTCATTTTTGCAAATTTTGCATTATTTCATAATATATAAATTTTAATCTTAAGTAATATGTTGATAATTAATTTATTTAGACAAAAGTAACTCTTAGATCACACATGAAGTTGTGCACTAGAGAATTTGAATTATTTCTAATGTGTTTTACTATTTAACTGGTTTGGGAATGTGGAGTGAATGAATGATGAAAGAAATATATAAATAGGGGTGTAGGAGAGCGTGGACGTTCAAAAATTGCGTGGCTTGACCAAGTGGATTAAATTATCAAGAATAGCCGCAAACTGCATGATTGTGGAGGAAATGAAACAAATGTGTAAAGATAGATCGAATTGGCTTTATGTCTTCTTTGCCCACACCATGAGCGATATGGCCCAAGAGAATTGAAAGATAGATAGACAAAAATATTTGATAATGGGAAAACTTTGAAGAGAAACTCATAATTATTATTAAATTCGCATTCCAGAATCCTTCGAATTGTATAACTAGTATTTTTTATTAATTTATAATAATAATGTAACCAATGTACAGTTTAGAATAAAATAAAATAAGTCATTATTGGTCTACAGTATTAGTATTGATGACAGCCTCCATGTATTCCAAACGGAAATAAGAAAACCAAAGAAAAGGGAAATGAAATTCACAGTACTTTGAACATTATCATTGAATTTGGTTGAGCGGGAAGATATTTTAAGATATCATTACATTACATTTTACATAATTTGATTTGAGTCACGAGTTTTTTCATTGGGTAATTTGTAAATTTCATTTCACGGTTTAACATAATAATCTACTTCTGACTCGGAGATCGGGAAATTACGAAAGGAATTTGAAGATAAGGAGGATAAACTATTTTTATTTAAGATAATTTTATTCGTCGATATCGTAAAAATAAATTAATAGTGGACTACAATCCATTAGATTGGTCTGCAACGAGCTTGAATTTATTTCTTCATTTCTCCCTATTTTTTGAAGTTTTTTGGATTATCCGTATGCGCTTTTGTTCTTCATCATTTGATCCATGTTAGTATCTCTAAGTCGCAAGGCAGATAAAAACATTTTATATCCTAAATTCAGCGATGAGGTTTGCCACCCATCCTGAATGTCTTTATTTTTTTTGGCATGGAGATTACATGTTTATTTTTACATGGAGCTGGTCTGTTGGCTACCCAACTTGTGGGATATGCCGCGATGATATAGTAATAGTAATAGAATTAGTTTATAACATCAATAAAATTAACAGTGCTATCGTACACATACACACACAATACTGTATAGATTACAAAGAACCCGCCGATTAAACGAACCTATATTCAATTAGTGCTTACAAAAAATATTTATTAACGCAGTACCTACCTACTATCAACTTATGACGGTGCATGTCGTCAGAGAAATCCTTCAATATATATATAATGAGTTACAATCCATTGGATTGGTCTGCATCGAATTTTCTTCTCCATTCGTCCCTATTCTCAGCCAGTCTTTTCAGCTCCACGTATGAGCCACAGTTCATGTCCCTCTTCAGTTGGTCCATATATGCGTCTCTTGGTCGGCCTCTGCTATTTTTCCCCTCGGTCTTACCCTCTGCGATGGCGATGAGTAGTCCTGGGTGCCTAATATTGTGGCCAATCCAGTTAGCTCGTTGTTGGCTGATTCTCTTAAGGAGTTGCCTTTTTTCGCCTACCCACATGATAATGGTAGTCTATGGTACTTTCCACATAATATATATGTAGTAAAAAATATGTTTTAATATAATCCGTAACTTTTTGCGTATTATCCATTATGGTATGAAGTAAACACTTAACTTTTTTATAAATACACACTATATTACACTAAATATAGTATATATTTATAAAAAAAAAGTTAAGTGTTTACTTCATACCATAAAAAAATATGACTGTATGATTTAATTTTTCTATGAAAAACTTTGAATCTGCCCATGCGCAAGTAAATTGTATATTGTTTGTAGTTAGTATATTGTCACTCGTCAGAAAATTATTCTATAATTGAATTTAAAGTTACCTTTACCTAGATCCATTTCACAGACATCAAAAGGTGTCTCGTTAAGGTTGAGAAAAAAGTAGTACCTACTGTTAAATTTATAATCATTTGAGCTACAAGTATACCTGCTATTATTATTTCGCCTTTGAGTAAAACTCTGATACAATCAACAAAGTAATTTATTAACAAACTGTTGAACAAAGGGCACAACTATCCTGACTTTACTCACATGTGTCTTTTGCAACCAATCATCTGCATATTTATATTTTCATACTGGCAGAACATTGCGTCGTATTTTCCGTACTTATTTTATTTTCAAGAGGTTTCAATTCCAGTACCCTATTCTGTCTATACTTGTAATTATTGATATTTTGTATTGATTCCCAGTTGAGTTTTTGTTTTTCAACAGTTTTTTGTTCTTATCTTGCTCCAGCAGTGTTTGTTGATGAGAAATTTGATTTGTATGTTTTTTGTATAGGTATTTATAAATATTTAAAAGGCCCACGCCGTGGATTTGTAAATAAATAAATACAAAATGAGAATTAAACTATTATTGTTTTGAATAAATACGTTTCTTTATTATTTAACCGGATTTGATTACTATCAACAAATGACTGGATTGAAGAACCGTGTTTGCGCAATGCAAAATTGTGCAAAATCGAATCGCAAAAGGCGAGAAGGCGTTTTTCTTTTACATTTCCGAGAGAGATCTTGACCGATTCAAGATCTGAAATTTGAAGTGCTCAAATAATGGTTGCTTTTATGGTTTGCACTACATGTTTCTCGATTGGTGGATCTTCGTGTTATTGAGATTAGCGAAATTGGTGAACATTGTACATAGACATAGTATCCGCGCCCTTGAGATGGATGCTCCATTAAACGGCTCCGAATAAATCATTCAACATACATACATGGACACCGAAAGTGATTACTAAATCTAGCCTAGATTCAGTTCCTAAGCATTTCATACATATTTCTCCAATCTAGATGTATGATTGGTTTTGTAGACTTTTATTCTCTTCATAGAAGACATAATTATACACATACATACGAAGTGACTAACTTATTTATTAAATTTCTAAAGATCAGCAGTACCTTGCAAGGTATATGATTTTGTTAAGCTTTGAAGATAGATATTAGGTATTATATCCTGAAATTAAATTCTTTGATCATCTTAGCTTTTTTTGTATTCTCAAGAAACTTCTTGAATTGATTATTCAAATTCCTCGAAAGCTGTTAAATATGGTCATGAGATAAGCTATCTAAATCTAATTTAGAAAAAAATATAAGTATACGGTTTAAATTGAATTATATAAATGAATTTTAGAGAGCTTACATCTTAAATAAGCTCAGAGGTAAAATCCTTTATAATATTTGCATCGTTCTGAATTGAATTTTCATGTACGACTTTGATTTTTAGAACCCAAATAGGGATCAAAAGTGTTTAATGAATTATACATGTAGGTACAATCTTCTGATGATAATAATAGAGGCTACTTATTTAATTGCACGAAAGCCGTGGAGAATCCAGCAAAGAATTGATCTCCTACTCTTTTTCGTAAGTCTTCGAGTGTCCTGCAGGTGTTTACACAACAAAAGTCAATAATTATTTATTGTGAATATCCTCACATATTTTTGTTGATTCGAAAGCTTTTGCAATTAAGTTTTCAGAAAACAAACGAAGAATGAATTGAAAATATTAAGTTGCAATAGTTAGTTTTACACAATCATTAAAATATTGAATGTTTTAATTTATAAATCACTTAGTTTCACGTAGTTTTTATAAATCACGTAGTTTTTTCTTCTTCATATTTTATCTACATCTTATTTTGATATAAAAATATAAACTTGTCATCTTATTTTGATGTTACTTCGTAGCGCAATTCCTCTATTACCCACTTATTGTATTTTTACTTATTGAAAAAAGAAAAAGATTTTTTTATCATTTCAAATAAATAAATAAATATTACAAATAAATTTATCCAGCCAATTTAAGTTCAATTACCTTTGTACATTATGTTGAGAAATCAATTATTTTCGTAAAATAAAATTTATTTATAATACTTTGTTAATATTCAGTTAAGTAATCATCTCATCATACGGAAAAACTAAATCAATATCATTTTATTATTTATCTTTATGATAAAATGAAACTTAAAAGCTAGAGTGGAATCAGTCTCCTCCTGTATTCTTGAATGTGTGGACTGTATTTTGTAGTAATTGTTCTTGAGGAGCCACTTCAATTATTTTTGTTGTTGAATTTAATTGTGATTGAATTGAATGAAAAAATTGAATTAGATTGTTCCGCTGAAAATGGTGAGAGATATTCCCGATTGCAAACCATATGTATATACTGCTGTTATGTAAGTACCAAGGCATAGGTAATGGACAAGGTGACAAAAATGGGATAATATCACGGGACCCAGGTCATGTAGGTAGGATAACATTTTGGTCCTCTACTTCTCCAGTTACCTAACCATATACCTAACTAAATCAAATATTAATAATGTTTAACAGAAGCTTTGATACTTCGAAAGCTGAAACATATTGTGGGTTATCTAAATTGTCTAATATCTCAAAGAATAAAGGTACTTCACTTTCGCATTTATAACTAAATATTATTTTCATGCACCTTCGGGCTCCTTTCGGAATAAACAATTTGTAGATTTTAATTCTCAAAATCATTGTTTTAACAGCTTATTATTCAATGAAGATAAATAGATAACAGATAGTTCTATTTAAAAGTTTGGTATAACTATCTTGAACCTCTTGACTACTCATTCCAAATTATTCCGATTAAAATTATTATATTTCTGTCATTTTTTTTTTATCTGAGCATTTCCTATAAGTGTGATAGGCAGTTTGACTCACTCCAAGTAATGAATAAACGGTATATTTTCATATATCTACATAGGTATATTATAAGATTAAGCCATAAGGAATGAAAGATAATATGCCACATTCCTAAATATAAGATGGATCGAATAATATAAAAACTGACTTGTAAATTGAATAAGAATTCAGGTGTGTAGATATTCCCACAGAACAGTCAAGGGAGGTAATATACTTATTCCATTTCAATATTTTTACAAATACACGTGAAATAAAGTTAGAATATAACAATGTCAAGTTAAACCTTTCAGGAACTACTTGCATTCACAAATAAAAAAGAATTTTACTTAAAATTGTTTTGTCTAGTTAGAACGATATGTAGTCGGCAAATATGTAGGTACATTAAAACTATGTAAAGAATTCGATCGCTAAGAAGAATTGTTGGCAAAACGTTGCGTGACAGAGTTAGGATATTAGGAATAAAGTATTGTGGTTAGAAAATATGTAAGTATATTTCGATGACTTGGATAAGTGGAGCGAATAGATGACAAAGACGGCGTATTCGTCTAAAAAAAGACGTGAAAAAGTGCGGATGTGGAGGATGTGAAAGAAGTATATAAGGAAAAAAATATATTGCGTTTTATCCTCTCTACTTAGAATACGGCGTCAGGTTATATATTGAAGGAGACCCACTGACCACCCGAATAGCACAGAAATCTGGAGAATTCCATTTATCCAAATTCTACACTAAACAAATCTTGTCTACACCGGAGGCGCCATAGTTGGCAGCCTGAGGAGCTAGCCGGCCGAAAGCCACCAAACCACCATAACCTCCATGTCATCTTTTGAGTACACTCATTAGATGCCCCTCTAACCGAGAGAAGCAAATACATTTACAATATAAAACTAATAATATATTTACAAAGGCATTTCCTTAATCTAGAAAACAAATCAATATTTAAAACCAAATAATACAAATAAAAACAATAAATAAAGAAATAAATTAGCAGAGAGCCGAGTTGGTAGTATATAGTTCTACTTTATTACAATATAGGTTATATTGTAATAAAGTAAAACTTACTTTATTACACTCGTAGGTTATATTGTAATAAAGTAAAACTAAGCTAAAATACCTTAGAAAGTACAAAAACGAATAGAGGAATATTTTTAGTGAATAGAATAATTCAACGCCGACCAGAATTGTTTATTTTTCTCAACTCAGTCTCACGAGATGGAATAAATCATACTTTATTATCAAATTAAATTTAAAATATTTATAAAACCTTTTATCCAAATTCAATTTAAAAAAAAAAACATCTGAAAATATTTACTTTTGTAGTCCTTACCACCATATCCCTTGTGGGTTAGGATGAATAGACTCTTTGCTTATGAAAGCATTTGATATGAAATTCTGGAATCTTGGCTTGAAGATAGCGAAATAATGTTAATAATAGTATTTGTTTATTTATTAATTTCATAGAGACACGCACAGTGAGTTGACAAAATATTCATAAAATAAGGAAAAAAAACACATTGATTTGGTCAGGCAAACTCTCCAATTAGGTTTCTATAGAATGCACGTTGAAAAAAAATTATACAAAAGAGTAAATAAAAAGAGTAAAAGTAAATATTACAACCATTACTTTCGCTAGATATTTATTAATTTATTTAACCAAAATGCGGATGCTTTTGTAGT
The DNA here is from genome assembly GCA_947579605.1 of Athripsodes cinereus. NCBI lineage: Eukaryota > Metazoa > Arthropoda > Insecta > Trichoptera > Leptoceridae > Athripsodes > Athripsodes cinereus. The sequence goes on from OX388315.1 coordinate 27,616,763, forward strand.
TTCTAAACTGGATTTCTACGATACAGTATTCGTAGGACAGCTGTAAAAACAATTAAACCTTGGATTGACAATGTCATAACAAGATGAAAAACGTCTCTCTCGAGAACAAATTGCATAGTATGTAGAATAAAATATTTGTTTTTATTATTTCATTATGGAATTCTAATACTTAAACACCGACATATATAGCTATCAGTGTGAAAAATAAACTTGTCTCGTTGTTTTCAACGTTTCTTAAAATTGTTAAGATTAGTATATGAATATTACATCCAATAGTTAGTAAAGATAGTTACAGTAGTGGCCATAAGAATGGAAACGCTTAGAATTTTGTTTAAATTCCTGGAAATGTTAAGTTTTTAATGCACTTATTCATAAAAATATTTTATTTTTGAAATGTGTCACTAGCATTATTCTTTTTATAATTCTAATATTTTTTGGTCCTGTAAAAGGCAGGTGTTCGAAAAAATTGAGACATTTTACATCCTAAATTCAGCGATGAGGTTTGCCACCCATTCTGAATCTCTTGATTTTATATTGGCACGGAGAGGACAGTTTTCATGTTTCTTACATGCAGCTGATCTGCTGGCTACCCCACTTGTGGGATGTGCCGTGATGGTATAATAATAATAATAATAATCAAGCAATCTCAGAAAGCTGGGAGTAGATGACAGGCTCAAATACAGCATGCAGAAGGCCGTACTTCTATCGTCCACCAGGATAGTAAGAAGGTTTTTGTCCCTGTAGCTCTGTAAGTGATCTACCATGATTGTAATATTTCATAGAACATCATGGAAGAATCAACTCGAATAATGTTGGGGTTCTACATTTTGAATATAAATTTATTTTAATATTTTATGGTTTTTGTTATTTAATATTATATTTAAATTTTATTGTTAATCTTATATTGTGTTCAAAATGTAGAATCTTATATTGTTTTTTTTAATAAATGAGATATGAGATAATAATAATATTTTTTGGATGAGTCATCGGTTTTTTACCAGTTAATGGTGGTTTTATTTCAACCACCAACATTCATGAGTTTTAACAGCCATTTATGAGATGCCCCTTAACGATTGAAATTCTCTTTTTTTTTTGTTTTGTAAATATTGAAGTAATTATTTTAAAATATTAATATTTATTTATTCTTTTGTTGGCCTCACAAAAAGAAAAAAATACCTGAATCTGATCATTTTTTCGTATGCATTTTGTTAAGCGTTTCCATATTTATGGCCACTACTGTATGGAACAAAAGAACAATTTAATTAAAATACTTCACCCACACGGTGCAATATCACCAAGAATACTCTCAATGGTGAAGTTTTAATTAATTTTTCTTTCTTAGGTTGTGTCTTCTGCAGGTGTGCCTTTATTATAACACATAAGAAGTATTACAGTTAACTAGACAGCGCGTAAAGTTACCATTCGAACATCGGTTTGAGATTTGTCTTCTTTATCATAGGTATATACTCGTATTTTGTAAACTTATGCTAGTTAACATATTGGTATAGTTTTTGAGTCAGTGTAAAATAAAGGAAAGAGTAAGAAAAAAAATATTCTACTACTACTATTTCTATATAATCCTGGAGACCCTGATGGAGGTAGAGTCTCGGCCTCGTGAACAAGGGGTCCGTGGTTCGATCATTTCATATATTGGAGTAAAATAATAATGATCTTAAAACACTTTTTAAAAAAAAAGATATATCTGGGTTTTGTTATAAACCCAAATATAACCTTATACACCTTTCACAGTAAGCTACTAAAAGCTTGTGTCGTGAAAGGGGAGTTTGCCGGCACCTGGTATCGAATCACGGTCCCCTTGTTCACGAGGCCGATACTCTACCTCCAGGCTACCGACGAACTCATTATGGATGATAAAGTATGTTCCATTAGTATGTAATTCACCAGATTAAATTTGAGATGTCTATTGTCTCTATCTATACCCTCATATCGTATCGCAAGTGGGGTAGGCAGAGAGAACGAAACGCCATATAAATCGATCCTTACATACCTACTTCTTTCGCTTCTACATTCAGACAATTTCTCGTACACGTACGTCAATTTTTCTTACTCAACACACGACCGCCCTTGAGAATTTAATATACATGATCAAGCCATGTAGTTCTCGGACGTCCGCGCTTTCTCACTCTCCCTCTTTAAGATGTCTATTGAAGGTAAAAAATTCCATTTCATGCGAATAACAAACAATGCGAGATGTCTATTGTTTTTCACCGATCTTTTTATAGAATTTTCAAAATATACATACCTACAAATAAATGAGGGTATAATATTCTTCTTCTTCATGTTGTAGATCAGCGATCTGTTAGTTCGGAATTTGTTGCCTCTTGTGATGCTGCAGCCCAGCTGTTTTTCCATCTTCCTCGGGGCCGTAAACCGACTGGTATTTCCTTTGCAGCTATATGTACACTGAGAAAAATACTAACGAAATTTCACAACGAATCATTGGTACGTACTATCAGATTAGGACCAGAGATAGTACTAATGAATCGTTTGAACTATCTCTGGTCCTAATCTAATAGTACGTAGGTACCAATGATTCGTTGTGAAATTTCGTTAGTATTTTTCTCAGTGTACGATTTTGTTTTCAGAGGATTTATTTATTTCAATTTTACAGGATACATACAGTTGATACAAAAAATACAATGGTCTATAACATATTTGGCAATAAGCAAACCAGTGAAGATCCCTATATTACCCTCATGTGCTCTAAAAACATACATAACTAAACACAACAGATAAATCAACAAACAACAATTACAATAGAATAGAGTAAATTATGTAAAGAAAATCAATAGAATAATGCTCACAAAGCAATAATCGTAGGATTAAACAATAAAACAATAAGCAATAAAAACAATACAATGAGTCATGAAAAATAAAATTTAAAATATAAAAATATCATATAAAATCTCTCAAAATTTAAAATTCAAAATTTAACATCATTTAAAATTCAATATTAAAATTTGTCATAAGCAAATAGGAATAATAATTATCCAACACATGCAAGAAATAATTACCACCTATAAAACAAAACATGCAATACCACATAGAACAAATACTAAACATAAAAAGGATGTAATTAATTGAATTATATTTCAAGTTTCAAGCTAGATATTTTTTGTCTAAATATTTTTTCAATTACTACAAAACTCTACCAATACTATCTTGAGTAACACAAAACTTTTCTTTCCCATTATTCAGACATTAGTTATGATTGAATATAATTGATCTATTTTACAGTTATCGCTTTATCGTGTTGACGTTGTGTATTGGGAATATTATTTTTTTATAAATATTGTATAAAGGTTGACAAGGATTTATAATTATCTCAATTTATTACACAAATTGGATACTTTAAACTGGGTAATATTTCAAAGTAGCGTACAGTCGACGTGAGTTTAAAATAAAATGATGTGCTAAGATTGTGGTCATTAGATGGAAGAAAGAAATTATAGTGTTGCAATGAAAAGTGATGTAACTTGTATTAATATGTTATTAATTAACATTGTATTAATATGGGGAAATATTGAAAGGCGTGGTAGACTTGGTAGAACGAAAACCTCGTTACTTTGTAATGTAAAAAGTGGACTGGAATGAACTGTATCAAGGAACTTTTCCGACTGACACAGAAAAAGGAGGCCTTGGATGGGAAACCATGAGAGAATAAAAGAAATACGGGAAGAGCTTAAAAGATATGGGTGGATTATATTATCTAAGTTGAATGAAAAATGGAAAAGTTTTGAAGAGGCCTATATCCAGCAGTGGAGAAACGAAGGCTAGCAGTAATAAGTATCTTTAGTAGTCAGAATTCTCACTAGAACAGAATACCAATAATTTTTTTAACAGTTTCAATTTCGTACAAAATGGTTAAAGTTTTATTTCTATAATAAAACTGGAATATTGTGGGTTCGACTCCACTTCCCCTAAACACTTCATTTGGTTAGAATCTCCCTGATTTACGATCTTCGATAAATTGCGAATTTCCCCGATAAATTATTAGATATTCTACGAAGGTAGCACAATATTAATGAGTACCTACCAACTTTGTACTTTACCTTAAAACACAAACGTTTTTCAGCGAACAAGAGATGTTTTTTCAGCATTTTATTTTTATGTAAACTGCGGCAGGCTGTCTGCTAAGGGGAAAAATACATTTTGGATCTTATATTCTGTTAGAAAAAAGATTTTTTTGTCGGTTTAGTAAGTATATAAAAGTACAAAGGTAATATGTACGTGGGTATAGTATGTATGTACATTTCCAGGGTAAATAGAGCGAGATTTAAGGTGTTCCGACGCTTACGAATCGGGTTAGGCTTGGTCAAGCGCTTTACACCGTGGTGACGAATTCCACCTTCATTTCTCCTAACCTTGCATACTTCTTTCGCTTCTTCTACATTCGTAAAATTTCTCATACACGCACGTCGATTTCTCTTACTCATTGCACGATCGTTCATGAAAATTTGATCTACGTGACCAAGCTACGTGGATCTCGGATTAAATATCAATAAAGGCCATAAATACAAATTAATATTCCCACTTAAAATTATATTTCAATAGATACGATTTTACGATTCCAGAAAAACCGAGGCCTTGATGTGTATGGAAAGGGAATCCATTATTACTCTTATATAGATGGTAAAGTGTACCTACTACAAATATGTAATGGTATATCTATGAAGGCATTGCTATCTATAAATTCCTGTGAAAATAACTGCAGATTCGATGTATTACATTAATAATAAGAGATATACAGCCTTTGATGAAATCAACGAAGGCAACAGAGTGACAATATTGTATAGGATTAGTTATATCGACTACTTATCTACATTTACTTGTATCGATTTCATCTAAAGCTATCCATTGGCAACTCGAAAGGCATTTGGCGCTCAATACAGAAAATAATAATAGATATCACTCGAATATTGTAACATCGAATCTTTTGTAATGCGAATAGAAAAGAATTTCGATATGTTATCGATCTCAATAAAATTGTTTTGCAGTCGTTCGGCATAGCATTTTTCTTTCAAACTAAGTTTTGTTATTTTTTTTTTATTTTGTTTTTCTCAAATTGAATTTTTTTGTGAATCAGACAATCAATGCTTTGAAACTTAAAACTGTATTGCTATCGTGCAGAAGACAAAGAAATAAAACCATTTCTACCATCGCAACATTTTATAGATTTTATGTATGTATAACGATGGATAAACAGATTGGTCTCCGCCTGACTTAAAGTGCTAGATTATGAATTGAAAATAATATCTAAATGTTTTAAGAATTTAAAATATTACGAACTGTTAAGTAATTTCACTGTGATTAATAATGAACTTTTATCAAAAACCGTCGATAAAAAGTTGAAAATTGATAACTTATTAAACGATATATTTTACAAATACCTGTTTTTTACATGACAATTACAGAAAAGAATGGAAGACCTTTTTTATTTATTATAAAAAGTTGAAAATTGATAACTTATTAAACGATACAAATACCTGCTTTTTACATGACAATTACAGAAAAGAATGGAAGACCTTTTTTATTTATTATAAAAATTTTAAAATTGATAACTTATTAAACGATACAAATACCTGTTTTTTACATGACAATTACAGAAAAGAATGGAAGACCTTTTTTATTCCGGCTATACCACAATATTGAGAAATATATATTTTGGTAAAAGTACCAGTAAATAAAATGTTTGTAACTCTTTTCTGTATGTTTTCGAGTGTTTTATACTTTATTAGCACAAAAAAGACCATCTGCATGTTTATTACATGCAGTTAATCCGCTGGGTACTGGATATTCCGTGATGATATAGTATGTAGTAGTACCTAGTGGTAAATAAAGTGGATTTTTGCATTTGTTTCAATATTTTTTTCCAAATTTATTTTTTGTTCATGGTACTCGTTGTTAGAATAGTTTACCTTCCTTAATAAAGTTGCTCAACACTCTTCACGGTTTTAAGACGACAGTTAAGTATCAGTTTGTCATTCAAAATTTGGTCTCTTTTCCTACCTATTTATCCCTTTTGTACTTCTTCTTTTCCTTCCTTAAAGGTTTTTTGTGAAAGTTTCGTGAAATTGGGTTGATTGGAAGAAATCACGCCTTAACGATAAACTCGTCCTCTGAAATCACAAAACATAGATTGAGCTAGTCCCAAACTAAGACACGCATCTTTGTATTATGGGTACTAACGCGATGATACACATATATACAATACATGTAACACCCAGACCCAGGACTGAAAATAAACAAATAAAATAAATAAATAATGATTGTGTAATTATTATGAGAAAATATTGCGTAACTTACTTAATTTAAACAAAAATGAAAACCACTCTTTAGAATTTAGTGATATTTTATTTGGTGAGTTACCCAACTCCAACAATACTGAGTTAGAAAACAATATGCCGAGTTAAAACTCAAGTCAACAATCAACAAAACCCGAAAAACTTTTTGTTTATAATTCTACGTACATGGAATTGTATGAAATAATCACTAAAGCAATTGTATTATATTTAAATTCAACAAGACCTATTTAGTTATTTAACTAGAAAGTTATTTAGATTTATATATTTAGAAAAAACGGATTTGGTTTCGGTGAATGCAGACTAGAAATGAATTTCAAAAATTGGTATTGGGTCCAAATATTTTTACAACGGGTTTTGCGTTGTAGGGTTGTTAGGTAATTTTTTATTTTATTTTTGGGACTCTTTTAAGACCTATTCTTGGTTAGATTTATTAAGGTCTTGTTGCAAAATAATAAACAGTCTAGCAAAATTATGGTAATAAAAATAATTATATCATATATTCAGAAGAAACTTTTATCATCATAACTAGTACTATAGACAACTTTCTAAAGAAAACTATCATAATACAATCTTAATTTGGGAATGTTTATATGTTTAGATACATCAAAAGTATACAAATGTCTAATACAAACAGATAGGATATATCCTTCAGAATTGTGTAACAAGATAGAACCGAATATTCGATACAATTAATCCATTTCTATTTACTGTTGTTTTATTCAGCCTTTGTCTATTCACTGCTGCATACAAGCCTCTTTATTTGAATACTTGTATCTATCTTTTACTTTATCAATATCTTCCACCTGTAGCCCGCTGCTGTCTCTAAATTATCTCTCCGTCTTGTCAGTTGTTTTCTTTCTTTTAACATTCACCTCTTGTAGTCACAATTGACAATAAATTAGTATTGCATAACTCAATTACTTATATTGATGTTTGTGACGTGTAATTTGGATTTGCGATGTATTCGTTGTCTTGAATCTGCTGCTTCAAATACGAAACATGTCATCTTCAAGGATTTATCGTCTAACAAGCTTACATGAATAATTTCTATACTTTAGTTCAGGAATGAATGAGTTTGTATGATAAAAACATAATCTCTGAAAAGTGTTTTTTTTTATATAAGATATCGGAACAGTACCTAATATACCAGATAGTGAATACTTATCTGTTAAAGATACATTACCTATATGTCACTATGCAACAAAAAATATTCAGGTCACGATTCTCTTGGTTATAATACTATTAGGTAATATAACCTTTTTGGCAAAGTTACTACGAAATATGTAATATTACAAGTTAGAAGATATATAAGTATATGAAAACGTACATCCCGTATTACGATATTATTATAGGTACCTACGTGAAATGCATTGCCTATTAACCTAGGCAAAGTGCCAAGTAAACGATGCTTTCAACTCAAACACTTATCCCAAACGTGCCTAAGAGGTTTCATATTATAAGTTACATTAAGTCCATTCGGGGAATAGAGAAACTCTTCCTAGAAAATACCCGAAGTAAACTGATATGCAACCAACTTGCTACATTACATATAGCGAAAATGTAGGATAGATATAACGTTATTTATCTAAAGCAGTGATTCTCAAAGTGGTCAAGGTGGACCCCCAGGGGTCCACGATGGTGTGAATAAAAAATTGGGGCGCACGAGTCGTAAGTGGGGGTCCACAAATCCATAGTTAAAGTATCGGATATTCGGTAAAAAGCACCAGATATTGACATAAACAATAGCCGGTACAAATACCCGTTACATTGCAGAAAAAGGTAATGTGAGAAAATATTATTATATAAAGCATCGTTTAATGATCCGTGACCATCTTAAGTGCATTATATGTAAAAAGCTGTATGCATGTAAATGAGAGTTAATAGTTATAGGAAAAATATTGGATTATAAAATAAAGTGAATGTTCTTGCTTTAATCTCGTGCATATTTATTTATTAACCTATACAATGAACGGCTATGTAAGCCTGAGTACATAGCAAATATAATCTAGCAAATACCTAATAATATAAAACAAAAAATAATATAATATGATGATCAAAAAGTAAAAAAAAGGTAAAAATATGAGATAGATACTGTGTAAAATCATTGTATTAATGAAACGTAGATAAATAAAATAATATTTTTATGTTTTCATTAGCGAGGTTCCAAACGATTCGGTATCCTGTTTACCTTGTTTTATAAAGTATCTTTGATCACATCACGGTACATTTATTTGCTGGGTATCACATATTTGTAATGAATAAATGATAAAATCAAATCTCATTCTAAATAAATAAAAACACTAGCATAACATTGTTTATTGCACTACCTCGATACGGGTGCAAACTCAGTGAGGTAGTATTTGCTGTGTAAACGGCGCCGTATTCTGCGTCTATCGTCCGAACATCCAGCAAAAAGATGTGTCTTCAGCTTCCTTCTGAAGTTCTCTTCATTTGCCTCCTCTCGCAGACCTAGAAGCAGCTTGTTCGAGCATTTGGAACCTGTAACCCTGAAATAAATGACAATGAAATTCAATTGTAGAAAATAATTTAGCAGTAAAAAGATTTTTTTTTAAATAGGTCAAGTGTGATTAATATTGTGGAAATTCGTTTTAACAGTAAAATATTTATATATTAATTAAAAAAATAAAAACACTGTTTTTTCCACTTTATTTTTAATGAGTTTAACGTTTTCAAAGCTTTTTGAACATCATAACTTTAACTGAAGATAAGTTTTGAAAAGGTTAAATTTATTAAAAATAAAAGAGATTTTTTATTTATACAAAATATAAAATAATATATTATACATTATTATTATTGTTTACAATCTTCAAAACTTTATTAGAAATAGGAGCTAAGCCATTGATTAATATTGTTACTGTTAACACATGGATATGGTTGTGTATCACAGCTTTATAATTTTGTTTGTAATTGATCCACAATCTATTTATCGTTTATGGTGACATTTGAATGATCTATGTTTTTCTATGTAATATCACTCTCATTGTCAAAACCTGTGTGAATAAAGTGTTCCTTTAACAAACTTCGACACGTCTTTCAATAAAAATCCCGAATGCATTTCCCAGGCTAAAGGTTGGAATCCAACATTTACATAAACACGAAAGTACATCATATGATCGAATGATAGAAATATTATAATTCTAACGAAGTGACTAAATTGACCAACAATTAATTTTTTAGGTATAATTATATAGGTCGCTTATTTCCAACCTGTGTTCCCGACAGAAATCTTGATTAAAGGGTAGAATGGTTGATGAATATGAGTTTCACATCATACAAAACTGATTTTAATTTTAATTTAATTTCTCAACCAAGACCTTTCTCATATGATGAGAAAGCCAGTCATTCATATATACGTACGTAAATTTGTGTATAATTTCTACATGGCCATCACATGTATAAATGTTTTATCTCATTAATATAATATGTGAATCTATGTTTGTATCTATATCCGCTATAGACATATTCACTTGTTCGCAAGGAAAGTACTACTATATCCCACAAATATAGTAGCCAGAAGACTAGGTGCATGTAATAAACATATAAACAATCTTCTTCGTGCCAATAAAAGTTAAGATATTCAGGATGGGTGGCAAACCTCATTCCTGAATCGAATATATAAAATACCTTTCTTTTTCGAACACTTTGCCTTTAACATGACACCCGAAGGCTTACGGAAAACAGTGCGAGTCCAATTTTTTGCCGGGTGCTCCACGGAATTTTATAAAACTCCATATCTATTAAAAAATTCATATCATCACGGCAATTCCCACAAGTGGGGTAGCCAGCGGACAAGCCAACAAAAGTAAAGAAATTCAGAATGCGTGGCACGCCTCATCGCTGATTTGAAGATGTCCAATGTCTTACGAATACTTCCCTTTTACAGGACACTCTAAAAATTATAGAAAAGACTGGATGACCTATTTTTAACCAGGACTCCATGATTAAACTATTGATTCATTAAAAACAATATTAAATATATAATATATTGTTTAACTAGAACTTTCAAAGTGATACGGGTTTCGACAAACGATGGATTTGTCAAACTCTTAACAGATAACCCGGTTCACTTTAATTAAGTACTAAGTAAACTTCAAATTGTTTTATTAATTGTTTAGACTCTAAACTTTAGAGAATGCACAAAATGAGAACCAGAAAGATAACTTTTCTTTCATGAACAAGGTTTCTCTAGATGACCCTCTTTCACAATGTACTTTTCTTAAGAAATCAACAGAGTATTATGAATGCCATTGGAAGGAAAATGTCGATTTTGCACAAAGTTGATCTTAATGGAGAAACTTACCTATGAATAGTTTGAAGGGCGAAAATAAACTCGCATAATAAATCAGGATATAAAGTCTCTCTATCTTTCTGAAACATCATTTATGTCATCTTCTCTGTACCATAAATGACTAATACAGGATGGGTGGCATACCTCATCATTGAATTGAAGCGCGGCCAGTGTGGCGCGGAGGTAACGCCTTGCCTTTGAATCACGAGGTACCGGGTTCGATTCCCGATCAGGGCAAAGTTAAAATGACCTTTTTTAAATCATCTTGAGTCTGGTTGCAATATGTATATGTGTTTAGTGCATTATAAATATAGGTATCGTCGCATTAGTTTCCATAATACAAGATTCGTATCTTAATTTGGGACTAGCTCGATCTGTGTGAATTGTCTATGCATGTTATTAAATGCCTAATGCGTGTAAATTTAGGAGCAACTAACTGGCTTCTAGGGATGTTCATAAATTTACAGAAAAAGGTAGGAGAGCTTTTTTTTACACATAAACTTAAAACTTCATGGGCTTTAAGCTAGTTTGTAAATTTACGGGTAACTTTCATACGCGCTCCAGGCAGTCTTATTCATTACAATTTTCTGTACGGTACATAATTTCCCAGCGAAATTCGTATTGCTTATGTAATACAGTATTGCGTATTATGCATTACTCCACAAGCAATATAATTATATTTACGTACGGAGATGTATTCATTTGAAGGTGCGAGCTCTCGCCACTGCATATCATTACATGTTTTATGTCAAGTAATTGATTTGTTTATTTTGTAAAGACGTACAAAAAGAATAAAAGAAAATAAATGATAGAACTCAATAAATTTGACTTACAAGAAGATACGTCTGGAATTTGTTATACACCTTTCACAGTAACCTAAAAGCTTGCGTCGTGAAAGGAGAGTTTACCAGCACCTGGGATCGAACAGTAGACCCCTGGTTCATTTATTTATTTGTTATGCAGTGCTATTCATGCAGTGCCTGTCAATATAACAGGAAGGTAAATCTTGAGACAATCTAAACACGACTTACGCCGTTTACACATTTAAGTCTTCAGTCTTAAACTATGTGTTAAAATTTCATATAATCATCAGATCATTCTATAATATTATAAGACAGATTTTTTTACTATTGAACTAGATTTATTGAAGTAAACAGTTTAATCACAAAATAAATTTCGCCACATCGTGGTTGAACAGTCAAAATATAATCATAAAATCACCACATAATGGTATACCTTTCAAAAAAATATTCATATGTATAAAAATTCTGATCAAAATCGGTTAAAAACCTTTATTTTCGTCACATCATGGACGAACAGTCAAAATACAATCATAAAATTATTACATAATGGTAGACCTGTCAAAAACATTAATGTCAACATTTTGATCAAAATCGGGTATAAAAACATCAATTTTCGTCAAATCGTAATTGATCAGTCAGAACATATTAAAAAATCATCACATTTTGGTAGACCCGTCAAAAATATTAATACCTATGAACATTTTGATCAAAATCGAAAAAAACATAAATAATCGTCAATTTGTGATATTGTCAACCGGCAAAACATGTTCATAGAATCATCATATCATGGTAGACCTGTCAAAATATTCATACAAACCTTTTGATCAAAATCGGTTGAAAAACCATAAAATCATCATATCTTTTTGTATGACCTGTCAAAAATATTCATTTTAACATTTTGATCAAAATTGGTTACAAAACGGTAATAATACTCAAATCGTGATTGAACTGCCAAAACATATATATAAAATCATCACATCACAGACCTGTCAGAAAAAAACATTTTGATCATTATTGATCGAAAAACGAATATAATCGTAATATCATGATAAAACTCTAAAAAAATATTCATTAAATCATCCCATCTTGGTAGTCAAAATATTTATGCAAAAATGATCAAAATTGGTAGAATAACCATAATATCTGCCAAATAGTGTTTGAACTGCCAAAACATATTCCTAAAATCATAACATCTTGGTAGACCTGTCAAAAATATTAATATGAACATTTTGATCAAAATCGGAAAAAAAACATTAATAATCGTCAATTTGTGATTGAACCGGCAAAACATGTACATAGAAGACATCATGGTAGACCTGTCAAAATATACATACAAACCTTTTGATTAAAATTGGTTGAAAAACCATAAAATCATCATATCTTGTCAAAAATATTCATTTTAACATTTTGATCAAAATTATTCAAACCTTATGATCAATATCGGTTCATAAACCATAATATCTGCCAAATAGTGTTTGAACTGCCAAAACATATTCCTTAAATCATAACATCTTGGTAGACCTGTCAAAAGATATTCATTAAATCATCCCATCTTGGTAGACCTGTCAAAATATTTGTACAAACCTTATGATCAAAATCGGTTGAAAAACTATAATATCTGCCAAATAGTGTTTGAACTGCCAAAACATATTCCTAAAATCATAACATCTTGGTAAACCTGTCAAAAATATTAATATGAACATTTTGATTAAAATCGGTAAAAAACCTTAATTTTCGTCAAATCGTGATTGAGCAGTCAGAACATATTCAAAAATCATCACATCTTGGTAGACCTGTCAAAAATATTAATATGAACATTTTGATTAAAATCGGTAAAAAACCTTAATTTTCGTCAAATCGTGATTGAGCAGTCAGAACATATTCATAAAATCATCACATCTTGGTAGCCATGTCAAAAATATTTATATTAATGTTTTGATCAAAATCGGAAAAAAACCCAAATCGTTAAATCGTGATTGAGCAGTCAAAAGATAGTAATAAAATTATCCCATCTTAGTAGTCTTAGTAGACCTGTCAAAATATTCATACAAACCTTTTGATCAAAATCAGCTTGAAAACCTTAATTTTCGTCAAATCATGATTGAGCAATCAGAACATTTTCAAAAATCATCACATCTTGGCAGACCTGTCAAAAATATTAATATGAACATTTAGATCAAAATCGGAAAAAAAACATTAATATTCGTCAATTTGTGTGTGAACCTGCAAAACATGTTCATAGAATCATCAAATCATGGTAGACCTGTCAAAATATTCATACAAACCTTTTGATCAAAATCGGTTGAAAAACCATAAAATCATCATACCTGTCAAAAATATTAATTTTAGCATTTTGATCGAAATTGGTTAAAAACGGTAATAATACTCAAATCGTGATTGAACTGCCAAAACATATTCATAAAATCATCACATCATGGTAGACCTGTCAGAAAAAACATTTTGATCATTATTGATCGAAAAACGAATATAATCGTCACATCATGATAAAACTGTCAAAATATATTCATTAACCCTTAAACGGATTCGCTATTTCAAATAACGTAATCGTCTTCGTGGGGTATTTTCGTACCCCAACATGTAAAACACAAAAAAGTATCGAATTTTGTAAATATGTGAATACTTTCTTTTATTACATGAAACTTTAAGTTATTGTTGTTTTAATGTTGGATTTTATTGTAATGAATTAAGTGAATGTTTTTGGGTTTTCAAAAAAGGTTTTTTTTTAACATTGGCCATTTTAATACTTAACAATATGGTTTAAATAAAAATATATATTTTAAACGTAAAAAAATACAAAATTTTAGAAAAAAATAGTAGAAAGGTATTCAATCTGACCATAAAAAAACTGACAACCACTTTTGGATGGATTATTTACAACATTTAATTTCTTCAAAAATTGTTTTTTAGGAGTCTGTTGAGTTAAAATTTAAATTTGTGTACTTGAAATATTAATTTACACAGCAATCACGTACTCATTTGTTTTTAGAATGTGCTTTGCAACAAAAATTATTACAAACAGAGCACTTTTTTGTCCATTTAGTCAAGGCATCATGGCGCATTGATTTGACTAAAATCACTGACTTGCTTTGTTTTGGTACATAAGTAGTAATTTTTTTGTCTGAGGTAAATCCAATAATAAAAGGTTCTACAGGCCTGTTTCTTTTAGATAAAACCTCTGGAGGTGTCTCATTTGTTTCTGCCAAGTGTTTTCACGTGACTAACATTCTTTTTCTTTAAACACATTAACTAACTCAATGAAGTAGAACCAATTATTGCTGGGCCGGAGCGGTTTGAGACTATTTCTACCAGTTTTTACTATAATAATGACTTACAAAGCATTGATTGGTTTTAGAAATCATGAAATAATTCTATTCAGGGTCTTCGTTTACCTCTTGCTCGCTCCTGAAATCATGATTGCTAATTTTAGTCACTGCATCAGTAATATCATTGTCGTTTCCAAAATTTTGATCCATTTCTTCAAAATATGATTGCTCATTATCTGCAATCAAGCTTCTAATAGCTTGTTCTCTCATTCATCCAGACAGTTTAATTTTTAATTATGAAAAATAATCAAAAACAAAAATATCTACAAAAAAAAAAAACGACAATCATAAACGGATTCGTGGGGTACTTTAAGACCCCAGCACCCTCGTAGGTCAGGATCCAAAGACCGCTTCGCCACACAAATTCGTGCACTGTAAGTTCATAACGAATACTGAGAATACATGGAGTGTTGATGCCCTAGCTTGAAACAGGTGGGAGTGGTAACCAAAAGTATGGTCGGTGGGGTATTTTTGGACCCCGCGAAACCGTTTGAGGGTTAAATCATCCCATCTTGGTAGACCTGTCAAAAATATTAATATAAACGTTTTGATCAAAATCGGCTAAAAAAACCTAAATTTTCGGAAAATCGTGATTGAGCAGTCAGAACATATGTTCTGTCAGTGATTGTGTCAGTCACAAAAGTCAGTCACAGTCAGTGACAAATGAATATTCATATAAACATTTTGGTCAGTATTGATCGAAAAACGAATGTTATCGTTAGATCATGATTGAACTGTCAAAAGATAGTAATAAAATCATCCCATCTTAGTAGACCTGTCAAAATATTCATACAAACCTTTTGATCAAAATCGGCTAAAAAACCTTAATTTTCGTCAACTCGTGATTGAGCAATCAGAACATATTCATAAAATCATCACATCTTGGTAGCCAAGTCAAAAATATTTATATTAATGTTTTGATCAAAATCGGAAAAAAACCCAAAAAATTGTCAATTTGTGATTGAACTGCCAAAATCATCCCATCTTGGTAGACCTGTCAAAATATTTATACAAACCTTCTGATCAAAATCGGTTGAAAAACGTCAATCATGATTGAACTATCAAACGAATGTAATAAAATCATAACATCTTAGAAATAAATAAATATTTGGCATTCTAGGTTCGTTTATATAATACCTTTAGTCATGTCAGCTACAGGGGTAACTCAGAAATCTTTAATAAATAATTTACAAAAATTAGATTTACCGGTTAATTTGTACATTAAAATTCAAAATAAACACTTGTAATATTGTAAAAAAGTTTTTGAACATAGATGTTTCAGGCACAATGCTGATATTTTGAACCCGCGTTCTGAGCTGTATATCCTGTATATCTGGATAGGTGAATTTTTCCCGGCATTAGACTGTTAAGTTTTTGTGTGACCATGACTGATCATATGGAGACTTATCTGGTTGTATAATGCTGAGAAGTGTGGATGGCAATTCTGCCACCGCGTAAAAAGTAGACCTGTCATATTATTCATATAATTTTTTTGATCAAACTCGCTAAAAAACCATAATAATCGTCACATCGTGCTTTAGCACAGTTTTAACTGTCAAAAAATTCTCATGAAATCATCACATCATGGTAAAATTACCTGTCAAAAATATAATATAAATATTTGGATCAAAGTTGGTAAATGAACCATAATATTCATCACATCGTGATGAAACTGTCAAAAAATTCTCACATCATGGTAAAAATACCTGAAATTAAATTTTAGACATGTCAAAATATAATATAAATATTTGGATCATTATCGGTCAAAAAACCATAATAATCGTCACATCATGATCGAACTGTCAAACCATATTCATTTAATCATCCATAGATCCATTGGTCGGAGCACGTCGAAAACGACGAAGTATTAACCAGGGTAGGCGAAAAAAAGCAACTCCTTAAGAGAATCAGCCAACAACGAGCTAACTGGATTGGCCACATCAGGCACCCAGGACTACTCATAGCCATCGCGGAGGGTAAGACCGAGGGGACAAATGGCAGAGGCCGACCAAGAGACGCATATATGGACCAACTGAAGAGTGATATGAACTGTGGCTCATACGTAGAGCTGAAAAGACTGGCTGAGAATAGAGACGAATGGAGAAGAAAAACCAAACTCGTTGCAGACCAATCCAATGGATTGTAACTCATTATATATATACATCCATCTTGGTAGACTTGTCAACCGGCCAAGTCTACCAAGATGGACGCAATGGCTATCGCAGTCGACTTGCATCATCGAGGTCCTGGGTACGATTCCCAGCTGGGTCGCGGAGTTTCGTAAGGAATTTTCGCAACCAGGGTTTGGAAGAGAACTGTCTTAGCATAATTGAGACAGCACTGGTTACGTAAGTGATAAGTCCGCCAGCTATACTGACATCTGTGTATAGAACAGATTAAAAAAATATTCATTTTGAAAAAAAATGGGTTTTTACCCATAAAAATCGTCATATCATGATTGAACTTTCAAAAGATATTCATAAAATCATCACATCTTGTGACCTCTCAAAAATATTCGTTTGAACATTTTGATCAAAATCGGTTATAAACCATAATAATCGTCAGATCATGATAAAATTTTCAAAAATTGATAAAATCTTCAGATCTTGGTAGATTATTGAATCTGGTTTTAAAACCGTTTTTAAACGGGTGTATTCTCCAAAATGATTGCGACATTAACATTAATATTGTTATGGTGTTTGTCTGAATGTCTTAATATTTATTGGTACGCAGAGGACCACTTGCAGTTATTCCACTGGCTAGCCAAAAACCATAGGTATCCAAAAAAGTTCAATTAACATCACGGTTCTTTAGTTCGCAGACAGACGCCAAAAGAGACACACAGTTACAGGTATAATGTTTTATTTTTATTTGATACGCAAATAACGCAAATGTGAGGAAAAGTTTGAACAGCTCCTACAAAAAACAAACAATGTATTTCAAAAGATTAATGTATGAACAAGGGTTGGTTGATGTTGGAATACATGCATATTTATTATTATACATAAATTCAACAGCGGCCTATTGAATTGTTACTTATTTTATGTAGGTAGTTTCCAAAGTTTCACAATGTTTAAATCTAATACCTACGCAGTTTCCATTGGCCTATACCTATGGTATGAACTAATAACACTGTTAATTTTCTCGGAAAACATGTGCCGAAATTAGTAATTTTATTTATTTAATTAATTTTATTTACATAAATGCACAGCATGAGCCTTTGCATATTACACTAATACGTACATAAAACCAATCAAATTTTTCATTCACAACACAGTAGGAGCAGTACAATTGGGAATCAAATTATCCATAAAATGACACGTACAATAAAAAACAGCAATGTCCCTTAAGGCTTTCAACATTTGGTGTTTGGTCGCTACATATATCTAATGATATCTAAAGTCCTTTGAACTAGAAAGTCTATACAATATAAGTTGATGGTAGTATTCAAGTATTATTTTTCTGCAACGTAATTTTATATCTTGATTTGTATGTCATGCTTTCAAATGAAAGTTTATAACAGATATATTAATAACTTAGTAGTAGGCACAATGTATGTATATTCAATATTTGGTAAGTAATAACTTCGTTTAACACACAATGAATGTTATTTATCTAAATACTTGTTAACGACTAAATGTAAATTGAAAATTTCAAATCAGCAGAGCTTTGTTTGATGTAAAATACCTAACTGTAACAGAAATGTATTTGCGCCCAACATTATCTCAATGCCGAACAGGATCTTTTGTTTTACACATCGATTACTAACACACCTACTAACTCACTCACTTACTAACAAACCTATCTTCACACCTTGGAAATCAGAATTTACGCCACGCTATATGCGGCATCACACTAATGGCATGGCATTAATTATGTTTTAAACAGCATTATGAAAAAAAACAGTATCACCATGAATGCAACAGTGTCGTACATTGAATCAATTTCGTGTAGCACACGAAACTCTCGCCTCTAGTGTCACTATGTCAATAATGTCACTGTAAATTGTAAAGCAAGTACTTGCACACTAACTATTGCAGTAAATAATAACCTAGTAAAAAACAATTTTTTATTTGTTGAAATGTAGATGACAATTGTCTTATACTTAAGGTTTACGTTTGTAAACTCTACGTATAAGGCAGGACCTTACATAGGTGTTTTATCTACTGCCAAATGGCAGGACAAGACAGTGTATTTACAGGAAAATCGAAATTTTTCAGAGAAGAGTAGGAAATGTATTTACAGGACACTCGAAATTTTACAAAAAAGAGTAGGAAACTTTATTTTACAGAGGACTCCGCCTTGATCATAAAATCGTTATAAATATTTAGATGATATTTGAATGTTGAATGATCAAAGTGAAGTAAGTTAATTTCCCAAATTTACATGTAAAAGGGATAAAACAACCCTTAACATGTAATGATATACTTTTGTATATGTAGTATTATTATTAATATGTATTAATGAATCTAAAAATGGAATGAAAGGTATAACATGATTAGTAATAAATAACAATAATTATCCTAAACATATGAAAGTCACATTTCTCATTAATTTTATTATTGTATAAAGATATATTAATAAGGATATTTGTACTGGAGAAGTCTCTACCTATATATTTATATATAATAACATTTTCGACACGTTTGACTAATGAATTTAATCAAAAGATTCCTTTCACATTAATTTGAAATTAATGTCAGATACTGAACACCATATTGAAAAGTTTTTAAATCGTTATTTTCGACATGAGCAATATTTTCGTATTTTATTTTTTAAATTTGGATTAATGAAATATATATATTTTTCAACTATTTATATTTTTATTTAAAAATAATATAATATAAAATCTCTCTCCATATGGAGAAAGATTTTATCAAACTTTTCGCATGGATTGATTAGATTGAAGAAGTAGAAGTACATGACTGTACTCCTTTAATTATACAAACTTTGAAATGATGTTAATCTAGTGGTTGTTATGTTAATATATTATGTTATTATACAATATGGCTTTAATACGACTATAACTCCTTTATTATTTATTTATTTATTTATTTTATTCTTCACTGTACATTGTTTACAACAATACAAATTAACATAGAAAATATCATTTATACAATTCAATGTACAGAGGGCGAGTTTATCGCTAAAATGTGATGTCTTCCAACTAACCCGGTTATTAAAATAAAAAAACAAAACAAAAAAAAACAGACATATCTACAGTAATGTATAATGTAAACAAAAATATATATAAAAAAAAAACAAAAATACAATATAAATCAAACAAATGAAAAAGGCACATGCAGGCAACAATGTACTCATGGACACATAATAATAAAAAAAAAGTAGAACATACATACACTGCTGCATGCACATGCATAGGGGAAAGGGTTTTGGGAGTCAGATGCTAAATTCAGTGATAGGAAGTGATTTTTGACAGCTTGTCTGAAAGAAGTCTTAGTCTTTACTAACTCACAGATACAAAATGTGAGTTAGTAAAGGAGTTAGTGAATAAGTATATGAATAAACATTACTCATGTAAAGCGGAATTTACTATATGCCATTAGTGGCATAATACATACCCACTAGTGTCGTGACATTAATTACGCAATTTTAATAATCATAGTGAAACTGCAAGTATTGCTTGAATCATGGCGCCAGAATTCTCGTCTCTACAATCGAAGATTAGATATAAATGTAATTATCACATAGCTGACATAAAACAAGTTTCATTCATTTTATGTAAGTCTGATGATGAGAGCGGAAGTTCTTGAAAGTCGGCTCGCGATTAATAAATTCAATGTGAAAGTAAAATGTTTCATTTATATTAATTTAACATGAACTTTTTTTAATATCTCTCAAGAAAACGTGTAAAGTCACAGACACAGGAGCCTAAGTCGAATTGTTCGTATCGTCAGTAACCCTACATTATCTCCATGGTAACAACGGAAATTGCTTATGTTGCACCGTTGTTACCATGAAGATAATGTAGCGTTTCTCGTCGTACCGTCTTACGAGCAATCCGACTTCAGGCTGACGGCTGCAGATCTCTTAAATGTGAAAAGCGTCTTTCTCGTTGACGCGACGCTTAATCTGATTCTCGTCAAATATAACGAAAACGATCCTCATCATAATTATTATTATTATTATTATTATCCATAATACAAACTCTTGGCGGATTATTTCGAGTGTTCATCCTGCGACATTCTTGCAAATCCGAAATTTCCACCATGATTCTGTCAAGTGTTAGTCTACCTTGGTACGGGCTCATGCCCAGTTAGGTAGACATTAGTGACTTATCTTTAAAATACTGTTTTTGTAAATAAAATAAATAAATAAATAAATAAATCTACTTCAAGCGTTAAATAGTATTATGAAAAGGTAAACAAGATACGAATATTAAGTGAAGGTGTAAGTATTTAAGTATCTATAATATACTAATATAGTTAAATAAAGTAAAAAGTTAAATATCGATTAAGTTTTTATTTTTTTATTTTCGACTTAAATGAAGTGTATGTTATTTGATATTTTTGCTTTTAGTGTTTGTTGTCACTAAAAGCAAAAATATCAAACAACTTAGCGATTTAAACGCAGAAAAAATACAAAAATATACAGAACTAGCAAGAGAAATAAAAAAATAAAAAACATTTTGGAAAATATTTAATACCTTTAGTCGTGTCAGCTACAAGAGTAACTTCGATTTTTTTAATAAACAATTTATAAAAGTTACATTTACCGGTAAACTTATACATATGTATATACATACATAGATACCATCACGCCGCTTCCCTCGCAGGGTAGGCAGGAAGGATCGAGCCCCACTTCCTTCTATCCTTGCATACATCTTTCGCTTCCGTCACTGTCATACAATTCCTCATGTTCTCCTGTTCAATGTGCTCAACACATGGCTGTCCTTTAGAATTTGATTTAATTGATCCTCGGACGTCCACGTCTCCGAGCACCATTTCTCTCAGCCAAATATATCTTCTTGGTCATTCTGTTCTCATTCATTCTTTCCACGTGCCCAAACCATCTTATTTACATTCATCCATGTAATTACACCAACTTTCGTTCCACATTCCTTTCGTATATCACTGTTACGCACACGATCTCTCAGACTTTTACAACACATCCTTCTCAACGATCTCATTTCAGCTGCATTTATGCCACTTTCATCCTTCTTTAACCATGTCCACGCCTCACCTGCATACATAAGTGTTGGCACTAAGATAGCAGAGTGCACCAAATTTTTAGCTGTGGTAGATATGTTTCTATTTGCAATTATTGGTCGGATTGCATCATTTACCATATTGCCAGCAATTTTTCTCCTTTCAATATCGCTTTCACACTTCCCATCTCTCGTGAACAAACTACCTAAGTACACACATTCGTCAACTTCGTTGTCAACCTGGCATACTGTTCTCTCACTTCCTCTTTCAAACACCATGATTTTTGTCTTAGATTATTTATTTATTGTTTAAAAAATTTTGAATACAGATATTTGGGCACAATGCTGGTATTTTGAACCCGCGTGTTGAGCTCGATCTTCGATAATCTCTATATTTAGCTATATCTAGCTGAGATTGGTGAGCTTTTTCCGGCATCAGACCGTCAAGTATTTGTGTGATCATGACTGATCATATGATGACTTATCTGGTTGAATATGAAGACATATATTATCATTGAAGACTTATTGAGAAATATGGATGACGATTTTGCCACCGCGTTAAAAAAATATAACTTGATTACAAAAACAGCGCAATATCCAATAATAAATAATAGCATTTTGGTAGATATACTCATCAAACATCCATCTGTTTTAAGGTCAATTTTACAAGCAAGAAAAAAATGAAAAATATTTGTACAACAAGGTAGTGCTGAAAATTGTACGCCTTTTTTGAATAAATTAGGTAGGTATGTATTTATTGTGCTGGCGAAAAAAGTGGGAAGATTTGATTTGATTTATTTGCTAAGGCGTTTCTACACCCGTGTAAGGAAATTTCAATTTGTCAACCTGAAATTTACTGAGATAGAAATGTGTGTAGGTACTTATAAGTAGGCATATTATGTATATTGAGAGATGAACTGCTGTTACTATACCACTTATCAGCTATGCAGTAGTATAGCTTACAAGTGGTGTAGCTAGCAGACCTGCTGCATGAAATAAACATGCAAGCCGTCACCTCCGTGCCAACTAGAAACGAAGACATTCAGGATGGTATCAAACGCTTTCGTTGGTTTTAAGATGTAAAATTTCTTAATTTTTTTGAACACCTGACTTTTATAGGACTTTCGTAAACTTACGGAAAGTTTGGCAGGCCAATTCTGATGGAACTAGCAATTCTTCTTATATAAAATCATTTTAATAAGATCTTCTCGGCATAAAATCGCGTTGTGTGAAATCTTTATTTTCACCTACATTGACAAATTGCTATAAGCTAAACACTCCAGGGAAATTTCACCAATAACTCATTTTGAAAATGGCTTATTCGAATGTATACATGATTTCTTCTTATGTTCATAGTTTTAATAGGTATATAAGTATTTTATCTCTAAACTCCCTCACGCCATATCTTTTATGGGATACGCAGAGACGAGTGATCGCCAATTTACTTGAACTCGTACACTATTTTCGCTTCCTCCACAATAATATAATTCTTCGTGCATGTTGATTGCTCTAACTCAGTTTTCGGTAATTCTTGAGAATTTAATCCACGTGATTTTTGACGGTCCGCGTTTTTTACTTCATTTCTTCTAGACAGATAAATATTTTTTGTCATCCATTCCCTCCATGTGACCGAACTTTTTAATTTTTCACTGATTTTGTTTTCACTAAATGAGTAAAACTCCATTTTTAAATTAAATTTTTTTTTATAAACTTGCTTGGATATATAGGCTTGGCTTTTTTATAATCGGCTTGCAACCCGAAACACGTGTATAAATAAAGAAATTTAAAACTCTTAAGTATTTTTTACTTATAAAATTTTTTAACTTTTAATTTTTCTTTTAAAGATGAATCTGGATTTGAAATAAATCCAATTACACCCTAGTCACCTTCGCTCAAGAAGTAATTATGCTTGTGTTGTGATGGTGGAGTGGGTCAGCAGCGAATGAAATCAGACTCGAGATCACTCGATTTAAAATCTGTGACTCTTACATCAGACTGCAGATCACCTCAACACTTTGACTAAATAGTCATAAATAGGTACAATTAAATTTTCTTTTTAGGATATTTTCTTCCTTAGGATATTCTCTTTGTAATTAGGTACTATGAAAAATTCTGCCAATGAATTTAGTATGGACAACGACTACAACGAATATTAAGTGAATTTAAGATAGCATGAGTGACTTGAGATCAAAATCAGACATATGGTTTTGTTGTAATATGTCCTTCCTTCTTTTACTTTATGACAAATCCCGAGTCCGAGAAATTATGCCTATATTTCATAATGAGGCATATTTAATAGATTCATATGGCAAACCATTAAAAAAATAGCTTTGTAATAAAAAAAAATTAAAAAGACTAAACACCGCCCGTTTGTACGCTAGAATGAGAAACGAATTTAGAAGCAAGTTCAAATCAAGGACAGTGCGTTTAATGCCCTCACAGAATAAAAACAACTTTAGAAGTAAACAGTGTTGTTGTACAGGGCCGCTGTTGGGAACAAATATGAACCTATATTGTTTTTTTAATGATATAATTTTAATAAAACTTTATATTGTGTGACACCCACAAGATGGAGAGTGTGCATTAAAATCACCTAATAAAATATATGAAAATGAATGTGTAGTATGATATCCAATAATCGGAGTCTTAAACGGTTTTTGGAGAAGAATAAACTAAAATTTGTATTATTTAGAATCTTGGCTGCAACTATTTGGGAACCAGAGTTAGAAAGAATTTTTTAGAAGAAATATTTCCTCCTTAGAATACATTCTTATTAAAAATAATACATTTTGGACTTTTCCAGTTTGGATCCCAAACCACACGTCATATACATAGGACTTATAACAGGCAACATCACCAAATATGGTAGCTTTTCAGACGAGATTTGAACCCACAACTCATCCTTTTCGCGAAGTATGCTTTGTCCAATTAAGCTACCAGGTGACATAACATTCCAAAGTTCTCTCTTATAAGCCCCAGTGAATGTTTCATATGTAGGTATTGTTCTGGTATACCTTATATGGATGTCATATGCTGGATACTTCCTTTGAATATTTTTTGAAATTAAACATTTTCCAAATTTAATCAAAACCACGAAAAGCAATTATTTTATAAATCTGCAGACTCATAATTAACTTAACAATATTTTTACGATAATTATAATAATAATAATTGTCACCAGAACACGCGGGCGGGCGAATGGCGGAGTATTGGAGCAGAAGAATTACTAATTACGTTTAAATGAAATAACTGAGCTTGTCATGCTAAACTAAAAATTTACTTATCAAATTATAAATGATGTCCAATTTGATTATAATTTTATAAGGTCAATTTTTTTTAAGGAAATAGAAGATTTATGTAGGTAAGAAAAAATAGCTTTTTTTATTTTCGTGATGGAATTTGTCACAATTTTCCACCTTGAAGAATCTTAAAAAAAGATAACTTCATAAAAATATGTTAAATTATAATTGCCCTATAACTTTGTATATATATAAAAAAGCATTTGATTAAATCCATGCCACTCGCATTATAATGTAAATTATTTGGTGCAAGAATATTGTAAAAGAAAATTTCACACTCTCCTTAACACCAAATTTACTATACAGATTCATTTCAAGAAAAGAACAATTTCAAACAATTTATAAATAAATAATTGACGTATTGATGACCTTCATCTGCATACGCTGCGTGCAACTACATAAATAAGTATTAACAATATGCCGTACGTTCGGTATTAAAACTTAGATACTTCGTCTCATAGATTTACTAAATTTACAGACATCCCATCATTACGGCAACTCTCACAAGAGAAGTAGCCAGTGAATCAACTATTTTTGATAAACACAAAAGTCATCCTCCCCATGCCAATAAAAGTCAAGAAACCCAGAATGGAAAAACCCAGAAAACCCATCTCATAGCTGAACTAAAGATGTTAAATGTCTTGAAGCGTGATGTTTTACGAGCACCACGAGCACAGGATACTTGGAAACTTACAGAAAAGAGTGGGTAGTCTATTCTTTACCGAGGATTCCACGCCATTACGAATGTATCCAAAGAACTATAAAGTGGTTTTTTATTGTAAGTACTCTCACAAAAAAAATAATGTTTATTGAATTTTGAGTTCTTTAGCTTCAAATTAATGAAATATAACATTAGACACCCTTGACAGTAATATTCAATGTACCCTTTCATTATTTCCACATTGTAGCGTAGCTGATACGAATAGTATGTATGTAATGTTACAGCTTACAATATGTAGTTGCCATCATGTTTCCATTGTTAAGTTTAATAAAGAAAGCTTTCAATCCAAATGGCTCGAGAATATATATTCTAACGAGAATAGCAACTGATATTGAGGGATGATGAGGCTGCATAAAATACATTTTTGAGACATAAATTTAATTAAACTTTAACACAGGTATGCGCCATCGAGACATGTACTTAAACTTTCATTAAAATTTCACATTACGAGTAACAATATTCAACATGAAAACTTTTCCAGACAAACTTTGTAATTGCAATGTTTTTTTTATTTGCATTTTCATTAGTATTTAAGCATGTGAGAATGATAAAAGCTCGTTGTCAATATTGGTGATAGACTGAAAATTACTATTTCTTGAGACATTTTCTTCGAATTTCTTGAGACGTTTTATATATCAAATTCAGCGATGAGGTTTGTCATTCAGGATTGAATGGCTTATTTTTTTGTTTGCACAGAGAAAACGGCTTACATGTTTATTACATGCAGCTGATCTGCTCCACTCGTGGGATATGCCTTGATTGTGTAGTAATAGAAGTAGTAGTTTTCTTCAAGAATAAATACTGTAAAAGTATTTAAATATTTTGGAACGTCTTGATTTCCTCCTTCTCCTCCTTCATTCTCCTCCTTTATTCAGAGAGTCTCTGCACCAATTGAGTAACCTTTTTCCACGACATGTAGAGTAGACGAATTTTTAAATATACCGAAAACCCATATAAAAGCACTTAGGTCAAAGATAACAAACAGTAAAAATTATTTCATTATACCTTCATAAAACAGTTTTTATATTTTTGGGTAGCAACACTATTTTATTCTACAAAATGGTGGAAAAACCAATTATTTATTTACCTATAATGTACAACGAAGGTATACATCTAACTACAATTGTAGAAAAGGTACCTAAAATATCATTATAAATGTATCTCAAATGGCTACAATTTATCGCGATCTCCCAATTTCATTCAATTGACCCTTTTTCCTTTGAAGCTAGGCAAAGAAATATATAGTACAGTAATAGTTTGTATTGTAGTATGCTGCTCATAGATATGTAGAACGATCCATCAAGATTTAATCGTCCACTTTGTATTGGGCTTTTGACGTTTTTATTATTGTTGTACCTCTTGAGAATACTCGACATTCTTAGAGTCGACAACTATTGGAATTTTCTATCTATTGAATGATCAAATTCAATAGATAGAAAATTTGTCTCGTAGCGTGAATGATGTATTAGAATAAGGTATTGAGTAAAAAAATTAGTAATTAATATTCTAAACATTTGTTGCTGACTGGGCGAACTAGCAGCCGATAAAGTATTTAACTGAATAGACCATTAAAGGTCACGTGGTCTTGTCTATGGATTTGCTTTTGCTTGAGGGGCAAACAGTCAGATTGCGCAAATCATCCTTGTAGGATAACATCCTACATGCCATAGCATAACATGCCATAAGAGAAAAAAAAGAAAGTCAGACGACAAAATTTATTACAAAATCGACACTGACAGTTTTTTTGATTATTAGGTATTCTTTAGGCGTTCCACCTCATATTGAGTAATTTTGTAATACTGACAGTTGGAAGGATAATACCGACATGACAACGCTCTTCTTTGAAATAATTTACTATCTGAGATAGCGTGTGTTATGGTACTTTATCTCTTTTTCACGCATATTTAGAACTGCGCAGTTAGAAAGAGATAACACCTTTTTGTTTGTTTTGTTTTTGTTCCGTTGTTGACCCTCAAACATTTTTCTGTGACGTCATCCTTTAATGGTCTATTGTTCCGGCGCCGACGGGAGATCGCGATCCATTTGAGATCTGAAAAATGAGATCCCAAAAAGATGGTTGCTTCTTAGGTTTGCATAGAGCGTCTCTCGATTGGTGGACCTTACATCGTGACAGTGAGAACGGTGGAATTGGTGAACGTTGTCCATGGACATCGAAAGTGATCACTTAAGCCAGCCTAGAGCCAATTCGTAAGCGTTGGGACACCTTTCTCACTGCTTTCGATTAGATTTTACTTAGTATTGAGGTTTAAGAGAGAGACTTAGGAGAGCATGCATTAGGAATTGAAAGGTATAAATTAAGTACCTACATATTATTATCTTCAGCCGACGAATATTTGGTGTTTGATTATTTCTGCTTACTCCGCAACCTGATTAATAGTATGTTGCCTGATTGCTATTATGCATGTGTGACTTGTTAATTTTTGTCCATCTTTTTACCTCATAGACCGCGTTGATACTTTATTTCAAGTAGGCAAAGAGAACAGAATTATAATTGGAATTATGTTAGAGTATCAAGAATATTACTCGACAGACATTTCATCTACACAACCAACAAACTGTGCAAACCCCACTTAGGAAGCAGGAAAGGTGTTCCGATGCTTATGAATCCGTTTAGGCTGGTTTAAGTTAACATTCAATAATCGCACCAAACCAGTTAAATGCGAAAACTACGTTTAACATTTTTGTTAGAGTATTTTTTTGCTTTTACGCCACCCATCCTGAATATCTTACTTTTTATGGCACGGAGATGACAACCTTCATGCTGCAATGTTTTGTTTTTCCAACTGCGATGTTTCCGAAAGTTAAGCAATCCATTTTGTAAGATTCTTTTTTACAATTATAGAAGAAATTATATCTCAGAGAGCCTAAAAGTTTTTATCTAAAAAAACTTATTTTACTAGGCGAAAATTTTATGGCTTTATTTTTAAAAAGCTTAGAAGAACATTGTAGAAAAGTGACAAGTAATTTTTATTATAATTATTTCCATAATTTTGGTTACGAATATATACCTATTCTTTAATCATCTAATTCATAATTTGTTCTTATTTCCTTCCTTTACTTTATGACAAAGCACCCGAATTCAAGTGAATTATGCCTACATTTCACAGTAGGTATAATGTCATAGATTCATATGGCAAATCAATAGAAAAATAGCTTTGTAATAAATAAAATAGACGAACTAGAGCCGGTCCGTAAACCAGAATGAGAGGCGAATATAGAAGCAAGTACAAAACAAGGTCAGCGCGGTCAATGCCCTCACAGAATAAAAACAACTTTAGAAGTAAACAACACACAGGGCCGCTGTCGTGAATAAATATGTTTATTGTTTACTTTAGTTATTTATAAAATAATTTTAATAATAAAGTAGTTAACTAAATAATAATTATTTTAATAATACTTTTGCCCATCCACAATTTTCCCATATCATACTTTTTAATCACATTTTTTAAAGTGATTTATGCTGGCTACCGTAAGGCAAGTAATTGTGGGATATGCCGTGATGGTGTAGTATGTGATAGTAGTAGATGATAACTCGTTACTAAGAATACTATTTTATTTATTATATTTCTATCTATATCTTTATATCATCGCGCCATATCCACAAGTGGAGTAGCCATTAGACCAGCTGTCCTTTCAGGATAAAAATGTTTATTGTTTACAGAATAATATAATTTTAATAATAAAATAGTTTACTGAATAATAATACTTTACTAAGCCCATCAACAATTCTCAAATATCATACTTTTTTATCATATGTTTCAAAGTGATTTATGCTGGCTATTTCACATGTGGGCTATACCTTGATGGAACAGTAATAGGTACTATGATGATAATTCGTTACTAAGAATACTTTTTTATTTATTATATTTATATCTATATCTTTATATCATCGCGCCATATCCACAAGTGGAGTAGCCATTAGACCAGCTGTCCTTTCCATGCCAACAAAAAGTTAAGACATTCATGATGGATGGCAAAACTCTCTCGACAAAATTGAAACAAGTGTTTCTTTCTACTATAGATTATTGATTACGAGAGAGATTGATTTTAGTCGATTGATAATGACCTGATAAGTCGAAAGACGTCTCTCTCGGAATCAATAATCTATCGTTGAAAGAAATACTTGTTTCATATAACATAATTATAGAATTCTACTACGTGTGCACCGACACAATTAATAAAATTTGACTTCTTAGGTAGGTGTGGGCTACGTATATCGAAAATTTTATTTAATTAGGCACGGCACCGATCAAAGACATAGACCAATTCTTTAACGGATGTGTAGCACGGGGTCTCCCACTCTTTTCCGTAAGTTTTCGAGTGTCCTGTAACAGACAGGTCTGTGTTAAAAAAATAAAGACATTTTACCTACAAAAACAATTCAGCAGTAATGAGGTTTGCCACCCATCATGAATGTCTTCTATTTTGTTGTTGACACAGAGTGGACAACTCGTATGTTTATTGCGTGCAGTTGGCCTGCTGACTACCCCACTTTTGGGATATGCTGTGATGGTATAATTACTATTGTAGTTGTATTACTGTAGTATAGTAATTTTTGACATAATATTGTTTTTGGATTTATCGCGCCGGATTTCCTTTCATTTCCTACTTCCAAAGCTTATGCTTGATATTTATCTCAGAATGATAAATTGCCTACCAGATTACTGAGTCAATATTTTGCCTTAATTGCCATCAGCTCTTAAAGTCATACCAACAGTCAGTAGCACTACCTAGTAGTATTAGTCAGTTGCCCTTCTCACCTGTCATCTATACCTACCTACCAGTGACAACATCCTTAAGAGCCGACGGACACACAAAGTGGAGATAATTATATTATTATTGAGAAGCTTATAAACCTGGCGCTTGTCGTATCGCTCAGAGAATATGTAATCATCAAAAAATGAGCAAATAAAAGCAATTTTACTATTTATATGCGGTATATTCCAGCGGGGTAGCCAGCGGACTAACTGCATATAATAAACATGCAAATTATCCTCTCCGTGCCAAAAAAATAAAACATTCCAGTGGCATGCCTTATCGCTGAATTTTGAGCCCTGGTAAAGACAGGTGTAAAAATGAAGTATTTTCACATCTTAAATTCAGCGATGAAATTCGCCACTCATCCTGAATGTTTTATTTTTTTATTGGACGACAGAGAGGACAGCTTTCATATTTATTACACGTTGGTCTGCTGGCTACCCCATAGTAGTATATAATTACAATAACATGTTGACTAGGATAACTCTAATCTTTGAGACTGCATTGCACTTGCTAATTTCTTACAGCTCTTCTTCTTCTTCTTCTCCTTGGGTAATTATTAGTCCCATATGGTGGTGGGGTCTGTTTTTTTTGTCTTGTTTGTAGTGGAGACTTGGTTCTATCGAGAATTATCACTTGCTTATTTCTTACAGTTAGGAGTTTAAGACTATAGATGATATGATAACCATGGTAGAAAATAATGATTAGCAGGATTAAAACAGGATTTATTAGCAGGATAATTCTGTAATCAGCTAATGAAATTTATTTTAAGTAAAAAAACTGATTCATTAATTTATATATATTTGAACGCTTAGTCGGGATCGCATACAAATTGGACACAGGGCTAGTAAACACTGCTCTAGTATGTCTCACAGAAGTGATAGATAGATAGAAATATACTGAGAAATTTACACAATATTTTCTATAAAGGTTTACAAAGCATTTCACCTCAAAATAGTTTATTTAAAGAATCAATATAGAATAATACGAAATCTGGAAGGTTTTTCATTTCAGATATATTCTATCTTGTGGAAAGTTTTTTTTTTAATTGTACGTGTATCTAAATAGATAATTATAGTTTGTTGAGTGGGTGCCTTGTTGACAGATTTCATATTCATTGATAATACCGTCATTGTACCTTAATGTACTTAATACTTTTCAGAAAAAATAATGTTTATTATATTTTCTCTTTCTCATCTTCTTTCATCTTAAAGCTAAGTAAATTCACAATACGAGTATTACTGATTGATTAATTCTTTACGATTGAATATAAATTTCCACAAAATTTTACGATACATATCAATTTGCAAATATTCGAACTGGCGTTGAATGACTCGATAATCTTATAAAAATTGATTAGTTCTAAATATAGATTCGATTTTACTGGTCGTAACATTGTGTAAAAGAGGCAACTCTTTAAAAGAATCAGCCAACAACGAGCTAAATGGATTGGCCACAACAACCGGCACCCAGGACTGCTTATCATCATCGCGCCATCGCGCAGGGTAGGACCGAAGGCTGAAATGCTAGAGGCCGACCATGAGATACTTATTTGGACCAACTGAAAAAAGACATGAACTGTGGCACCTACGTAGAACTAAAGAGACTAGCTGAAAATAGTGAGGAATGGAGAAGAAAATCCAAACTCGTTGCAGACCAATCCAATGGATAAATATATAAATATAACATAGTTTTGGGTAATTTTTTGTTAATTAATTGAAAACATTGAAAATAAATTATCCTTGTTTCACTTATACAAATTTTAAATGTATTTGTTAGCAGAGGCTTTTAAAAACTAGTCCATTGTCAGTACTAGAAAATAAAGAAATGAAAAATAATACAAATGTCTATATCTTCATCAGATACTCAAATTAGCCAGTAAGCTAGATGGCTAGGCAGTTAGTTAAACGCCGACATACAGTTGGATTGCTAACTTGAGTTAGCAATAAATGTTTGTCCAACCGAATTGTTTGACGCAACGCTGAAAAATCCAAGCGCCACGGTGGAAAATAAAGAAACTAAATTTGAACAATCTGGCTAGCTTCGATCAGGTAGAATGTTGAACGTTTCATTGTTCGTTCATTCATTCAACACATCAATCACGAACATTTCACACTGAATGCTTCATTGTGATTCAGCGAAACAGCTAACCATTCAATTGAATTACGGCATTTAACTAACTATTATAACATTCAGTTAGCTGGTTAATTTATCTGTTGGGCGGCGACATATTATATCAGAGGCCGTAGACAAACCCGAACGTGTTGATCGACTAACGACTTCATACGAATTTTCGACAATAACCGCAACAATAACGCATAATTACACGGTACATGTAGGTATATTAGTTGGAAGACATCGCATTTTAGCGATAAACTCGCCCTCTGTACCAATGAATTGTATAAATGATATTTTCTATGTTAATTTGTATTATTGTAAACAATGTACAGTGAAGAATAAAATATATAAATAGATTGTCGTAAATTCGTTTGTAGTCGATCGACAAGTGCATGTTTGTCTAGGGGGGGGGCAGAGATTACGAAGATCTACGTATTTTTGGTCCCATTTAGATTACCACGTAGTATTTGTTCCAAATCCACTTACTTTTCGGGCTATTGTAAAATCTAAGAATTTAAGTTGTCGAATGTACTATTTTTCTCAAATATCAAGTTGTAAGTCTAAGAAGATTTATTTATTTATTCATTCTTTACTGTACATTGATTAAAAACAATTCCATAAAAGGTATACATTCAAATTAGATACAATCAATATACAGAGGGCGAGTTCATCGCAAAGGCGCGACTCTTCCAACTAACCCAAGATTGTAAAATATTTTTAATTCCTTTACCAAATTGTGAAAGCTTTGAACAAATAAAGATCTTCACTTAACAAAATCCAGGTACGAAATTTTTCAAAAATACGATCTTTTATCTACGTACCTTTTTTGTCTGAGCTACGTATTTTTTCACCACCTATAACATAACATAGCAAGTATAGAGAATTCACACAGATAGATTT
The DNA here is from genome assembly GCA_947579605.1 of Athripsodes cinereus. Classification (NCBI taxonomy): domain Eukaryota; kingdom Metazoa; phylum Arthropoda; class Insecta; order Trichoptera; family Leptoceridae; genus Athripsodes; species Athripsodes cinereus. Next base: position 27,650,530 of record OX388315.1, read on the forward strand.
AGTTCCAAACTAAGATATGAACATTGTATTATCAGTACAAACACGATGAGACACATATTATATACAATGCTAGTGCCTAGTGGCACAGGTAATAAATTTATCAAAACTCACTTGGACTAAGTACGCGAAACTCCATTTCTTAGAATATTAAATTATTACAATTACATATATAATTTTCTTTCTACTATTAGTAATAAGTACAAATATTTAGCTTCATACATGCAAATAAAACAAATCTATTAAATTTGTTCGATATCTGTTATTCCAATATCTCTTTGAAGTATATATCCTGTTGATTCTATATTTGTATTTACGGAATAAGCTTGGCTGTTTGAGAGTAGGAAATGTTGAATGGGTTACCTTTGAGAAACTTGTCATAAGTGATATACAAAACACTTATTTTGAATGGAAAATACTAACTAGTGTTGGAAAGGTTTGATATTCAACCGGATATTATATATCAGAAAAGATCCTGATCCAAACAGCCGGAATTTCGGCTACGTATATAATTAAAATTAATTTAAAAACAGTTAGTCCATGGGCCGTAGACAAACCGTACTTAGCGATCGACTACTGGCGAACTTTTCGACAATCTACCTACATACATTATTTTTTATTTATCAAAATAAAAATTACAGAATATTATTTTATTTATTTTTTTATTTATTTTTTATTTTATTTTAAGCAAACAAACAGTTAAACAGAATACATTACAAGATATAAGTTACATAATAAGTAAACCAAAACAGTTTGCAGTAATATTACAACTTTTTAGTTGACATAAAAATACAAATTCTAAAAATGGAAAAGTGCTATTATTTAAAGTTAGTATGTATGATTCTTAACAAGACTAAGTATCTTATATTTGTAGAGAAAAATTAAACTTACAATGGAGCGCTCATGAAGGAGGAAAAGGGAAGGGAAAGAAAACCATTACAGCAGAGTCATCCTCTTATTAAAGTCTCAAATATTTGAGACTTAAATTTGGTCTTAGTATGTTGGTGGATATCCACCGCGCCAAAAAATGAGTCGTAACTACCACAAGCTCGTTGTATATACGAGTTTTGGCAGTAATTTGTTGTACACTGTAGAAGTCTAAATGTAGAACCAGTTCTCGTTCGTCTTGACATTATAATATAGGTACATATTCTAGTAATAACAATTTTCTTCTTTTAGTCACATCATCATTGTACATTTTTTTCCCTTCTTAAATACAACACATCGCACAGTATACTAGTCAAAAGACTGTGTCATACTATTATGTAAGTAGATTGTCGGTACCGTATAATTATGCGTTATTGTTGCAGTTATTGACGAAAATTCGTTTGTAGTCGATCGCCAAGTGCGTGTTTGTCTAGGGGGGCATGACTTTACGAGTATTAATTTGAGAACAAATTTCAAAAAATTATATGACCGAAACTATATATAATCAGTAGATGCACTAAAATCAAGAATGGTTTGGTTTAAAAGAATTAATAATTATTTTACAATAAACTTGCTCTTGGTATGTTCATTGTATTTTATATGAAAATTATTCTATGGCAAATTGATTATCTAATATATAAAATTCTCGTGTCATATTCCTCCGAAACGGCTTTACCGATTTTGATGAAATTTTGTGTGTTTATCGGGTAGGTCTGAGAATATCGGCCAACATCAATTTTTCATACCCCTAAGGGTGGTCTACGACGATTATTTTATTTTATTTTTTGGTCATTTTTTTTATGGTGAGGCATTAAAAATTGCATACAGCCATCAATTTTCACCCTTCTATCATCAACCCCTATTTTTTAATAGCGATATTAGTATATGGCATAATTTATATGGTAAAATAACGATTGCTGGGTCAGCTAGAAATCAATCTAAAATGAAGATTGAATAAATAAGTAAAAAGTATACGATAAATATACTTTTTTTTTTCATAAAGTTTTGAAAAACGTTGATTTGACGTTTTTCTTTCAATTTCAAGTTCTATCTGATGTTGATCTTGATAGTGAATCTTGGTCAGATAATTCGGATTGCACACAGTTGTTGGATATTCTTTTCATATCTAGGTGAATGTAGGTAAGCAAGTTGTTACGTTTGAAGGAGGATGCTTTGATACAGATTCAGATATCTGTGAAAAACGTGTTCTTTGTAACATGACTACCTTTGATATGAAGGAGATACAACTATCAGCTTCTTATTCACTTTTATTTTGTGGTTTGTGTGGGTATTTTAGTCACCACAATAAAGAGCGTAAACAAAACGCTTAGCTTCATAATGTAAGTCAGTGAATCCATTGCTTTTATCTAGTATTATTTATATCGTGTCTCTAATAGGGTAGACAGGGAGGAAAAATACCATTTTACTCAGCCCTGATGATGCCAATGCGTCGGTGAAGCGCTAGGCGTCTTCGTAGATGTACGCACGTTTGTGAAACAAAAAAACAGTGATTATTTTATATTCCAAAAATATTTAAAAGGTTGTTTCACAATTTAAACTGACAAATTTTATTTCTAAAAAAATAGCGATTTGGCTATGCATATTTCATTAATAGTTTACATTTACACAATTCCTCGTGCATGCACGCTGATTTCTTTTACTCACGTTTTTTGTCACATACGTCGGTTTCTAACATAATAGTTTTGTCTGTTGGGATGTTTTTCAGGTTCACATACTGTAATAATTCATTCGTCGAACACATGTAAAATAATAAGGCTGTAATATCGTGAAAACACTAGACAAAATCAATACTGAAAAAATTATTTACAATAATTTGTATAAAAGTTGCTGTGAATAAAACTTTTCGTATGAATTTGTCCAATAATTTAATGAAAACAAAATGGATGTGGATGTTGTTTAAAATTTTATTTTATTGGATTGGGACGGGAGGGTAAGCTGAACAATAAAGCCTTGCTGAATTTACCCCTTATCACCGCGTAGTCAGCCTGCTAAGAGGCTCTACGATATTATAAAACAAGAACTTATGTCTACGATGCGAGCAAAGATTATAACGATGAATATGAAATTCTGATTTTATTATTTCAATAAAAAAAAATAATATCCCTATCACGTGTTGGGTGTGTGTCAAATATTATTTTTACACTGTTATACAATGATGATGTGTAAAAAGAATAAATAAATAATTTCGTATGAAATTTTATTTATTTTAAAAGTAGGTATAGTAATAACGTAAGTTTAATACACAAAACTACCTTAGAAAGGACACTTTAGTTGAATTTGTCCCGGATTTTTCGGGAGATACAAAAAAACAACTTATTTAATGAAATGAACCAAAACCTTTTTTTTGCTATAACTAGTTTAGGGTATAATAAATCAAGTACAATGTTTTTTAAATTTCTATAATCTGTAGATTTGTCCACATTCTGAATAACCGTAAAAAAATCAAAGAAAAATGAGTAAAAGTTTGCAAAATAACTTCATTATTCATTGCTTTCATTATTGTCACCAGTATTTGAGAAAAATATTTTACAAAATAAATCATATAAATATGTAGGTATATCAAAAATATATTGAAGAGTGCATCTTAAACCTCCAATTTTCTTAATATTTATTGAACTGGGCTGCTGTCATGCTGTACGCTTGTTCTCCTGGAAAAAAAACTGGTGTTTGTCCACGATTCTTCCACATAGCAAATAAGTGGAGAGTAAATTATTGGATGAATGCGCGAGCTTCTATATTCTATTATATTCTTATTAAAGCAATCCACTCATTCAAGAGTGATTTAGACCAATATGGAACAACAGGTTTTGAATTATTTTTTATGTAAAAAAAGTAATCAGATGTTTCGTATCCAAATAAACCTTAATACCAAGACGGGGTAGTATATTAATCGTTGAAATTGTGACAATACTTCATTCGATGCATCGCACAGCTGTTGTTTACTTGAATATACAGCTACCTATTATAACTAATTGTACCTATTATATTTCAATAATGAGGTGACTCGAAAAGTTATATATTTTTATTATTTGCTTTGAGGAACTTCGTCATACATAATAAGATAATACAAATCTACTGAATTTAAAGCAAGTAAAAATTGTACATTAAGGGGGTACGTAAAGCATTCTCTTACGGAATTATCCCGGAATTCCGGTCTTTCAAATTTGGGCCACTCTTATGTAAAATACATGATTCAGAGATTCCTTATTAGTGGCATACTCACACTCAAGGAACGGGCTAGTATAAATCCTCTCTGATTAGAGCAGTAGGTACTCAAACTCCTGGAAGGACACGTTCTTTTTCTTATGTTAGAATGGTCAGATTTGTTAGCATTCTTTAGCAAAACATTGATACTGAGCTACGGAATAGAAATCCGTCGAAATCCCCATACCTATGTGAAAAAATGTGTTTTGTTTTCCATTCGTGACTAACTGATTCATTTAGAATTTTCACATGGATTTAAATTGAACTCAAATTCATCTCTAAAAATATTATTGGTTGTTATTGGAGTAGAGAGGGACTTGTTAGTTTTAAGATTTTTCTCCATATTAAATGTCCCAATTATAATAAATTATTCATGCAAGTTTACAAAGAAAAACCTTTTGACATAGGGTACACATTTATGAAATAAAACATACCTTAGAAAAAAATTAAGCGAGTTATCAGGGTTTAAAAATGGCAGTACTTTCTCTTTGTAAGTAAAAGCATCAGTGAAACTTAAAGAGCAAGCGCTTTATAATTTTACGGTTCTCATCAGATTTAAATATTTTACGAGGACTCAGTCTGACATAGACAAATCTTTGAAAAGCAGCACTCATAAAAAAACTCATTTGTAAGATATAAAAAGTTTTATTACTTCAAATCTCCGTTTATACTCGATTTTTTTATGAACCACAAAGACATAAAGACTCTTTAGATTATTACCAAAGGTTTTTTTTTTAATTTTATATTGAACTAACACATTCAATTTGATCGAATGATGCTTTTATCAAGTGGTAAATTAAGGAAAATAAAAAGGGTTCCATGGAGTCTCCAGTAATTAATAGGACTCCCAATTAGTTATATAAAGTTTTTGACTTTGACATCAAAGGCAGGAATGTCTTATTTTTTTATGAAACGGCGCAGATGTAGATATATGCAGCTTATTTTATATGCAGCTGGTCTGCTGGCTACCCCACTTGTGGGATATGCCGTGATGGTATAGTAGTAGTAGTAGTAGTAGCAGATGTAGATATAAGTTTGACTAAACACCTGTATAGAAGTGGTAGCCGGTAGCCAGATGATAGAATCTCGGATTTTCAATTAGGAGACCTGAAATCAATCCCACCTGCTGCCAACTTATTCCACCTTCACGACATAAGCCCATTGCCTACTGTGAGTGTATGGTGGGTGTGTTTGCGTTTATTATGAATCCAGATTAAATAAAAAATATTTTGTGGAAATAATTTAAAACTTTCAGGTTGACCAAAAATTCTAAGGAAAAATCTTAGATATCAACGATCAAAGACAAAATTTTAAGGGTTCCATGAAAATGAGAATGTTATAATTTTTGAAGTGTAACACCCAAACAACACGTTACACGAGGTTATAAAATATTAAAACTGACGATGAAAACAAATATCATAAATATTTTAATGTTTTTGATGTCTATGAAATGAGTTAAGTAAATTCAGCCTCTGTAATTACTGGAATTTGGAATCTAAAGATCTGAAAATTTGAGTTTTTTTGAAGGAGGTGCTTAAAATACTCAGCATAGCTTAACATGCTTTCAAAGTCTATAGACTCGTAATTCGTAACTCGTCTTAAAATTCCAGATTATCTTTCACAGCACACTTTCGTATGACAGCGACATCAAAGACTCAGGAAAATCATGAGAAAAAATAAATTCTTTAGTGCAAAATCTTTTGAAGCAAATGCTTGCTTTAACTTATTTTCTAGAGGAGCACTGAAGTTTAAATGTTGGGGGGAAAATGTAAAATTATTCTTGAATAAGCACCTTAATCCATTACTAAATACAAAAGAAAACGTATTTAAATATGTACAATGAAAGTTTTCCTTTTTTTAAGTTGTTTAAACCTATTACGTATCAGGTAATAAAAAATATACCATGTACCATTTTACCGAAGTAAATTTTAGATGAATTGTATTTCCCAAAACATTTATATAAGGCCTCCAGCGTAAACATGGGAATTGAATTATAAATGAGATGATGGACGTAATGCTTACACTAAAACCTACAAAGGATTTTATATACCTATCTTTATTAACAGTTACATTAAAGATAGAAATATCAATATTGCTCCTGAAATTATTTTATTTAATTTTTTATATGACGATCCGTTCTTTGTTATGAGGGGTTCAGAGGATGTGTAAAGGAGTATGTTGTAAAGACAAATATGAATACAGTGTGAAATGCGATTGATGGTGATGTGATTCTAGGGTGGGAAATGATTTATGAGAAGTGAAATTTTGCATGTCTTGTGTATTTTTTGGTTTATTTTTTCTGATAGATGTGTGTGTGTGTGTGTGTGTGTGTGTGTGTGTGTGTGTGTGTGTGTGTGTGTGTGTGTGTGTGTTCGCGGCTAAAGGAAAGTGAGGACCTAAACATGACAAAAACCCCTATTGTGAGGACACATGCGATTGTGAGGACGTCCCCATAATATTTAAAAGCCGACTCAAAGGTACCGTTCGAATCCTCGTGATGTGATTGGTTGACTGCCGAAATATGGGCGGATTCTATTTTTGGACCCACAATCCGCATTTTTTTCTAAAAAAGTTGACACATGGTTAAAAAGTAGTTCAGGCGTGTCACCACCACGTGGCGCCACCGAATTCAAGAGTGTATTACTTTTGAAAAATACCACTAAAACGGGGACTCACAGGTAGGTCCCCATTTTATATGGAATTGGTACTGAAATGTTACACTCATTTGAAACGTGGCAACGCCGCATAAATATTCGCATCGGACCTCTTGATTACGCAGAACAGAGATTGTCTAACCGTGGTATGATGTAGGATCTGATTTTTTTACCTTTTAATTCAGAAGCATTTTTAAGTTGTCGAAAAATATTTTTTTAATACGATTATTATATTATTAATTGTCTATGGATATACATATAATATTCACAATAAAATATTAAAGTTCAAGATATATTTCGATCATATTTTTGAAAGTGAAGGTCCAATCGTGATTAGATGGAAGAAATCACTTCTATAATGATAATCTCGCCATTACATATCATCTTAATTTGTGTGTTTTGTTTATGTTTATAATTATGGTATTTGATGATGTGTGAAAAGAATAAATAAATAAATGAAAAAGTATATTTTGTTTACTTTAAAACTGTTATTAAAAAGTACAAAATACAGTTTGTGGTTGGGAATATTTAGATATCCATGGACGCAATAAAAACACTACATATCATTAATTTCGATTTGTACTTTTTAAAATGTAACAATATTTATTTTAGTCAATACCAAGTAAAATATCGGTAACTTTACGATGATTATTAATAAATATACAACAAAATTACGAAAAACTAAAAAACAAATTCAACTAAAGCCCACCTAAGACTATTTTAGTAGATAACAGTACCTACTGGATAATTAAAACGATTGAAATATATCGCAATAAAATCACCAATTATCATTAATTTCTATTTGAACTTTTTAAAATGTAAAAATATTTATTATAGTCAATACCTAGTAAAACATCAGTAACTTTACGATAATTATTAATAAACATACAACAAAATTACAAAAAACTGAAGAACAAATTTAACTAAAGCCTACCTTAGATTATTTTAGTAGATAACAGTACCTACTGGATGATTAAAACGATTGAAATTAGACGCTATAAAAACACTACATATCATTAATTTCGATTTTTACTTTTTAAAATGTAACAATATTTATTTTAGTCAATACCAATTAAAATATCAGTAACTTTACGATAATTATTAATAAACATACAACAAAATTACGAAAAACTGAAAAACGAATTCTACTAAAGCCTACCTAAGACTATTTTAGTAGATAACAGTACCTTCTGGATGATTAAAACGATTGAAATATGACGCAATAAAAACACTAAGTCTCATTAATTTCGATTTGTACTTTTTAAAATGTAACAATATTTATTTAAGTCAATACCAAGTAAAATATCAGTAACTTTACGATAATTTTTAATAAATTCAATTTGGATTCCGCAAAGAGACAGGTACAAGAGATGCGATCCTGAGTCTCAGACTTACTCTAGGAAAGAGAATAACAATTAATAAAAACACATTTATATAGCATTCATCGACCTTGAAAAAGCATTCGATAAAGTAGAATGTGAACAACTTTTTAACACCCTAAACCAGATAGGAATGAGTTATAAAGACAGAAGAGCAATCTGGAGTTTATACAAGAACGAAATGGCTGTGATTAAAAGCGGAGAGAGCTGCGCAGAAGCAAGGGTCGAACAAGGCGTAAGACAAGGATGCTCAATGTCGCCAGCTCTCTTTAACTGCTATATACAGCGAGCCATTGATGAACTGAGAGAAGAAATGAAGAACTGGACAGGAGTAAAAATAAATGGGAAAAAGTTCGACATGATAAGATATGCTGACGATATAGCACTGCTCGCACACTCCGAGATGGAGCTGAACGAAGCCTTAGGAAAAATGGAAAGTATACTGTTGTCAAAGTACAACATGAAAATAAATAAAGAAAAAACAAAATGTATGGTCGTTGGAAGAGAGGAAGCGACTGCGAACATTGCCATAAATGGAGTGAGCATCAAACAAGTAAGTGAATTCGTGTACCTGGGCAGCAGAATAAACCAGGATGGACGCTCCAAAGCAGAAATTGTAAGCAGAATAAACCAGGCAAGGATTGCCTTAACAAAAAATCGAAGATATTGGAATCCCCAAATATTGATTTAAGCGTAAGGAAGAACTTTACTAAAGCCTTTGTATGGAGCATTCTGCTTTATGGTTGTGAGACATGGACAATCGGCAAGAGTGAAAGCGGACGGTTGGCGGCCTTTGAGATGTGGTGCTACAGACGCATGCTTAAGATCCATTGGTCGGAGCACGTCGGAAACGAAGAAGTATTAACCAGGGTAGGCGAAAAAAGGCAACTCCTTAAGAGAATCAGCCAACAACGAGCTAACTGGATTGGCCACAACATCAGGCACCCAGGACTACTCATCGCCATTGCGGAGGGTAAGACCGAGGCGACAAATGGCAGAGGCCGACCAAGAGACGCATATATGGACCAACTGAAGAGGGACATGAACTGTGGCTCATACGTTGAGCTGAAAAGACTGGCTGAGAATAGAGACGAATGGAGAAGAAAAACCAAACTCGTTGCAGACCAATCCAATGGATTGTAACTCATTTTATATATATATACAACAAAATTACGAAAAAATTAAAAACAAATTCTACTAAAGCCTACCTAAGACTATTTTAGTAGATAACAGTACCTTCTGGATGATTAAAACGATTGAAATATGACGCAATAAAAACACTACATATCATTAATTTCGATTTGAACTTATTAAAATGTAACAATATTTATTATAGTCAATACCTAGTAAAACATCAGTAACTTTACGATAATTATTTATAAACATACAACAAAATTACGAAAAACTGAAAAACAAATTCATCTAAAGCCTACCTAAGACTATTTTATCTACAATACCTATAACTGTTATCTACAAAAGTCATTATTACAATCCGCCAGGCTCAAAAAAGGAACGCTAACTAAATTCATTGAGAAACAAAACTCAATGAAGAACCGAAAATGCAACGTTGCCACTTATTATTCGACCTAGTGTATTTTGCCGTACGATTTGTATAGTAAAGTGAGGACGTTGTGTAAATTAAAAACTTATTTCTAATAAAACGAGGACCACGTGTGTCTTGGAGTCTACCATTTCCCTAAAATGGAGACGGTCCCCACAATATTTACCGTCTTCACAAGCCGTATTTTTGTCATGATTTTTGAAGCCACCTATCTCTGTCTCAAGCGAGTGTATAAAATACTCGAATAGACAGGTATGCTAGCAAGAGAGAGCACTACATTGCCGATGAGTTTACACTCGCCTAAGTCGATCGGAAAGGTAGGTCCGCATAATCGGGATTTTAGTTCAAGTCCTCACAATACTTGATTACGCGAACAAGGGTGTGTATGTGTGTGTGTGTGTGTGTGTGTGTGTGTGTGTGTGTGTGTGTGTGTGTGTGTTCGCGGCTAAAGGAAAGTGAGGACCTAAACATGACAAAAACCCCTATTGTGAGGACACATGCGATTGTGAGGACGTCCCCATAATATTTAAAAGCCGACTCAAAGGTACCGTTCGAATCCTCGTGATGTGATTGGTTGACTGCCGAAATATGGGCGGATTCTATTTTTGGACCCACAATCCGCATTTTTTTCTAAAAAAGTTGACACATGGTTAAAAAGTAGTTCAGGCGTGTCACCACCACGTGGCGCCACCGAATTCAAGAGTGTATTACTTTTGAAAAATACCACTAAAACGGGGACTCACAGGTAGGTCCCCATTTTATATGGAATTGGTACTGAAATGTTACACTCATTTGAAACGTGGCAACGCCGCACAAATATTCGCATCGGACCTCTTGATAACGCAGAACAGAGATTGTCTATCCGTGGTATGATGTAGGATCTGATTTTTTTTCGACTATTTAAGACTATTTTAGTAGATAACAGTACCTACTGGATGATTAAAACGATTGAAATATGACGCAATAAAAACATTAAGTATCATTACTTTCGATTTGAACTTATTAAAATGTAACAATATTTATTATAGTCAATACCTAATAAAACATCAGTATCTTTACGATAATTATTAATAAACATACAACAAAATAACGAAAAACTGAAGAACAAATTCAACTAAAGCCTACCTTAGACTATTTTAGTAGATAACAGTACCTACTGGATGATTAAAACGATTGAAGTATATCGCAATAAAAACAACAAGTATCATTAATTTAGATTTAAATTTTTTAAAATGTAAAAATATTTATTATAGTCAATACCTAGTAAAACATCAGAAACTTTACGATAATTATTAATAAACATACAACAAAATTACGAAAATCTGAAAAACAAATTCAACTAAAGCCTACCTAAGACTATTTTAGTTGATAACAGTACCTACTGGATGATTTAAACGATTGAAATATATAATAAAACATCAGTAACTTTACGATAATTATTAATAAACATACAACAAAATTACGAAAAACTGAAGAACAAATTCAACTAAAGCCTACCTTAGACTATTTTAGTAGATAACAGTACCTACTGGATGATTAAAACGATTGAAATATGACGCAATAAAAACACTAAGTATCATTGATTTCGATTTGAACTTATTAAAATGTAACAATATTTATTATAGTCAATACCTAATAAAACATCAGTAACTTTACGATAATTATTAATAAACATACAACAAAATTACGAAAATCTGAAAAACAAATTCTACTAAAGCCTACCTAAGACTATTTTAGTAGATAACAGTACCTACTGGATGATTAAAACGATTGAAATATGACGCAATAAAAACACTTAGTATCATTAATTTCGATTTGAACTTATTAAAATGTAACAATATTTATTATAGTCAATACCTAGTAAAACATCAGTGACTTTACGATAATTATTAATAAACATACAACAAAATTACGAAAATCTGAAAAACAAATTCAACTAAAGCCTACCTAAGACTATTTTAGTTGATAACAGTACCTACCTACTGGATGATTAAAACGATTGAAACATATCGCAATAAAAACACCAAGTATCATTAATTTCGATTTGTACTTTTTAAAATGTAACAATATTTATTATAGTCAAAACCTAGTAAAACATCAGTAACTTTACGATAATTATTAATAAACATACAACAAAATTACGAAAATCTGAAAAACAAATTCAACTAAAGCCTACCTAAGACTATTTTAGTTGATAACAGTACCTACTGGATGATTTAAACGATTGAAATATATAATAAAACATCAGTAACTTTACGATAATTATTAATAAACATACAACAAAATTACGAAAAACTGAAGAACAAATTCAACTAAAGCCTACCTTAGACTATTTTAGTAGATAACAGTACCTACTGGATGATTAAAACGATTGAAATATGACGCAATAAAAACACTAAGTATCATTGATTTCGATTTGAACTTATTAAAATGTAACAATATTTATTATAGTCAATACCTAATAAAACATCAGTAACTTTACGATAATTATTAATAAACATACAACAAAATTACGAAAAACTGAAGAACAAATTCAACTAAAGCCTACCTTAGACTATTTTAGTAGATAACAGTACCTACTAGATGATTAAAACGATTGAAGTATATCGCAATAAAAACACCAAGTATCATTAATAATTTCGATTTGAACTTATTAAAATGTAACAATATTTATTATAGTCAATACCTAGTAAAACATCAGTGACTTTACGATAATTATTAATAAACATACAACAAAATTACGAAAATCTGAAAAACAAATTCTACTAAAGCCTACCTAAGACTATTTTAGTAGATAACAGTACCTACTGGATGATTAAAACGATTGAAATATGACGCAATAAAAACACTTAGTATCATTAATTTCGATTTGAACTTATTAAAATGTAACAATATTTATTATAGTCAATACCAAGTAAAATATCAGTAACTTTACAATAATTATTAATAAATATACAACAAAATTACGAAAAACTAAAAAAACAAATTCAACTTAAGCCTACCTAAGACTATTTTAGTGGATAACAGTACCTTCTGGATGATTAAAACGATTGAAATATGACGCAATAAAAACACTACATATCATTAATTTCGATTTGTACTTTTTAAAATGTAACAATATTTATTTTAGTCAATACCTAGTAAAACATCAGTAACTTTACGATAATTATTTATAAACATACAACAAAATTACGAAAAACTGAAAAACAAATTCATCTAAAGCCTACCTAAGACTATTTTCTCTACAATACCTACCTATAACTGTCATCCGCCAGGCTCAAAAAACGAACGCTATCTAAATTCATTGAGAAACAAAACTCAATGAAGAACCGAAAATGCAACGTTGCCACTTATTATTCGACCTAGTGTATTTTCCCGTTCGATTTGTATAGTAAAGTGAGGACGTCGTGTAAATTAAAAACTTATTTCTAATAAAACGAGGACCACGTGTGTCTTGGAGTCTACCATTTCCCTAAAATGGAGACGGTCCCCACAATATTTACCGTCTTCACAAGCCGTATTTTTGTCATGATTTTTGAAGCCCCCTATCTCTGTCTCAAGCGAGTGTATAAAATACTCGAATAGACAGGTATGCTAGCAAGAGAGAGCACTACATTGCCGATGAGTTTACACTCGCCTAAGTCGATCGGAAAGGTAGGTCCGCATAATCGGGATTTTAGTTCAAGTCCTCACAATACTTGATTACGCGAACAAGGGTGTGTGTGTGTGTGTGTGTGTGTGTGTGTGTGTGTGTGTGTGTGTGTGTGTGTGTGTGTGTGTGTGTGTGTGTGTGTGTGTGTGTGTGTGTGTTGGATGGTGTGTTTTTGGGTTAGAATGAATTGTGGTATGTGTTGGTGAGTCTTTGTGAATGATGGATGGTGAGATAATATAGTTAAGTATAGTTATAATGTGTGTTGTGTAAAATATATACATAGGTATATATAAATAGATAATTATAAGTAAATGAAAAAAGTATGTAATGTTGAATTAGTGTGTTTTAATTGGTTTATACTCCCTCCCTATACACGAGATATCTCTAATAGGGAGGTAGAATATTATTGTGATTGTTTTTCATTGTTTATTGAAAATAATATTGTATTGTGTACCTACTTTGGAAATAAATATATTTATTATTATTATTATTTAAAAAAACGACTATATCAGCCGTTACATAGACATGTATAGTAAAAACAAAATAATCAAGTGAAATAGTGCATACTAGATTAGGAAAAAAACTATAATAAACGGAAACCTATGCTGGGGTGGGCTTGAGCTAATAGGGCACAGCATTGACCAACTTTATTTTATTTTTCTTTTCATTATTTCTGTTTTTGAATCTGTATGTTGTGCCTGTTGGGGTATGATTGTGAGTTAATAAATAAATAAATAAATAAATATTCTTTGCCAGAGATTTCATAGAGCAAAATTGTTGTGAAATAAAATACCTATATTTCATAAAAAAAATCATATAGGAAGGTAAGCAAATATATACAATGCAAATAAAAAGTAAATAAACACTAATACAAGTGTAAAAGACAGAAAAATAATATATTTATAAAATGGGAGGTGTGAGAAATTATGTAGTAGCAGTTGGTGTTTATTTACTTTTACTTTTGTTTTTTGATTTACTTTTGATAGTCATGAAACGTATACCTTCTAAATCAATACAATTGAACACTTGCGTTAAATATTATTGATATTTAATTCGAACCTACATGGTTAGGTAACTGGAGAAGTAGAGAGCCAAAATCTTATCCTACCTACACGCCCTGGGTCCCGTGATATTGTTCTATTATTGTCACCTTGTGACTCGTACACAATATATTTTTTATACGGACGTAAGAAATAAATTATATGCAGCTGGTCATGTTTATTATGTGCAGCTGGTCTGCTGGCTACCCCACTTGTGGGATATGCCGTGATGGTATAATAGTAGTAGTAAGAAATAAACAAAGGTTTCAGCAAATATAAAAGTCTGAAGAATGTTTTGACTACGTTTATCTCATACTGAAACCCTTTCACGCTGTTAGGAAATGAAATAGTAAAGATAACAATAACTTAATTCCTTAAGGGGCCCCTTTAGCAAAAACGATAAAACATTAAATTTTCAACAAGTTTGGTACACAAACTCTCAAAACTTGTTGAACCTACGAACATTTCGATTTGATAAAATATGAAAACAAATATTAATTACCAATAACAAACTTTAACTTTAAAAAAAAACTCGATTCTTTCTTCATAGTATTCGTTTATAAAAAAGCATATTTCTAAAACTCGAATTCGGGGGTATGTTTGGTACATAAATGCACGAGAATCCTACAAATTTTCATTTATTTATTTTAATATTGAGAATATTTAGATAGTTATTACAATTATAGAACAAAAAAATATATATTTTTTTTTGTTTTTTTCATGGATATTGACCGACTTAAAAAAATTTTTTTTTGATAAAATTTCTCATATTTTGAAACCAAAAATCATCACATGAACTCAATTTTTTGTATACTAAAAAAAGTTTGCTAAAATCTATAGTATTTATATGCTTGATAGGATGAATAAAAAATATATATATATTTTACAAATAATTTGTATTTTTATATAACAAATAGTACCTAAATTAATCTCGTCAGTCTGAGATTTATTTATTTTTTATTAAAAAACTAATATTGGTAATAAATATTTGATTTTTTATTTTATCAAATCAATATGTTCGCAAGGGTAAACAAATTTTGGCAGTTTTTCTATTAAATTTGTTGAAAATAGAATATTTTACCGTTTTTCCTAAACGGAAGAAGGATAAGCATTTAAGAGTGAAAACTCTTACGAAACTATAGTTATATACATTCAGAAGTAGAAGTTTACCGAACCAAATATTCTAATTTACTGTATTCTAATTTACACAATCATTGAAGCTTTGCATCTCACGCCTGGATATCTCAGAAGTTGATGGACTTTATTATTTATCTGCAATTACTAAACAAAAACTTAGTCCTCACGGGTTGGGCCCTAATGGGTAGCCTGATGGACTAGCCGGCTAATACCATCTCGTGGGAATCTTTTTGACTATATAAACATCTTCGATGCTCCTCTTGAGAAGGAGCATTTAAAAAGAATACCCTGTCAATGGTATTCTTTTTAAATTTTTTGAAAGAAAATCCAAACAGTACAATGCAAGCAAATATTTATTTATTCGTTCATTTACATATATAAGCGTTTTCATAAAATAAATAATAGTAATAATAATAAAAATCTTTATTGCACAAAAATAGTACACAAAGAAAAAATAAACATGCCATGACATCACACTACTGCAGGGCTACTCTTGACAAAACTAAACACGATCTTAATCTAGTCTTGATCTTGATCATACGACGCACGAAGTGATTGGCCAAAAATACACGCAAACCTATCGCGCGTTAGCGGTAGCGCGATGTTTTTGACCATAGTCCCTTCGTGCGTCGTATGATCAAGATCAAGACTAGATTAAGATCGTGTTTAGTTTTGTCGAGAGTAACCCTGCTGTACACATAATTTTGTGAATGGGCGAGTTTATCGCAGAAGCGCGATATCTTCCAACTAGTGTTGTGGAATTCTCAAGAAATAATTTTTCGAGAAATTTACCGAGAAATTTCTCGAAATAGAGATTTTTTTTATTTTTTATTTAACAGTATAATAATAATAAGTAAATAAGTACTTTATTCAATCAATCAATTACGATGTACAAATGTTGAGACAATTTATCACCAATAATGGCTACAATTAATTATGGAAACAAAAAAATGTTAGGTACCTACATAGAAAAAAGTGCTAATAACTGATGAAAAATCTTGATGTTTGACACCCGACATGCCCATATTTAAGTTTAAAAAAAAATTGCAGGTACATACATGGAAAAAAGTGTTAATAACCTCTGATTTGGGCCTTAATCAGACCCACAATTTTTTGGATCAATCAGGTTGGCTGCGAAGTGTACTGGGCGAAATGTTATAATACCGCTAAGAAAAATTATGGAGAGAAATTTCTCTTCCATCAGAGGAGAAATTCTCGGAGAAATTTCTCTTTCTCGAGAAATTTATTTGGAGAATTTTCTCTTCTCACATCACTACTTCCAACCAACCCATTTAACAAAAACGAAGAATAAAACAATAATTGAATATAAATAAATAAATACAGCAAAATGAAATAATTTAAGATATAAAGATAAATAAATAAATAATACATATACCAAAAGAGAATAAAAGAAAATATTTAAATTAAATCAAACACTGTTTAATTCCACTATGAGAATGTCTGTGACATGAATCTCATAGTGGAATTAAACAGTGTTTGATTTAATTTAAATATTATCTTTTATAATGTATTTCCACAAAGTTACACCCGAAAATATAAAAGAGAATACATCAAAATATGTATAAGTACAGATATTAAATCAGATACAGCTGATATTAGATTAACAAAACTAAAAAAAACACACAGCAGAAATATTCTGTTTTATTAATCAGTCGGCTTTCTAAGATTGTTTTCTCATTCGTGTGGGTGGTAATAATGTTATATTATTCATACGTCTTAATTTCTAATTGATATTTACATAATGAGGAGAATCTACTGCTATGCTGGCTTTGCTATAAATCCTTATACAGCTGATGTTTCTGTCTTTGTGTTATTTGGTTTCAGATTGATTTAGATTACATAATGGAATTAAAGCAGTTGGTTTTCGTAGAGTATTAGTGTTTATAATTAATTTGTTTATCAACTGTACGATTTCAAAAAGTTTATTGTAGAATGTATTTAATTTCATTATATAGGTGTACCTTGTAGTTGTCTTCTGCGTGCTCTTATACACACCAATTACTAAGACAATAAACCATTATACTATACTATACCCTCACGCCGTGTTCCAGGTGGGGTAGGCAGAGAGAACGGAGCGCCATATATGTAGATCTATCCATACACATTTTCTTCGCTTGTTATACATTCATCCAGTTTCTCATACACGCACGCCTATTTCTCTTACTCAGTACGCGCCCGTTATTAAGAATCTGATACACGTGCTCAAGCTACGTAGTTCTTGGGTGTCCATGCTTCCTTACATCCCTTCTTTCAGATAGATACACCCTCTATGTCATCTATACATTACGCATTCGCTCAACATGTACAAACCATCGTAAATTATTTATACACATTCTATTCACAGGTCCACAATACTCTTCTCGCATCCGCTCATTCTCCTAATATCCTCTATCTCGCAACGTTTTACCAACCATTCTTCTCAGTGAACGCATCTCCACAGCATTTATTCCACTTTCGACTACCAATAACTATATCTGAAAAATTACTCTGTATCAATGTTTTCATATTGATGAGTAATGACAACAGTTTTCATATATTCATTTTCTTATACATGATTTTATCACAAATTATTACACTTACCGTTCTGTCGTATTATAGGAAATTTTACCTAAGTTCTTGTTTAAAAGTTCACATGTTTTATTTATTCCATTGAACCTTTTTTTAAATTATTCATGAAACTTTTCTTAAAAGTGTTGCTTTAAACTGAACTGTTGATTATCGATCTGCTAAATTAGTTCAGTGGGTAGGAGGTTTATAATGCACGCGATTAAGATCAATATAAATAATATTCCTAGCATTAAGATGAAAATGGGGTCTCATTATATTGAGCATTCATTATGTATTCAGGAAATATTATGTCTAAGGATCTTAATCAATGTTTACATTATTCATATAAGAACTAAGTTCATTTCCTTTCCCTGTTCTTTCGAGCTTCCAGTTTCGATGATCATGTACTTTATAAATTTCGTGGAACAGATTCATTTACCATTGTGAAATTATATAAAATATTATTAATAAATCAAGAATTGTACGGTTAATGGAATGGAATGCATAAAAGACAAAAATCATGGTGTTTGAAAGAGGAAGTGAGAGAACAGTATGCCAGGTAATGATTGACAACGAAGTGTTAGAGCAAGTTGACGAATGTGTGTACTTAGGTAGTTTCATAGAGTATAATAATAGTATATTAAAAGGTAGTTTGTTCACGAGAGATGGAAAGTGTGAAAGCGATATTGAAAGGAGAAAAGTTGCTGGTAATAAGGTAAATGGTGCAATCCGACCAATAATTGCAAATAGAAACATATATCTACTATAGCTAAAAGGTTGTTGCACTCTGCCATCGTAGTGTCAACATTTATGTATGTAAGACGTGGATATTATGGTTAAAGAAGGATGAAAGTGGCCTAAGTGCAGTAGAAATGAGATCGTTGAAAAGTATGTGTGGTAAAAATCTGAGAGATCGTGTGCGTAATAGTGACATACGAAAGGAATGTGGAATGAAAGTTGGTAATTATACAAGGATAAATGTAAATAAGTTACTGCTTTGGGCATGTGGAAACAATGAATGAGGACAGAATGAACAAGAAGAGTTATTTGGCTGAGAGGAGACGTGGATGTCCGAGGATCAAATGGTTAGATCATTTAAATCAAATCCTATAGGACGGTCACGTGTTGAGCACATTGAACAGGAGAGCATGCATGAGGAATTGTATGATAGTGACGGAAGCGAAAGATCCTTTCTGCCTACCCCGCGAGGGAAGCGGCGTGATGGTTTGTATGTATGTAAGTATGTATAAATCAAGAACAATATTCTTACAGCTGATATTTTCTTGAAAAATTCCACCTGAAAAAGGGTCTAGAAAGCGAATTATGCATACATAGGCATTTTATTATATTTACCTATAACTCCATCTTCAGGAAACAAGTTTCACGTGTGTATATTATTCAAGCTTCACATGTGATATGTGCTTAACTTTGGATTTTGTTTTCATGCTATTTGTCAAATTCACGACATGTAAGTGCGTAGAACAACGAGTATTTCATAATATGTTACAAATAAAGAGTTTTATACTAAAACAGAAAAAAATTGTCTTGATATTTTTATCAAAGTTCTTGTTGAATAATTTATTGAAGTTTTTTGGTATGAATATATTAGACAACAATACATCAAATCATAGACTAAATAGAGAACTTAGCTACTGTCATAATTCAAAACTAATAATGATACTAACAAACTAATATTAAAAGAGCAGATCATATAACACAAGAAGCACATTCATTAATGAAAGAAATTTGGAATTATTGCACGCCTAAAGTGCTGGAAGATGAATCTTGTAGTGTATTATAGAAATCTAAAAACAAAAAAACACATCCGTTTCAATGACGTTATCAATATTCCAATCTCCTACCAATTCACACCTCTACCTGCTCCCAATACTATGCTAGACCCACCTCCATAGAAGTCATATACTTTATTCCAATTATCATAAAATATTTGTAAGCATCTGTCATTTTTCTATTCCTTGTATTTAGTTTTAAATTCATTCGTTCTTCTTATGGTCGCTAACAAATTGACGTCTATTTTCCTCAGTCACCGGATTGTGTCATCCGTGAGTGCGTGCAAGTCCTGAAGTCCTCCGTGGAATGTGTATGTGGGACATTCGTTTATCACATGGTTTGTGTCATTCCACATGCGCACGCTGGTGAATCAATCCATCCACATTGGTATAAGTTAGAAGCGGTATAGCCTGCATCACATCTGATACGATTTATTGTACATCATCTTTTTCTGGGAAGTGAACATAAATCCAGTTAGTTCTTCTGTTGGATTTGGTGCTAGGTTTTGGTTTCTTACGGACGATAATTTAAATTTAAAATTGATGGTGTCTACCCGAAAAACCTCTGATTCGAATGTTGTTCATTTTAATTCTATTTCAGTTTGTATTTTTTTTTTTTTTTTTTTTTTTTTTTTTTTTTTTTTTTTTTTTTTTTTTTTTTTTTTTATAAAAGATATATCTGGGTTTTGTTATAAACCCAAATACAACCTTATACACCTTTCACACTAAGCTAAAAGCTTGTGCCGTGAAAGGGGAGTTTGCCGGCACCTGGGATCGAACCACGGACCTCTTGTTCTGAAGGCCGAGACTCTACCTCCAGGCTACCGACGAACTCAATTTATCAAAACAATTTTTTTTTACTTTTTTTAAAATAAGCACTTAATGTTTTTGTCGTCTGCTCGACACAAAGCTGTCATCGTGTATTTCACACTTATTGCTTTTCTAAAAATAAATATTCCATCCGATACGAACTGAAAATTTAAAATATTTCTATTGCTATAAAATAGACGAAGTGAGAAAAATATCAGTATAAAAATATGGTTCTGTGAAATGAATTCCCTTCATTATATTTGTGCATTGAAGCAAATAAACGACTATGAACGTGAGCTATTTCGAATAATATATTCACGATAAAACTATTATTAAATATTGCATGTTTTTTTTTATATTTCTGTGTTTTTTTTAATGATCATTAATGCATGCGAGAAAAGTGCATTCAGTTTTGTGACTTTCGAGTGTTCTAAAAAGCAGGACTTCTAATCGAATATTATTCTGTAAGTGCCCTGTCAGATCCCCCCTGACGTTGGCGATCATTCTGGCAAAGGCTTCTTGGTCCTGCGCTGTCTGGAACAACTCCTCCACACCTCTCATTCCAGTCCAATCTCGTATGTTGCACAGCCATAAAGTCTGCCTTCTGCCAGCTTCTCGGCGTCCCTCTATTTTACATGTCATAATCAATCGCAAAATGTGGTACTTTTCTCCATGCATTTTATGACGCAGATACGAGATCTTCCGCACTTTGACATCCAATAGATGACATCTAATCGAATATCTGATTTATAATTACGCCTTGTACACGTTATCCAGTATTTAGCCAATTCACTATTCGTTTTAGTATTTGAATAATCACATCGACGACAGTAATCGAATATCCGATATATAATTACGCCGTATCTTCAAAGCAAAATAAACCTTAATACAAAGACAAGGTAGTATATTTATCGTGAAATTGTGACAATACGTCATTCGATGCAATAACCAACCATCCGATTTATAATAGCGCCGTACATACGTTCTCTAGTATTCAGCCAACACACAATTCGTTTCAACACTTATAAGAATATGCTTATATTGCTTATACAGAGGCAAAGTTAGAATATTATTCTATTAAGTTATGATAATTACATATATTATTATTTGAACTAGTGTCATAAAGACAGGAAGTCTGTCGAAGACATGTGAAAGGCTTAAATAACCAACTTCCCGTTTAACAAGATATATCTTTAACATATATATATATATATCCTATAATAATAGCTTTACTATCTTTTTCCTTTAAAGTTTGTTCAAGAATAAAGATATTAAATGAAGAAGCCAGCAGATTATCTGAACTTAATGGACATGCAATTTTTCCCTGTGTCGGTGTTTAGGTAGTAAAATTTCATAATGAAATTAAAACAAATATTTTTTCTACTATATTGATTATTATTGAGACAAATATCTAACGTCTTTCAAGATCATTGTCAATTTATTACATTGGATAAGTCATATAAGACATACAGGATTGTAGCATACTTGATGTTTGGATTATTTGTTTAACTATATTGTCCTTTTGCAAAAAAATACCTGGAAATAAGAAATGGGTGAATAAAAAAAAAAACAGGTAATAAAAGCAGTCCGTTTAATCGAATCGGTCAAATACGTTGTTATTCTGCCTCTGGGTCTTCGATCTGGCGTGGATCCTCTCATGATCAAGTTTCCAATATTCTCATCTCCACTGCATGCAATGTGTCTAAAAAGTTTCCAGAAGTCTTTGGGAACGAAGGTAGTCTTTGTGTGATGCCAAGTTCTTCCGATATGGAGATATTTGATATTTACCGGAAGACCGGTGAACCACGGTATCCGCAACATTCTTCTCCAGTACCACCTTTCAAATGCATTATGATTTCCATGACATTTCTTTTATATAAATGGTTTTATTATTAAATTAATATTAAATTAATTTTATTTTAATTTAATATTAAATCTATATAGGATTTGATAAGGTAATTAATTAGCACATGCTTCTATTCAAATCTGTTCGTGTTAATTATTAGTTATTAGTGGTGAAAATAAAAATCTTATTGAATAATTTATATATTTATTCACAATAAAGCATGCTTTTGATGATGCAATCGGGATTATCTAAAATATTCATACTAGAAATGTAGAGTGATACTAGTATTCCATTGGTATATAAATAATTATTATTAAAATTAGAAAGCATATTCGACGCGTATCCGAACCTGCCTGTCAGTCAAAAAAATGTAGAAAGTGCTCATTGTAATAATATGCATTAAAAATCTTTAATGGTAGTAGTCATTTTGTACGATTTTCATGAAAATTAATATCAATTTGTTTTCAAAACCATCTCTAGATGCAGTACTGATTTTCTCAGAAATATATTCAAAAATTACAACAATAAAATTGAATCTTGTTTTTCGCCCTCGCCTTTTTCCCATTTACTTGGGGTCGGCTCTCTCTTTACTTGAGGTCATTTTCCAAGTTTTCCGGTCCTCTGCATCCTCTGAACGCAGTTCTGCCTCCTTCATGTCCCTGGCAATAAATTGTGGACATTCAGTGGGCCTATTCAAAACACATTTTAGCGTTACGTTTCGTTTTCGTTCAAACGTGGACGACGTTGTGAGAACGCGTCTTTTTTCGTAGCTACTTGTGTATTTTAGCTACAAAAATTGACGCGTTCTCGCAACGTCGTCCACGTTTGAACGAAAACGAAACGAAAACGTAACGCTTAAATGTGTTTTGACTAGGCTCACAGGTTTTCACTGGCCTACCTGGTCATCTAGGTCCTACTTTTCTGTCGATTGTTCTTAAAATTGTTTGGCAGATAATAATTGGTATTTGAAATAAATGTTTATTTCGTATAGCTTGATACGATATCGTCCCACTGGGACGATCGCATCACATCATTTTACAGAATTATCACAAGAGAAATTATCAAATATTATATAAGAAATACATTTACATGAATTGTACATAAGAAAAGTATATAAATTGGCTCGTAACCCCCAGCTTCGCTACATACATTTTGCAATGTACGTAAGCGAAACACATAGAAAATTAATTATATTATATAGAGAAAGTTACAATTATATTTGCAAGTAAAACAGATTAATATTTTGGCTCAAGTTCATGTCTAGGTATGATTCTACTTGGTCTGTGCAAGAGGAATGCATTGTGTGTGGGTGACAGGTACATACTTCAATTATACATATTGTACTTACGTAAAGTTCAGAGAATTCCTTATCCTTCGGTTTCATCATTTTCTTATGGTCATCATATCATTACTACAGAATATATATAGGTAATTTAAGCAATGGAAATCCATAGTGATTCTTCAGTTAAGTATTTATCTCAGTGGATTAACTAATCCAGGCTTAAGCAACATAGGTTAACTCTCCAAGTAGACATTATTTCAGATTGATACTTATTTCCAGGTTATATTATAGTACACATTTCAACAATAGATACTCCTTGTTAGACATTTATCCCATATAGTTACAATCAGGATTCAAACCTGAGCTTGTCATTGATAATCGAACATTTACATGTAAATCTTGTTCCGGAATTGAACCGGGAATAACTATTTAATGGTACTTTTATTGTTGGTCATCAATACACGCTGTGTATATCATTGGGGAATTACTATAATTATGAGATACGAAAACATATTTTGAGGTTATAACAGACATATTATATTGAAATAAAAGTGGCATTGTGAAATATACATAATTACATAAACATATTAATATACATGGTACAGAGAACAGATCTAAATATAAGCATTGTCAACCTTTTACAATGGTGAGTTTATTTACTTGGCAAGTTACATTATTTATTTATTGGAGCCGTGGATATATGTAAGTATAAATTATCACAAGCATTCGCTTTAGTTTATATAATGAAAAAAACCACGGAACACCATTACTAGAAATGAGAATTAAACTAGAGGTTACATACTCAGACACGAATACTACTTTAAGAATAATGAAGGATTATTCAATCCAAATTATCGCAAAAGAATTTATGACTTTAGCAAACTGTTACATATGGAAGATCCCGAACATTTCTGACTTGAAATTCTGTTATCGACTCCATTATAAAATACGTTAACCAACAGACATTACTATTCAACATAAACAATGCTTCAATTATATTGAGATAACAGTTACAGGTAACAGTGACAATGTAAAAAGACAAATAGATTAGATAGTTATACATATACAATCATAAGGTTTTGGTCTGTTCAGATATGTTATCAGGCCTTTGGAATACATACAATATATATATCATTTTGGTACTTACAAGATTTTCAACTACAATTGGTCGCATGTACAAACGAGACAGTGGTTATCCTATAATGAAACTACGGGTCGCTACACTTGGGTTGAAATATTCTATACGCAAGATGACAAACGCAAGGGACTCCTGATTCCTAGCACATGATGTCAATTGCTCTCCTTGAAACGAAGGATTCCGCATGAGATAAGAATATCACAGCCAGATGACTGTGCAAAGCCTTCTCTTTCCACTACAGGTGTTGATATTAAGGTACTCCCACGGATCGCGAACAGGTGGTCATATATCACTTTGATAGTTCCACATTCCTTTCTCTATTTTGCCACGGACGAAGCCTCTATCAGGGAAGGTTCCTGTTACTCGAAGTAGTATATTCTGTGCAAACTATAATTATTCCAACTGTTGATTTATTGCACTTGTTGCGTTATCCTCGAAACAATCATATATGTTTTATGCAACGATTTAGAGTATTATCGGATAGCATTTCCACGAATAACTTAATTATGGTGATCATTATTATAAGACATTGAAGTTTTTCTGCTGATGGCAATGCAATATTAATCATTCCTTTATTTTATACGGTATTATCACTTTGACCACATATTGTACTATTCTTTGATAAACATGGTTTCTAATTTACTTTACGGAGAAATTTACAAAAATACACGTTGCGTGACGACATTATCGTTACGTCCTTTTCACTGAATTATCACTACCTTTACTCGTAAGATGAGTTATTAATTAACTGGACCGGACAGATAGATATTTATACAATATAAATAATTAAATACAATATACAATTTTGAATTGAAACGAACGATTTCGCGCCAACATTATGGCATGGCTAAGAAGCCAGGCGGGAGGTAATTACGTCACCATGGTCCGAATTCAACTGACTGCAAGAGGACGCGATCGGGACAAGAAACGTTTAACGGTTATTCTTCAAGGGAATGAGAATCATACGATGTTGGGCCGAGTGCACCAGCTAGTCACGTGTTCTTTGTAACGTACAATTATTATTATTATTATGGATGACTCATGGACAACAAATGACTGTAGGAACATTAGCCAGTATGAACTTCTTACACCGCGATTATTTAATGCGTAGCATTCTCCCTTTCGGCCCCTCTTGAAAATTTGAAGAGAAGCGACAAATTTTCAAGTTCCTCAATTATACAAAAAAAAGTTGAGAACCACTACAAAAATTGTTGAGAACCACTGGTTACATGAAAAGATTGAATACCACTGGTCACATAAAAAAGTTGAGTACCACTGGTTACATAAAAGTTGAGAACCATTGGATACATAAGCAACTACATAGGTACCCAATTACAGACAAACAATTCAAAAAATGGTAGCTTATATACTATTACAATGTTTCTTACATCCTATAGCCCGTTCAATTATTATTAAACACTCGCGGTAAATTGCCCATAGTCAAAATTGATGCGAACTGTTTTCATATTTTGACTTACACTTCTTAATAATAACACAAAATTCACATTGGTTGTTTTAGTACGGGGCTCCTAACAAAAGTTTGAGAGCTACAATCATAACAATATAATAGTACATAGAGGTGTGTATATATATAGACAGGTGCATATGTGCATGTATATGAAAAACACAGGTCATGAAATCAACAACTTTAAACATTTTACAATACAATTTTATAAGAAACTCAGGATCTGTATTACGTTTCAATATACGGTTCGTTCTACACTGGTGATAAAATTATTCTCTTCAATTTATCAATATACGTACGTTTCATTGATGGATTCATTTACTACGATCGACGACAAGTTAATATTTTAAACATGACAAACATATAAAACAAAAGTTACATACTTAAGAAGTTGGTTCATATTATTTTCGATTCCAGTTACATGTATCCGGCAAGGGAAAAGCAACATAAAGGGATCTAAATAATTATAAACAATTTTGTATAGATGGAATTAGAGATACCACATTTACGCTTCATTTAACCCATTAAGCTTAATAGCACTCATATACAAGTGATTTCATGTACCATGTACCATACAAAGATATTGGCAAAGCACAGAAAGAAATCATAGACATAATAAGGACATATACATATTAGAAAAACAATTTACACGCAGACATGACATAATGGTACATCACGAAAACTGCAATCACATTTACAGTAACCGATATTCATTATTGGCGTCAAATCCTTCTACGCATATTACATACGACACAGTTCTCACACAGAGACAGATTTCTCACACAGAGATAATCTCAGAGGGAGCTACCCTCACACAGGCTTAATACATGACAAATACATTGAACAACTTTCGATCTTTGCCACACAATATACAAGTTACAAGTTCAATAAATTCTTTACATACATCATTATTCAAATTCAACATTTACTTCTTCATACAGGGCTCACCTTTCATAAACAGATTCATACATCATCTTTATTCACTAACATACAATTAATCAAAATTATCCCATTGAATATCTGCAGCCAACATTCCACTACAGGTTTTATTCTGTGTCTTTCATAAGCCATTCCCATTCAATGTCAAAATGTTCTATCACATTTTCCAATGTATTCAAGCAACATAAACAAATTTTCCACAAAGTCACAAAATTATTTAATTCAACAAGGATATACTACATCCAAACATTTCCAATTACAATTCATAAGAGATTACTACGTGTCCTACACGGAATTAAACGTCATATAAACTCAAACTTCAAAATAATAGGCATGAACGATTAGCAATCACATTGTCTACATTCATCAAAAAGAGCATTACGATTTATCTTTCACACATCCAGATAACATCGTCTCTATAATGATTACACAAAAAGTCACAAAAAAAAGTATTTAAATACATCTCTCCTACCACGGCTTTACATATTACATAAACATAACTCATTTTTTATCAAAGAGCGTTCGTTAGTTTACCTTAACGGAACAATTCACTAAACGGACTCAGTTCTCAATTAAACAAGGCATAGGTTACTTCAATATTTCACGATGGTAATAAGCCGCAAAAGTCACATTATAACATTTCAAGAAAATTAATTACTTCACAAAAGATAACAAATTCCGTACACGAGGGGTTAATATTCAACAGCAAAAATTCTACATCGTTACATGGTTACTTCTTTAATTTCCAAAAAAAAAAAATTTACAAAACATCATTCTACTATTTACGTTAACGTCAAAATTTTCAACGATGGTCATCAAAGGGTTAACTGTTTCTTAACTAAATTCAAAAATTCAGTTACAGTTCACAACTTGACATTAAAAAAATTCAATTACTATTCACAAAGGGTTAACAAATTCGGTCATGTTTCACTAAGGGTTAAGTGTATTTATTTTTCAAATTCCGTGAACGGTCGTGAAGGTTTAACATTATTCATTTCGATTTATTTTTAACTTTAATTTTCTTAAAACAAAAATATTTATTTAATATTATTCATCATTATTATTTCGTCACATCACTACGTACGCACACATATATTCTTATCAAAACTCTACTACGCATAATTTTATACAACAACGCTCCTTTAATATTATTTCTCCAAGAGTTCAATAAAAATATTTATTCCAAATGCAACATTTTACTGTTTCAAAAAATTTTAATTCAATTTAATATCGATTTTTATTCTCAGTTCGAAAATGAATTTACTATCAAAATAACATAACAACAAAATTCTGTTTATCGGTAAAACAAAGTTCCTTGTACGAAATGGTTCACTATACATACTACAGTATAGGTAGGTACATATTTCGTTTCATTCCAATATTATTATTTTCAACTATACATTTTACCAGTATTTTGGAGTTCCCGTTTCGCGCGTGAATATTTCTATTACAATGTTGAGGTAGGTTGTATGATGTCTCCTTCTCTCTTGCGACGTATAGGTACATACTATACGCTGCATAGTTATGTATACCACCTTTCGCACACCGCTCGTTTCTCGCGACGCACAACTACGGTATAATATTATATCCATCCTTACGGCGTTCGATATTATAGATACACACTATTATAATATTCATTATGTTATGTTGGTCGGTTTGCGATGGTACATACTACACGTTGTTTAGGTAGGTATGTATACTGCGGTATAATAATATTATCGGTCTCTACTGATACGATCTTTTCTTAGCGCGCGATGTATTTCGCACGAAGGTACATTACCCCGATACAACGACATACGTCCGGCGACAAATTTATCGACGCCTTACTTCATCTCGCGCCCAGTACTTCCTGCTACAAGTTACTAATACCGTCGTTACAAACATATTCGCGATATACAGAACCACTTTTATTTTAAATACGAACATTTAAATTATCTATTTTACGATTCCTGTTTCATTTTTAAAATTGTTTTCATATACATACACACATCAAAATCATTACACTTTCAATTAATATCAATACACATTATTACACATTAAAGATAAGAACTCT
This sequence comes from Athripsodes cinereus, assembly GCA_947579605.1. NCBI lineage: Eukaryota > Metazoa > Arthropoda > Insecta > Trichoptera > Leptoceridae > Athripsodes > Athripsodes cinereus. Next base: position 27,679,993 of record OX388315.1, read on the forward strand.
GAACCTTACAATTATACACCCTCACCACACAATACATTTAAAATTCCGGGCCAACAATTATACGAATTGTTAAATCACGGACATAGCCCACAAATTGACACGATTTCGTCCACTAAGACGAAAGCATCATATCATTATACAAAATTATCAAAAGAGAAATTATCAAATATTATATAAGAAATACATTTACATGAATTGTACATAAGAAAAGTATATAAATTGGCTCGTAACCCCCAGCTTCGCTACATACATTTTGCAATGTACGTAAGCGAAACACATAGAAAATTAATTATATTATATAGAGAAAGTTACAATTATATTTGCAAGTAAAACAGATTAATATTTTGGCTCAAGTTCATGTCTAGGTATGATTCTACTTGGTCTGTGCAAGAGGAATGCATTGTGTGTGGGTGACAGGTACATACTTCAATTATACATATTGTACTTACGTAAAGTTCAGAGAATTCCTTATCCTTCGGTTTCATCATTTTCTTATGGTCATCATATCATTACTACAGAATATATATAGGTAATTTAAGCAATGGAAATCCATAGTGATTCTTCAGTTAAGTATTTATCTCAGTGGATTAACTAATCCAGGCTTAAGCAACATAGGTTAACTCTCCAAGTAGACATTATTTCAGATTGATACTTATTTCCAGGTTATATTATAGTACACATTTCAACAATAGATACTCCTTGTTAGACATTTATCCCATATAGTTACAATCAGGATTCAAACCTGAGCTTGTCATTGATAATCGAACATTTACATGTAAATCTTGTTCCGGAATTGAACCGGGAATAACTATTTAATGGTACTTTTATTGTTGGTCATCAATACACGCTGTGTATATCATTGGGGAATTACTATAATTATGAGATACGAAAACATATTTTGAGGTTATAACAGACATATTATATTGAAATAAAAGTGGCATTGTGAAATATACATAATTACATAAACATATTAATATACATGGTACAGAGAACAGATCTAAATATAAGCATTGTCAACCTTTTACAATGGTGAGTTTATTTACTTGGCAAGTTACATTATTTATTTATTGGAGCCGTGGATATATGTAAGTATAAATTATCACAAGCATTCGCTTTAGTTTATATAATGAAAAAAACCACGGAACACCATTACTAGAAATGAGAATTAAACTAGAGGTTACATACTCAGACACGAATACTACTTTAAGAATAATGAAGGATTATTCAATCCAAATTATCGCAAAAGAATTTATGACTTTAGCAAACTGTTACATATGGAAGATCCCGAACATTTCTGACTTGAAATTCTGTTATCGACTCCATTATAAAATACGTTAACCAACAGACATTACTATTCAACATAAACAATGCTTCAATTATATTGAGATAACAGTTACAGGTAACAGTGACAATGTAAAAAGACAAATAGATTAGATAGTTATACATATACAATCATAAGGTTTTGGTCTGTTCAGATATGTTATCAGGCCTTTGGAATACATACAATATATATATCATTTTGGTACTTACAAGATTTTCAACTACAATTGGTCGCATGTACAAACGAGACAGTGGTTATCCTATAATGAAACTACGGGTCGCTACACTTGGGTTGAAATATTCTATACGCAAGATGACAAACGCAAGGGACTCCTGATTCCTAGCACATGATGTCAATTGCTCTCCTTGAAACGAAGGATTCCGCATGAGATAAGAATATCACAGCCAGATGACTGTGCAAAGCCTTCTCTTTCCACTACAGGTGTTGATATTAAGGTACTCCCACGGATCGCGAACAGGTGGTCATATATCACTTTGATAGTTCCACATTCCTTTCTCTATTTTGCCACGGACGAAGCCTCTATCAGGGAAGGTTCCTGTTACTCGAAGTAGTATATTCTGTGCAAACTATAATTATTCCAACTGTTGATTTATTGCACTTGTTGCGTTATCCTCGAAACAATCATATATGTTTTATGCAACGATTTAGAGTATTATCGGATAGCATTTCCACGAATAACTTAATTATGGTGATCATTATTATAAGACATTGAAGTTTTTCTGCTGATGGCAATGCAATATTAATCATTCCTTTATTTTATACGGTATTATCACTTTGACCACATATTGTACTATTCTTTGATAAACATGGTTTCTAATTTACTTTACGGAGAAATTTACAAAAATACACGTTGCGTGACGACATTATCGTTACGTCCTTTTCACTGAATTATCACTACCTTTACTCGTAAGATGAGTTATTAATTAACTGGACCGGACAGATAGATATTTATACAATATAAATAATTAAATACAATATACAATTTTGAATTGAAACGAACGATTTCGCGCCAACATTATGGCATGGCTAAGAAGCCAGGCGGGAGGTAATTACGTCACCATGGTCCGAATTCAACTGACTGCAAGAGGACGCGATCGGGACAAGAAACGTTTAACGGTTATTCTTCAAGGGAATGAGAATCATACGATGTTGGGCCGAGTGCACCAGCTAGTCACGTGTTCTTTGTAACGTACAATTATTATTATTATTATGGATGACTCATGGACAACAAATGACTGTAGGAACATTAGCCAGTATGAACTTCTTACACCGCGATTATTTAATGCGTAGCAAGCTGTGGTTACTTTTATCCGGGAAAATCGATTTTAATGAACACAATTTTCAGGAAATCCGTAAGAAATGAACTCTACCTTTGATGACTTTAAGCAATTATTTTTTGTGTACTTTTTTATTTTTTTTTTCAGCTGACAAACGATTTTGGATACACATTGTATTGGCAATAGTGGTTCAATACTCTAGAATCAATACAATTAGGTAGTCGTTCCATTTGATCAGAATTGATGCTTCATACGGATCAGCTTCCAGTAGATGGAATATATAATATATAATAGAGCGTACTCAGAATTCCGATATATTCAATTACCTGATGAAATTATTACATATATCACAATTAAAACATATTATTTCGGTAGTGTAACTAATCATATCTATGGCTTTGAAATAACTTTAAAAAATTAAATCTCCCTCCTATAGCAAAGATATACTAGTAGGCCTAGTCCAAAACACATTTAAGCGTTGTTCGAACGAAATCGTAATGCTTAAATGTGTTTTGATTACGGGCCTAGATCGATAATTCAAAGAAAAAATCGGTCATGCGGCCGATCAAATTTTGCATCCAGTTTTAAACTTTGCTAATACTTGAAGGGCATCGATGTTGGAACACAAAAATTCCAAAAAAAAATACCGCGCTGCAAGTCTAATATGTCTATATCCTATAGAGGGGTTTTTTGGGATTAAATTCCGTGAAATATATATAATGAGTTACAATCCATTGGATTGGTCCGCAACGAGTTTTGACTTATTTCTCCACTCCTCCCTATTCTCAGCCAGTCTCTTCAACTCCATATATGAGCCACAGCTCATGTCCCTCTTCAGTTGGTCCATATAGGCGTCTCTCGGTCGACCTCTGCCATTTGTGTCTTCGGTCCTGCCCTCTGCGATTGCGATGAGCAGTCCTGGGTGCCTGATGTTGCGGCCAATCCAATTAGCTCGTTGTTGGCAGATTCTTTTGAGGAGTTGCCTTTTTTCGCCAACCCTGGTTAACACTTCTTCGTTTTCGACGTGTTCCGACCAATGAATCTTCAGCATGCGTCTATAGCACCACATTTCAAATGCTGCTAACCGTCCGCTTTCCCTCTTGCTGATGGTCCACGTCTCGCACCCATATAGCAAAATGCTCCACACAAAGGCTTTAGTGAGATTCTTCCTCACGCTTAGATCAATATTAGGGGATTCTAATATTTTGGATTTTTTGTTAAAGGCAATTCGTGCCTGGTTTATTCTGCTCACAATTTCTGATTTGGAGCGTCCGTCCTGGTTTATTCTGCTGCCCAAGTACACGAATTCTCTTACTTGTTTGATGCTCACTCCATTTATGGCAATGTTCGCAGTCGCTGGACAGGAGTAAAAATAAATGGGAAAAAGGTTGACATGATTAGATATGCTGACGACATAGCACTGCTCGCAGACTTCGAGGTGGAGCTGAACGAAGCCTTAGGAAAAATGGAAAGTATACTGTTGTCAAAGTACAACATGAAAATAAATAAAGATAAAACAAAATGTATGGTCGTTGGAAGGGAGGAAGCGACTGCGAACATTGTCCGTGAAATACTCAACAAATAATATGTCTCCCATTTTTTTCTGCAGCATTGCACCCTGTAAAAGCAAGGTATTTGTAAAAAATCACACGTAAGGCATTTTATATCTTTATTTAGGGTTGTACCCTACCTTACCCGTGGATGTTTCAGAAATGGTAGGTAGTTCCTATGTCATCCACACTCATCGTGCAAAATCTTTTATTTATATGAGAGGTCTCAGAGATTGCCTGAAGGGCCCACCCCGACAAAACCTCCCCACAGCTAATTACAACCGATAATGTCCCTAAAGGTTTTACAATATTTCTTCAAACTAAAACAATACATTCTTACATTCTAAATTACAGTTACGTATTTATAACGTTTTACATCTTCAATCAACAGTGAGGTCCCTGACCCCGTTCTAAATATTCGGCAAGAAAAGAATAACATGTTTATTTTTCATGACTCATTGTATTGTTTTTATTGCTTATTGTTTTATTATTATTTTAAGTTTAAGTTAGCTTTAAAAAAGTTAATGAAGTAGATTTTTCTTCTCTTTGGGTATAGATTATTGATGATTGAAAGTGTACCTTATTGTTATTTAATTTGTACTAACATGTTTATTTTTGTACGATGTGTTTTTCTTTTTCTTTTCAAGTTTATGGAAAGTTTCAGGATTTATTCTGGTAATGTTTTTGAAATTGTTTTCTTTTTATTTACTTTTGTATTGTTTTGTAATATTGTAACAATGTAGCTCACTTCAAAACACGAGATTTTCTCTTTTTGAAGTTGAGTCATTGAAAAATAATGTTTTATTTATATGAATTTGTTAACTATGTAAATATGTTATAAAAAAATTATAAATAAATAAATAAAAAAATAAATAAAATAAATATTGTTTAATCCTGCGATTATTGCTTTGTGAGCATTATTCTATTAATTTTGTTAACATAATTTACTCAATTCTATTGTAATTGTTGTTTGTTGATTTTATCTGTTGTGTTTAGATATGTATGTTTTGTAGAGCACATAAGGGTAATATGGAGATCTTCACTGGTTTGCTTATTGCTAAATATGTTATAGACCATTGTATTTTTTATTCAACTGTATGTATCCTGTAAAATTGAAATAAATAAATAAATAATTTAATATGCTGTTGTCAGCTGGTTGCCCCATTTGTGAGAGATGTCATAACGGTATGTATATAAATTAAATATTTGAATTCAATAAATATATTTATATTTGATGAAATATTGAAAAATCAAATGTTAATTCTCATTATTAATTCACTTATGTGTGCCTAATTGCACTCAGGTGGAGTGTATTTACTCATTCATTTTATTTTGTAAATACGAATATTTTTTTATTCCATTAATTTATACGCCTGAGTAGTTTGCGTGAAACATGTTATTTATGCAAACAATAACGCCATTAAACAATATGTTCATAACAAAATAATTGAATTTGAAATATTTGTTAATATATTTTCGAAATTAACATGCACTGAATATTGAATTTGTTATAAAATTAAGTTTAAAATAAATAAAAACAATATTATACAGAGAGCGAGTTGATATAAAAAACGCGATATTATCCAATCATCACGGCATATCTCTCTAGTGGAGTAGCCAACGAGTAACTACATGTAATGAACATGCAGAGTGTCCTCTCCGTGACAATAAATAATATAAAGCATTCAGGAAAGCTTGCAAATCTTAACCTGAATTGCAGCAATACGTATCTCTATGAATATTGTTTGTAAGAATATTGATAAAGATCCTTTTGTTCAGGAGGTATCATGATTCTTGAAGGAGTTTTTCATAAAACGGCGCTTTTTATACGAAAAAACTTGTCTTCTTTATAATTATTGTTAGTGAATAGTGTCTTGTAGTGAGTATTTCCTCCAAAGGAACATTAAGGTTTTTGAAATTTCGGGAGGTTTTTTTCGGGAGTAGCCCTGTGGCAAACTCTGAACCCTCTCTTAGAATAAGTACGAGTATAATTATTTAGGCACTACATCCCAAATGGAAAAATCTATTTAAATTTTCAGAACATTTCCATCCTGGAGACTAATTGCATGTTATAAATTTAGATATTGTCCTCACCATACCGATTAAAAGTAAAATATTCAGAATAGATGGCAAACTTCATCGCTGAATTGAAGATATTAAATGTTTTGTAGATCGTGATGTTACTCGAATACATCTTTCTTATAAAAGTTATTCAAAGACTCACAAAAAAGAGTGAGAAACATTCTTTATTTGCCGGAGGCTTCATAAACCTCCTGCTACTCTTTTTAATAAAAAAAAATCTTTTTGTAAAAAAATACTACTTAATTAAATAATTTCACAAAAAATCTCTTTGAAATAATACCAACCTTCCCGAGTACATATATTCCTGTATAAAACATTAAACAATACAATATAGTATCTACGAATAGAGAATTTTGCTTTATGAGTTGAACCGAGATACCCTGGGGAAAGTTAATAATACCTAAATAATGAAATGTACGCACTCAGTACAAAGCAGAATATATTAATTTCAGTCTAAATTAGCACCGAATGAATTGCCCCAAACATTTATTACACAAATGCCTTGAAGTATGGTGGTAATTAGAGATGGGATAGAACAGCTTATTATAGTTGTGTTAAACACATGACGTGCTGCTTCCGCAGCTGATTGATGGTAATCTTATGTTGCTTTGCCTACAGGTAGGCACGAATTACAGATTTTCCACTCTTATCTTTTGCATACATTTAAATCTCTTTTGGTAGATATATTATTGTTTCACCGATGGAAATATTTTTGTCCATTAGGATATCCTAATACAATATTTATTGATTTATATTGATGAAATTTCATGTATTGTTATTATTACTATTTGTGTCCTATATCATTTCTACATAAATTAGAAAAAAAAATCGGATGTTTCTTAAAGGACCTTTTGCGGTGGTTTTATTGAACACAACAAATAATACTGATATAATAATACAAAGACTAAACAAATAATACAGATATAACAATACATAGACTTAATAAATTTATAAAAGTTTAAATCTAAACATCTTCCTTATAGAGACAAGTCTCGTGTGAAGTAAAGTAAATTATGAGCTATTATTGATATAATTATTGTTTTAACTCTTTTTAAGATAGTTTTGTTTTTCTTGTTTGCATAGCATTGAAATGAACATGTCTATATCATGTGAGCTAAAAATTTCCACTGAACTCTCAGCTATAGTCAAACAACGCATTTTACGTTATTATGGACACATTGCTAAAAAAGGGAGCCTGCGAACCTAGAAAGATCAATAATGACTGGGGCAGTGGAAGGAGCCGAGCACTAGTAAGATAATGTCAAGCAAATTGAGGAGGCCACACAGAATTAACTGTACGAGACGGATGATCCTTAAATGGGGAGACGGATAGTCGATCACAATGATAAAATTCTATGTTACAATCCTCAGAATTGAGGGATCGACGGAGATGATTGTTCAAAAATAAACGTCTTCTTCCGTAAAATCAATTAAAGATAATACTAATGCTTAGTTGTATAATTTACGCCATTAAAATCAATTGTTTTAGTTTCATAGTTTTGCTCAAAATATTAATTCGTACTAGCTCGTACTATATAGAGACATCAAAATTTTTATACATCTAAAATGGCTAGGCGGTTAGATAAACGCCAACATTCAATACCGAATGGGTAATAGACTTCTAGCCACATTATTTAACACAACGCTTTAGCACCACAATGTCAAATAAAGATGCTAAATTTCAACAATCGGGTTTGCTTCAATCAATGAAACGGCTCGGCATTATAGTAAATGCCAATATTTGACTGATCGCCTAGTCACTTATGTAACAAACTAGCTTAAGAATTTAATTGCAAAGTGTTTTGAAATGGTGATAAAAACTAAATGCACATTTAAAAACATAGAAGGCACCATAATTTTTAAAATTTTCTGTACCTACTATTTTGAGCCGATTTTTTTTTGTAAATTGATTCTGAAACTGGAAAATGAATCAGGTACATCTCTATTAAAATAACTACTTCCATATTTCATGGATCACATAACAGTGTGGCGTAGAATTGAAATAATTTATCTCTTGTCTTGTTATTATATTGTTATGTTTATACTTATTAATTTTTAAGGTCAAAATGGTTTCAGAAACTTTCTGATTATCATTCATTTACTCTATCGTAGTTTTCACTTAACATAATACAATATGAAAAAATATATATCAATTCAAGGTTATAACCTTTAACATTTCAAATAACTTCAACTTTCTACTGTTCAGAGTTCAGAGAAGGTATTTCCAAATGGACATGAATGAGTGAGTGACATGGGTTTAACGCTTATCTTATAAATTAGGCTATGCTTTTCTTATGTGGGTACTTCATTGGTAACCTCACGTATATCTCATTATAAAAAACTGTCACACCATCACATCATCTCCTACAAGTGATTGATATTTAGAAGATTAATCTTAATGTAGTTAGCTGCATGTAATATATATACAAGTCGTCCTCTCCTTGCTAAAGAAAAAAAGAGATTTGGCATGGATGGTATACCTCATTACTGAACTGAAGATGTAAAATTTAATGTCTTTATTCTTTTGAACACCTACCTTTAACAGGACACTCAAAATCTAACGGAAAACAGTGGAAGAATGTATCTCCAAAATCTCTATTTAAAACTAACTGAGTAATATTTTGATTTTATTTAATACAAGTTTTTGTAACCCGGCATTGCTCGGGCTTAAATAAACAGAAACCGTGCAAATACATGGGTTAAAATTGGTATTTTTAGTTTGTAGTACCTACATAAATCTTCAAGTGATTTGCCATGAAAAGTAAAGAAAAATATTAGGCGGAAATAAATAGGTTCTTATGGCTAGTACCGAGGTACTTTTGTATTTATTTATACAAAAAATAAATTAACATTGTTTATGGATTTTTTACATAATACTATTCTTATTCTACAGTATGGATTTCTATGGTCTCATAATATCCTCCATTATGAAAATAGCTCAAAATGTCAAAAATATGCAATTTTTATTCTCATAATTCAGGATTTTTTGTCATTAGCAATCACAATGTTTCATTATGTAAACAGTCCCTAATTATTTAGTTTCAGTATTGTTTTATTTATTGTTACACCCATTTTGAAATTAATTCAATACAATGAGAAATGTTTAACTATAAATATTGGATTTTCATACATTCGCTTGGCAATTTTGTCGAGCGAATGTATGGGAATCTCATTGAAATTGTAATATCTTTATCAATACATAAGATATTTAAAATGTTTTTAGCCTTAAACCTGCCCAGGAGATGAGACCTCGTATAGAGTGTATTATTTTACTTCTGTCTTTCCTTATTTCAGAGTCCATTGAGGACATACGCACATACGAACCGACTCAAATATTTATGTGTGGGTTTGTAATCCGCGAAGTGCTACCATGCTACCTCGCTTGATTTTCATTTTTTTATAAGATAGAGAGAATGACAATGAAACTATATATTCCGTTAAATATTGTATTATAAAAAGTATTTTATTTTAATGATATTATTCAGTAAAAAATAAACACATTTATTCCCCACAACGGTTTTGCGTGTTGTTTACCTACTTCTAAAGTTATTTTTATTATGCGAGGGCATTGACCGCGCTGTCCTTGTTTTGCACTTGTTTCTACGTCCGCATCTCACTGGCTTACGGACGGACGTTGTTTCGTCTATTTTGTTAACTATAAAGCTACTTTATAACACTTTGCCATAAAAATCTATAAAGAATACCTTATGTGGATTATGGCATAAAACACTTGAATTCGGGTGCTTTGAACACAGCAAGGAAGGAGAAAATGACTTACATATTTATTACGTGCAGTCTGTATTCGGGCTACTCTACATATTCTTATAAGAACGCACAGAGCAAAAAACAATTTATTGTTAATCATGTTTTTTGCTTTGTGTGTTTTTACAAGAATCAGAGAATCAGATATACCATGACAGAATTAATCGATTTATCTTCATTAACGATATCTTATGAACTAAGTTTAAAAGCACTATTTAAACTTTAAAAATAAATTTTGCAAAGAAGGTTTCAGGTACAACTTTTATTCATTACAAGCGACTAACTTTAAATATAATTTTTAATTATCATTTAATTCATTAAAGTTTTATTCACATAAAAGTTTTGTTCACATAAAAGTTTTATTCTTATTATTGTTATTTATGTATGTTTTTATGATGCTCTAACGAAAGCTGTCATAAAAGGTTATATCTAATTATCGTTAGAAGTAATAATAACTTATTGTGGAATAAACTTCAGATTGTTATCACGATAAGTTTTGTTTCTCAAACGACCACGCATCCACATATCATGAGCTTTTCAACCTTCTTCTTACAAAAGTATTGAATGATCGAAGTTGAATAGCTAAGTTTTATTAAAAATACGCGACTTGAATATATAATAAGACTTAAGAGGAAAATAGTAAGGCTATTTATAATTCACTTGAATTAAAGAAATATTTTACACGAATTAAAGAAAAGAAGGACATAGACATGTGAATAATTATGTTCTGATTAATTTAAAGTTCAGTAGGCCTAGTCATAACACATTTAAGCGTTACGTTTTCGTTCAAACAAGACGAGGTTGCGAGAACGCGTCAATTTTCGGAGCTACTTGTGTATTTTAGCTCCGAAAATTGACGCGTTCTCGCAACGTCGTCCGCGTTTGAACGAAAATGAAACGAAAACGTAACGCTTATGTAAATGTGTTTTGACTAGGCCCACAGTATTCGAAAAGTAGTCAAACTTTTTATTCAGTACATTTGGGCTTGCTTGTATATTTTAAATTTTATATGGATAATGCTTTATATCGTCGAGTCTTGAAAACTGGCGCATACTGCGCAATAAATATAATTGTGGGTAGGTACCTAGTTACCTACATTGAGTTTTGTATAACAAGTATTTTTTTAAAATTTTATATGGATATATGAGTATATCGCCTATTATTTGTTAGAATATGTACAATTGTTCACATAAATATGTAAAGTATGGTGTATAAATATTATATTAATATGTTATTATATACTGAAAAAGGTTCAGGCCGTTTAATGAATTAATCATCATCATCTTCGTCGGTCTCTCAACCCTGACGATCGTGACCATCATGCCTCATTCTGTAGGCCACCTTTACCCACCTTAAGCGATCCACTGCCATGTGCAAGGCCCCGTGTCTTGAACTCTGTGCAGTCGCAGATTCAGAAAAAACTCAAGGGGGGGGGGCGCAAAAGATATCTTGTTAGCTCAATGATAGCTTTAGTTTATCGTAACAAAAAATATCAAGGCACATACAAAGTCACGTCAATAGGTCCAGCCCCAGTTATAATTACTTTTTCCAGGTTCTCAGGCCCTCTTCTTGCAATGAACATATTTATTTATTTATTTCACAATCCACGGCGTGAGCCTTTTACATGTTCAAAAATAAATAATACACAAATCAAATATCTCATTCACAACACAGTTGGAAAACAAGAATTAACAAAACACAAAAGAGAATTATTTCATAACAATAATAATTTGGAACAATGGAAATTGGTGATTTTATTATTGTGTAATGTATTTTCTTGATGTAAAAGGCGATAGCCGTTTATGTATTAAATAAATAAATAAATAAAAATAAATAAATAAATAAAATTTAGTCAAATCATAAAATATTGGAGTGTCAGTACAGAATGTCAATGAAATGTTTAATATTTAATATGTCAAGAATTAAAATTGCAATAATGTAGGAGATGTCATGTAGATAGAAGAAAAAAAATCTAATCAATGGAAATGATACAAATAATTTAAATGTCATAAGAATTAATGTCATAAATAGTTAAAATGTCAAATTGTCTGTAATGATTTAAAATGTCAATAAATTAAACAGAAAATTGTACACAATGTAAATATATTTGGCGCTTTTTAGTTATACAGATGGACGTATTAGTGAATTATTGTCATTCTTATTGGATTGAAAGTTTGTTAAGGTTTGTTAAATTTGGTATGTTCAATATAGATTAAACTTTATAAAACAGGGTATTAAATTAATTAAATAGATGACAGTAATCTTTCTCCTTGTTCATCTCTAAAGATAACCCCGAGTGATTATACTCAGAATAATATTTATGTAGGTACTAACTAAGAGATTCATGAGAGAATAAAATCAGAGTTGAAAACTGAGATTAGGATGATTAATCCTACGTCGTGTTTACTCTATGTATCTATCTTCTGTCTTTCGACTTCTGAACCAAGTAATAACTTGTATCCCAAAATTAATTTCACACTCAGCACTTGTGTTTGTTTAGAAAGTTTTAGTTCTGAAGAATATTATGCCATGTAAACATGTGTGAAGAGAGAATGAACTTAAAAAGTTATTTGATCGAGGTTAAAGAACGTTGGTTTATGCTTATTCATTTCTATGTTATTCTCATAATTATATTCAGAGTTTTTCAAAAATTTATTTGTTAAACTGTGAGTTTTATTTACAAGGTGTTTTCTGTAGACATTCTTAATTGGAGAATTACCTTGGTCCTTCAGATTATTATGTATCTATATCGGCAAAGAAGGTGATAAAGAGATTCGAATTCCTAATAAAAGTTGAACGTGGTGTTATATTAGTTACCGATAACTTGATCATTATTTTTAAGGCTTTTGAAAACATATCAGTTCTTTCAACGTTTCCTAAGCATAAAAAATATGTACATTTTACTTGAAATTCTACCATGTTTGTAATATAAAAGTATTCCCATAAGTGGAGAAACAGTCGTAAAAAGAACTTTGTTATAGTGATAATTACATAATATAATATCAGTATAGGTTTATGAGTTGTTTCTTCTTCATGGTGTCCCTGATGAATTAGCTGATATTTTGATTGTCTTTGTGTAAAGTTTCCAGAAGTGTTTGTTTTATGAAACAATGGTAATATAAAGTTTGTAAGATCTATGATCCTGATACTATGTGTACCTACATACTTTCTGTCTAATAGGGAAGGCAAAAACCTTACGAAAACTATACTTACTTTTCTCTTTGTGTGGCTTCGGCTTGTAACAATAATCATTTCAAATCAAATCCTTGGTTTCCGTCCAGAAAGCCACTGCACCGCCTCTGGGGTCAACCTATTTATGTCTATCCAGTCTCCCTTGTACTTTCTTCCTGGATACTCCGAAACCAGGTGTTGGATTGTTTGAGACGAAAACTATAATCTTCACTGACTGGCAAATACAAATACCCAGAAAATAAAAATCATCACCATCTCACATTAATGATCAAGCTTTCCAAACACTTTGGTACAAAATTTATTAACGTTCAAGGTATAATTATTTAGAGTATTACATGAAAAAATCTACAACTAAAAAAATGACTACATCGGTACAATACTTAACTATTATACTAACATGCCGTATCCCAAGTGGTTATGAAGCAGGTGGGCGGAGGATCCGCAAATATGCTGACCTTTCCCAGCCCAAGAACACCTTGCTGCAGGAGGTGAACTAGACATGGAAAATCCTGAATCGTCTGAGATCTAGTGTACGAAGCTACCGTGAGAATAGAGAACGATGGCGCTTCCTACAAGACGAATCTGGAGCGTGTGAATGCGGTGCAACACAAACCATGCCACACTTGTTAAAGTGTTCATTGTGTCCTATGGCATGCACTACGGAGGATATTTTTGACGCATCTCCACGTGCTATGCGTTTTGCACAGTACTGGAGATCAGTTTGATTGGTTGTTTCATGAGTTTCGACACGATAAAAAAATAAATGAAGATATTATATTTTTAGTTTCCGTGAGATGTTAGTGACTATTTAGAAGAAATAAATTCACAACAATATGATCGCTTTGCTGTTTCTGTCAAAAAATTATTAAGTTAACATTTATTAAAATATTTTTTGGAAGTATAACATGCTAGCTTTTTCGTAGAAATTATAGTTCTGAAATAAAAACGTTTCGTTTTTTCTGATCTTCGTTTAAGCTTATTGCATTCTCTAGTTCCTATAAATACTCATAATTTTCTCGTACATCACCCCCAATCTTTCTTGTTCTACTTCCATTATGTACTTCACAAAACTCCTTTACATGAAACATGTGTGTGGATTAAAGTATATGTTGTAAGCTTTATAGTTCGTTGCCTTATTCAAACCTTATGTGATTTAAGTAGGATTAAACATATGTTGAAACATACACAGAGAGACATGATTTATACAGTTGTGTGACTATTATTAATCTTGTAATTTTATGATGGCATATATATTAAAGTAATTCTTCATTAAAATTTGAGTACAGACTTTTGTTTATATTTATCTTGAAAAAGGTCTATTGAATTTAATGCCCATACAATTTAGTATTCTGTAGAAAAGGGTTACTACATATTTATTTTAGTTTTGAATTTCAAAATGAAAATTAGACATCCATCGTGTATATTTTTTTATGAATTTGTAATAAACACTATAGATAACTCGTAATTTAAATATGTCACGTGATTATCATACAGTGTATGCCAGTGAAAGCATAAATATTCCCTTAATTTTTAATCACATCGTATTTTGTCAGATTAATTTTAGAAAATATTGTATAAGAACAACTTTTTTTAGAAAAAAAAATTATTAACAGAACTATTAATTTTTTGGTTGGCTTGGGATTGCTGTCGGATATATATCGCAGGAAGCTTAGCCTAAAAAACTGGGGCATGGATCAAAGCCATGAAATTTGGTCCAACAGCATAGGGTTGAAGCACGCGAAGGAACTGATGAATATGGTGAAAACTGATGATGAGGTACTCGCGGAAATTCACCACAGAAGTTCTAAAACTTAATAAAAATCAAATAAGGATTCTAACCAGGACCTTGACAGGACACTGCAGACTAAGGAAACATATGACGAAAATTGGATTGTCAGATACCCCAATCTGCAGATTCTGTTCAGAGGATAATGAAACGCCCATCCACATCCTCTGTAACTGTGACGCACTCGCTCGCAACCGAAGTCACATCCTCGGAGGTCCTCTGCTGGACTCTGAGAAAGTGAGACTTCTCACACCAAGACAAATAGTGAGCTACATGACGCACCTAGGTCTTGAGAGTGAGATATGACACAGAAGGATGTCACAATAGATCTGTTATGGTCGCAGTGACACAAGGGATGTAAGGTCACTTAACCTTTAAAGGAAAAAAAAATATCGTAGGAACGCGATGTCTTCGTAAAGATACCGATATAATATATAGATATACCAGATAGATAAAACTCGATAAAAAGAGGGAACATAATAAGGAATTAATAAAATTCAGAACTTTGAGTTAGATGTAATAAATTATCATTCGACAGTATATTATTGGTGTATTATGTTATTATCAAAAGGCAAGTAGTCACAGCGAAGAAAATTTATTGCCAACAATAGGAAGTTGTAAATAAATTGTCAACATAATAATAAGATAACTTTATTCATTTAATCTATATTCTGTGCCTACCTTACAGTTATTCTTGTTAGTTTAAGCTTGTGGGACAGAGAAATTGTCTACATAATAATAAGAGAACTTTATTCATTTAATCTATATTCTGTGCCTACCTTACAGTTATTCTTGTTAGTTTAAGCTTGTGGGACAGAGAAATTGTCTACATAATAATAAGAGAACTTTATTCATTTAATCTATATTCTGTGCCTACCTTACAGTTATTCTTGTTAGTTTAAGCTTGTGGGACAGAGAAATTGTCAACATAATAATAAGAGAACTTTATTCATTTAATCTATATTCTGTGCCTACCTTACAGTTATTCTTGTTAGTTTAAGCTTGTGGGACAGAGAAATTGTCTACATAATAATAAGAGAACTTTATTCATTTAATCTATACTTGTGCCTACATTACAGTTATTCTTGTTAGTTTAAGCTTGTGGGACAGAGAAATTGTCAACATAATAATAAGAGAACTTTATTCATTTAATCTATATTCTGTGCCTACCTTACAGTTATTCTTGTTAGTTTAAGCTTGTGGGACAGAGAAATTGTCAACATAATAATAAGAGAACTTTATTCATTTAATCTATATTCTGTGCCTACCTTACAGTTATTCTTGTTAGTTTAAGCTTGTGGGACAGAGAAATTGGTAGTTATAAGTTTTTGAGAACTACTACGCGTAAAATAGCTACGTATAATAATTATTATTTCATCGGATTTTGTTATAATGGTTGGTTGGAATTGTAAAAGTTGTAATTGTAATTGTAAGAAGTAATAATTGTAGAATAATTTTAGAACCTATTTACTTATCTTGATTACTTTTTATATGTGTTATAAATGAAACTAAACTGAGAAAAATACTAACGAAATTTCACAACGAATCATTGGTACGTACTATCAGATTAGGGCCAGAGATAGTACAAACGATTCATTAGTACGAATCTATAATATTAACTTTTCGCAAACAATGCGTTAGTAAATTTACCAATGATTTGTTTGCGAAAAGTTAACATTATAGATTCGTAGTAACGAATCGTTTGTACTATCTCTGGTCCTAATCTGATAGTACGTACCAATAATTCGTTGTCAGTATTTTTTCTCAGTGTACCTAATTTCTCATTTAGCGTAGATGTCATCATGGTATTAAAGTTGTCCTTCAATGTTCCTGTCGACAGATTTTCTGAAATCATCACTATTCAGCTGGCTACTCTAATCGTGGGAAACCCCGTGATGATGTGTTTGTGTGTGTGGATCACTTTCTTAAATATTTTAGGAATGGGAGGATTCCCGTTTAACCTTACGTTGTGATGCAAATTTTCTGGACAGGTTTAGGATTTGTTTAAGGATTTTGCTCGATAAACTGTGTCCATATGTGAATGTTATCAATTTAAAGAGGCTAATAGAAAAATTGTGTGAAATTAAGTAAAATTAATAATAAGAGGGAAGGATAAAACGAACAATGCCCTGTCGCCTTTAGTTTTAAATTTCTTAATTATTTAAAGAAAAACGCTTCTTCCATCAGGGAAAATTGTACACAATTGCCACATAAACCATTCCTTGAGAAAGAGAATCGACAATTGATCAATCAAATGGAAATAAGAATCTTTTTTAAAAGTGCATCTTTGAACTATCTATTTTTATCTGATCATTCCATAATGATGAGTTTTGATTTTGAAAGCTTAAATCTTTTCGAAGACTTATATGATGTTCTAATATTTTAAAAAGATTTGTTCAAAACAAAGTAATAAATTAAATAAAACTGTTTTATCAAATTATTCACTGTGTCGGTGTTTAGGTAGTAGAATTCCATATCGAAATAAATAAAACAAGTGTTTTATTCTACTAATGATTTAATTTGTGAGAGAGACGTCTTTCGTCGTATGAGGACATTGTCAATCATTGTCGATTGACAATGTATTGTCGATTGACATTGTCGATTGACAATGTCCTCATAAGACTAAAGACGTCTCTCTCACAAATTAAATCATTAGTAGAATAAAACAATTGTTTTATATATTTCGATGTTTTATTAAAGTTTGGTTCGCAGTGCAAAATATAATAATTTTATTCAAATACTTCTTATTTATACATAATTTTATGAACAAACTTTCAACTGCTTTAAATCTTTAGAATTTGCATAACATCTGTTGAGTCAAATTGAAGAAGCTTCCTAGAAACTGGAAAGCGTAGAACACATATCCAACATATAAGTTTGAAAACCTGAAGTTTCTGCTGAAAAAAAATCTATATTTACTTTACCGTGAAAGCTTAAAAGCATTTTAATTACCCCAATTTCATAGTGATGTGGATTATTATTACATTATATCTATCACCTTTACAGTATATAAAAATAGAGAATAATATTCAGAAATGTGTTCCCAAGAAATAAGTACTCGTAGTCTAGATATGTTTTTATAGTGGTAACGATCTTGCTGTAGACAGAAATACAAAGCTTTGGGCACAATCAAAAGTTGTGTACGTATTATTATAAATCAATAAAGTATCAACCAAATTTATTATATTTATTTGTATATTGTTTGTTTGTGTATATTTACGTACAAATCTGTCAAAATCCCAGAAATCGTTCTTGAAGATGGTTGTAGATAATTGTCCGGATGTCTTTTTTGAAAGTAATCATTCAAGCCAGCCTAGAGCCAATTCAAATTATATTTAGATTTTAAAATAAAATACACTTTACAAAACGTAATAAGGTCGCGATACAAGTCATCATAATACCTTAGTATGCTTACATCAAATAAATTTACTCATTCATCATAGTTGTTACTAAATCAGCTAAACATACAAGTCAATAATATAATTATATTATTTAGTTAACCATTATGGTATTATGAAAATCAGTTAACAATAAACACATTTATTTCCGACAGCGGCCCTGCGTGTTGTTTACTTCTAAAGTTGTTTGTATTATGTGAGGGCATTGACTGCGGTGTCCTTGTTTTGCACTCGCTTCTACCTTCGCATCTCATTCTAGTATACGAACGGGCGCTGTTTCGAATATTTTATTAATTATTGAAAAGCTTTGTTTTGTGATGTTTTACCATATGAATCTACAATGTATGCTCAGTGAGCTATGTCAGATTCAAATGTTTTGCCATATGAATCTGACATAGCTCACTCAAATTCGGGTGCTTTGCCATAAAGCAAAAGAAGGAAATCAATAATATTATGATGGTAAATAAGCTAGTATTGAACGAATATATTTTATCATTTCTTTTATGTGGATTATTTACAAGTCTTCGAAACTATTTGATTTATATATTAACTTGCGGAGAAAATAAAACTTATAGAATGATATACGCCTTATATATTCTGCGTTGCTTTTGGAAGACAGTTCCAAATTCACCGAATAAAAGTTGTTATTATTTTTATTCCTTTTCATCTCTTCTATCTTTTATTCATTCTGATCATAACATTTCTAACTCCAAATAGTTTTATTTACCAGTTATTGAAACCTTAAAAATGTGATTTAGTTGGTTAAAGATATATTTGTCGAAAGATGAGTATAAATATATCACAATGCCTATCTTACACGCCAGCCACGTCATTGTAATATAGTATGACGTTGACGCTGCTGTTTGGGAGAAGTCTCGGTGCCCTTGACATGGTCACGGATCATTAAACGGCGCCACATATAAATAGTCCGATTGCTATTATTATTATATGAGTATACACCAACTATATACTTCATTGCACCATCGATTTCTTACCACACTTGTAATTAACCATAATTATGTAATCATTCAATATTTTTCATCGCGGTGGAAGAATTGCCATCTACACTTTTCAGTGGGTTGAAAGAGTTGGTTTGGAGTGGCCAGAGGTCCTGGAAGCAGCAGTGGACAGAGATCTCTGGAGGTGGTACCTAGGTGCATGGGACCCCGACCCAAATAGGACAAGGGGAAGAACATGCATATGTATATTTTTCAGCATTATTCAATCAGATAAGTCCCTATATGATCAGTCATAATCACACAATCACCTATCCAGATATCCAGGACATCAAAGGTTCAAAACGCAGCAGGTTCAAAATATCAGCATTTTGCCTGAATCTGTGTTCAAAAACTTTCTAAGGAGTATTTATTATAATAGATTTTTGAATATTTATGTACAAATTAACAGGTAAATCTCATTTTTGTAAATTATTTATTCAAGATATCGGAGTTACCCCTGTAGCTGACATGACTACAGGTATCATATAAACGGACATAGAATAGCAAATATTTTTATTTCTCCAGCTAGTTCTACATATTTGCGTATTTTTTCTGCTACGATTGTTTGTATATTATGTGTATTTGGGACAGCGATGTATATTAGATCCGTAATTTTATTATGTTTATCATTGTAGGTAATACTAAATCGACTCTATTATGATGTATTATTTGTTTATTCTGTTTCGGGTTGTATTTATAATATGTATATTTTTTACGTGTATCCGTGACGTTTAACTACGTATTACCGCTTTTTATATGACACTTGAAAATTTACGAGAAAAAGTGGAAGAAAACATATTCTTTTCCTGATAATCAACGGACTGCTCTTGATGGCCGACTCACGATTAATAATTTTGTGGAAGTACAAAATATGTCTTTAATTTTCAAAAAAAATTAACAAAAACTTTCACAAAGTAGGTCTTCAAGTATTTCGACAAGATTGACTATAAAAGCAGGAGCTTTGAAAATCATTATATGAAACTTTCTCAGTACTTTCATAATTTTCATATAATTTTTTTCATTGAATTTACACAGTATGGCGATTCTAAAAAATAAACATTATCATAAACAGTGTGGTACGACAACATAATTCAAAAGTTCAAGGGTCTTATTTTATAACATAAAAAGTTCATGTCAGAACGAATAATAGAGGGTCAGAAAAAAGTACAACTTTTTTGTTGTGTTATTTTGTTTTGTTAATTTAATTTAAAAAATTATTTCTTCACAAAAAATGTACCTAAGTGCTTTTTAACATACATCTTATCTTCAAGTAACAAGTAAGTTCAAAGGTTACAGAATATTGTTCATTAAATATATTTTTAAAATTAAAATAGAACTTTGGCTTTGTATAATGTCCTTAATTTTTTTCATACTAGGCTCTTTGTGGCTTTTCTGTGTGTGGCATATCGAATTAACTTAATATAATTTGTTTTTCGATGTTATTTTACAATCAACCTTTGTATGAAATCATGCATGAAAATTGAAAACATGACACTACCATTAAGGCTTCTAAGCTTTATTCGGTAGTGTCCCGGACGGGACTTGAAACCGCATCGCGAGGAGTGCTTTGTCCAATTAAGTGCCCTAATTTCGACTTTCAAAGACAACAAAAACTACCAAAGAAAAAGTAAAACTTAAAAAGACTATGTGTGATTTTTTTTACATAAACCGAGTTTCATATCAGAGACAACTGACCTTTTAACTAAGTGTGTCTATTCTCTACATTGTCCATTTGTTAGCCTTTCTACCATTTAAAATAAGTTTACTAATTTTGTACGAGTATTTTCCAACAGGCTTTATGCAAATCCTGTGTTCATTGAATTTTGGTTTATTTTAGAATTATTAATGACTACAAAGTGAAATCTGAGTTTAAATATTCTGACAGAGTTAACATTCCTGTGGCCACTTCTCGTTTCAATGGTGAGTTGTTAAAACAGAAACCAGTGAATTATTTACTTAAATCCAGATAAACAAACAGACATCGAATATAAAGCTGAATACAAAGTTGTAAGCTTCAGAAAAGCTGATTAAATCATTTACAACCAAAGATCAACGAGAAATTTCTGAATATTTTATTATTTATTCCTATTGTGAGGCAATGTTAGCAAGTATCTTATTCAAAAAGGTTTATATTTCCAAAGCTTATGAAATACTAAATGCGGTATTAATTATTGTCGTCTTGACTATTGTGTTTAGATCTTTATTTTAAAACAAACCTATATTTTATTTTCAACATCTAGGTGAATACATGCATATAAACCGATTTATTATATTTTCACTTCTTTTTTAAATCTGTGAACTGTATCTAATATTTGCTGATCAAATACTTGAGCTTTGGACCTTTTTTGGTGAAGATAGATATAAGATTGTTTTTTCTTAGAAATGAACAATCATAAAAGTATCAAACGTTTATTGATATTGGATTTTAGTTCCTTTTTCTAGTATATAATTTTTTTAATTAATTTTTCAATTACCTACCTACAAAGGTAGTTTGAGCTTAAATGAAAATGTATTACGTGACATCTTAGGTAGGTGACATCTTCAAAAGACGATAGTTTTAAAAAGTACTACTATACTATATTATTATTATTTGGATGATTTGTAAAGCGCCGTTTTGTGAAAAAAAATCCACCTCAAGGGCGCTCTTTGCTAACTAAGGTTGTGCATGGATTATTCCGTGAGATTTCTTGAATAGATAAGTCTTCAGTTGGTTCTTGAAACGAGATATGTCCTGCGTTTCTCTGATCATTTGTGGAAGCCTGTTCCAGACTACAGGTGCCGATATTGCAAAAGCACGCTCCACGTACACTGGTTTCGATACAGTACTGGTCATATACAGTACTGGTATACCCTCACGCCATGTCCCAAGAGGGGTAGGCAGAGAGAACGGAACGCCATATAGATCTATCCTTACACACTTCTTTCGTTTCCTCTACATTCATCCAGTTTCTCATACATACACGCCAATTTATCTTACTCAACACGCGTCCGTCCTTAAGAATTTGGTCCACGTGATCAAACCACGTGGTTCTTGGACGTCCGCGCTTCCTCACACCCCTTCTTTCAGATAAATACATCCTCTTCGTCATCCTTTCATCATGCATTCGCTCAACATGTCCAAACCATCTCAACTTGTTTACACGCATTCTGTCCACAACACTCCTCTCACATCCGCTCATTCTCCTGATATCCTCATTCTCCACTCTATCTCGCAACGTTTTACCAACCATTCTTCTCAGTGAACGCATCTCCACAGCATTCATTCCACTCTCATCCTTTTTCAACCACGTCCAAGTTTCGCTTGCATACATAAGTGTTGGTACCAGAATGGTATTGTGCACTAGCATTTTTGCCATGTTCGACACACTGCTATTGCTCACAATAACTCTCTCAATCAAAATTCTTCCGTACAGTTTACCTACTGAGCTCAGCAAGCTAATAGCCCGATAGCTTTCGCACTCAAGCCTTTTAAAAAGTATAGTGTTTTATTGAAGGTTTTGAATGTAATTTGATCTTCAGACAGAATAATCATCATCACTCATGTCTAATTTTTTTCTACAACTCCATTTTATTTCAGTTTTTCAACAACACACAACTGTGATTCCTTTATTCACTGATATAAAACTCAAACAAGTGATAAATCGTTCTAAAAAAACCTGTTTTGAGAAAGCTTAAGTATTTTGATAATCGTAAATACACATACTAATGAAGTTGTATTTTTATAAGAAACATAATATATGTAACTTTACTCTATTTATTTGATTATGAAAACTTAAATTTAATTGTTTTTAAACTTTAAACGATTGATTTTTTTATAAGATTAATTTATGGTTTTGATTTAATTAAACACAGCAGTACAAAATGTAAATCAGTACATTTAAATAATAAATTTAATGAAGTCTAGTGATGTAAACAAACAGCATTTAATTTATGTAAAAGAAACTTTTCTGTAATGATAAGTAACATATTTACTAGAATTAAAGTAAATGAATTTTCCTAATTTCATTTTGTTAAGCCAGATGTTATCAATAAAATGTCGGAAAGACGGGAAAACACAAATCTATTTAAAGTATCTTTGTCAGAGAAGCTTTAAGTGTTTGCACTATTAGGCAGTATTACAAAGCTTGTTAAAAGTAATTAAAATTCTACTAGTGTCAAGCCGATGATAACAATATAATTGTAAAACTCAAAATTGACATTACAATAATAGAAGCTAAGCTTTTTGAAAACATTAAAATTTCGACAGTTAAATTATATAATATCATACTTATAAAACTTTATAAGCTCTTTAGATCAGTTTTAAGTACCTTCCAATTTGTTAGCTAGAAATAAGCTTTGCTCGAATTAAATTTATTTGATTTAATAATTTTTAATTCCAATTTACACTTGATTTAAATGTAAGTCAAATATCCTTTCATCCTTGAATTAAATACCATTCAAAGTATTTTGGTTCTTTAGGAAACGTTTAAGAGAAAGTAATTACTTACAATACATTTCAAAAGGTTTTTCAAAAGAGCAGCAATTTATAAAATTCTTTTACGAAAATATTTGAATTCACTTTTGATCAAAGAAAGTCTTTTGTTTGTAATTAAGTAGTCACTTATTAAAATTTAATTTTTTAAGTTTTCGAATCAAAAGATTCCATCCAATATATAATTATAAAAAATTCTTTTACGAAGTTAAAATAGAATATCTACAAATGTTCAAAAACGAGTTAGTTTTTATTTAATTTAAATATAAAAGATTGTTTATATCGTAAGTGTATTATCGAATATATTCATGATTTTATTAAACAGTAAAGAAAATTATATTGTATTTATTCGTCGGAATTAAAAAAAAATCATTCTTAAAAAATCTAGGCAGCGAATTATCATCAATTTTTTTTATTATTCAGTATTATTGTAGAGCTTTAAATTATTTTATGTAATTGATAATACTAAAATTACTACCGTATGAATTAGACTTTGTTTTTAATTAAAACTTTCTTTGTTACAGAACGGTGTTTCCGGACTTGCAAAAATGGAACTTCACGACACGGTTTATGAGGAGGGAAAATATAAGTAAAGTTTTTATCCGAATCGTTAAATAAATAACATAAAGTATAAAAGCTTAAAGGTGTAAATTATAATTAAAGAAGTTCAACCATGTCTGTTTCGTAAGAATATAAATTATGAAGTGAAATTAATAGTGAAGAACACTGAACAAAGTTACTTGAAAAGTCAACAACAAGCTTACAAATGATGGAGGAACTCAGTGTGGTAAGCTAAACAACAATAATAATTAATTAATACACCAGCTTTTGCTTAACTTGATACCAAATTATTTGAGAAAGTTCTCTTCTTCTCAGCAACTTTCTTATAAGCTATATGAAATCCACATTCATTATTATAATTATTATCTATCTATACATGTAAACTCACACCAACGCCGTCCGCACTTTCAGATTAATAAACTATTTTTGTAATTTTTTCGTTTTCCATTCCCTCTCAACCATTGCAACTTTTTTACACGTATTTTATTCACAACACTCCTCTTAAATCCACTTACTCTCCTGATATCCTCATTCTTCACTATATCACGCAACGTTTTACCGACCATTGTTCTTAGTGATCGCATTTCCACAGCATTTTTTTTATTTATTTATTCATTCTTTAATGTACATTGATAACAAACGGTTATATATTATTATGGAAGATATACTTTCGCTATATAAGTTTAAACCGCATTTCTTGTACTAATTTTTTGAACTTTTTTGTTTAGTCTTCGACAATATTTGTGTTTGAAATATACCTACTCTGAATATTTTTATTGAGTATATCATTAAGATCCTAATTAAATCAACTTATAATAATCCCTGCTTCCTGAACAAACTCTTCTATACTTATATACACTTCTTTCAACGTTCATGTTGCAAGTGTTTGGAATAATAAATATATATATAAATAAATCTGTCTACTATTCATATTTTCATTCCATTATGTGTTATGGGATTTTGTGTTGGGGAATGGGCGCAGAATCAGGTAGAGTGTTTATTCTACAAAAAAGGGCACTTCGAACACTACTCGGTATGTATCCTAGAGATTCTTGCAGAACTGCGTTCAAAGAACAGGGTATATTAACAGTTCCATGTGCATTTGCTCTTGAATGCTTGTTGTATGCACATAAAAATATTGACAAAACACCTTTTAACTCTGACTACCATGACTACAACATAAGAACGAAAGAGTTAATACGCCTTCCTGAACACAGGTTAACTAAAGTGTCCAAGAGTTTTATCTGTGTGAGCGTTCGACTTTATAACAACCTACCAAAAAAATTCAAAACACTGGATATTCTGTCCTTCAGGCGAGAGATTAAAAAGTATCTTGTTGGCAACGCCTTTTATACTATCGAAGAGATATTGGCTATCAAACCGACTGACTCATAATTTATAGCTTACCAGCCTTTATATCATGTGTATGACTCATCGTTGACTTTTGTTCTTGTGATTTATCTGATAAATAATTAAATAAATATTGTACTTTGGACATGACACTAGGGGGACTCTTTACATCCTGCTAGTGTTGAAAAATATATTATAACATAATATTATTGAGTGTAATGTGTGTCATTCGTCCTTCCTCTCTGTTTCTTTTGTTAAAAATCAAATATTGTACTAAAGACGTGGTACTAAGGGGACTCTTAACATCCTTCTAGTACTGAAAAATGCATTATTATTATTATTTTTATTCACATTATATAATTATTATTTATGTTCAAATTTATATGTTCGGCAACTTTTTTACTCAATTTTCATTGTTTTGTCTCGATTTTGATGCCTTACTACTTTGTATTCTTTCATGTATTCTTTTAATGTTATTCTTTTTATCCTGTGTAATTATGATGAACCCAAGTGTCCTGTAAGGGGCCTATGGGGAATGATTTACAATAAACAATAAACAATAATATTTTTACAGATAAAAGGAGTTCAAACTCTTAACATCTTACAAAAATTAAATATTATGTGCAATTTGTTAACAGCCCAGTCATAATCCAAAATTACCATTCTAGTACATAAAAACAACGTGTCAATTTGGGTGAATGATATGCGTAAACAATGTATAATTTTCTTTGTAAAATTTCACCTTGCCAACAAAAAAACTAAGACATTCAGGATGGGTGTCATGCCTCATTACTGAATTTGAGATGTAAAATGTCTTGAAAAATCAAACACCTAGGTACCTATTATAGAACACACAAAAACTGTAAAAGGCAGGTGTTCAAACAAATTCACAAATTTAAATCTTTTAAACAGGTGGGTATCTTTTTGTAATTTAATAAGAATATACATGATAATAAGTTATGTTTCTGTTATTCTCTTATCATCACATCTCTCATCATCAACAATGCTTGTTACACTTATATAAAAGTTTGCTAAAGAGATTGCTTCCAAGAAATAAGCTCGCTTTTTATATGACTGCTTTCTTATTACATCAGTTTTTCATTATCATAATTATTTTATAAAAAAAGGACAAAATTAAAGCTAAACACAATATTACGTGTAGGAGAATGAAGTAGGTAAATTTAAAATTGTGTAAATATAAAGTTTATCCAATTTTCCCTACAGCGCTTTCATTGTTTTTATTAAATTTGTTTTTTATTTCAATTAGATGAATAGCTACATATTGTATACAATTATTGTTTTTATTCAATTTAGCAAAATGAAGGAAATAGATACATAACAACTTAATAAAATTACAATTAAATAATTCATAGAATGAATGTAACAATATACAGCCTTGTTCTATCCTGTTTATGAATAGTGTGAGCTATCTACCAACATAGGCTTACCTAAAGGAGAGGGACTATGAAGGGGGGCCAGGATTTCTAAAATAGAAGGAAATAGGCGAAAATTCATTCAAGTTCATTCAAGTATAAAATAATTAGCATCGGAGCGGAAGGCTGCTGACCCATTCTCCCTAGAAGTTTAATAATAATATTAATATATAACAATTTATATAGCGCTGTTATGTGATTATATCACTTTAACGGCACTTAGCAAGAGAAATCCACGTGTAAGTATGTATGATAAATTTGTATGAACGTAAAGGAAGCGAAAAGAACATGTAAGAATAGATCAACGCTGAGCTTAGTTCTATCTGCCTTCACCACTTGGGATTTGGTATGGAGGCATATTTGAACGTAAAAAAGTTCAAAAATTCCGATACCATAATTGAAATTTAGCGGTCGAAGACTTTTACGTGTATACCAAATCGTGATAACGTAGACTAAAAAAAGGTCCGCACATTTGATAGTCATAACAATAAAAGTTTGTGTAACAACAAATAATGCCTCTCTCCCTTCTAGAGAAAATTGTAGCTACGCTCATGTCTAGCAACATATTATTATCGACATTGGTTATATGAAAAGATCAAAGTAAACAAAACAAAACACATGTTTCATTTCACATACCAAAATATCTTTGTACAATTGAAGTATTTTTAATGAAACGTTAACGTTGTTCGTATTCTTCTGCCTGCTAGGCTTTTACATTATTTTATTCTGATTATTATAAATGGTATAGTTACAATTCTATACTTCTCTTCTCAAGACCATCCACTTATTGTCACAATGACTCTTATAAAATTCTGTTAAGTAGAAGTTTATAATAATTCTTAACTTCAAAATATTTACAAAAACAATTAAGACATTATACATCTTAAATTCAGCGATGAGGTTTGCCACCCATCCTGAATGTCTTGATTTTATATTGGCACGAAGAGGACAGTTTGCATGTTTCTTAAATGCAGCTGATCTGCTGGCTACCCCACTTGTGGGATATGCCGTGATGGTATAGTAGTAGTAGTAGCATTAGTTTGTTTTTTTTTGCGAATGCTTTAAATAAACGGATCTTTTATTCTAGGTTTCATCTCATTCTTTGGTATTGTTTTATTTCAGGTTAGGGTATCAGGTCCTCCGTTGTTGGCGATAATTTTGGAGAAAGCTTTTCTGTCCGGCATAACCCGGAAAAACTCCTCCATTCATCGCATTCCGGCATAGCACGGAATGTATATAATAATTTATTCTCAAGATGGGATCTGCTACGTCAGCCGGGTCCCCTGCCCACTGACGTGGTAGGGTCGGAGATGCCAACACTGGCATAGTAGTGCTTACAGACTAGAGAGAGTTGAAATATAAATGAATTGTCACCTATACGGATTATTAGGAGTCCTTGGACTCCTGAAATATCCAACAAATAAAGTTATTTCAACAATAATAATTTCTATATTTTCATGTGTAACTTTGTGGAAATACATTATAAAAGTATTTAATATTGTTGTATGTCCTTTAATTTTAGATTTAGTATTGTGTTATTACTGATGATGACTACATTGTAGTCGAAAACGTTTTAATTAAAGCAATCTCATAGTGGAATTAAACAGTGTTTTAATTTAAATATTATCTTTAATAATAATTTATTATTTAAATGAATGTTTAAATACCTATGTATCTAATATTTGTTTAACTACCACTAGGTATACATTTTATTTGTATATAAATTAATATTTTCAAAATTATAGTGGTTTGTTCAACACTACGTGGGAAAAACAGGTAATAAAGAATAAAAAAAAACACTCCAACTGTATCGATGGAACTGACGTTTATTTTGTCAAACTTCAAATTAATTTATATAAAAAAAACTTCTTTATTATTTATAAAAAATCTTAATTATTTATTAGCACAGAGAAGACGGTCTGCATGTTTAATGCATGCAGCTGGTCTGCTGGCTACCCCACTTGTGAGATATGCCGTGATGGTGTAATAGTAGTACCTAGTAGTAACACAAACGGTTGAAGTTTTAATATATTTTAATAATCTGCTATAGATATAACCTGGGTTTGACTTACAGGGTAAAGTGAAGAATGAAATTTTTATCAAATAGTCCTGGGTCTGGGTGTTACATGTATATGTATTTAGTGTATTATATATATGTGTATCGTCGTGTTAGTACCCATGATATGAGATTTATATCTTAATTTGGGACTAGCTCGATCTGTGTGAACTGTCTATGCATGATATGACTCACAAAACGTTTGACAATGACTTTGAAGTCGAAATAGTAAAAGTAATAGTAGTAGCCCTCTGTACATTGAATTGTATAAATGATATTTTCTATGTTTATTTGTATTATTGTAAATAATGTACAGTGAAGAATAAAATAAATAAATAAAACAATTTGCCTTTTTGATATAAATCACACATACCTAATGTGTTGGCACGTTTGTTCCTGAATTGTACTCAAAAAGAATTTTATTTCAAATGATGATCCATTTTATCATGATGTTCGTATCATTTCTTACGTATGTAGGTTATTTATTACGATACAAATAAATGTCAGAATATATGAGTAATAGTCTCTTTATGTAGCTATTGATCAAATAATATGATAAATAACATTATTTATTTACTTATTCTATTTATATAATAATATGTATGTGTTTCTTTCATAACCGAAAATTGAGATGAAAAATCATGACCTTGATACGAATGACTGCATCACGATCTATTACTCTTATTTATTATTATTATCATATTATGTAATAGATTCTAGAATAAATTATATTATTATTAGGTAATCTTTCTTTTTTACTTCCTATTTCGTCATCCAACTTATTAGACTTTGCACAAGTATTGTGTTTAAGCTACGAAAATTGACACTTTCTCACAACGTCATCTAAAGTTGAACGAAAACGTAACGCTTAAATGTGTTAATTGTGTAATAAAAATCTGTAGGTAGTTACTATTTTTTTAAATGCATATTTTATATCTTTCCGTGGAGCACCGGGCAAAAAATAATAATTGGTTGTTGTGGCTCCGGGACCTCGTGACTCTTGCCTGTAAGTTACAAGGTCCCGGGTTCGATTCCAGGTCAGAGCAAAGTGAAGAATGACCTCTTTCAAATTGTCCTGGGTCTGGTTGTTACATGTACTATATGTGTTTAGTGCATTGTATATATATACCTATGTGTATCGTCGCGTTAGTACCCATAATACAAGATTCATATCTTAGTTTGGGACTAGCTCGATCTATGTTCATTTTCACACGTGTCATGTTATGTCATGTCTATCCATCTTTTTATCTATACAATAATGGCATTTTTCACAAGTAAAGTAGCCATCGGGCTAGCTACCTACAGTGAACAGAGAAATTGTCTGTCAATATAAAAATAGACATTCAGGATGGGTGGCACACGTGTAGATAGCAGTGTAGACATTGTTGATAAGTTTGACAGACTGCAACGCAGGAAATGAATATTGCCGGTTGTCTATGGATATATGATATTTCACTTGTGTTTTGACGTCATAATATAGTAGGTATGTTTTAGAAAGTGAAGAAATCTATATATTAAAATAATTATTTTAATTATTAGAGATTAATTTCAATTTTTTTTATATGTTTTCTGATAAGTACCAGGAATTCTCGATCCTATGAGTCTAACTCGTTCACTGAACATATATTACAGGTATTATATGTATGCATATATGTACGTACATGTCCCGATTAATAAAATATAGCCACATATAGCCTGCAACTGCAATTACCTCTGCAGAGCGCTACTGTTTATTAAGGCCGACTATGCGTGCATAAAATTGTATGTACCTACCTACTATGAAATATTATGTAGAGATTATTTCAACGAATATATTCGGTAAATAACCGGTGTGTGGCATATTTGGTATATTTTTACTATTCATTCATAACGTCATTACAATTCTCACAAATCGAGTAGCCAGCGAACTTACCCCACATAATAAATGGGAACTAATTATTTGTGCGGTTATTAATCCATTCGTTCGGCAAGAAAAAATCAGCATTTAAGTCATTTGCACAGCAAACAATGTTTTCATCAGCAATAAATAAAAAATAAGCGCAACACTTGTTTTACAAACAAACTTGGTTATATCGGCAAATTAAAAAAAATTAACAGCTTAATAAATACTCGCACAACAAAATAATAAATTGACCAGCAGAATTGTTAGTTGGGCAGCAGAATTATTATTTGAGCAGCAGAAATATTATTTGACCGGCAGAAAATATTAGATAAACAATATTTTTCTCACACCGATTAACCTTCGGATCCACATGTAGTTTTTGTGATTTCTTACCAAATTAATGATGACTAAGAAAATAATGGCAGTTTTCGCTTTGCTATATAAACGAAATATCTAACTGAAATGTCGAAAAATGCTAGTGTCGTTCATTCAGATGCTACATATAAAATCACATAAAAAGATGCTATATACCTACAAAGATTTATTATTTGAACAAGATTAAAAATTTAGCTTTCACAAGTTTAATTAAGATTAGCTCACGGTTTGCTGCTCATTTATTTATTTTGCCAAATATTTGGACAAATAATCATTATGCCGGTCAAATAATAATTTTGCTGGTTGATTAAATTTAGAGTTTTACAATATCATTTATCTGCAATAGAAATATAATATTCTCGCTGGGCATAAGTAGCATATCAGCATGATATATTTGTCGGTAGAATACATTTTTCTGCTGAACATAACATCAATATTATGCTGACCGTTTAAATGATAGCCATAATAAATATGCAAATATTCCTCTCCATGCTAACAAAGTGAAGACATTCAGGATGGGTAGTATAAAATAAAATTTGAAAAGTCTTATATGGGATTTTTGACACCTTCTGCATGACACTCGAAAAATTACAGAAAAGAATGGTTTGGTGCAAGAAAAATAAACGGGAGAACTATAATATTGAAGACTCCCATCTCATGCCAGGATATTTGAAAATTCGGGAGACTTCTATTTATCTGCACTTAATTTTTGTCAGGGGACTCCTTATTTTGACTACCTGTATGGTTATTCTGGACTAAGTCTAAATACGATCTTAATGTTAATCATACGACGCGTGAAGTGACTATTAATAAAAAAATACGTGCATACCAATCTCGCGGAAGCGGTAGCGCGGTATTTTTGTCCGTATTCCCTTCGCGCATCGTATAATTAAAATCAAGACTATATTTAGATTTTGTCAAGAGTAGTCCTGCTGAATGGATATCGGAAACCATAAAGCAAAATCACCAACGGAGTTTAAATCGCGGCCTCCGATTGACTGAAACCAACTTATGGAGAGGAAGTTGTTTTTTCCCCCAAATCGATGCTAAGTATTTGACCCGCTTACAAATTATGAAACATTACATCTTACTCCATAGATGATAATTTTATTCTCTCTAATCCACATTACGACATATGCTGAATATTCGGGTATCTAGGTATCTGACCAAATAACTATTCATTTGATCATTTACTATGGTACTTACAAATGGTACAATAATAGCATGCAACTGTTTCCATGTACGAGTATTATACAACGTTGCATCAAATTTACTTTTATAGGTGAACATGCATAATATTATTATTTAGAACACACGATCACTCGCAGTAGAGACGCAACGTAAACAAACCAACACCGGAATGTTTGATTAAAACAAATGAATTGGAAAAGAGTTGAATAGAGAATCGATTGCGTAAGTAATATTGCCATCGTCTATTTCATCACATCTAATTGAATAATGTAATAAAATATATATTTATTTTATCTATTTGAAATTCATATTCGTTAAAACGTTTAATAAACTCCTCTAACGTAATGATGTATCACGATTGCATAATGCAATATTTGTTCCCATATTCTTTTATCAATTTTTATATCTTTAGACTAACTTCATAGTATTTTTTTTGGAATTGTTATTATTTATGTATTTGTATTCAATGATAACACCGCATTTATTCACTGTGTCAGTAGTAAAATTCCATAGCGAAATAAATAAAATAAATGTTTTATTCGACGCATTTCCATCTCGTTCCATACGATCGCATCTCCACTGCATTTATTCCACTTTCGTCCCTGTTCTACCATGTCTATGTTTCTAGTGGACTAGTTGTCTATACACTCGCCTTGTATGCGAGGGAATGGGTTCGATTCTCTGAGTAAACGGATGCTTCTGCTCATTTGTCCATCTTTCATCTAGAATGGCTAAAATTCAAAGATGATTAACATCTACACTTCTGTGCAAGTGAATCCAGATTTAGTTGAAGAGATATTGATTGGAGCATTTTGGAAGAATAAAGACCAGATAAAGAGGATATTGGAGTTGATACATTCTGAAGATAAAGAGTTGCAACATCATAATCTGATAATGTTAGTAAAATTGCTGAGGATTGGCTGCAAAAAAACACATAACAGAGATGCTTTGAGACATTGTGGACTGCAGTTCAGCAGTGGACAGATAAAGCTGTGTTAATAATAAAATAAGTAAGTTAGTTGACGTCATGTGGCAAAGAAGCTCATTTCATTTCATAAAATAAACTGCATAGTTTTATGAAATATAAAAGCTCATCATTAGTTTATCCACGTCACTAAAGTTCACGAATTATTATTGTAGGGGATGCTACTATATGCACAACTTGACTGTACACGATAATAATAACATTGTGCATGCGTCCAAGTCTGTAGGTAAGTATCTACATATTAATTAGAAGCTTTTACCGTTCAGGTGCTTTCACTGGAAACAACGAGAGCTTATTCTAACTTCAACAAAGGTGATTATACAAGCATATATGAATTCTAATTCGCAAATTACATGGGTGTGTTTCACGACTGTTTGAAGAACTAATGTTACGTTCTGTAATTATTAGTAGTGTAAACATAGATTTCTAATAATTAACCTAATTACCTAGAAAAATAAATATCTGCTCAGAGCTTTTATAAACTTTATTGATGTGATGAAAAAACAGAACATAATTACATTATATTTATGCAGGGTGTTTGGTAGAACATTAGACAAACTGTTAGGGTAAATTATAGAAAGGTCCATTCGGAACATCTTGTGGGAACTCAGAATGTATAAAGGGTGCCACATATTTTATTTTCGATTGAAAAAAATCGCAAATTCCCAAAATTTTTACAATTGTGTTGAAGTAGGTAGAAATTCTAGCGCTTTTATAGAAATATACGAAAATGTAAAGTTTTACATATTATTTCAATTTATTTTGCACAATAAATCCACAGTATATATAAAAAAAATTATTAATATTATATTAAACAAGATAAAGGAAAATATATTATGTATCAAGTAATTGCCAGGATAATCGAAAGAGTGCATTACGTATTTTCAGTAATAAAAATGAAAAATACAATATCATCCTATTTACATAGATAGAATACTTACTTTAAAAAAATTAATTAAATAAAAAAAATAAAGATTTGAATATACATACATTACCTATATGAAAATAAATCGAGAGATTAAACTGTGATTATGAATTTATGATTCAAATTAATGGATTTTGCAGGTAATTAAAAATCTATGTAAAGCAGATCTTATATTAATGATATGTTTTATTTGTCTAATTAGAAATGAAAAGGCAGATTTTTCTCAAGAAATACATATATAAGCATT
Organism: Athripsodes cinereus; assembly: GCA_947579605.1. Taxonomy (NCBI): domain Eukaryota; kingdom Metazoa; phylum Arthropoda; class Insecta; order Trichoptera; family Leptoceridae; genus Athripsodes; species Athripsodes cinereus. The sequence goes on from OX388315.1 coordinate 27,714,856, forward strand.
CCCATTCATAATTATTTTTTAATTACTCATAAAAATAATGTTCAATTCAACAATGTCCTTTGACAATTTAACTTTAAACTAATTTTATTGACTTTCCTCGTTTCTAACTTCTTTTTTATAAATAACTCATATTTTATTCCATTCTATTTTTAAACAACTTCATATAGCAAACACATCTTTTTTATAAATATCTTATATTTTTTTCCATTCTATTTTTAAACACCTTAATTCATATAGGTATAAACCACATTAACTCATATCTATTTTTTTGCACTATGTTTATTCTCACTTGTTGACATTTTTATTATCCTAATTATTAACATATCATGCATTTTATCTTGATAATTTTCACTTGTTTGTTTTCAAAAATTTTTATTTTATATTTTTAATTTATTCATGCTTGCTTATATTGACATAATTAATGAAATTTATTTAATGTAGACACATTGTTTTTATATTTTATAGTATAGATCAGCACCTGATGATGCGAACTCGGAGTCCGCGAAACCGGTCGTGCGTTAGTCTTACTCAACAGTAACACAAAACAAAATAATAATAAATATTTATTTTATTTTATTTGATAATTTGCGTTGTTTTTTTTCTGTTTCGCAATATTTTGTTGACTGTTTCTTATTATTAACTGACTCAAATTAATACAAATATACATTCTTGACTTGTGATTTTGTGATAACTGCGTCGGTTTGTGTTTGTTGTCTATTGAACTGTTTCATTATATATATTTAGTTACAATCCATTGGATTGGTCTGCAACGAGTTTGGTTTTTCTTCTCCATTCCTCCCTATTCTCAGCCAGTCTTTTAAGCTCTACGTATGAGCCACAGTTCATGTCCCTCTTCAGTTGGTCCATATATGCGTCTCTTGGTCGGCCTCTGCCATTTGTTCCCTCGGTCTTACCCTCCGCGATGGCGATGAGTAGTCCTGGGTGCCTGATGTTGTGGCCAATCCAGTTAGCTCGTTGTTGGCTGATTCTCTTAAGGAGTTGCCTTTTTTCGCCTACCCTGGTTAAGACTTCTTCGTTTTCGACGTGCTCCGACCAATGGATCTTAAGCATGCGTCTGTAGCACCACATCTCAAAGGCCGCCAACCGTCCGCTTTCACTCTTGCTGATGGTCCATGTCTCACAACCATAAAGCAGAATGCTCCATACAAAGGCTTTAGTAAGGTTCTTCCTTACGCTTAAGTCGATATTTGGGGATTCCAATATCTTCGATTTTTTGTTGAAGGCAATCCTTGCCTGGTTTATTCTGCTTACAATTTCTGCTTTGGAGCGTCCATCCTGGTTTATTCTGCTGCCCAGGTACACGAATTCACTTACTTGTTTGATGCTCACTCCATATAATGCAATGTTCGCAGTCGCTTCCTCTCTTCCAACGACCATACATTTTGTTTTTTCTTTATTTATTTTCATGTTGTACTTTGACAACAGTATACTTTCCAATTTTCCTAAAGCTTCGTTCAGCTCCATCTCGGAGTCTGCGAGCAGTGCTATGTCGTCAGCATATCTTATCATGTCGACCTTTTTCCCATTTATTTTTACTCCTGTCCAGTTCTTCATTTCTTCTCTCAGTTCATCAATGGCTCGCTGTATATAGCAGTTAAAGAGAGCTGGCGACATTGAGCATCCTTGTCTTACGCCTTGTTCGACCCTTGCTTCTGCACAGCTCTCTCCGCTTTTAATCACAGCCATTTCGTTCTTGTATAAGCTCCAGATTGCTCTTCTATCCTTATAACTCATTCCTATCTGGTTGAGGGTGTTAAAAAGTTGTTCCCATTCTACTTTATCGAATGCTTTTTCAAGGTCGATGAATGCTATATATGTGTTTTTATTAATTGTTATTCTCTTTTCTAGAGTAAGTCTGAGACTCAGGATTGCATCTCTTGTGCCTGTCTCTTTGCGGAATCCAAATTGATCTTCTGAAAGTGTTTCGTTGATTTTATTTTCCGCCCTTTTCATTATAATGTTGGTGAGTATCTTAGAAGCATGTGATATCATGCTTAAGGTTCTGTGTTGTTCACACTTTGTCGTGCCTGCTTTCTTAGGAAGCGCTCGTATCAGACATTTGGCAAAGTCCTCAGGTATCTCTCCTGTGTTGTATATTTTGCAGACAAGCTTATACAATGTATCAAGCATGCCTTTTCCTGCGCATTTAAGCAGCTCTGATGGAATCAGGTCAATACCTGGTGCTTTGCCGTCTTTCAACTTTGCTAATGCAATATCAAATTCACTTCTTAAGATGTCATCTCCATTATTTTCTATGTCATATTCTGCTTCTAGTGCTTTGCTTTCCTTGACTATGTTCTTTCCTTTGTATAATTGTTCTAGGTATTCTTTCCATCTTTTTACGATCAATTCATCCTCAAACAGCAGTTTGCCGTTTTTATCTTGTATAGCACATCGTGGTTGTGTTTTGTCATTGAAGAAATTCTTTACTTCAGAGTATGCGGTTTCAAATTTCCTTTGTTTTATATTCCTGTTAATATTTTTGCATTTTTCTTGCAAATAACATTCCTTTCTCAGCTTGGATTCTCTGTTAATTTTATTTCTAAGGGCTTTATATTCCTTTTTCCCTTCTTCTGTTTTAGAGTTCTTTAAGTTCCTTCTTTTTTCAATCATTTCTAAAATATCGTCCGTGATCCATTCTTTCCTAGCTTGCGGCTTTTTTTTCTCTAATACCTCATCTGCCGCTGCGGTTATTTTCTCTTTAATTTTACCCCATACTTTATCTATACTTTCATTACTCTCAAAATCGCATATCTTAGTTTTTTCGTCGTATTTCTCTTTAACTTCTTTTATTTTTAGCTGTTTTAGGTCCCATCTTTTTGTGGTTCTCTTCTCGAGCCTTTTGAATTTCAGTATGGTTTCCGCCACAACCATATTATGATCACTATCAATGTCCGGACCTGCAAAGCTCCTGCAATCTTTAATTTGATTCCTGTATCTTTGACGTGTAAGAATGTAATCAATCTGTGATCGAAATCTGTCTCCGGGAGATTTCCATGTAAAGCGATGTCTATAGTGGTGTTGAAACCACGTGTTGGCTATAAACATTTTATTTTTGGCGCAGAATTCAATGAGACGGCTACCTCTATCATTTCTAGTGCCCAACCCATATGCTCCTACGACTGATCCCTCCCTTTCTTCCCCTACTGCGTATTAAAATATTTCCATGTTGTGATGATATAAATAAATAAATAATAAAATGATTTTTTCCAGATAAGTTTGCGATATTGCCACTTAAAATAATTTATGCGTAGGCTGTAAAATATAATGACAGTGAATTTGATTTCTCGAAAATAATATATAATATTATGAGATATCTTATGATTTCTTGGATATAATAGGCGTAAGATTAACTAAAGATTATGTCTAAAAATAAACATCTCTCATAAAAAAATGTTTTCTTATTTGATTCCAAATTATTTTAGCCTGTATGTTCAAAAAAAAACTTATTCGATGTGAATAATGTATATGAGTATTCACACAGTGTCTCATGAACTTGGGTCATCCTCTACGTACTGCAAAATACATTCAGAATGGATGGTATGCTTAATTGCTGGATTCAAGATCTAGTAGGCAATAGTACAGACATTTTGCTGACAGTTAACCTATGTGAATTATTTAAATGTATACACTATACTATACTATACTATACCATCACGGCACATCCCACAAGTGGGGTAGCCAGCAGATCAGCTGCATGTAAGAAACATACAAACTGTCCTCTTCGTGCCAATATAAAATCAAGACATTCAGGATGGGTGGCAAGCCTCATCGCTGAATTTAAGATGTAAAATGTCTTAATTTTTTCGAACACCTGCCTTTTACAGGACACTCGAAAACTTACGCAGAAGAGTGGGAGACCAATTCTTTACCGGGTGCTCCACGGGATACACTAACAATGGGCATTTGAAGTTTTGTTTGTATTTTTTCATTTTAGTTTTTTAAATTGTACTTTTCGGTTATTCCTTCATCTAGTGTTTCTAATATCATTGACAGTTTGTCATATTATTGTCATTACTCTATTTTATTTATTGACATCTTAATCTATTTAAAATTTATTACATTTCTTATAAATTTTGATATTTTTTTGTTCCATCTACTTGACATCTCCTTACTAAATTACAATTTTATATTCTTGACATATTACTCAAAATTTTCCTGACATTCTATAACTGACACTCTAATATTTTCATAAGTTTTCCATAATAGAATACATGATATAATAAATTTAAAAAATGTTGTAATTTGATTCCTATATACATTTTATTCTTCGTCAATTATTGATTTTGTTTTGCTGCAACTGTGTGATGAATGACAATTTTGATTTGTTTTTATGTAGATATTGTAGGTACAATATGTAAGAGTTTCAGGCCGTAGATATTTTAATTATAAAAATAAAAATGTAATTCAAAGATCTGCCTTTTTCCAGGATATTCGAAAACTTAAAGAGAAGATAAAGTGATGGGGTATTTTCTGGGAAAGCCATGAATTAACATAGCATATGTCAATTTTCAGAAACTTGATATGCTATCCAATTCAATGATATAATGTTATTTTAAATATAAATTAAAAAATCATTAAGCTTGTACATAACTATGCTTATGAAGGTTTTCTTATTTAATTTAAGAGGAAAAATGTAACGAGCCTAAATTTTCTTTTTAGTCATAGCTCAGACGTTAATAATTACTTCGCACCTTATTAAAAAGATCTAATGAACTTTAATAATATATTAAAAAGGCCGTTAAGGGTATAAAATTAATAATGCAAAATAGCTAATATTCTTTCTAACAAAAAGGCTGGATGTGAATTAGTGAAAGAGTGAATTATATTCTATTATTACAAAATTACAAAGTTTGTAACAGTTATAAAATTATAATTAATAACAAAAAGGCAAGATTTGGTAAGGAAAGAGAAGAAATAATGTTAATGATTTAATAGGGATAATATTAATATTTTGGGTTCATTATAAAGCGTATCATTTTGTATTTCCTCTTTCTTATTTATTCATAAACCAAGCTCGTTAGTTGGTTCAGCAAGTTGGATGAAAAACTTGAACTCCACTGAGAAAATTATACTTTTTTAAGTTTAATGAAAATGATATACATTAAGGCTGATATGTAGAGTTCTCCCCTAAGTTTTTCTGTAAGTTTGTGAATGTTATGTAAGTACTTACTTACTTTTCGGATCCGGACTTCAGACCTTGCCACTCCAGTATGCAGCGACGCATATCGCCTTGTCATTCGCCATCATCAGGTCACTCACATTAGGTACATGCATTCCGCATCAGCGGACATTGCAATAGGTGAGAATCACTCTGCTGTTATGTAAGTGGCATGTATTTACAAAATATCATGTGCAAGACTTTTGCCATATTCAATTCAGCGTTGAGATACGCCATCTAAACTTAATGTCTTGGCTTATTTATTGGCACATAAAAGACAACTCGTATGTTTATTGTGTGTGGTTAGTCAGCTGACTGCTCCACTTGTAGGAGATGTCATGGATAGTATAGATAGACTTGGATAGACAGTGGATCGTCAGCCGTCTTTGGCATTTAACTCCTCCAAAACAAAAATGTAATAAATAAACAAATAAAACTTTATTAAACTACGGTGGTACGTTTGGACATGTTGAGCGAATGAACGAGGTAAGAATGACAATGAGAATATACCTACTTGTCTGAAAGAAAGGGTGTGAGGAAGCGTGGGCGTCCGAGAACCACGTGGCTTGATCACGTGGATCAAATTCTCAAGGACGGCCGCGTGTTGAGACAGAGGAACCGACGTGCGTGTATGAAAAACTATATGAATGTGGAGGAAGCGAAGGTAGTGTGTAAAGATAGATCTGTTTGGCGTTCCGTTCTCTCTGCCTACCCCACTTGGAACACGGCGTGAGGGTATAGTATAGTATAGCATAGTAACTTTATTGGCTCATCAGTGTAGTATACAAACATGTTCCAAAAAATTAAAGACATATTACATCTTTTAATTCAGCGATGAGGTTGACCACCCACTATGAATCGCTTAATTTTTTGTTGGCCGGAAGAGGACGGCTTGTACGTTTGTTATATGTAACTGGTCTGCTGGCTCTCCCATTTGTGGGATATGCCGTGATGATGTAGTAGTACTACAAACATATTTCTTAATACAAAAAACACTAAAAGACGGGCTCTTGACATACGTGATAATATCTTCCAGGTAACTCATAGCTAAAATTTTGAAATTTGAATCTTATTTGTTAAATCAACCCAATTATTATAAATTTAAATGACTGTTGTCGTTTAAGTAGTTACTTAGTTGAAAGTTATTACTTAATTAAAGTTAGTTTTATATCGAAAATGTCATCTGCATGTCACATCAAAACCCACACACTCATTTAAAAGGTTAACTCATTTTATGGATATGACAAAATTCCTATTAACTACGTATTTTCTATTTATGAACTGCTGTATGTATATACTTTAATAGGTCAATTATTAATAATTGTATACTTATCTTATCTAATATAAATTTCTCATTTCATTATACATTTTTTCCAAAACATTACTCATCAATATCATCTATTTTTGAAGGATTAACTATGTAATATCAAGTAACAAAAGTGCGCCGTAGAATACTAATAGTAATTATTGTTTAATAAACATATACGGTTATCTAACCGTTCATTAGAGTTAAAAGATTTTTAAATAATTAAGAGTATTTTTTAATCACATTCTTGTTTGATCACTAGTCTAATTCAATCTAAGTTCATTGATGAAACGGAAGTTTTAATTAAATTTTAATTAAGTTATATTGAATTATCGATTTTTGACTATTTCTTGAACAAAATAACATTTACTTACTTATACTGCGACAATCATACCATTAAATCTTATCACACAAGTAAAAGCAGTCAACAACACACTTTCGTCTCACGTTCCCGCTCCGCTAGCGTTCGGGTGCAGACGATGGTGCGCCAAAGTGTTAATTTTCGTAACTATTGTGTATCTTAGCAACGAAATTGACACTTGCTTGCAACATCGTCTGCACCCGAACGCTAATGGAGCGGGAACGTGAGACGAAAGTGTGTTGTTGACTCAGGCCTCTGCTGAATTCAAGATAACATAACCTGCATAGACAATTCACGCAGATCGAGCTAGTCCCAAATTATTGGGACTGAATGGAATCTTGTATTTTGGGTACTAACGCAACGATATACATATATACAGTGCACTAAACACACATAAATTAATTTATTAATTTATTTATTTCATTTACAAAACAGTTTTTAAAAGATAAGTCACAATAAAATCTACCTAACTGGGCATGAGCCCGTACCAAGGTAGACTGAGCCAGTTTTCACCTTACATTGTCTCAGCGCTCAATTTTCTTTAGTTCAGTTTCTAAGGTTATTTTCCTTACTTTATTTAATCATAACATATCACACACGCTCACGCACGCACACATACATCTACAATTTGAAAAAGGTGATTCTTCTTTTTGCCCTGGCCGGGAATCGAACCCGGGACCTCGTGACTCAAAGGCATGCGCCACACCGGCCGAAATGTATTTTCATATGTTTTTATTTTTTCAAACACCTGCCTTTTACAGGACAATTGAAAACTTATGGAAAAGAGTGGAACACCAATTCTTTGCCGGGTGCTCCACCAAATAAATAATACACATATATGTATAATAATTATAATTATAGAATAATTTTCAGCCACAGGCGTATCCGCTGAAATGTTTCATTAGTTAATAGGTTACTAATTAATTGATTAATGTCAATTGCATTAATTGGCAAATTTCCAATACAACGCGCGTTGGCTTAAATAATAATAATAATTAGGTACGGTTATTACGTAAGTAGGTAGATATTGCAAATTGGCAGTAATTGAGTTTGACAACGCCTCCATCCATTAACTTCTACTACGAATTTTCTCTGAATTTTCTAGTTGTGCAATTGCGAATTAAATGATTATAATAAAAATATTTACAATACATTTGCCTAACACTGTACATGTATTTTAAAAATGCAAGTTTTTGAAATATTAAAGCAAACGCCTGGGAAAGTCTGAGGACTTATAATTATCCGCATTTTCCCCATGGAAAACCTTATTTACACCGGAAGCATCATAGTAGGCAGCCTGAAAGGCTGGTGGGCTAAAAGAACTCCTGTATCTGGAATCTTTTTACTACACTCCTTCGATGACCAGTATTTTCGAATAAGTTATTTTTTATTTGCTCTTAGACAAAAAACACCATGAAAATAAATAGAGACAAAACAAAATATATGAGCATTGGAAGCGATGAGGCGACTGCGAACATTGCCATAAGCGGAGTGATTATCAAGCAGGTAAGAAAATTCGTGTATTTAGGCAGCAGAATAAATCAGAATAAACGCTCCAAATCCAAATTTCCTGTAACAAAAATTTAAGATACTGGAATCCCCAAATATTCGTTTGAACGTAAGGAAGAACATTACTAATGCCTTTATATGGGAGGGATATATGGGAGGGAAACGTGGACTTTCAGCAAGAGTAAAAGCGGACAGTTGGTGGCCTTGTAGATGTGGTGCTTCAGACGTATGCTGAAGATCCATTGGTTGAACGCATCAAAAACGAAAAGGTGTTAATCAAGGTAGGTGAAAGTAGGCAACTCCGTAAAAGAATCATCCAACAACGAGCTAACTGGATTGGCCACAACATCAGGCACCCAGGCCTGCTCGTCACCATCGCGGAGGGTATGACCGAAGGCAGAAATGGTAGTGGCCGACCAAGAGACACGTATATGGATAAAGTCAAGAAGGACATGAACTGTGGCACATACCTACGTAGAATTTAAAAGACTAGTAGAAAATATGGAGGAACGGAGAAGAAAATACAAACTCGTTGCAGACCAATCCAATGGATTGTAACTTACTATATATATTATTATATTATTTACTTAGGATATTTACAACTGGTATATAAATTTTATTACTAAGAAAGGACCCAAGAGTAATACAATAAATAATATCACCACGACATAAAATATAACTTAGCAAGTACCTAGTACTTAACCTTTTAATGGAGGTGCTTTTGGGTGTATGAATATAAAAAATAAATATATAGTAATAATATTTAGTTCATAAATAATAGATAACTTAGTTTTAAGCGTAATAAATGACAATATTTGGTAGGTACTGTTATTATTTTGCTCTTATTGCAGAAGCGAATATCGTTATATTTAATACGACCCGAATTAATACGAGTGTTTTTATTATCTAGAACAGGTTTTTTTATAGTAAAGTGGTTTTGGCTCATAACTTCATTGAGTCTCAGAAAAAAATATTAAAAAGGCAAATACCTACCACAGTACGAGTACGATAAAAAAACTGATAAACATGGGAAAAACTACTACCATCATAGCATATACCTACTACAATTGGAGTAGACAGCAGACCAGCTGCATGTAATAAACACGCAAGCTGTCCACTCCATACAACAAAAAAATAAGACATTCAGGATGGGTGACAGATCTCAAAATCCGGACCGCCAAAAGAATTGATCTCCCACTCTTTTCTGTAATTTTTCGAGTGTCCTGTAAAAAGGAGGTGTTTATTATGAAAATATAGTCATTTTTTATTTATTTTTTAAAAAGGTATATCTGGGTTAATTATAAACCCAAATACAACCTTATACACCTTTCACACTAAGCTTCAAGCTTGTGCCGTGAAAGGGGAGTTTGCCGGCATTTACATATTAAATTCAGTGATGAGGTATGCCAACCCATCCTGAATGGTTTAATTTTTAGTTGACACGTAGAGGACAATTTGCTTCTTTATTATAATGCAACTCGTCTGAGCTGAATTTTTATGTAAATGTTTTTATTCTTTTTAAGAACACGTAAGCTAACGGAAAACAGTGAGAGAAAATTTGTCCGATAGTACCTACTCTAAGGAACCGTTACTTGAATTTTACTTTAAATTTATTCCAAATTGTTTTTGTTTTGTATTAGCACTTTAATTTAGCTTTTCATGTAATTGTTGAAATAACTTTATTTCTCGGATATTGCATGAGTCCAAGGACTCCTATTTATCCGTTTAGGTGACGATTTATTAACATTTTAATTCTCTCTAGTTTAATACCACTATGCCAGTGTTGGCATCTCCGATCCTACCACGTCAGTGGGCGGGGGACCCGGCAGACGTAGCAGATTCCATCTTGAGACCCACACATCCACGAATGTCTTAAAGCGTGAAGCGTTTGTGGCATTTAGAAACACTTCCCCAAACTAGATGGGTCGAGGAGTGTCAACAGTCATACCCAGAATCATTTCCTCTCTTGCATCCATCATCAAAGTACATTCCCAAAGGATATGTTCCGCATATTGAGCTCCTGTCTCACATGTGCACCATGGATTATCGGTCAAAGCTAGCTCAAAAAGTTTACCTCTCAACTGGCCATTTCCAGTGATAAGTTGTACAGAAAAATGATCAAGGGACAAGAAGCTCATTCTCAGTCTTTCACGAACATCTGGAAAGAACTTGTAGACAAGTCTACCCGTTCTTCTAGTGGTCCACCTGTCTTGCCAAACACTCATTGTCCTCTCAGCTTTTCATGTAAAGGTTAAGTATTGGTTATTCAATATACATTTCTCACAAGATACCTATACATAGGTAGTAGTATTTTATGAAAATAATCGAATACAAAAATATCGCCAAGAAATAAAATGTACCTATCTCAATAAATATTGGATTAAAAATCAACTTCAATGGTTTAAGAATGGGATATCTATCGATTTTTCATATTGTTGAGAAAACGATATAACGTTTCATCCATATATTATTGTATCAGAGGAAATTGGTACGTAATCACTTTAATAACTCCTTGAGGCGATGTAAGTCAGTTTTCTAGTATCGTCATACCGCACAATATAAACTGCAAACAATGGTGGTAATATTCAGTAAATTCTCTTAAATTGCACCAAGTTAGGTAGTTCGATAATCTTATTTGTCGGAGCAATTATTTAGTATAGAACGGCATTGCATCGCTTGGGAAATTCTTCGTTGTTGGCAATGTTGAAATTTCAAATATGTTATGGATATGTTGAGAACAATGGTGGTAATATTCAGTAAATTCTCTTAAATTTCACAAAGTTAGGTAGTTCGATAATCTTATTTGTCGGAGCAATTATTTAGTATAGAACGGCATTGAATCGCTTGGAAAATTCTTCGTTGTTGGCAATGTTGAAATTTCATCAAATATGTTATGGATATGTTGAGAACAATGGTGGTAATATTCAGTAAATTCTCTTAAATTTCACAAAGTTAGGTAGTGCGATAATCTTATTGTCGGAGCAATTATTTAGTATAGAACGGCACTGAATCGCTTGAGAAATTTTTCGTTACTGGCAATGTTGAAAAGTAATCAAGTATGTTATGGATATGTTGAGAAATATTGAAGAAATGAGCGAATGCAAGATGAGTGTTTGAGGCTAAGAATGAAGTTAATTTAAGTTTTTCATGTTTGGGAACTGAAAAATTAGATACCTCTGTTGTCTATCAATAACATTTTAACAGCTTTGTGAGGATTGCGAAGACAGATCGTCGCCTCTGTGTCATTAAATCTAAGAAATTTAGTCATCGTATTCATGATTAGAGTTGGTATATTAAAAAAGGATCAATGTTCGGTTAATCAAAATGTCCTTAAAATTAATTTTACTTTTTATATCAATTCCGTATTAATTTACATTACTTTTTACCGTTAATTAATTCATTCGAGATCTGAAATATGAGATACCGAGAAATTGTTGCTTCTATGGTTTGAATTAATAATTTTTCGACTGTTGGTGTGACAATGATAATATAAGAATGTTAGGAATGTCGTCGATAGAGATAAATTTACTGGCGAGAGAAGCTTTGCATGGAGGAGCCTCTTGAGGAGAACTGGGTTAAAAGGCAAAAGAAGAATAGGCATTTAAGATAGTTGAAAAATAATTATTGAGTAAAAAACTTTCATATAGAATTTCAACAATTCGTTTCGCGAAGTTCTGCATTTGATACAAACCTACAACAATCATAGATATTGCTTTTGTGTTATAGACAAAACCGCAATGCGACTGAGGTTCAGAAGTGCTACCGGATGCTGCATTGTCTGTCTGTTCAACTTGATGCTGTGGGTATGCTTTGTGCTGTGTATGGTTTATGCTGTATGCTGTTAGAATGTCAGGGAGGTGAACGTGGAATTAATTGATGTGATAGCAAATCAATATTCGAACTAGTTGTTGAATGGATTACTTATATCTGGCTATCCATTTAGTATTGAAATTGCATATTACATTTAATGTTCGATATGATAATTGTAAATGTTGAACGATATTATTTGTTATTTGTGTTGATTATCTAAGGCTATCATTTAAACGATCAGCATAATATTGATGTTATGTTCAGCAGAAAAATGTATTCTGCTGACAAATATTTCATATTGATATGCTACTTATACCTCGCAAGAATATTATATTTCTATTGCAAATAATATGATATTGTAAAACTCTAAATTTAATCGACCAGCAAAATTATTATTTGACCGGCATAATGATTATTTGTCCAGCAAAATAAATAAATGAGCAGCAAACCGTGAGCTAATTTTAATTAAACTTGTGAAAGCTAAATTTTTAATCTTGTTCAAATAATAAATCTTTGTATGTAGCATCTTTTTATGTGTTTTTATATGTAGCATTTGAATGAACGTCACTAGCGTTTTTCGACATTTCACTTAGATATTTCGTTAATATAGCAAAGCGGAAACTGCCATTATTTTCGAAGTCATCATTAATTTGGTAAGAAATCACAAAAACTTCATGTGGATCCTAAGGTAAATCGGTGTGTGAAAAATATTGTTTTTCTAACATTTTCTGCCGGTCAAACAATATCTCTGCTGCTCAAATAATAATTCTGCTGCTCAAATAACAATTCTGCTGGTCAATTAATTATTTTGTTTTTATTAAGCTGTCAATTTTTTTTAATTTGCCGATATAACGAAGTTTGTTTGTAAAACAAATGTTGCGCTTATTATTTATTTATTGCCGATGCTGTCTGGCAGCACGAGGAGAGCGATTGAGGACAATTTTAAAACCGCGATCGAGCGCATCCTGATGTGGGGCAGTGTGAATAGGCTTGTCTTCTCGCCGAGCAAGACCTCCGCGATGTGGTTGAAGGGAGCGCTTGGAAGGGGCAGAAATCCGGTTCTCCGGATGAGTGGAACACCCGTAAGGGTGGTCGATGAAGTCCGGTACTTGGGAGTTGTTCTGGACAGGGGTTCTTCCTTTCTTCCTCACGTGAGAGCGACTGCCGAGAGGGCGAAGGTACTTTTCTTCACCCTTCGCCGACTTAGTCGTGGTACATGGGGCCTGCGTTCGGGGACTGTAAGGGCCATATATCGGGCGACGTACGTGGCGCAAGTTACGTATGCTGCTCGGGTTTGGTCTCATAGACTTTCGGTAGGCTCCGTATCTACGGCAGTCTTGAGGGGACAGAGACTCCCGCTGCTCGCCGTCACAGGTGCGTATCGTACTGCCGCTAGCGATGGCCTTCCTGTTATCGCTGGCGTGCTACCCGCTGATTTGGAAGTCCTAGACAGTGTGGCCAGGCGTAAGATCATGGCGGATGGTGGGACTGAACATCTTGGTATTTCCGTTCAGACGGAACCCGGGAACAGGGGAATTAGTAGGGCCTTCAGCCAAATCAGAGAAAGAACCTTGGATGTGTGGCAGGAAAGATGGGACCGGGGGAGAACCGCTAGACTTGTCTACGATTTTCTTCCGGATGTAAGAGAGAGGATTAAAAGGCGCTTCCTGTCCTTCAATCACTTTGCCGTGCAGTTGGTGACGGGACACGGGGAGTTTAAAGCCAAGCTCTTTGAGTTAGGGCTGACGGATGACCCGTGGTGTGTTTGTGGGACGGGAGCTCAGTTTGCGGGGCATATCCTGTGGGAGTGCCCAATGATGACGGATGCGAGGGATGTAATGATTGATAGTTTGAGTGATGATACTCCGAGACCCGTTTGGTCTGGGGAATTAATGATTAGTCCGAGAAATTTCAGGGCCTTCTTGGAATTTACGGATGTCTGGGTGTCTCGGTGGGACCTTCTGCGTGAGCCGGGCTTACCCCCGGCTTACCTGGATGAGCTTGATGGTTGATTTTGCCTTGTGTGATCGTGGCTGTCGCGAGCGAACTCGTTTCTTCGTCTTTTGTGCTGTCCTGTCTCCCTTGGTGGAGAGTCTTAGGTCTGGGAGGGATGTCCCTTGGGGAGGGAAGCGTGTCTGTGAAGACTCCAGTATCAGCGACCCTCGGGTTCACCGGCATGAATACCTAAAGAAGTTTCCGGACACCTCAACTCGGCTCTCTGCTCATTTTTTTTTTTTTATTTCTTTTAATTTTTATTTCTATTATTTTGTTTTAAGTGTTGAATTGTTATCTAGGTTAAGGAAATACCTTTATAAATATATTGTTAGTTTTAAATAAATTATGAATGTATTTGCTTCTCTCGGCTAGAGGGACATCGAAGGAGTGTAGTCAAAAGATTCCACACACGGGGTTGTTTTTGGCCGGCCAGCCCCTCAGGCTGCCCACTAGGGCGCCCCCGGTGTGGACAAACTTTGTGCAGTGTAGAATTCGGATAAATGGAAGTCCCCAGACTTCTGCGCTATCCGGGTGGTCGGTGGGTCTCCTTCAATGTATTATTGCCGATGAAAACATTGCTTGCTGTGCAAATGACTTAGTAAATGCTGATTTTTTCTTGCCGAACGAATGGATGTAGCCGTACAAATAATTAATTCCCATTATCTAATGTCAACGCTTCGCTCCTAATAAATTTGGCAACACTGTTAGGTTTTTCCACATGGAGATCAGTGAAGAGTGAAAAATTGATACCTACTTTAATATAAACGTGTACCTACTGTTAGTCATCTTATGTCCAGTAAAAGCCAAGCATTTGTAAAACATCCCTTGTATGACATTATTTCACATCTTCAATTCAGCGATCAGATATGGCAACCATTTTGGATGTCTTAAGCTTTTATTGGCACGAAGAGAACGGCTTGCATGTTTTTTACATGTAGTTTGTCTGCTGGCTACTTATATTAAGAACATGTGTATTCATATTTAAGGTAAAACAATTAATTTTAGTAATAGATTTATGTATTTATAAAGTTTTATATTACTGGAAAAAAATAACTCCTTGCCTTCGAAATATGTATTCCGTTAGTTGCTGCAATGAACTATTTGTCACTAATAAGTATTATCCTAGAGACCATGTAGATCGGATGGCTAAAAATAAAATCGTACATATATGTAGCTGCAAAAGAGACACCAGTCGGTTCACCGCCCCGAGGAAAACCACCGAAAAGATGGAAAGACAGCTGGTCATCAGCATCACATGAGGCATCAACTTCCGAACTAACAGGGGGCCTAAAATGGCCACATTGAGCAATTCATCTAAAATTCATATTTGGTGAAATGTTGCCGTTAAATCGTTTTACAATTCCTAATATGATCCTATTATGATTCATATAAAGTGGCCTTTATAGCCCCCAAGAACTACTATTTCACAGCTTTTGACATGCCCACAACATTTACAATAAAACGGTAGTTATAGGTATTATATTGTATTCATAAAAGGTAAAAGGCTTTCACGCAACAGACTGATTTTATTAATTAATAATTATTACCTACCTACCTAGGAACCTAGGTATTATTGTTGTTATTATTATTATCTACACAATGTTTAATCTAGGAAATGGTCGTAATTTTATACCATAGTACAGAGGGTATATTGTTCGTTCGCTAATGTTTGCACAGCTCTTAAGGTGTAAAATTCAGTTTAATGGACTTTACTTTATATACATAATAATAATAATAATAATAATAATAAAAAACTTTATTGCACAAAAAAACAACAAATGAAAAAATTCAATTTAACTATACAAAAAAAATTGTGCAATGGGCGAGTTTATCGCAGAAGCGCGATATCTTCCAACTAACCCATTGTAGTTGTACGGGTTGGTTAATTGTGTGAGTTCTGTTTATTTCGCTATGATTATACATATATGTAGGTATCTGTTTTGCACCTTAGTATAAATAAATAAATGAATAAACGTATAGAGTGAAAATGCACATAATGCAGTAAAAAGTTAAGTAATGAGATTGACAATGAAAAATACTAGATAAATCATTCATATTTACACAAGGGAATTACTAACATAAAATTCAGTGTACATTTTACACATGAAATTTCGGGCGACCGGTAGCTTAATTGGACAAAGCACTCCTCGCGACAAGGTTTGGGATGCGGGTTCAAGTTCCGTCCGGGGTACTATCGAATAAGGAGACGTTGTCTTTTGTAAGCCTTATATGGTATGTAGTTTCGTGTGTTAAATAATTATATGACCTCATACAATGGTTGATTGTAAAAATAACATTTATAAACATAAAATTCAGTATTAACTAGTGTATTATAAGACTAGCGGTCCGCACCGGCTACATAGTAATAGGAATAATAATAAAACTATGATATTGCTTTTATAATGAAATATCCTCTCATCTAGTTACAATGTCGGTTGTAATAAAATACGTAAATATTTGAAAAGTCTAAATGCTTGTACGTGTATATTCTATTTAGGATCATTGACCTATATGGTAAAGACTAGTAATGCACTATTAATTTACTCAGCAAAAATGCTCCAAAATTAATAATAATAATGCTCTTATAATAATAAATAACATTAAGATGCTAATGGACTCTTTCCTACTTATATTTAAGTAAGTATTTCATATCTTATTTATAAAGAACCTCAATAACATAAAAAAAAACAATCACCGTCCTTTAAGCATTGCAATGCCAAAATCTTCGGTCGGATTACCAATTTTTCCTATGAATTTTGAGTCTATATATTATGGGTTTTATATCTAGCATAGATAACGTTATTGAAGCAAGGCACAAAATAAAAAATACCTTCTACATGTCGTCATATCTTCTATGTGTGTGTTCAACGTTGTTTTTTGTGAAAACGCTTAGACTCCGAGAGTAGGAGAGAGAATGATCTTAGTTGGGTCATGTTTAGAGAATATCAATATTTGTTGTCCAAAAAGAGCATTGTTTACTGTCCATAATATTTTCGATTGTCAGGACAATACAGCGCTCATTTTACAATAACGTCAGAGTAGTAGGAATATCGTGGGAAAATATGACTCAATTGACGCAAATTCACTAATACACGCACATCGATTTCTTTTGCTCAACACAGGGGCGTCTTTGGGTATTTGATCCAAGTCACGTGGTTCTCATACGCCCGCGCTTCCTCACACCCTTCTTTCAGTTAGGTATATCTTCTTTTTCATCCTTTCCTCATCATTTTAATTTATAAAACATTAAACAAAACCGGGGAGAACGTGAAGTATTTCAAATTGCTTTATCAAATGTGTAAAAACGAGCGAGAGTAGACCATTTTGCCCAGGGCGTCTTCCACCCTAGCTCGGGGCCTGTGCCGGATACAAGTAAAAGTATGGGTATGATATAAAGTAATTCAATATTCTTTGTAAAAGTTATCAGAGAAATATTACGTTCAGTATAATTATGTACAGTATCTAAACGTAAATAATATACTCCGATATTAATATTAAGATATAATGCAGTATCATATCACAGGTTATAATAATATTATAAGTACAGTGGAACCTCTCAAAACGAGCACCTCTCATAACGAGTAATTCACATAACGAGCAAAAAAAAATGTGAAAAAGTTGGTCCGTTAACGAGCGAAATTTCGCATAACGAGTTACAGAGGAAGGGTAAATCCCTTTCTCACGACATTCACTAATTGTGACCTTGTGAGCCGGAACTTCCGTGCCAGTACATCAGTCTGTGTTTAGCACTCGTTTCGTTAGCGCGTTGGTTGTTATTTTCCGTTAGCATGATGATTAATTATTTGTCATAAATTCATATTTTTATTTACGATTTTTTTTCAAATCTAAATTGTATTACAAGTTTTTTCACTTCTTTATGGGTAGTTTTATTTAAATAAACGTTAATAAAAAAATCATTGAGTATTCTTTCGGCATGGAACGCATTATCGTATTTTACATTGATTTCTATAGAAAAAAATGTTTCGCTTAACGAGTAAGATTCTGGAACGAATAAAACTCGTTATAAGAGGTTCCACTATATAATATATCGTCCCTCTTCTGACTAATAGTCGTATCTGCTAAAAATGTAAATTGTTCAGGAGAGCTTTTTTAGTGTTTGGCCGTGCATATTTTCGTCTCTCCTAGTTACATGATACAGTGTAAATATATAACATTATTTAATTTGTATTCTTACATATTATCTCAAAATCATTTTTGTGATGAAATTTTGAGGAATTTTTTGATTTTACTTACAGATTCTTTTTAATTTTTTATTTTATTTTTATTAATTCAAACACAACAGCACACAAAACGTAACTTAAATCACAATCACAAAAAAATAAGGCCAATTAAATTGTTTATACATATACGACTTAATTTATAAGGCACTTAATAAATAAAACGTTTAAACATTATACATTAAGTAATTCGTAAATACGACAACAAATCAGAGAACTTTTCTAGGATAACGGTAACAGTTACAGGTATGATCTTCAGTGAGAACATGCAGGGCACATACAAATACACATTGGTGATCATAACTCGAATTCGCCAAAAATGTCAGATACAACAGTTAGTCAGAAGAGGGACGATATAATACATAAATGCATACCCAGCAGTTAATATAATTATGATTGTGTGTATTACTTACTGATAGTTTCTTATGACGTGTAGCATTAGATAATAAAATGACTGTATGTATTACTTACTGATAGTTTCTTATGACGTGTAGCATTAGATAATATGACTGTGTGTATTACTTACTGATAGTTTCTTATGACGTGTAGCATTAGATAATGTACAAGCGCACTACGGGGTGAGTGTGTTTAAATTGCGCTTCAAACTCCTCAGTTATTATTTTAAAGCTGTAAGTTAGATGTATTCATAACTAGCTAACCCAGCGAACTTCGTACCGCCAAATAATCAATTAATGATTAATATTTTTAATCTCTTTACAAACTCCTGTAATTGTCCAAGTGTGTCATCGTATAGTGAAAAAAATAAAATTCCTTTATGTTGAAAAATTATAGTTAACTCAGATTTGTTAATAAATTATCTGATGTACGTAATATATGTAGGTTCTAATTTATTTTTTAGGTAGATACCTATTAATTTTAAATTTATAAAAATTCTTATCCATGATTGTTACAAAATTGAAATTTCAGAACCACAGATGTTAAATTGTATGTATAACGATTCTAATTTGAAAATGTATACAAAAATTATTCTACAAATAGGTCAATCTATAAAAATAATCATCGTTGATTTTTTTTTTATAATTTTCAGTATTACATTTTTTATTGAAATTAAAAATGAATGGCGTATATAATTTTCATCGTAATTTTTCTTCCCGTGAATTTGTGAGATATTTTAATAGCCTATCGGCTATTCGGGGCGGAGAAGAATCCAACAAATCAGAGATCATTCAAATCGGCACAGCCATTCTTGAGTTATAGATGGTGTAACTAACACCATTTTCTTTTATATATGAATAGATAATTAAAGTCTTTTCTTAAAAGTGTTTAAAATAATAATGAAAGTTTATTGTGTCGATATTTAGATAAAAGCAATCCATAATGAAATTATGAAAACCAATCAGTAGGACATTGTCAAGGGGTATACTTCTGTTGGCATGGTGAGGGTAGCTTGCATATAATTAACATAGTAAG
The DNA here is from genome assembly GCA_947579605.1 of Athripsodes cinereus. Lineage (NCBI taxonomy): Eukaryota > Metazoa > Arthropoda > Insecta > Trichoptera > Leptoceridae > Athripsodes > Athripsodes cinereus. The sequence continues at coordinate 27,734,688 of OX388315.1, forward strand.
TCTGGCTGCCCCCAATGTGAAGTATGCAGTGATGATAATATAGTATTTTATACGTACTTGGCAAAATTTATTCATGGAGCGTAGGAAATTTATTAAGTTTACGAAATTACACAATGAGCTTCCAAATTATACTCGTATCTTCAAACATACAGAATCTTCTGCTGAAATAATTATTTTTTGTTGTTGTGTATGCTATTTCTTTTCATTCAGTTTTATTTTCGCTTCATTATTATATACTTTACAACGTACCCACGCAGTTCACTGCACAAGATATATTATGTATTAGTGATGAAACAAATGATGAAAATATGCCCGAATACTGAATAATAGATGCAAAGGAATTTCTATCTAAGAGCGTTGAATCTGAGAAAAAAGGTTATTTCTATTTCTGCCTATTATACGTACTTAAAATCATGTTTTGTCATTTTTTCTGTATTTATTTTTATTTTCTTATCGTCATCACCTCCGTCAGTCCCTCAATCATGAGGATCGTGACCATCGTGCCTCGTTCTGTAGACCATCTGTCACCACCTTGAGCAATCCTCCGCCAAGCACCCGTGCAAAAGATTTCTGTGTGGTCTCTTTAATTTGGTCGCTCCATCTTGCTGGTACTCGGCCCCTTCCACACCTCCCTTTTACAGCCCCAGTTATAATTACTCTTTCCAGGTTCTCATTTACTTACCTTTATAATAATCAATTGTGAAATAAATAAAAAAATACAATTAAATCCAGGATCGAAGCATTTTACATCTCAACAGCGAGGACTTTTCAAATCACCGGATAGTAAAACCAAGCTAGATAAGACATCGGATACTGGATGAGATGTTTAATTTCTTCTTTAGAGATATTCATGTTTTATAAATATCGCAATCAAAGGAGAAGAATAATTTGCATTTGAATTTATTTCAGGCAAGATGGCAATGTAAAAAAAGAAATTGGAATGAATACGGTATGTAAATTACGCTTACAAATGAGATGAAATAGAAAAAAAACACACAGCGAGGGAAAAGGAAGTGAAAGAATGATTACATTTAAAGGATAAATAGAGTATATACTTACTTGCTTTGTACATACATTAATAACGAAATTTATCTTGAAAATAGAAGCAAATTCACGCACGTTTATGTTCAGTAAAAATAAAAATAACGGAAATATATGCCTATATGCAAAAATAATTCTATATTAAGGACATACATTGATGAAAAACTCACAAAATTTTCCTCACGGGGGGTTCATTGGGCGGCAGTCCAAAACCGCTGTGATCGATTTTTTTACTCTCTCTCAGTATCCCATTTGAAGTGAGCTAAAAATATATATCAAAATTAAGAAAATAAAATAAAGGAACAAAATGGGACAAGCATATTATTACAAATAGAAATAATACATAAACTACTAAAAATATAGACAATTCAGTGAATAACGGGAGATTGAAATGATGTGTCTATTTTATAAAAAGTTCAAAGAAAAAAAAGGATATGAAGGATAAACAGTAACAAAATTATTTTTACCATCATAGTATCTTCTTCCACGGCTGGGATCATAAGCAGATTAACAGCTATTAAGTATGTAATAAAGTTTGAGGTCACCTTATCAGATCCAACAAAAACAATAAAGTTATAATGAGAAGCGAACCTCATCTCTGAATTGAAAATATTGAAATATATCTTATAATATGTACGTAATGTTTTATGAATTATTTCCTTTTACAGGACACAACATAAAAATAAGTAACCATAATTATAAACATTTATTCCAATTCACTTTGAGTGAGTTTATCTCGATATTGCGATTTATTCCGACTAACCCATACATCAACGATTATACACATTATCATAAATGACCATTCTTTGCTTAATCCTTATCATTCTAAAACCCGGGTACTATAATATTTTGAAGTCACATCCTCGATAATAAATAATCAGGCATTAAAATTCCATAACAGACTATGAAGTACACCTACTATATCAAGTCAGAAATCACGGTCGTCCTGTATAAATATTCTAAAGCTTTCAATGAATAGAGATCAGCGTCTATTAGGTGTCGATAATGTGGCAATATCCCAGATTACCTATACTGATAGCCACATACACACACAATACTGTAACATTATACTACCTTATCTATTCAACTCGAGTTTTATGATGTTATGGTGAAAAGTGTAAATAGTGTCTGACAGGTGTAAAAAAAATAGGAACGTTCTAGAGATATATTAGTAAGACTGAGATAAAGTTAAAGTATTTATACTATATTTGATCTTCTTTCCCTTTTTCTAGACCTCTTGGTTTGTATTTTCTGGGTTATCTTCCTGCGACGTGGATTCCCAACTAGGTCTTCCGAGTGGACGATGTTCTGAAACGATGGGAAGTGGGTTGAATTTCAAAACAAAAAATTGTTCCACTATTTTGATTTTTTATCAAGAGAGTGTAACATTCCTTCCCATAGTCGGCAGATTTCAGTGACTCTCTCAGGGTTTGTCGTTGGGTAAAATTATTGTGGTGGTTGTATTAAGTAAACACTAGCATGATGTGGAACGATCAGTTTATTGAAGAAGAAAATGGTTACACAGTTTATGAATTACACAAAAACAATTCACATTTTTAATACTGAACTACATACTAATGCGACACTCACAGTATGTTGAAGAAGAGAAGAAAATATAGATTATTTTTATTGTGCGAGTTCCTCCGTTCTGCCTTGTAAGACGAACGGAGGGAAACTGCGGCAAAATGGCTGACTCCCGGAAAAGGATGAAGAAGAAGGAATCTGCTTTATGATAATATCAAAAGGTATTTATGATTTCTCTGGATAGGGGGCCAGGGCTTTCACAGGATTTCGATAGATGGCAACACAAGTACCATTTTAACGATACCAAATTATAAGGTTCCCATGACACCATCTCAAGTTGTCTTTTAAAGAAAAAAAATGAATAAAAAAAAGAAAAGTCTCAAAGTCAGTAATAAGAAGGATTCTACAGAACTAAGAGTGTCAAAGATAAGAAGATTTTACAATACTGTGAGTGTCAGAGATAAGAAAGGTTTTACAATACTGTGAGTGTCAGAGATAAGAAAGGTTTTACAATACTGTGAGTGTCAAAACAAAGATACAAATTTTTCTAACAGACATTAGAAACAAATTCTTAACTAATCCTTACAAATAGACATGTCTCAAGCAAGCAAGGGACCAGGAAGATGCACCGACAGAACAGGTCGCGGATACGGAATCGTAGACAATGTTCTCGCCATACTTCTAGGTAAACCTTTACATGCTTAAGACAAAACAAAAAAAATTAATTCTTTTTACATAATATAACAAAACCTTCAACAATTTTACAAACACTTTTCTTTACTCCAAGAGGAGGTATCCATTACAATTATATCTGATCTACCTCTATTATAAGGGCGGTAATCCTTTACCCTATAGCATTTTTCTTTTGTGGAAACTTCCCACCAATTTCATACAGGCAAATGGTTAATATCAGGTACCAAACCTATCGCGCAGAGCTTCTCTAAGCGACCTGTATGAATTTTCTTTGTTTGAGCGTCCTCAAACCTCACTTGGACAATAAGCTTGTCGGGCATTAAAAAATTGATAATTACTAAAATAAATTTGAGTTAGAACTGATTGTATTAGGGTAGGACGATTAGTCATATCTCTATATCAGTCTAACCCAGGAGATGTACATGGAAGATGGCGAATCATCCAATGACTCCTTAACATTCATACTAGGCAAATAGAAATTACTGTAAGGGTACGCATTCCATACAGTAAAATTGCCGCAAAATGGCCAGCAGGTTCACACCATGTGAGAAACCTTGCCATATAATTTATTTACAAAACCATGCACACTAGAAGTTGAAACACAACAAACTTATTTTAATTTGACTGATGCGACCTTGACCCTCAATTTAAGATTTAGCATTAATGATTTGATAAACTACGGGAATTAGTGGTAGCCTTTCACGCACTTTCATACTTCATCATTTATCTGCAGTTTTTACTTGTATACTTCATTCTTTCGTACCAAGCATTCATCGTCTGCCATAAGTCATTCATCAGTTACCACATAACTCGGTGATTCATGAGTTCACGTAAAATATAAGGAAAATTAACAAAAGAATTCGTATACTTTCGTATACTGGAGGGTCAAAATTACATCAGTTATACAGTACAAAATTCCTTAAAACTAACATGTTGTATGACTCTTGCCTGCGACAGTGGATGGGTTCAGATTATTGTGAACACGTTGCTAATGAAAACGGCTAGCATATGAGATGATAAAGGCAACTTCATGCATCCACGGGCGCAAACAAAAGATGATCAAAACATACAAAAAAAAATTATTTAAGGGCGCCACAAGATTCGAACAATTCAAAATTCTCACAGAAGCGGAACCTTGAAGAGCCTCTATGAGATTTCTTAACTAAATGTTTACAATAAGATGGGCTGCAAAAGTTACAAGTACTTGAAGAGTAGAAATACCAAATTTTTGACTATCAACAGTATTATAATTTATTTTGCTTTAAAGAAGAAAGAAAGATAATTCCTTTGACATTACTATGACTGTAAATATAATTTCTTTTGTGAGTCTAACATTTTTATTACATACAAAATTCACTATTAACATTGACCTGTGATGTATAGACATAGTTCTTTTTATTCATTAAAATTACAGCCTAAGAAAACATTACATTTTTACATAAATTCTTTACATTACCAAAATTTCAAGTTTACATTGATGGATTTACATTCAGAATGAAATATAACAACAAAATTTTGGAGAAACACATACCTAGGACTCAGAACTTAATGATATCCTTAGCATGATAGTTTCCCATTGCTCCAGTATCTACATCGCATAGCTCGTATACGTTAGGGGATATGATTCGGTGAACCTGAGACTTGATGAAACGAGGTGCCAATTTTTTTCGAAAAATTACAGATGATTCAGACATTTTGAGATTCTAACGTGGAATGATAGTAGAATAATAAACGGTTCTTCTATATAAGTTGATCCTTACACAGGAGAAATAGAAAAATTGCACATGCAAAACGTTTTGAATTGACGATCTGAAAGAAAATTGGCAAATAATAATCAACAAGACAAAAGATTATACGTACCAATATTCAGCGCTGGATAGATTGCGATGGACTTGCAGGAATTAAAAAAAATTCTTTAAAAGAGGAAAAAAAAATTTTTCCAAAACAAAAAAAAGTTGAGAAACAGTGGACACCTTGGTTTGAAAATTGCTCTAGGAAAAATGGACTCCTACCAAGAATCCAAAAAAAATTCCTCAAAGCAAAACAAATGTTAACAAAAAAAAGTTTGGCAACCTTTGTAACATCAAATCTCAACAGTTGGGAACCATTGGATACTAAAAAAAATTGTTTGGAAGTCTTGTCCTTTGATAAGACTCGAAAAAAAATCAATAACAATTATTTCTTTAAATTGTTAAAGTTTGGAAATCGCTGGAAAGTTTGACATTCCCTGGAAATATCGTAGACATAACATTACATACATTACATATCATATAATTAACAATTCCAGCATATGAGTAAAGAATTATTGGTAATTATTCAAATTTGTTTTGTTAAGCCTCTTCCAGCAATATTGAGGTCTATGATCATTTCACTTCAAACCATACATAAATACATCTCCAGCCCGCGTGACACGCACGCTAGGTAGGTACAAGTACAATGAATTTAAATTTGATTTCTTTACTCTTGAGTATATTCAACCAGATATAGAAAAAAAACTTTACTTGGACTATTTCACAAACTGGACATTTATAAATTTACAACTCTTACTTTGTAGATCCTTCAGTGTAGAATCTTACATCAACAAGCAAATAATTCCGCAAATAATTGTAAAATGATCTTAGCTAGTATCACTTGAATTTATGCAAAATTGAAACTGGAGTTTTTACAATCTCTTTGGCACAAAAGGCAAAGCATGGAACAACATGTAAAAAAAAAAAAAAAAAACTGTATCTATAGTAGGTATACAAAATATTTCAGTACAAAATGAACACAACAACACCATATTTTTCCATAAAAACCTGTGTAGTAGTCAGACGAATAAGGTTGTCTATTACTAGTGAAGGAAGCATTTATTTCCTCATCCTCAAAACCATCAAGCATCAAGGGTTCTCTGTGTAGATAAAGAAGGCCTCGAAGAAACGTCAGATCTAGATGACAAAATATGGGACATCCTTCTATTGGAGGTCAGGAACCGTCAAGGAAGAAAATTCCGTCATAGACATCCTTCGTAGTGGTGGTAGCAGGCTTCTTAAGGGATTGTAACGTTGGAGATCTTCATCTCATCAGAAGGAAATTATCTGGACGTCTTAGGAAAGTTTGGAGTATCTGTTCACAATCTTGTCAATTTCTCGTTGTATTTATTTCTTAAATTCTCCATTCATTAACAATATCGGGTCGTACTTGCAATATAGCGGATTTCTTTTTGAAGATCATAAATGTATCTCGCATATATTTATTATTATAATTGTTTTTATTTTAACACTGTTTATAATTCAAATAAATGTACTCGTTCATTTTTTTTTTTCCTTGTTGGTGTAACGGTTTTTTTTTTCTTTATTATATGAGTTTTTTGAGGGCGCGCAAATGTATCACGCACTTGATTATTTATTAATTAAAATGTGGTTATTATTAAAATGTTCTTATTATTTCACTGATTATTTAACTCAAATATTCACTGAAGTACCATTATAGTCCTTATTGGTCACGCGGTGAAATTTTTTGAAGAGCAAAGTTGTACAGTCTTGCTGTGAAGAAGGGAAAATTTCAACTGTTTTTTGATCGAACATTCTAGAGAAGTGTGTGTGTGTTGGTGATACATGGAAACATGGGTGGGTCACGTGATACGTAACGAACTTATCTACGCACTATTTAATGTTATCATTTATGCACTGTTAAATTCACTCAAAACACAACAAAACACCACAATATTTAGGCCCCACGTTGGGCGCCAATCTGTAACATTCCTTCCCATAGTCGGCAGATTTCAGTGACTCTCTCAGGGTTTGTCGTTGGGTAAAATTATTGTGGTGGTTGTATTAAGTAAACACTAGCATGATGTGGAACGATCAGTTTATTGAAGAAGAAAATGGTTACACAGTTTATGAATTACACAAAAACAATTCACATTTTTAATACTGAACTACATACTAATGCGACACTCACAGTATGTTGAAGAAGAGAAGAAAATATAGATTATTTTTATTGTGCGAGTTCCTCCGTTCTGCCTTGTAAGACGAACGGAGGGAAACTGCGGCAAAATGGCTGACTCCCGGAAAAGGATGAAGAAGAAGGAATCTGCTTTATGATAATATCAAAAGGTATTTATGATTTCTCTGGATAGGGGGCCAGGGCTTTCACAGGATTTCGATAGATGGCAACACAAGTACCATTTTAACGATACCAAATTATAAGGTTCCCATGACAAGAGACGTCTTTCGTATTTCAAGGACATTATGAATAGCAGTGTCCATACAGCTGGATGAAAATGTAAATCAATCTTCAAATCGTACAATGACAATTCAGAGCATTCTCCGAAGAAATATTCGAATGAACGCTTTCATTACTAAACTTATACGGGTTATGAAGGCATTTTTTCAAATAATTCTTCGGAGAATGCTGCGGACAATAAATTGAAGATTGATTGACGTTTTTATCCAACTGTGTGGAAACTGCTTTTCTCTATGAAGGGTATAATTAATGAACTCATTCTTTGGACATGTTCACGACAGTACCTTCATTTTTGTCTTCGCCATCTCACAATCAATCATTTTTTTTAACACAAATTTCTCTTCTTCTTGTGTTAAGAACTTTGTCGCGCAATGTCCTGTCTGACATTGTTTTCATAGTTTTATTTCTGTAATTTTGACCATACTTTTTATTCTTACCGTGTCTGCTTTAACTTCTATGTGAAAAAATTGGTATGATGCTAGTTTTATTGTGTATGTATTCTGACTTTTTTTTATTTCAGACTTTTGATTATCCATAAAGCATCTTATTGGTAAGATAAACGTTTGAAAAATAGATTAGAGCCAAGATTGTAGAAGCTGTAGGAGAGGGCAAATAATCGGTGGAGCGTTCTAAAAGAAGTTTGGAAAAGCACTTCTTAAACGAAAAATTATTGGAAGACTTAGTTTCAAGTATTCAAACGTTCTGGAAGCACTAATCGATAGTGGTCTCTGAAAGAATGTGGTTAGATGAAAAAAAAATGTAGTGATAATCTTGCCACTGCATATCATCATTTTTTTATGTGAATAGATTTGTTGATTTTGTTATGAAGCTCATTATGTCAAAAATTAAAGAGAAAGTGCACTTATCAAGAGCATTTCAACCAAATTAGGGGCAATGTAAATATTATGTAATTGGACTTTCGAGAATAATGTTTGACAGAAATTTATAAATTTTTCATCTTGAATTTATCCTCAATTTTAGTTAAGTTGTCTTTATTTTGATACTGTTTGAAATAGCTCTCTGAGAAAGCCCGTTTTCAGACAATGATGTTACTTTCAGTTGACTATTTTATAATGATTCTATTTCTAGTCATATTACGCATATAAGTAACTCAGCGCTGAGGCAGGTAACGTGAAAAAGAAATAAAGATTAGTACCTACGTTTTGTTTCAAAGCAAAAAACGGATTAAACAACATGTACCTACCAACAAGGAAAATATTGTTCACAAGTAGGTATGAAAATATTTACTTGTTTCAAAAGAAAATGTATTTTTAGTAGATATTGTAATTTTGTATTCAACAATGTTCCAACCTACGTCTTAATATTGTCTTTAGAAAATACAAGTCAGGAGTTCACAACTAGTCAATGGAAATTTAATTAAATATGAAATATATTATTGGCCGTTTACTGTTTGATCTCTCGATACTGCGATTTATTTAAACTATTGTTATGTCATTGCTATATATCTATATAGAGTATAGGTTATATGTAGAAATTTATGTAAACATGTAAAAGGCTTATTGCCGTGTATATAGAGTGAAAAATATAAATTTATAAGAAAATCATTGAATGAATTGTTGAATATTTGTTATAAAATGCATTATAATTCATTAAAATAACCGAGTGATTTTTTTTGTCAAGTTAGGATTTTACAGCACGTAAATCGACAATACAAAAATAATTTTCCCTAGATCTAGACAAATTCTTAATAAAACCAATCAGAAATCGCGATTGGAGAACCATGTCTTCACAATGCAATATTGTGCAAAATGTACATAATCGGAAGAAGTGAGAAAGGCGTCCCAACGCTTACGAATTGGCTCTAGGCTGGCTTAAGTGATCACTTTTGGTGTCCATGGACAACGTTCACCAATTTCACCATTTTCACCAATCGAGAGACGCTTTATTTTGCCATTTTGTCTTAATTCGCTTAATTTTGTCATCTGCACCCAAATCCGGTTAAACAATAAAAAATTAGTAAATATTCTAAAAATCTTAGTGACTCTAACGCAGATTTCAACAGAATTTAATACTTGATGTGCGATTAATGTGTTTTTAACTTATTGTGGGTAAATAAGTGAATGAGAATGTTATGTTCCCCTGATTTAGATCGAAAACCAATACCGCTTAACTCTGCCATTCAAAAGTTTAATATAAAAATAAACGTAGGTACTTTACTACATATGTTGGAAATATTACAAATTTTCTCAAACAATTTGTATGAACGAACCCACCTTACAAATTTTAATATTTACCTGCGCGGAATGAGAAGGTACATTTTACTACTTGTGTTAATACCGAAAGCAACAGTAAATTTCTGAAATAACCAGACCCAGCCGGATACAAATATGTTACATACCATATTATTATCATTTTACAACGTAGATATCTGACGTAAACAAAAACTGAGAAATGTGAAATTATAATATATAAGAATACAACACCCATAGGTACAATATTCACAGAGATCAAGGTAGTCCTAAAGTAAGATATGAATCTTGTATTATGGGTACTAACGCAACGATACATTTTATAAATACGATGCACTAAACACAAATACATATAGCACCCACATCCAGAACAATAAAAGTATATTTTTAAATGGTTTTGAAATAAATCCAATTAATACTCAAACACTCTCAAAGTAAGCGATTTGCTTGTGTCGTGAAAGTTGAGTAGGTTAGCAGAACGATGTGGCCAATAATCTAGAAAAATTCTATGCAAACCAAAGCATCTCCGATCAAGATGTCTGATCTGCGCTTTGGGCCCAAGTCCAATTTGATAATAAAAAAAATAATAAATATTCGAAACAGAAATACTATACAGTAAAAAAATAATACCTTCATAGTTGCTCTTTGAGAAAAACAATAAATATAAAAGAAGAAAACAAGAAGAAATAACATTCATAGAACATCGAATAAAAAAATAAATATTAAATATAGGCATGTACTCCTTTACTAATTAAGTAAATATTCATGTATAATTCATAAATTCATCCTTAAGCGCATATCTATAGTATTTTTTTTTTATCATGAAACTTCTTCTACCATAAAAAATATAAACATTTTATACGATTCCCGAAATACGAAAGGAAAAAGGTCAATCCTGATTTTTATGTTCCACTTGAATTACTGAAGTGTAGAAAATCCTAGTTTAATGTTTATTTTATGTATTTTTCCATCCATGCTTCGTATCCCTTCCAGGATCATAAGATATCTTCAATCACTGACTGAATTTAAGACGAAGCTTTTCTCTGGGAGCTTTTTTCCTATACCTACTCAATCTTACTGTTATGTGACCTGAAGCAAACTTTTCAATCGCTTTTACATAAATGATAACGTTATATCTTTTTATGATGTCATCGATAGACTGTTTATCAATTTTTCAGCAGACAATAAACTCAAAAGCTTTTGCAGTAAATTTATTTAAAAAAGTGCTTTTTTTGTTATCTCCAACGTTTGAAACTAGAAAATTTATTATTTAATAGAAAAATCTAGCTTTTCCTTAAAATAAAAAAAAAACACTTAATAATCGATGTCACAAGGAAAAATTAAAACTTCCGAATTTTTTCTTAAAAATTAAAGTACAACATGGATCTAAATTGACCTTTAGAGTTCAACCACGTGTTTGTTTAAAAAAACTTCTATTTTACACAACATTTTTATATTGTGTTTGAAATATGGTAGTAAAATTTGTAGAGGCATGAAATCTGATACAAATTATCAAAAATTATTCTCTAGGGGAGATCAAGGTTGTTTTTCTCACGGGTAGGTCATAAGAATGCTTGCATTTTTTAAATTGTTTTTTGGATTATTTGGATTGATTTTTTTACTGACTTATTATAATTTCATTGTTTTTTAACTTCAAAATATTATTCGCTTAATTTACTTTGCAACTTGCTACCACAAATCTGACGGTATTGCAATATTTTTTTTTTTAATAATTATGACAAAGGAATAGTTTCAATTTATTTTTAATAAGCTTTGCATTAATAAATTATATAACAATCATTGCTAAAGTCAGAACATGCCCTTAAAAATGCAACTTAAAATTATGTGACTATTACCCAAGTCTCCCCTAAGTTCATCAATAAAATTCTGAAAATGAAAACTCACCCATATGTAAACATGATGAGGTGATCAATCATATTTTCATAATATACGAAAAAATTACATGGCTTTGAAAATCATTGATTTTGCAGTTTTTTTTTTATATATTTGACGAAGGTTTTTATTCAGTATATATTTATTATTTATTTTGTAAAGTTTATTGTGAGACACATTTTATATAATGAAATTGATACTTAACATCTTAGAAATATAATATTTTCTAAAATAATTTTATGAAGCTAGTTAGGTAAACAACTTAAAAAAAATCTAAAGTAGCAAAGTATTGCTTTTTAAAGGTTATTTGAGATCATAAACTTTTATCAGATAGTCACGTTATTTCAAAATATTGTAAATTAAAAGGATTTTTGAAATAAATTTCCAGTAATCATCGTTGTCTGTAAACTAAAATTACCTAAATTTATTTCTGTTTAAGTTAACTATGAATAAAAAGATATGATCATTACAAAAATACTGTACTAACTTCAAAATAGAAATGTGATAATGACGTAAAATTGATGGACACACCGTCATGGAATTTCCCAATGTGGTAACCATTGGACTTCATGTGAAAACATACAAATTGTCTTCTCCATGACGTAAATTAAAGTCAAAGACATTCAGAATGGGAGCTATATATCACCGTTGAATTTTATGTGTTAAATACCTCTTACACACAATGATTTACGAATTTCTGCTTTCTAGCGAGCTTTTGAGAGACCCATTCTTTGCCGGAGACTCGAGTTATGTCCTCTCTGCCTACGTCAATAGGGATACGGTGTAAGGGAATGTATAGATAAAGTTTTTTTTAAAACTAAAACGAATCAAACAATACTTTTTCCATTCTTCAAAATATTTATACATGTTTTCTTGCGATGATATAAATTTTAGTCAAGACCATTTTAGACTTATAAATCGAATACTGGAACATAATATTTCATGGTGATTGGTGCTTTGGAATAAACATCTGAGGTAAATTTATTGAAGCAATGTAACAAAACGTACATACAAATATCTCGAATACCCTTTCTAAGAAGATAGTTTGTTCACCTGCAACCTGACCCACCAAGTTCATTACGCTGTGCCATTATATTATTCTACAAGGTATAGTAAGTATTCATAAAATACACAACCAGTCTTCAAGAGATTTGCATTACAATCAGCTGGTTTAAATATGCTATGTGTCTTTAAGATACAGGAAGAACTATCCACATTCTAACATTATATTAATACGGAAATATTTATTACTAGCTGGCCCGGCGAACTTCGTACCGCCTAAGAATCAATGAACGATTTCATACATACATCTTCTTCCCCTTGTCCTAGTTCGGTCGGGGGCCCATTGCCCCTAAGTATCTCCTCCAGAGATAACTGTCCACCGCTGCTTCCAGGACCTCTGGCCACTCCAAACCAAGCCTTTCAACACATGTTCGACACCTGCCCTATCTTCTGCCCTCTCCCACTGACTTTATGAATGATTAATATTATTAATCTCTTTACAAACTCCCGTAATTGTCAAAGTGTGTCATCGAAGGTATAGTGTAAAAAAATATAATTCATTTGGAACTTTCGCAGTTTAGCGGCCCCACCCGTTGTCGAGTACTTTTTGCCATAGAAAAAGTAATATTTTCGAAACTTGTGGAAATTGTTGCCATATGGTGAATTATTTTTTGGTCACGAAATTTTTGGAAAATTCTTTTATAGGTAAAAAATTAGCAACTATGAAACTTGAGCGGCCCCACCCGTTGTCGAGTAGTATGTACGGAATTTTAGGAAATTAATTTTCGAAGTGGATTTTTTTTGCCGGCAAATTAAAATAATTCTACATATGGCAACAATTTCCTCAAGTTTCAAAAATATTACCTTTTCTATGGAAAAAAAGTATTCGACAACGGGTGGGGCCGCTAAACTGCGAAAGTTACATTATTTTTTTTTACATAGACAATTCACACACATCGAGCTAGTCCCAAACTTAGATGAATCTTGATTATGGGTACTAACGCGACGATACACACATATACAATGCACTATATACATATATATGTAACACCCAGACCCAGGACAATTTGAAAAAGGTCATTCTTCACTTTGCCCTGTCCGGGAATCGAACCCGGGCCTCGTGACTCACAGGAAAGAGCTCCGCGCCACACCGGCCGACATGAACAATTTATGTTGAACAATTATACTTAACTCAGATTTGTTTATAAATTATCTGCAGTAGCTACGTAATATAATTATGTAGATACTATTTTTTTTTCAGGTAGATTTTACGTATTCATTTAAAATTTATAAAAATTCTTTCCATGATTTTTTAAAAATTGAAATATCAGAACTACAGATGTTAAATTGTATGGATAACGATTTTAATTTGAGAATGTATAGAAAAATTTATCATATAAATAGGCCAATCTATAAAAAAAACTTCATTGTTGATTTTGTATAATTGTCCATATTGCATTTTTTATTGAAATTAAAAATGTATGGCGTTAATAATTTTCTTCGTAATTTTTCTTCTCTGTCTGCAAATTTCACTACACAATCTTGCATCAGAACTACCTACATGAACACATTCTTATTTTCATCTTTAATAGCACAATTTTTGGTTCAATAATAATTTTCCATCTGCAAAAATAAAATACAATTCCAAATATAATCTGTGCACGTCCACATTTATGTGACAGAAGATCTATCGATACATAAATATTAGTCAAATAATTCGGTAGTTACATGGCAATAGGTTGTATCTCGCATTTTTTGCGTTTTCAAGTTTGTTCCATAAAATGCTTAAAAAAGTGTAATATTTGATGTGGCAAAAGGATTTGTCTCTTTATAGTCAGAATAAAGAGAGAAAAGACGTAACTTATTGACATGTAGAAAGATTGTTTTCATCAACATGGCAAAAAAACTCAAATATTTTTAAACTGCAAGAAATTATTTAGTGAATTTTACATACATCTTGTAGAAGAAATTATTTAGAGAATGTTACATCTATCTTGTAGAAATAATAATTACCTTCATTTTGATATATAATGCTCGAAATTTGGCTGAAATATCTCTTTTGCAAACTTTGTTTTTGCTTTCCTGTAAAATTATGTTTTAGTGAGATACAACCTATTGCCATGTTACTACCGAATTATAGTAAACAAATATTAGTACACATTTCGTTCATATTAGTTATAGTAATTTGGTTCTTAATATAGCAGAACCTACGGATTATTTTAGCACAATGCAACAGGCGACGTGGGGGCGCTAAGAGCGCCATAACTCTCCATATTGTTTTTATTTTTGAAATTAAAAATGTATGGCGTAAATAATTTTCTTCATATTTTTTCTTCCCGTGAATTTGTAAGATGTTTTAATAGCCTATAGTTTATTCCGGGCGGAGAAGAATCCAACAAATCAGAGATCATTCAAATCGGTACAGCCATTCTTGAGTTATAAGTGTTGTAACACACACGACTTCCTTTTATATATTAGATTAGAAATAAAATTATTTTATTAAGTACTTTCACAGCGACATTATAAGTTGCAAGTTGGCCCTCAGAAATATCCGTTTTCATAATCAAGCTAGCGTAAAGTGAATAAATTACAAAACTAGATATAGGTAGTGATGTGAGAAGAGAAAATTATTTTATTAAGTACTTTCACAGCGACATTATAAGTTGCAAGTTGGCCCTCAGAAATATCCGTTTTCATAATCAAGCTAGCGTAAAGTGAATAAATTACAAAACTAGATATAGGTAGTGATGTGAGAAGAGAAAATTATTTTATTAAGTACTTTCACAGCGACATTATAAGTTGCAAGTTGGCCCTCAGAAATATCCGTTTTCATAATCAAGCTAGCGTAAAGTGAATAAATTACAAAACTAGATATAGGTAGTGATGTGAGAAGAGAAAATTATTTTATTAAGTACTTTCACAGCGACATTATAAGTTGCAAGTTGGCCATCAGAAACATCCGTTTTCATAATCAAGCTAGCGTAAAGTGAATAAATTACAAAACTAGATATAGGTAGTGATGTGAGAAGAGAAAATTCTGCAGAGAAATTTCTCGAGAACGAGAAATTTCTCCGAGAATTTCTCCTCTGACGGAAGAGAAATTTCTCTCCATAATTTTTCTTAGTGGTATTATGACCTTTCGCCCAATACACTTCGCAGCCAACCTTATTGATCCAAAAATTTGTGTGGCTGATTAAGGCCCAAATCAGAGGTTATTAACACTTTTTTTCTATGTACGTACCTGTATTTTTTTTAAACTTAAATATGGGTATGTGGGGTGTCAAACATCAAGATTTTTCATCAGTTACTAGCACTTTTTCTATGTAGGTACCTAACATTTTTTTGTTTCCATAATTAATTGTAGCCATATTGGTGATAAATTGTCTCAACATTTGTACATTGTTATAGATTGATTGAATAAAGTATTTTATACTGTTAAATAAAAAATAAAAAAAAATCTCGGAAAATTCTCTACTTCGAGAAATTTACCGAAAAATTTCTCGGTAAATTTCTCGAAAAATTATTTCTTGAGAATTCCACAACACTAGATATAGGTATCATTTATTTATTTTCATTTGATATGGAAGTCCCCAGACTTGTGCGGTATCCGGGTGGACAATTTACTTCAATAATATGTGAAAATATTCATAATTCTAAGTCTAATAATGTTGTTAGGTTGCTAATGAAACTTCCTTACTAAAATAATTTTGACGTTACATGCTGAATTTTTCAATACAATTATTTTTTGCGACTTGATGTTTCTCTTTTCTTGATTTTGCAGTTCAACGATATTCTTCAGTTATTTATAGAATATTATAATTTTAGATAACCGATATAAATATAACTTGTTAATGTACAAGAAGCCAATATATCAAACGCAGTACATGAATAAAATATTAAATACATACAAATCGGCAAGATGACTGACCTCTGTACATGAAGTAAAGTATGTCTGAGAATAACTATTATTGGTTTTACTTACTCATAAATGCATTAACCTTATAGAATATTCTCTTGAGGCTAGGGTTATTACCGTAAGTTATATTGCTTTCGTTTCTCCTGGGATCCTGGTATACGAGATATGACTAATGCTTTTTTTTTAATATAACTTCGAATTATAAAATTCAAAGTATACGTTAGTAGAATTTTGCAACGTTATGTAGAAAATCTAATATTTAAATCCTGATATAAATTTTAAGAACCAAGAATAACATTTCGATTTAACGTGTTTCTCAGAGGAATAAAAATTCTTTTACTAATTGCCTCACAAATAAAGAATGAAATAATTAAACGATACAGCGAATCTTTTGAATATACTTTTATGTTTAAACCTATTTAGGAATCAGATTTGTTAGGGAAAATAAGTATTGCGTACAGAAATATTGTTAATTTTTAAAATTTATTGAAAATTATAATAAAACATTGAACATTGTGTATTTATACTAGAAGATACCATAGATCTTTACTTTTAGAATTACAACTAACACAGATAATATTCGCCTTGTGAACACGTTAAGATTGTTGTGGCGTATATAAATAATAATAATATCTAGATATTTGAATAAGTAAATAATAAATTGCTTTATTTTTTAAAAATCACTATCATTATCGGTCAAAACGGGAGATGGGGGAGGACTAGGAGTAAGTGGTTTTTCAAAAGTCAATGGCTTGACGTGCAAAGTATCACCTCCTTCCATCTGACCATCCAATTTCTCCTGAGATACTTCCGTCTTATCAACCTGTATCTTGGGATGTGCAATCTGCATTTTTATCTTCTCTTTCAATCTGTCGAATATGTTTGCACTCTCATCTAAATGCGTGCATCTCTCTTTTCCGTGAGATATTTCCTTATCCCAGGAGAATGAAAATTTATGCGGATGGTGTTTCACAAAAGATCTGTACTTTTTTCTATTGTTCTCATACTCAGTCAATATATTCTGCCTGTTAGACGTGATGGTTTCCAAGGGTTTTATAACAGGTAACTTAGGAGTCTTGGGTACAGCTTCTGGGAATAATATTTCAACACTCTCTTCGAATACTTTATTTCTATTATCCAAAGCATCTAAAATCTTTTTACGTTTTGAACGTTTCTGAGCTTCAACGTCTCTCAAAGGTTTTTCGTAGAATAATAATTCTGTTTTATTCAAAGCTTTTCTTATTTGTATAGCCAACTCAACACCCACCCACTGCATTCTTTTCCAGTGTTGTTCTCCCGCAGCGATCAGTTGTAATGAAAAAGGAAGTTTATCTGATATTTTATCACCTTGGAATCCATAGGTATCGTCAACTTCTCCTACTGCTTTAGGACTCTCTTCTGATTTGACATCTTTGAAAGTAATTTTTTTCTCCACTTTAAATCTGTCATGAGTTAATGGGTTATTCGTATACCAGTCTTCACACCATTTAATATAAATCTCCCTTACGACATGTTCTCTTTCAAATAAGTTTCTCATCATCTCAATATCATTTTCATTACATTGTACAAATATGTTTGGTACACTATAAATACTCAATGACGCCGATGAGTCAGCAACACTCATAATATATTTGTTCAGTAAAGTATGTGGATAAACTCCCGTAGAGAACGTACCAGTTAATGTTTGAGATTTGACTGGCATATCACTTCTTTCTAGAAAATCCCAAATATCAATATTACCTTGATCGGTCAATATATAAATCTGACTTGGAACTGTCTTGGACCATGATGCTCCTTTTAACGTATAATTCATGGATTTCCAAGCGATTGGTTGACTTTGATTTTCTCCTCTCCAAATAGCTATAATATTTCCTCCGACAGTCGCCACAATATCCTTAAAGAATATATTTATTGTGCAGGCAACAATAATTCCGCCATGAAACATTGATCTTGATACATAATCACACTTTGTAGATTTTATATAGTCTTTAGATTTTAAATTACTACCCCAAGATAATCGCATATATTCTCCATACAACGAACACAAACAAATAATTGGGCGAATTTCGGTTTCTTCTTGATCACCCATTGAACCATCAATTTCATCAGAATCTGGTATGTCTTCTTCTAATACTTCTCTTTGACCTTTTTCGTTAACTTTTTCACAAAGTTTATTCACTACTGGAAATTGCATAGTCATCCATATTAATGGTTCAAATCTTTTCGTTTCTATTGAGCCGGTGATGATACGAAAAATGGGCTTAAATATTCCCTTAAGAACTTTATAAGGAGACTTTTCAAATATCAATACTTTTGGAATCTCGATACCGTGTTTTGTTTTACCAGCGTCTTTATTTGGGATATTATCTGGAATTTTCAAATCCCATATCAGCATTGTTCCATCTTGTGACGTTGATATAAATTGCTTTGATCGAGGAGCGCCGGCAGGTAATTTAATTAATTTTCCATAGTTATTAAATTCATAATGAGATGAAACCCAAGAAATGTCTGTCACAATTGAATTATGACTGTTCTTTATATCAGAAGATATAGTTGTTCTCACAACATATCTGTCATGAATTTTCTTCATCCATTTCATCCCAGAATACAAAGTTAATCTGTTGAACTCCTGAACGTCACTCAAAACTTCAGTGACTTCCTCTTCACCTAAAACTTTGGCATCCCAAAGAATGATTTGTCCATTGTTACAACCACCAATGACTAAATCTTCATCAAATATGCATAACGATAATACAGCAACTTCGGAGTGTGATTCAAAATAATATTTTGGTTTGAGAGAATCAAATACTGACCAAACAAGGACTGGATTTTCTCCATAAATGGCTCTCTTCACTACATCTTCTTTACTGGATGTAAAACTTGTAACACTTGGAATAGAATCTAAATACGACACAGCCACAAACTGAGTGTGTATTGGATGCCATGTCACAGAAGACACGTACTTATTTTTTGTTCTTTTGTCAGAAAAAATTATTAACTCTCTGAAATTCAAATTCTCGACCTTACACATTTCTTTATTGGTTACAAGACTAGGATAATCGAGATTATATATATCCACTTTACTATTAAAGTTCAGTAATCTTTCCACTTTGGGAACATTTTCAAATAAAAAATCTCTAAATCTTAGTACCATTTGTTCTCTTTCCTTCTCAGCTAATTTAGCTGCCACTTCTCTCTTATGTTTTTCGTGGTCACTAAGTTCTACAGCTGGTTCATCACCTTCTTCTCCTTTTTCATCTTTAACACCTTGATTACCTTCAGTTGTGCATTGAGTCCATATATTCCTTGGAAACCTTGGTACGGTTTGAGCAGAAGACGTAACTTTCACGGGAGTTACTTGTATTTGTGCATCAATTCTTTTTCTAAACAAGTTGTCTGTTACTTGTTTGACAGGAACTAGCTCAATATACCCATCTCTTATGTCAGTTGCATTTCTGGGACCAAATCTATCAGTTTGTTCCAGTATAGGAAATTTAGATTCGACTTCGATTCTTATCAAAGGCCTTGTATTTTTAACAATGGTTTCATCCAATTCCACTTCAGTTCCTAACGTCTTCCATTCTTGACATTGCTTTACAACTGACTCGTCAAGATTTTGCGCTTGTTTTAATAAAAATTCTTCTGCGACTGTTTCGCAGTATTCTTTGGCAGGCTTCGTTAAACATACATAGAACTCATCACAATCATTAGTTTCATCCAGTAAATATCCAATAAGAATTTCATCTTCGTCGTATGTCATGATTTGTTTTTTGAGCGGCGCAAATGGCGATTCATTCAACATAACATTAATATTATCAATTATGAGTTCCTTACTTATTTTCTTCCACGGATGTTCCCCAGTCACGTCTTGTCCAACTACAATTCCCAAGTTTATTTGAGTTTCTTCATCCAAAACAACTTTCTCAACTCCCGGAACTTCGTAATCTGGAGACGATCCGTCATCTCTCTTTGGATATATAAGTTCTTCCTCTCCCTCTTCTTCTTCCTCCTCCCCCGATGTTTCTCCCACTGAAATTGTTTTAAAAAGTTGTATAAAAATATTAGCTTATTGGGACTAAGTTTTAAATATTAACATATCAGAAGGATATTGAATACTAGATTTTATAAATATTAAAAGAAAGGTGTCTGAAATAATTAAGACTTTTCTACATCTTAAATTCACCGATGAGGTTTGCCACCCATACTGAATTCCTTGATTTTATATTGGCTTAGAGAGAACAGGTTGCATGTTATGCAGCTGATCTGCTGGCTACCTTAATTGTGGAATATGCCGTGATGATATAGTAGTAGTAGTACACAAAAAATATTTCTACATGCTTATTACAAAAAAGATTAATCAACTTTTGTTCCAAAGCTGCACAGTTGTCAAATGTCTAAATATAATTATTTCTCAATGTTTTAATATGATAAACATGTAATTTATTGCAATACTTTACTGCACTAAAAACGGCTTCGGTCATTGGTATGAATTAAATAAATGAATAAAAATATTAGGTACAACAGTTTGGGTAGATGGCGCTCTTGTAGCTGCCTGAACCCATAACTTCTTCTTCCTTTAAATTCAAAATAACAGTTAAACAACAATCGATTTTATGTATTTTTGAATCCCCACTAAAATATAGAGAAGTTTATTAAATTATGTTATTTTTAGTGTTTACTGTACTTAAGTTAAAATGTTAAATTGTAAAAATAGAAACATACACAAAATTTGTGACAATAATATTTTACCAAGTTTGTATTATTAAAATAGTAATGAATAAATTAAAGTGTGAAATAACAGTGTAAATGCGCCCTTGAGATGATTTCAATCATGAAAACGGCGCAATATAAATTGTCCAATAATAATAATAACAACTTGAGACAAAAACAAAATAACGAAACAAACTTACATTCAACCAATGTCTCCTCGACATTGTCGATGTTGCTTTTGACTTCTTGAACTTGTTCCTTGGATTCAGACTCCATTGAAATGAATACTTCTTACAACGATACAACGGATAGATATGCCACCTCTGTATCTATGTGGTGGTTGTTATGTTATTTTTACCAGTTGTGTACTCGTAACACCCGCCTTGATAGTAATACGAGTATTATCGATCACTCTAAGTGTTGGTGTTAGGGACGCAGTACCATGCAACTAGTGGTACGAGTTTATAAGGGAGAGCTTGCTATGTATTCCTTGTCTGAAATTAAATAATACCATGAAAATATTAATAAACATCTAGATATATCTATCAATTCCTTCACGCCGTATCTTAGGAGGGGAAGGCAGAGAGAACGAAACGTCATATAGATCTATCCCTACATTCATCCATTTTTTAAATCGCTATCGATTTCGCGGCAAACCTTTGCCATCTACGAGCGAAGTAATACTATTGTGATGTATTGATGAAGGGATGAAAATAAAAGCAATAGGGTTGGAGTGGTTGTTTGGGAGGTAATTACGTTTTTCAGGGTAATGAAGGAATAGTAAACAATACATTGTCAATAAAGGAGATTTTTTATTGTTTATCATTTTATTAACTAAATTTATGTTGGACATAAATTTACTTAATGAAATAATTATAAATACAAAATAACCTTTATTGACAATGTTTACTATTCTCGCAATACCTTCTAATGCGTAATTATCCCACCCACCTTCTTCACCCTGCCCCCTTTTGTTCTCATTCCTTCGCCGAAGGTTTGCCGAAATCGATAGGGTTTTAAAAAAAATAACAGATAATTCATAGTATAAATACATTTATTTTATAAATATTACCCTTTATATTATTTATATTACTGCTATTGAAACAATCACAATAGATATTTAAGTCTATTCAATTAGGCATTTTATATGTAAAACGAAAATCGTTTCTGAAATTTCCATAAAATTGATAACCTACTATGTACCTGCTCCGAATAATAATTACTCAATGGATATTAATATTATTCAGTATTTATACAGGGTGTCCACTATAAAAAGTTTCCTCTTGCTTTTTTTGTAAAAAATGTGGTCATTTAGGAAAGGGAAAGTATATGTAGGAGATTCATTTATATCTGGGATATGATACGCTGATGCACCGTCGGGATGTATATTGTGCGAGGCATTTTTTCCAACTCTTGAGTGGCTTTATAAGTAATCTAATGATTTAGAGTGAGTTTTATATCTACGTCCCAGTATCGTTCAATCTTTCTCGACAGCATTTACTTTTTTACTAACATAATACCAAAATCTCCCGTCGGAAAGGCTATAAAATTGTTTAATAAATAATTTGAATGTTCGTGTCGATATTTTCAACATAACATACAATGACTTTATCGCCAGGATAAATATTCTCCTTTGATTCTGTCCCTTTTTGATGATATCTTTTTTTTGTGACTTGGCATTTCTTTGTTTTTTTTGTTTTTCTATTTTTCTTGCAGAGACCGCCTTGGCCAAAAGCTGTTATGGTCTCAGTGCAAGGTGATGTTTTTATAATAATTATAATATTTTAAAGAAGGAACAAAGGTTCTCAGATCGCAATATCGACTCATCACCAGCGATACAATGCTAGACTAGAACTACGAAAGAGTCAAGAGATTATACTCGTATTCTCGAAAAAAGAAAACTTTGAGAGTGGACACCCTGTGTATTGAATATTCTATATTTTACGTTTTATATAACTACATTACCTCAATGCCCTACATCCACAACGTATTGATAGCCGATAGGGAGATTTGAAATGGATTGTTTTACAGATGAAGTAATTTGAAAAGTTGAATAAAACACATATTATATTCATACGCAAAATGAATGATTCGTATATTTTTGTAGACATTTATCCTTTCAACGCTTTCTGTTTGTTTACAAATTTGAAAAAATCAATATTTACACACATTAATCAATATTTTTATCGACGAATAAGGCATTAACGATGTTTTCAATTTCAAAAGTATGATATCATTCTTAGTTATGAAATTCATTAATTTCATACAAGAGTGATGAGGTAGATTGTCCCGTTATTTTTTCAACTTTCAATCGTTATTTATACATTTCATTTTATATTTTTTTTAATTATTATTTAGGCATTCCACCCAATAGTGAGTGATTTTGCTTATACATTTCATTAAAATGAAATTTTGTATCAATTGTAAAAGAATTACTACGAGGCTTTCCGTCCTCTCTGCTTAACCTACTTGGGATACGGCTTACGATTATAATATTAGTATTTTATTTATTAATTTTATTCTTCACTGTACATTATCATAAAAATATCAGTTATACAATTCAATGTACAGAGGGCGAATTTATCGCTAAAATGCGATGTCTTCCAACTAGCCCGGTAGTCTAATTAAGTAGTCACATCTATGAGCATTATTTTGATGATTTTCGTAGCAGTATAAGATTCCAGATACCCATTATACAATATTCATTCCTTAGTTTGTGAGTAGCTCGATCTGTGTGAATTGTTTACGCATGTTATGTTATGTTATTGTGTAACACAAAACGCAAATATGCTATCAGTGATATGTTACAACTAGATTCGCAATGTCATTCAAATATTCTCTAAAAATGTGTACCCACCCGTCGAGGTACAATACCTGAGTAATATATATTCATCTCTTTTCTTATGTATATATTCATCTCTTTCTACCGGCCTTTGACGTCTGTAGTAATCCCCATTCTCATAATATTGTCTATCTCTTGTTATCTACAAACAATTTATGTGTGTCGCTTTTTTTCAAACTAAAAATTGCGGCACCAAGGCCCGCAACGAGATGGTACATGTTTGAGATTCATATTGCAAATCTAGGTATAACATATCACTGTATGCTATATAAGAAAGTGTGCAGTGAATTTAAAAAAAAGCCTTTTAATTTTTATACGTTTTACCTGTCTCCTCGATCAATATTCAAATATCAGCCACTTTGATTAGTAAATTCGTGGTATTATAGATAAAAGTGTATTGAAATTAATATTTTAATGTCATTCAATATAATGTTTCATTGCGACATTTGACATTTGTTTGAACACAGTTTGACGTTTCTACATAGATAAGTTTGTGATCCATATTTATTAGGAACATTTTCGAATAAATATTTTTTATTCGAGTATTTTCTTAGCAAACTATTAAATTATGAGTAGGTGAACAAATAAACGAGATTATTACCAGTATAACTAAGATTATGTTGTACAGCAAAAAGCAGTTGTCTCTATTCTTCTTTGCGTGTCGGTCAGCAAACGATAAAAATAACAAAACATTAAAATCTATAATCCCATTCACTCCCAGAAAGCCACGACCTCTCTTGCAGCTCCCCAAGTGAGTTCACTCCACGAATTCCTCCCAGTAACACTGTCTGGAAACCATTGGACATGTAATGAGGTGCCCAGTGTTTTGTTCCTCTCCACAGTCACATACCGTGCTTTCAGCCAAACCCCATATCTGAAGGTTCTTCCTAGTGCGTCCTACTCCTGTTCTGATCCTGTTGAGAGTTTTCCACATTGGCCATGTTATACAGAAGATACGACTGTCTTGGCTGGATCATGATCATGCGTTCAAAATATCGTTGATAAAGGTGACTAAATAAATGTGTGTAAAAACGTAATGTACAAAATCGGCTGGTTTCTCCCCCGTGTTTCCGGAAGGAAAATTGAAAGGCGATTCATTGATGGATCATAATAAAATAAACAATTATGGCTTAAAAAATTGTAAATATAAACATTAACTAAGGTTCTTAGGATTGAACAATGAAGGTTAATCCCAGATATTAGCGATAAGTTCATGTTTGAAATACTCGTAGGTATCTGAGATTTTTCAATCTAAAAGCTTTTATTGCAGCATTATATCCGATACAAGATAAATATTTGAACAAGAAAGCAAGGGAAAGAAAACAGGAAGATATTATCTTATATGAAAAGAAAATAAACCTTCGTTAATTAAATAATACATTTAGAAATCGTTGAGAGCCAACAAGTTGATTTTATCTAGAAAATACGAGTACATGGTATTAATTAGTTTCATAGTAAAAACAGTTTTCCTATCTATCGTTATCATCATAGCATTTGTGGTTTGATCAGTAGAAAAACTGATAATAAAAAATACCTTTTCATTTATTTATTTTATTCTTCTTGCAAATCATCATACACATAACAAAATTAACAAAACAATTTACATAAGAAATAATGTGATGATATGCAGTGGCGAGATTATCACTTTATAGTGATTTCTTCCACCTATCCACGTCATATTAACACTAAACACAAAAATAATAATAATATGTATAGTATTACCTTTACGTCATTAATATTCACGACGAACGGTAGTTGGTGGAAGTTCATGTTAAATTAATAAAAAATACACTAGTATTTAGTAGCTCCACATTGAGTTTATTAATCGTGAGCGATTAATAGTGAAGAAATTATATCCTAATACATGTTAATATGAAAAAAAAATAGAGATAATTATATGTTGGTAATGAAGCATGGATTAATTAAAATTAAGTACTGTTGAGGGTTGATTTAAAGCAAACATCTTCAGCATTTTGCCTTTGTGCGATGTCAGAAAATCCATATCAGAGATGAGCAATATTTTTTATAGAGGTTGCCAAACTTTATACACCTATAATCTAATCCATAATTATTTAAAACAGATATTAGAATCGCTTTAAAATCGTTATCTGGGATCGCATTGGCCATAAACTGTTATGGTCCCAGCTGAATACGGTGTCTTTTCAATAATAGTAAGATCGCTGCTGAAACCTAACATGGTACCTATAGAAAATTTTCTGGTTTTAGTTTTCGGTTTATTTATTGAGGAATATAGTAGCAAGTTGTCTCCAAATTACATATTTTCATATAATATTATGATGTTCAATGAATTATAAACTAAATAAAACAATAAAAACAAAACGAAATAGCTGCAATATCATATAGGTATAATATCTTATAAAATTATATTTCCGTTACATTTGATTATACTTATTACGCTCTGAAATGTTTTTTTTGTGAGTGCAGTATGAGAGATGAAAGAGGGGAATTAAATTTTATTTCATGTATCCTAAACATATATTCTTATTATCCAAAAATATTTTATATCTTCGCCTACACAAACAGCTTAAGCCTGACCGTAATATTTCTCTGAAGTAAAGGTTCTATGGTATTATACATCATGTCGCCGCCAGATAATGAAATTGGCCAGTTAACTTAATGGCTAGGTGGTTAGTTAAATATTATTATTATTGGACAACATCAAGTGTTGTTTACGTGCCAAAGCACCTCGCAGGCACTGTACAATTCATCAATTCTAGGACATTTACCAACGACTTGTTTGCGAAAAGTTACATTAGATCCACGTTATATTATAAATATAGATAAATAAATAGATTAAATGAGAATCTTGGATACATAAAAGTATCCACGTCAGAAGTATTATATTATATTGTATTACATTGAATATTTTGGAAACAGTATGTAAAGTTGGTATTTTCAACCGACGGTTCTTGGTGGAAATTTATGTAAAATTGATTAAAAATAAAATACTTATTTATAGTTTATTCACTGTGACTTTTTAATATCGCGTCTATTAAAAAGTCACAGTGAATATATTATAAACAAATGTTTTATTTATAATTGATACAATATGTATCCACTGCTGGCATTCAATTGATTGGCTAGCCGTTTCGTTGTATCACAATGACGGTCCAAACGTTCAACATTCTGCCTGATTGAAGCTAGTTCGATTATTGAAATTTAGTTTCTTTATTTGGCACTGTGGCGCTAGGATTGATAATTGTTTAGGTTGGTCATTCATTTAAATGCTGGCGTTTAACTAACAGCCCGGCCATTCAGTTAAAAGTCTGATTCAACTATCTAGCGGCGACATTTATGCACACTTGAGAACGTGAATAAATATTGGATTCTTTTGGAGAGAGCGGTTACCTTGGAGGACTCTATACAAGATCTTTGCTTCTATAACTTTTTTCTTACATTTCTCTCAATCTCCAAGTTAAAAATATTTCCTCAAAATAAAATATTTAATTTATAGATAACTACTTAGTGTTGTATATCTCTGGTTACTTGTAAATTATTCTTTATTATTGCCTGACGATTCCAAGTGACAAAGCAATGACCTACGGATGATAAGGAATAATAAAGAATACAGAACATAAATTGTTTGTAATCGACCACACATCACTCTTAATTTCCTAAGATTTTAAAATTTTTAAATAAAGTTTTTTTTCACTGCACAATACTCATTTTTTTTCCAATGTTGACAAACAATGTCTGACTTGAAATTTGTATGATTTGCGTATGTTAAGGTCATCCATCGGAAGATGATTTTGTTTCTACGTAAGTTTTTACGTACGTTTTTTTTTCTCTTTAGTCTATAAGACTTAATATTTGAAACAGTCTTCGTATTATGTATGAACATCAGAAAACATGTCAGAAACGTGTATTGGATATTGGAATTATAATTTATTTTAAATGGAATCCTACATGATATGGAAGAGAAAGTTTAAATAAGTTTTATGATAGTTGTGATAACTTTGTCTTCCTGTTTGGGGACCATTGAACAAATATATAAGAAATAAACTCGATAAATATCATTATAGTACCGACTGTACAGGAAACATTTTGCCTATATTTATTTACGCTTAGGTTCTCAGGGAATTAAATAAACTTCTTCAATGAATGATTTTAATAAAGTTCATAACTATTTTATTACTTCGTTGGAAGTTATCTATTATCTGTGAAATTTTACTTATAGGTATCCAATGTCTGTTTTTTATAAGAAACACGATTGTTTTACAGACAAGAGTGGGCAGTTTATTATTTTGTTCTTAG
Organism: Athripsodes cinereus; assembly: GCA_947579605.1. Taxonomy (NCBI): domain Eukaryota; kingdom Metazoa; phylum Arthropoda; class Insecta; order Trichoptera; family Leptoceridae; genus Athripsodes; species Athripsodes cinereus. The sequence continues at coordinate 27,763,021 of OX388315.1, forward strand.
AATTAACTGTTTTTAAAAATATATTCTTCTTTAGACAATCTACATTATAAAAAAGCCCACGTGTAATTTATAATCATGGATTTTTTTTTATATTTATTTAGTAACAATATGAAGAATGTAAAGAAAAAAAAACTTAATTAAGTATAAATATTAATCACAAAAAAGTTAATGATATAAGATTTTACCCACATACAAATCAATAGAAAATGGTTAAGGCCTACTCACCCAATTACCAATAAAAAACTCATGTTAATATTTTATATTTAATATTCAAATATTTCCGTTTCTTCTTTACGTGTCTTGTCGGATCCGCCCGACATTAACGACCACCTGAGAGAAATCATTCCTGTTCTAGACAGCACGAAACAGCTCCTTCAAACCTCTCATCCCGATCCACTCCCGAATGTTCTGAAACTAGGAAAGCTGCCTTCTTCCAACCCCTCTACGGCCCTCAATCTTCCTTTCTATGACCAGTTTTAGGATGGCATATTTTTCTCCTCTTATTATGTGACCAAAATATGAAGTCCAAATTTTTACCCCATATACAATAATAATGATAGCAATAAACGATTGCCAACTTAAGACCGCGCCGCGCCACGATAAAAAGGGCGAGATTCATGTTGCCTTTGAAATTAAATTCGTTATGTTACAGACAGGTAGAGAATAGTCAAACAATAGGTGAAGACATTCTATCTAGTGGAATGTCAACATGCAGATATTTTAGTACTTAGAATAATAATGATAAAATAAATCAAGTCTCTCCAAAACGTTTTAACTCTGTAAGTTAATTAATGTAGTGGAATTATACAAAGTTTCATTATTTGTTTTATTAATAATTCAAGAAAATATGCACATAGACTTACGGAACTGGTAGCGCAGTACAAATTTGACGCAAAACTGTGTTACAAAGTTATATCATCGCCCTCAACGCTCCTCTCGGGAGCACAGGGAAGAAACCAGCCTCCTCCATTCAAAGCGTCTCTGCGCCAATTGCGTCACTTCTTTCCACGACATTCCTTGCGCTCTGACAAAGTTATATAGTGAGTTACAATCCGTAGGATTGGTCTGCATCGAGTTTGGATTTTTTTCTCCATTCCTCCCTATTTTCAGCCAGTCTCTTTAGTTCTACGTATGTGTCACACTTCATGTCCTTCTTCAGCTGGTCCATATAAGCGTCTCTTGGTCGGACTCTACCATTTCTGTCTTCAGTCCTACCCTCCGAGATGGTGTTAAGCAGTCCTAGGTTCCTGATGTTGGGGCCAATCCAGTTAGCTTATTGTTACAAAGTTGCAAAAGTAATAATATTATGCTGTTTCATTCCATCAGTATGATAATGTACGGGCTCTTGCCCAGTTAGATAGATTCTTATGTCATGTTATGTTTAAAATACTGTTAAATAAAATAAAATAAATAGTCTCATTCCTACTACTGCTGAAGTATAGGAAATCTTTTAAACCTGAGATCTCATAAAAACCTTAACAATTAAAAAATGAATCTACTTCAAGTCTGCAACATTATATAATATGAACCTATTTGAGCATTACTGTGCGAATAAACATAAACAAACTGTGGTGGATGTTGTTAAAAAGTGCACTTCTTATATATGGACCATCAATATTATTTTGAAGTAATACTAAAATACTTTTATAGATGCATCTATAACGAGGGTAAGGAAGATATGAACGTTTTTTTTAACCAATGCTCATTTAAAACTAGTTAATAACTAGTTAACTGGGCCTGTCTCGGAGGTGAGCTGAATACCCCCCCCCCTGTCCCAATCCCCTTTTTAAAGTGCCAATAACGTCAGGTTTGTGAGAAAGGAAGTTGAGAGTGGAATGAGATGAAAAAATAAAAAAAAAAATGTATGTGTTTGATAAAATGTGAAGTGTTTGGGATAGTATTTATTTTTAGTCTGTTTTTCAAAGTTTTTGATTTCCCTTTTTTTAGAGTTTGTTTTGTATTGTTATTGCATGCATTTGGGAAGTGTGAATGTGTTTGTGCGAATGAATGTATTATGTGTGCGAAATTGGGTGAATGGATGTATTGTGAATGAATGTATTGTGTGTAAGATTTTCTATGATTGTTTTGTGTGTTATTGCTGAAGTGTGCACTGTTTGGATGTAAGACTATTGGAATGTTTTTGTCGCTTACATGTTGATATTTATATGTCTTTCATCTGTTGTGTACCATGTAAATTAATAAATAAATAAATATTCAATTATATTGGTTGCAAAATTTGATTGGTCGCATTAGGTACCAATTTTTTATTTGAATTTCCACTCTATATTAAAAGGTCATTGTATATGCGCCAAATAAATTGCTGACGCTCTCCATGAGACATTTCAATTACAGTGTTTACTCAGCAAACATATATTATATTGCTACCAACACAAAGTTTGCAATATTATAATAGAGGTATGTATACCTCTATGCCTCTGCGGTTTCTGCAAGTCGTCTAGGTAACGCAATTTGTAATGGTCGGCACACTTGTGATCAACTTAACATTGCAATTCAACTACGATCGAATTCAATTTGTACTTCAATTTGTAATTAGAATAAATCGATTAAATCTACAAATAATCCTGCTCTTCCAGAGATGGTAAACTACCTATTGTATTAATTATTGTCGTCTAGGTTTACCCTTCATGTTTTTCTTAAAAATATTTGGATTAACTACTTTACAACAATTGAGTGAAATTATGGAAATTTAGGCTAAAGAAATAAAGCAGAGAAACAGTTTGATAAAACCATATCATTTTCACCATTGTCACTTTATTATTATTGACGTTTGATTTTTTTTAATTTCCAGGTCGGTCTATCACAGCGCAAGGAGTCCACCGTCCATCTGACCGTCACGGAGTTCTCTCCAGCGCGGCCAGCACCAGACGGTGAAGATCTCCGTCTTCCATCTGACTCTTATCCATTTGCCTGTGTGCTCAGGTTACGTGTTTTACAGGTCAGTTACTATCAATATTTCTTATAGAAGTACAGTACATACATCCCAGTAATTTCTTTAAGTTTTTCAGAGTCCCGTAAGAGGCAGGTTTCTTAAAACATTCTGTATAAGACATTTAACATTCTGTATAAGACATTTAACATTCTGTATAAGACATTTAACATTCTGTATAAGACATTTAACATTCTGTATAAGACATTTAACATCTTCAATTCAGCGATGAAGTATACCACAGAGAAAACCATAGTACGTAGGTTTATTACATTCAGTTATTCTGCAGGCTACTGCACTTGTGGAAGATGCCGTGATGGTATATATTGATAGAAAGTTACAAAATAATAATAAAAAAATTGCGCCATTTAGGTATGTAATAAATTTCATTACTTATATCTAAACTAGGTACCAACTGAATACAATTTTAACATGCTTGTTCTATGGATTTTTATCTTTTTTATTCTTCACTGTACTATCAGTTATACATATATACTTGGTTACTATCAGTTATACATTTCAATGTACAGAGGGCGATTTGTAGAAATTACCTAAACACAAAACACATTGAATTCAAATATCTCATAACAACGAATTATTTCTGCCTGAGCATTTCACAGAGACAGAAATAAAATACCGAGTATTTTTTTATTTATTTTTTAGCATGATTATCATTTCTCATTTGTTTTGTTTACGCGCATCAACAAGATGACGCAGCATACAAACAGTAGGTAATACTAATAATTTGCCTGAATAACAACAATATGAGGGTAATTGTAGAAAACAAACACAGCAAGATACTGTTTGCAGTACATAATGGTATGTGTTACTGTATTAGATATAACATAATGATGTTATCATAAATTGGATATGAAGACTAATCAGAAACCTCGATTGGAGAATCATGTCTAAACAATGCAACATTGTGCAGAATCCAATCGGAAGAAGATCTTATCTTTAGAATAAAGCTCATATCTAGAATCTCGATTGGAGAACCATGCCTACACAATGCAACATTGTGCAGAATCCAATCGGAAGAAGATCTTATCTTTAGAATAATATCTCATATCTAGAATCTCGATTGGAGAACCATGCCTACACAATGCAACATTGTGCAGAATCCAATCGGAAGAAGATCTTATCTTTAGAATAATATCTCATATCTAGAATCTCGATTGGAGAACCATGCCTACACAATGCAACATTGTGCAGAATCCAATCGGAAGAAGATCTTATCTTTAGAATAATATCTCATATCTAGAATCTCGATTGGAGAACCATGCCTACACAATGCAACATTGTGCAGAATCCAATCGGAAGAAGATCTTATCTTTAGAATAATATCTCATATCTAGAATCTCGATTGGAGAACCATGCCTACACAATGCAACATTGTGCAGAATCCAATCGGAAGAAGATCTTATCTTTAGAATAATATCTCATATCTAGAAATGTCACATAGAAAATGAATAAATAAGTTTTTAGATGCAAAAGCACACAGTTCCCAGAGCATTGAAACTGAGAACAAAAGTACATTTTTATTTCTATACATAACATGTTTTTTTAAAAAAAAAGATATTTTGTTCTAAACCCAAATACAACCTTATACACCTTTTACAGTGAGCTACTTAAAGCTTGTGTCGTGAAAGGAGAGTTTGCCGGCACCTGGTATCGAACCACGGACCCCTTGTTCACAAGACCGAGACTCTACCTCCAGGCGACCGACGAACTCAATTAGAAATGTTGAAGGTTATGAATGTATACAATATACAAGTTTACATAAAGATACATTTCTGAGTTAAGATATATCTACAATAAATGCCACGAACGCTGTATACTTTAAGGTATTAGTGGATGTGTTAGTGTCAAGGTGGAATCTGCTACATCAGCCGGGACCACCACCCACTGGTGTGGTAGGGTCGGGGATGCTAATACTGATGGACTGGAGAGAGTTGAAAGAATAAAGAAATTGTCTTCCAAATAGATAAATATTAATATCCGGGAAAAGAGGTTATTTCAACAATTTTGAAAGAATTTTCAAATAATATAAATAAAGTTTTCAAAAATAATAGATTAAAAATAATTAAAACATTATCTAGTTATCTCTGATTAATTTTCAGCTATAATTATACTGTACGCATTATACTGAGAAATCTCTGAATATTAATTAAAATTATATATTTTAATATTATTCTACCAAAAATAATTTACAACAAACCTAATTTTAATCCACATCGTAGATACCTTAAATATTAAATCGCTTCGATAATATAATAATTTATATTATCGAATTATAATTATTTTAATTTCAATACATAGGTACCTACCTAGTTCAAACAGTAATAAATATTCATATTTGCTTTTCATTTAATACAAAATGTATAAGTAGGTGTTTTATTATTAATAAGTAATTGGTTTAAATTAATCATAGTTAAATTTTACCTTATTAAAATTGTAAGATACATAATTAATACATCTTTAAATTATTACGTGATCGGGAAATATTGAAACATTTTTCATATTATTATATTTTTTTTTTGATATTTTACATCTTCATGGGTTAGTTGGAAGATATCGTTTCTGCGATAAACTCGCCCATTGCACAGTATCATTTATTTGTATCACATTTTATTTATAACTTTGTTATTATGTATGCTTGCGCAATAAAGTTTATTATTATTTTTATCTTCAGTTCAGCGATGCGGTGTGGCACCCACCCTGAAAATCTTAACTTTAGGTACCTACTGTCACGAAGAGGATGACTTTCATGTTTATAACTAACAGTCGTTCCGCTGGCTACCCCATTTGTGAGAGGTACCGTGATGGTATGAAACTATGGGCATTTTCAATTCTGCGATGAGGTATATTTTGAGGTATATTTGGGTTAGTTGGAAGAGATCGCGCCTTTGCGATAAACTCGCCCTCTGTATATTGATTGTATTTTATTTGAATGTATACCTTTTATGTAATTGTTTTTTATCAATGTACAGTAAAGAATGAATAAATAAAAAAATAAATAAAATATATTATTGTACCCATACTGAATGATGTAATTTTTATTGGACAATTTCCATGTTTATTTTATGCAGTTTTAAATAAATTGCTTGCAGGCTACCCCCCTTGTGAGAAAACCATGATGGTATAGAATAGAATAATAATAATAAACTTTATTGAATAAAATATAAAATTTAATTACAAAAAAATTACACAAAAAAGCTATCTCTCTAGGCCTAACCTGTACTGAGGTAGTGTTTACATACATTTTTATTCATCATACGTACAAAATAAAATTAGAACAAGTAAATTTAAACAATAATAGGTAGATAAAAATAATTAAAAACAATAGAAAATTTGACGTGCATAGTTTTTTTTATAAAACTTTTAAAAAAGCTACCTACTTCTTATAAAACTTCAATCACAAAAAATATGAAAAAAGCTTCATTACAAAGCTGACCTTTTTAATTACATCTTGTTTAAAAGAAAACAAAGTGAAGGAAAATTGCGATAAATTTTATGACAGGATGTTTTTTAATTACCAATAATGAATATCAATTTCTCATCACTAGACATCTTCAATATCTACCTAACGATCTTTATTCTTGTTCATTTTGATTAATGGTCGAACTTTGAAATAAAAACTTTGTAATTCAATCCCAAAACAGAATATCAAATTTAATTTGAGACGATATCGATTAGTAGTACCTACCTGCTTACTTCCACTTTTGATATTTATGTTTATTTTAACTATATTCTTACAAAATATAACGCTTTTTTTGTATAATAATTTTTAAATTCATCAGAAAATACAATGTCGTGAAATATAATATTCAAAACTCTATCAATACCTACTTTACAATTTAAATATTTGGAATACCCATTAAAAATTGTGTCAAATAGTTATTAAAAAAAAAATCATCCCATGCAGCAACCGACAGAGAACTTTTCTCCTACTTTTTTGTAAGTTTTTGAGTGTCTTCTTGAGTGCTCAAAAATATAAAAACTTTTTCAATCATAAAGCCATTGCACTTCTTGATTGCTCTTCATTAACATCTAATATTTTTAGAACCAGTAGATACCATGACATCGAAGAAGGATCCACCTCAAACCCAAATATCTCAGATGCCATGGACTCCTACTTATCTGCACATTCAGTTCAAGATTGTCCTCAAAAGTGAGCGATTAGGAGGCCTGAAGGGCCAGCCAGCCAAATCCGGTAGCTTGTCAGTAGGTACAATCTTGAAGATTCTAAAATCGAATTCCACCCCGATCTACTTGTCATAAAATAACAAAAAGGGTTCCGCTTGAAGTCTTACTGAAACATTATGGGTAAAAAAATATTATTGATGAATCGTTTTATTGATTTGCCTGGCAACACCCCACATGTACACACTTAAAAGTGGGATTAAATAGATTTTAAGGAACAAGCCGTGAAGGTTAAAATCTGTTTATCAACCATCTTTATATATTTATTTAAACAAATGAGTGATCCGATTAATACTTCAAAACTGTATCATCTTAAAATATAAATTTCTGTGTATATCTAAGCTTTCAGTTAAAAGCTAAAGGGGTGTTCATTTGAAAATAAGATTTAAATTTTTTGGATTTTTACTTATTTCCCCACGCGTAATCGGAAATTGTGAGCAGAATAAACCAGGCAAGGATTGCCTTTAACAAAAAATCGAAGATACTGGAATCCCCAAATATTGATTTAAGCGTAAGGAAGAACTTTACTAAAGCCTTTGTATGGAGCATTCTGCTTTATGGTTGTGAGACGTGGACCATCAGCAAGAGTGAAAGCGGACGGTTAGCGGCCTTTGAGATGTGGTGCTACACACGCATGCTTAAGATCCACTGGTCGGAACACGTCGAAAACGAAGAAGTATTAACCAGGGTAGGCGAAAAAAGGCAACTTCTTAAGAGAATCGGCCAACAACGAGGTAACTGGATTGGGCACAACATCAGGCACCCAGGACTACTCATCGCCATCGCGGAGGGTAAGACCGAGGAGATAAATGGCAGAGGCCGACCAAGAGACGCGTATATGGACCAACTGAAGAGGGACATGAACTGTGGCTCATACGTAGAGTTGAAAAGACTGGCTGAGAATAGAGACGAAAAGAGAAGAAAAACCAAACTCGTTGCAGACCAATCCAATGGATTGTAACTCATTATATATAGGTACCCGGTAAAGAATAATAAGCTTCTCTCTCTTTTCTGTAAGTTTTCGAGTGTCTCATAAATGGCAGGTATTCGTAAAACCTCACGTTTCAAAACATTTCTAAGTTTTAAGTTCAGCGAAGAGGTACATATATCACCTATCCTGAGTGTCTTAACTTTCACTGACATGACATCTAAAATGAATCCAAATGTTATTAAATTTATCTCTCTTATCCATGGATATAACAAAAATGACATTTTTAAATTTTAAGTTCAGCGAAGAGGTACCTATATCACCTATCCTGAGTGTCTTAGCTTTCACTGACATGACATCTAAAATGAATCCAAATGTTATTAAATTTATCTCTCTTATCCATGGATATAACAAAAATGACATTTTTCAGAGAAAAAAGCAAAAATAACATAACATAGCATCTATAATATGGACAATTTACACAGATCGAGCTAGTCCCAAATAGAGATATGAATCTTGTATTGTGGGTACTAACGCGACAATACACATTTACAATGCACCAAACACATATACACATACATATAACACTCAGACCCAAGGCAATAATATGAAAAAGGCCATTAATCAATTTGAATTCGGGACCTCGTGACCCAAAGGCAACAGTGTTTCCTCTGCACCACACCAGCATTGTAATCTTACTTAGCAATATTGGCGGAAAAAGTTCACTTTTTATCAAGTAGTCGGTGATTTCAGATATTCTATGAACGTTCCTTGTCTATTTTGTAATATCTTTTTACAGAACTCATTTCCTTACTTCAATTTCGTGTTCCTGTATATCTACGTACCTAATGTTAGCACAAGTGTATTAGGAGAAATAAATTAATTCTGTCAATATCCACCTCTGCCGTGGTTTTCGCCTTTCATCAAAACATTTCACAGTACAGACATTTTCTCTTGATGTAAAATAAATCCCCTGTTACCCAAACTTTTGAATAAATGTAAATGTTTTTTTGTACGTCATTTAGTAGACAAGCTAAACTAATGTTCTCTATATGATACAATTAAATATGATGTAGGAAAATAAATGTATGCAAAATCTGCATAGAATTTTGTAAGTAAGTATAATTGGGTTGGTTGGAAGTTATCGCGCTTCTGCGATAAACTCGCCCATTGCACATTTTTTTTTGTATAGTTAAATTGAATATTTTCATATATTGTTTTTTTGTGCAATAAAGTTTTTTATTATTATTATTATTATTATTATTATTATAATTCCTTATAACTACTACACTACCGTTAGTTATAAGGAATTATATTATCGAAATAAATAAAACAAGCGTTTTATTCTACTATTGTTTTATTCGGTGAGAGAGACGTCTTTCGTCTTATAAGGATTGACAATTGACATTGTTAATCGTCTTATAAGGATTGACAATGTCCTTATAAGACGAAAGACGTCTCTCTCACAGATTAAATCATTAGTAGAATAAAACGCTTGTTTAATTTATTTCGATATGGAATTCTACTACCTAAACACCGACACAGTGAATGAATTATATTATCATTAATTGTATCGGCATTTACTTTGTAACACTTCATTTTAAATTATCAAATAAAATAAATATTTATTATTATTTTGTTTTGTGTTACTGTTGAGTAAGACTAACGCACGACCGGTTTCGCGGACTCCGAGTTCGCATCATCATAGTATAGATCAGCACCTGATGATGCGAACTCGGAGTCCGCGAAACCGGTCGTGCGTTAGTCTTACTCAACAGTAACACAAAACAAAATAATAATAAATATTTATTTTATTTTATTTGAATTATATTATACTTACTTACAAAATATTACAAGTTAGCCAGCAGATTTACTGGAAATAAAACCTTTTCATGCAGATTGTCTTCTTCGTGTCAATAAAAAATTCTTTCCACTATGCATTCGAGCTTGTATGAAGATGGATGCTTCCGATGTTGTTTCCATTGAACTGCAACAGATGTCTTTCCGGTTTGAAAGCACAGAAATTGTATGAAATCGTATAAAACTTGATTTCAATAATGAAAAAATATTGAGTTGTAACATATATACAACTTTCAAAAATTTCAAGTCATGTGATAAGCATGACACAGAGGAATTGGGAATGTTACCTAGGTTTAAAGAGTACTCTTAACCATGCCTAAGTCGATTCATAAGCGTCGAAACTCTGTGTTGTGCACTCCTTAAGGAAGTTCACATATGTATGTATCATTTACAAAATACCTACCTAGTTAATACCTATTCAAATAGGTTGACTATGGATGAGTGTGATCAATTGGAATGATTAATCTGGAGTGGTTCAAAATATGTTTGAATAAAAAATAAGATATTCAGTATGTGTGTATACCTCATCGCTGTAATTTAAATATTGGTTGACTTATATGTGATGTTTTACAGAAAATAGTGAGAGACATGGGTTAGTTGGAAGATATTGCGCTTCAGCAATAAACTCGCCCATTGCACAAAATTATGTATTCTATTGTTATGTTACCATGTTTTTTCTTTGTATACTAATTTTGTGCAATAAAGATTATTATTATTATTTTCTTTACCGGAACTCCACGAGGTGTTCCCATATATTTTTATGTCGTAATACTGGTTTATCATTTTTAATACATTTTGGTAGAAGAATTTGAACTTAGGATCTCGATTCAAAATCTGATGATACTCTGCTACTAGGTACTATACTACTATACCTTCACGCCATGTCCCAGGAGGGGTAGGCAGAGAGAACGGAACGTCATATAGATCTATCCTTACATACTTCTTTCGCTTCCTCTACATTCATCCAGTTTCTCATACATGCACGCCGATTTCTCTTACTCAGCAAGCGTCCGTCCTTAAGAATTTGGTCCACGTGACCAAGCCACGTGGTTCTTGGACGTCCGCGCTTCCTCACACCCCTTCTTTCAGAAAAATACATCCTCTTCGTCATCCTTTCATCTTGCATTCGCTCAACATGTCCAAACCATCTCAACTTGTTTACACGCATTCTGTCCACAACACTCCTCTCACATCCGCTCATTCTCCTGATATCCTCATTCTTCACTCTATCTCGCAATGTTTTACTAACCATTCTTCTCAGTGAACGCATCTCCATGCAGCATTTATTCCACTCTCATCCTTTTTCGACCACGTCCAAGTTTCGCTTGCATACATAAGTATGATACTCTGCAATTGAGTAAATAAAAAAATGTGACACTTCTTTTAATAAGTTATCTGCAGTATGTTGATTGACTATTTGTTTGGGCTCACAACTAGTAAGTTTATATAATATGTAAGCTCTACCACTTCGTTTACAAAACTTTTAGACCCTTTACCACCTATTCCCAACCTCTTACAATATTCAAGATCGTTCACCTATGAAACTATTTGACCCTGCAATAATTATTTAGGATTCCTGTTTGTAGGTATAATGTAATTTAAGTAAATACATGGATATTTTGACAGAAGTGTTTGAGAAAATTGATATATAAATTTAGTAGGGAAATTATTAATAGCTTTTACTCAAATTCCTGATATTGATACTTATTAAAAAAAATTATCGATGCTTATGACTGAAAAACAGTTGCTCAATGTGTCGGAAGCGAAAGAAGTATGTAAGGACAGATCAATATGATGTACCGTTCTCTCTGCCTTCCCCACCTGGGACACAGAGTGAGGGTTAGATAGATAGTATACCTATATTTCTTATTCTTATATTGACAACAATAATAAAGTATTGCTATGACTACAGAACTCTCTCTCTCTCTCTCTCTCTCTCTCTCTCTCTCTCTCTCTCTCTCTCTCTCTCTCTCTCTCTCTCTCTCAGATAGATATATAACCCCCTCTTCTATATTTATCGAACTAAAATAAGAACGTTCCTAAGTTTTATAATTAAGGTCACTTAAGTGCACATGGTATTCTATAAACTTATAATAAAATCTAATATATAAAAGGAAGTCGTGTGTGTTACAACACTTATAACTCAAGAATGGCTGTACCGATTTGAATGATCTCTGATTTGTTGGATTCTTCTCCGCCCGGAATAAACTATAGGCTATTAAAACATCTTACAAATTCACGGGAAGAAAAAATATGAAGAAAATTATTTACGCCATACATTTTTAATTTCAAAAATAAAAACAATATGGAGAGTTATGGCGCTATTAGCGCCCCCACGTCGCCTGTTGCATTGTGCTAAAATAATCCGTAGGTTCTGCTATATTAAGAACCAAATTACTATAACTAATATGAACGAAATGTGTACTAATATTTGTTTACTATAATTCGGTAGTTACATGGCAATAGGTTGTATCTCACTAAAACATAATTTTACAGGAGAGCAAAAACAAAGTTTGCAAAAGAGATATTTCAACCAAATTTCGAGCATTATATATCAAAATGAAGGTAATTATTATTTCTACAAGATAGATGTAACATTCTCTTAATAATTTCTTCTACAAGATGTATGTAACATTCACTAAATAATTTCTTGCAGTTTAAAAATATTTGAGTTTTTTTGCCATGTTGATGAAAACAATCTTTCTACATGTCAATAAGTTACGTCTTTTCTCTCTTTATTCTGACTATAAAGAGACATATCCTTTTGCCACACCCAATATTACACTATTTTGAGCATTTTATGGAACAAACTTGAAAACGCAAAAAATGTGAGATACAACCTATTGCCATGTAACTACCGAATTATTCGACTAATATTTATGTATCGATAGATCTTCTGTCACATAAATGTGGACGTGCACAGATTATATTTGAAATTGTATTTTATTTTTGCAGATGGAAAATTATTATTGAACCAAAAATTGTGCTATTAAAGATGAAAATAAGAATGTGTTCATGTAGGTAGTTCTGATGCAAGATTGTGTAGTGAAATTTGCAGACAGAGAAGAAAAATTACGAAGAAAATTATTTACGCCATACATTTTTAATTTCAATAAAAAATGCAATATGGAGAATTATACAAACTCAACAATGAAGTTTTTTTTATAGATTGGCCTATTTATATGATAATTTTTCTATACATTCTCAAATTAGAATCGTTATCCATACAATTTAACATCTGTAGTTCTGATATTTCAATTTTTAAAAATCATAGAAAGAATTTTTATAAATTTTAAATGAATAGGTAAAATCTACCTGACAAATAAAATTAGTACCTACATAATTATATTACGTACTGCAGATAATTTATAAACAAATCTGAGTTAAGTATAATTGTTCAACATAAATTGTTCATGTCGACCGGTGTGGCGCGCCGCGGAGCTCTTTCCTTTGAGTCACGAGGTCCCGGGTTCGATTCCCGGACATGGCAAAGTGAAGAATGTTATTATTATTATTATTATACCATCACGGCATATCCCACAAGTGGGGTAGCCAGCAGACCAGCTGCATGTAAGAAACATGCAAGCTGTCCTCTTCGTGCCAATATAAAATCAAGACATTCAGGATGGGTGGCAAACCTCATCGCTGAATTTAAGATGAGCAATGTCTTATTTTTTTCGAACACCTGCCTTTTACAGGACACTCGAAAACTTACAGAGAAGAGTGGGAGACCAATTCTTTACCGGGTGCTCCACGGGATTGACGTGAAGTGAAGAATGACCTTTTTCAAATTGTCCTGGGTCTGGGTGTTACATATATATGTATATAGTGCATTGTATATGTGTGTATCGTCGCGTTAGTACCCATAATCAAGATTCATCTAAGTTTGGGACTAGCTCGATGTGTGTGAATTGTCTATGTAAAAAAAAATGAATGTAACTTTCGCAGTTTAGCGGCCCCACCCGTTGTCGAGTACTTTCTTTCCATAGAAAAGGTAATATTTTTGAAACTTGAGGAAATTGTTGCCATATGTAGAATTATTTTAATTTGCCGGCAAAAAAATCCCCTTCGAAAATTAATTTCCTAATATTCCGTACATATTACTCGACAACGGGTGGGGCCGCTCAAGTTTCATAGTTGCGATTTTTTTTTCCTATAAAAGAATTTCCAAAAATTTGGTGACCAAAAAATAATTCACCATATGGCAACAATTTCCTCAAGTTTCGAAAATATTACTTTTTCTATGGAAAAAAGTACTCGACAACGGGTGGGGCCGCTAAACTGCGAAAGTTCCAAATGAATTATATTTTTTTACACTATACCTTCGATGACACACTTTGACAATTACGGGAGTTTGTAAAGAGATTAATAATATTAATCATTCATAAAGTCAGTGGGAGAGGGCAGAAGATAGGGCAGGTGTCGAACATGTGTTGAAAGGCTTGGTTTGGAGTGGCCAGAGGTCCTGGAAGCAGCGGTGGACAGTTATCTCTGGATGAGATACTTAGGGGCAATGGGCCCCCGACCGAACTAGGACAAGGGGAAGAAGATCTATGTATGAAATCGTTCATTGATTCTTAGGCGGTACGAAGTTCGCCGGGCCAGCTAGTATCATATAAAATACGAATTTTAGTTCAAGTGAACTTAAGTTTCCTTAATTATAAAATTTAGGAACGTTCTTAATATAGAATAGGGGGTATAGATGAATATATACAGATGACTGAATTTTTTTTTCACAATATGCGCACTTTTCTTGTCATAGAAAAACCAGATAATTACAAAAGTGTTCGATATATTTATACAATCACGTTGTTTCCAATAGGTGAAGTAGTTTGTAAATTAATCGAATGTGTCATTTATTCATAGATTGTCCTCAACATGCTATAAAAATAAGACGTACAAAATATGTGCTTTAACTCATAACATAAGTGAAGATTAATGCGTGTATTTTATGTGACGCTCCACAAATATCTGTAGTTTTCATGTTTGTAAATTATTTGATACAAAATCGTTTTGAATTAATGAAAGTGGTTTTGCTAATTTCACTAAATATTAAGTGCTTAACTAGCGAGAGAATGGAATTTTTTTATTAAGTAATTAATACAAGAGTACTGAGTACTCATTTGATAATATCCACATAATTGAATTCTAGTGAAACTTGCTTGTTTAGATCTTTTTCAAGCAACGCTAATCTCCATTACTTTTATAAGTACCTATGTACATATATAAGAATAATCCTATTTAAACCATTTAATGCTGGCTTAAGAATATATTATGTATATTTCAACCGATTCATTATGATTCAACAAAAAGAAAAATAACATTTTGTACCTACACACACATTGCTTTCATACATATAGCGACCACCTGGCAACATATTAACGTCTTATAACATTCTATTATTGCTTAATTTTTTTATCAAAGTATATTATCTGAAAATTCTTTTTCAATACCATACATTTTCAAAATCACGGATAAAGATTTACAAATAAGTTATTTAAGTATTTATTTTGTTATTTTGTAAAAAAAAGTACTCTCTGAAGCAATGAAAGCACTTAATCTGTTTTCACTATTACTGTAATACTAATTTCTAAATTTTTTTTTTTTTTTTTTTTTTTTTTTTTTTTTTTTTTTTTTTTTTTTTTTTTTTTTTTTTTTTTTTTTTTACATAGACAACTCACACAGATCGAGCTAGTCCCAAACTAAGATGAATCTTGTATTATGGGTACTAACGCGACGATACACACATATACAATGCAATTTAAAAAAAAAAGCTTCTGGTCGGATGTGTCTTTTATATTTTTGTTTTCACTGTGATTAATTAAAGAATTCATCATAATTCACTCGATGTCGGGTGCCTTGCCGGAAAAAAAAAGAAAGAAAGAAGAATTAAAGAATTTCAATATTTTGACAATGTTCTTCATGTTTTTTTTTAAGATTGAATTTATTTATCTTTTTTGTTAAATAATATATGTGATTCTTCTCAAATAATTGTAATGCAGCGTTAAAGGGTTTAAATGCCGTTTTATTTATAAACAAACAAAAAAATAAATAACAAAACCAAATGGACAATTTCAAAAATTGTAGTTTTATAAAAATACTTGCGCGTATATGGACCAGCTGAAGAGGGACATGAACTGTGGCTCATACGTAGAGCAGAAGAGACTGGCTGAGAATGGGGAGGAATGGAGAAGAAAATCCAAACTCGTTGCAGACCAATCCAATGAATTGTAACTCATTATAGGGCCGGCCAGGACAAAGTGAAGAATGACCTTTTTCAAATTGTCCTGGGTCTGGGTGTTACATGTACATATATGTGTGTAGTGCATTGTATATGTGTGTATCATCGCGTTAGTACCCATAATACAAGATTCATCTTAGTTTGGGACTAGCTCGATCTGTGTGAATTGTCTATGTATGTTGTGTTATATATACTTGAATTTCTTGTTTATACCTTTGTGTGTAGACAAAACTCTCCAGAATGCGCAACAAAGAAAATCCAATAGCTTTAATATTGTTATTTTGGAAGCTCTAATAAAATACAGACCGGTGCTGAATTCTTTTAAGTTTTCTTTATCATAAAAAGTTTACATACAACATGATATCTTCTGTCCAGTTCCATAACTCAACAAGTCCAAAATTTCGATTTTTTTTCTTCTTCTTCTCCCTCGCCTTTATCCCATCTACTTGGAATCACCAATCAGAAACCTCGATTGGAGAACCATGTCTACACAATGCAACATTGTGTAGAATCTAATCGGAAGAAGTGAGAAAGGTGTCCCAACGCTTACGAATTGGCTCAAGGCTGGCTTAAGTGATCACTTTCGGTGTCCATGGACAACGTTCACCAATTCCACCATTCTCACTGTCACGATGTAAGGTCCACCAATCGAGAGACGCTTTATGCAAACCTTAGAAGCGACCATCTTTTTGGGATCTCATTTTTCAGATCTCAAATAGATCGCGATCTCCCGTCTAAATGACGCCGGAACAATTAAGTTCAATACTTTATCGGCTGCTAGTTCGACCAGTCAGCAACAAATGTTTAGAATATTTACTAATTTTTTTATTTATGCACCCAAATCCGGTTAAAAAATAACAATAAAAAAATTAGTAAATATTCTAAACATTACTTGGAATCAGCTCTCCTAGTTCTCATCCTCCAAGTTCTCCGATCCCTTGCATCCTCCCTCCCTCAGCAGGGCTACTCTTGACACAATCTAAAAACGATCTTAATCTAGTCTTTATCTTGATCATACGACGCACGAAGGGACTATAGTGAAAAACACCGCGCTACCGCTACCGCGCGATCGGTACGCGCGTATTTCTGGCCAATAGTCACTTCGCGCGTCGTAAGATTAAGATCGTGTTTAGATTTTGTCAAGAGTTACCCTTCAGGTCCCTGGTAATTGTGGAAATTCAGGTGGTCACTGATCTGCCTGATTTTCTGGGTTCTACTTCTATGTCCATTGCCTTTTTATCATATTATCTTGTGGTAGTTTCAAAATGTGTCCGTGCCATCTGTTTTCAGTTACTTTTTTACCGATGAAAGTGTCTTTGAAACGGACCAAGGATATGGTCATTTTTTACCTTGTCCAATTTGGTACACCACCCATAGCCCATCTAAGCATTTTCATCTCGTTGGCATGTAGATTCTAAGCGTGTTTATGTTTTAGGGCTCAACATTCAGATGAGTAATTCATGGTTGGTAGTAAATTGATAAAACAATCAACGCCACTCTTCCTATTCCATAAACAAATACTTTAAAAATACATGGTCCCCTTTATACATTAAATAATTCAGTTTTGAAAAAAAAATTACATATTTCCAATTCCACAAATAAATAAATTATCTCGAATGGTTTAATCATTGCACAGAATAAAGACAACGTATGTCTTTTACATTGCTATTATTAAGTAGCATTCACATTGCTTCACTTTGGATGATCATCAAGAGTGTCAGGGTCAAACCTGTTCATCGAAAGTGAACACGTCTGTTCACATTTGTTCATCCTATGCTTTCACTGCCATGTCAACACTCTCACTCATGTTGTATGTAGTTTGACGTATTTTCGTATAAAAATAATTAAACAAAGTCAAAAATGAAAAATAACAATTAAAATAAATTAATATAGCTCTCGACTGCATAATAATTTTGTACATGATTCTGACATTCAATACAAATTCATAGAGAATTAAACAAATAATAAGATAAAACTTGTTTATGGTCGTTTCAGTGAAAGGACCTTTCATCAAAATTATGACGAGTGGTAATCTCTTTCCTCCGTCATCGCTAGTGATCACTATTGATGAAACGCCTGTTCACACCTGTTCATCTTGGAGGATCATCCGGAGTGATCACTGAAAGTGAACAAATGTGAACGCCCCTTTACATTATATATTTCACTTTCTTATGTATATTTTTTTTTTTTTTTTCGGTCAATTTCTTAATGTTTATTTATTTATTTATTTATATTTTAAGTTACAATTCAATTATTAAACACAAAAATGAAAATATACAAAAAACAACAAAAATCTGGCCCCAGGCAGCACCATAGAGCTGGTATTAGGGGCTAGAAGATCTTCAAATGAATTTGTCTTCTATAAAGCACATAATTTACATCTTGTTTTAACACAAAACATTAAAATCAGTAAAAAAAAACAAAAATCCGGCAATCAAAATCTAATATCTCTTCTTTCTAATGTACGTTTTTTCAATTGCCTCTTGAAGGTATAATAACTATTTACATTCTTCAGCACTTCCGGTAGATCATTAAAAATTCTTACTGCTTCATAATAAAATCCTTTTCTTTCTTTGTCAGTCCTTGGCTGTATATTAAAAGCATTAACTGTATAAATATATGAAAAATTACGAAAAATTGTGAATTCTCGAAAATACGAAATTTCTACTTGTTGAGTTATGGAAGTGGACAGTCGATATACGAAAAGTAAACCTTCAATGGTTTATTGTTGTCGGTGAAATCTTTTTAAATTTAATAATAATAGTATGGAATCCATGTCAACAAGTCGCACAACTTGTGTTCAAATTTCGAACAAAGACATCTCAAAGTGACAACACTTAAGGACACTTTGAAACATCTTTTGCAACAATGTGGCAAAACACAAAGTTCAATAAAATAGTGGATCTCCTAGAAGTGAGGTAACTAATAGACTTTTTTTTTTTCATTGACCTTTCAACGCTCCTCCTGGGAGGACCTCCTACATTCATAGCGTATTTGCACCCATTGACTCATCTCTCTCCATGACATTTTAGCGCTCTGATGTCGTTGTCAAAGGACCGATATATTGTGAAAGAAGGACCACTCACTGCATGTAATGAATATTCAAGTCGTTCCTTCCACGCCAATGAAAAGTAAAAACATTTCAGAAGGGTGTCAGACATATAGTCACGCTACGCGAGCCACAAAGACACACCATTAATATTTTCTCAATACAAAACATTGATTATCTTAGTAGAAGGTTGTTGTGACTTGAGACATTGTTGAAATACACTTCCACTTTATTCTTTTCAATAGAAAAAAAATGATTTTAAAAGTCTTTTGTTGAAGAATCTTTTAGAATGAAATACAATATCTGTCTGATATGCTTTGTTGTTTACTTATAATGCTTTTGTCCACATTTTTTCCATTACTCTCGAATTTTCACTTAGAAACTCAAGGAGGAAGTAAAACTCTTCATAATTCCCTTGGACATATTGAATTATTGCTTTCCATGAAATTTACAATTCTCTATTATGTCTTTGTTTCTGTCTTGGTTGCTATTTGTATTGTAGATGTTTGTTTATTTTTATTGTTGTTTGGTGAGCGCTATTGTTTTATCTAAATTATAATAATGAAATATGTTTAAACCCTCAAAGCACGAGCACTGCTCAATTTTGAGGGTCAAATATGTAATAAATGTGTTTTTTTTAGTAATAAGTTGTGTATATATGTAATATTATTAAATTGTAAATTCTCTTTAAATAAAAATATTTGAATTTGAATTTGTCTGTGTCATACCGTATGATTGTATTATTTATTTATTTATTTATTCTTTACTGTACATTGATAAAATACAATTACATAAAAGGTATACATCAAAATTACATACAATCAATATACAGAGGGCGAGTTTATCGCAAAGGCGCGATCTCTTCCAACTAACTAACAAAAAAGTATTAACTTAAAGAGAAAAAAAATAATAATAATAATAATAAAAAAATAACATATGATAAAAATATAATTAAACATTATAAATTATTAGGACGATTATAGTCGATATTGTCAACGGACAGTACTTGGTGGAAGTTCGTGTTTAATTTATTGTGAATTTGACTGATATTGGATTTAATTATTTATGGGTATTTGGTTTGTGTTATTGCAGATTTATTTTATTAATTTATTCCAAAATAGTACATACAAACAAACACGAAGATCAGCATTATTGAATATATTGCCCCATTAGACTAAAATCTGTTCTGACGCGTCTTTCTAAAATGGTCTTGAGCAGGTGTTTTCCTCATTCAATTCTGTTAAAAACTTCGTCATTTGATATGTGATCACGCCAGGATATTTCCAAGATTCTTTTATATAATCTCTTTTCATCTCTTTCAGATAGGCCTCATATATCGCGGACATCAATAAATCATCTCAATATTTTATATTCTTTATAAGTTTGAAAAAGGAAAGGTGGTCTGTGAAGTCCCAGGTAAAGAATAGGCATCCCACTCTTTTTTGTATATTTCGAGTGTCCTGTAAAAGTATTTAACATAATATTCAATTCAGCAATAAGACCACCTATCATGATTATCTTAACTTCTAATTGCTTGAAGAGGAAAACTTGATTTTATAAACGTGCATTTATTTGGTCTACTGGTTTCTTCCACGTAATGGTAGAAAAGAATGAATTATTCCTGTCTTATATCCAAAATATTTTATAAAAGTGCTACTGAACTGTTTTTTATCGATCTAATTATTGAATACCTAAATGATTGTCGTGATTTCAGGTTTCGAAAGCTAGTTTGAATTATTTAACCTTTGGCTTTATTTTCTTATAGGTTAAGAAATTCCAATTTCGGTACCAAAATCAATATACCTATATGTAATAATGTTACGTAAAATTTCTTGAAATTATTTACAGCGAAGTTTTTGATTTTTTTCACAAAACACACGTATTTGGAAACTTGTCTCGAAGTAACTTTCTTTGATTAACCTAATTAAAGTTTTTCGCAAAGAATTTTAATGTAATATGTTCATTTTAAAGTTTTCATTCTTGTCACGAAAAACACAAAAATAATTTTCTCTCGAAAATCTCGAATTATTTAAATATAAATGAAGATAAAATAACACATACATATTTTTCATTTATTCATTTTCAAAAATTGACATCACTCACCTTGACAGTTTTCACCTTTGCGGCGAATATGTACCATCACGCCGCTTCCCTCGCGGGGTAGGCAGAAAGATCGAGCGCCACTTCTTTCTATCCTTGTATACATCTTTCGATTCCGTCACTGTCATACAATTCCTCATGCATGCTCTCCTGTTCAATGTGCTCAACACGTGACCGTCCTGTAGGATTTGATTTAAATGATCTTGCCATTTAATCCTCGGACGTCCACGTCTCCGAGCACCATTCCTCTCAGCCAAATATATCTTCTTAGTCATTCTGTCCTCATTCATTCTTTCCACGTACCCAAACCATCTTAACTTATTTACATTCATCCTTGTTATTACACCAACTTTCATTCCACATTCCTTTCGTATATCACTGTTACGCACAGGATCTCTCAGACTTTTACCACACATCCTTCTCAACGATCTCATTTCAACTGCATTTATGCCACTTTCATCCTTCTTTAACCATGTCCACGTCTAACTTGCATACATAAGTGTTGGCACTAAGATAGCAGAGTGCACCAACCTTTTAGCTGTGGTTGATATGTTTCTATTTGCAATTATTGGTCGGATTGCACCATTTACCTTATTGCCAGCAACTTTTCTCCTTTCAATATCGCTTTCATACTTCTCATCTCTCGTGAACAAACTACCTAAGTAAACACATTCGTCAACTTGCTCTGAATGGATTAAGATAAAATAATATAAATAATTATAACAACTTGTCTGTGTTTTTCGTTGCATATATATATAACAACATCTCTCGTTAATAAATGACTTAGTTTGGAATATGTTAAAAAATTTAAGGACACTGCTTCAATACGACATTCTCGCACTGGCGACTCTCGGCCCGCGCCCTTGAACGCCTAACTGCATGTCTCTGGACACCTCACCTCGGCTTTCTGTACTTACTAATTCGTGTAAATATTTTAGTATGATGTTTTTTATTTTGTTTAACTGTTAAAATTATTTTTGTTTCATTTAATTTTTATTTTTCTACTTATTTTTTGTTTGTTTATAATATTATTATGATATTATTCTCCATAAACATTATTACCGCCTAAAAGTGTCATTGAAGAAATAAGTAGTATAAAAGATT
Source organism: Athripsodes cinereus (assembly GCA_947579605.1). Classification (NCBI taxonomy): domain Eukaryota; kingdom Metazoa; phylum Arthropoda; class Insecta; order Trichoptera; family Leptoceridae; genus Athripsodes; species Athripsodes cinereus. The sequence goes on from OX388315.1 coordinate 27,785,453, forward strand.
TCCACTACGGCGGTTTTGGCCAGCTGGCCCTTTAGACCTCCGCCCGTGCTCTCTCTTCAATGCTCCAATACGGCAAATCAAAAAAGTGGTCATATGTGGAAAGCTTGATCTATGAGGGCAGAGAAAATTATGAGCAAACGTTTGCTTTGTTAGTGTAGAGTCAAATATGTGTGATAAATTGTTTAAGGAATAAAAATTATGAATTGAAAAACCATTGAGTCTTACCGTATCTCTCTTTCTCTTGAACAAAGTTTTAACTTAAAAAAATTAAACTCTGTGAAAGAATTTTTTTATGAATTTATTATTTGTAGAATTCTAGGTTTAAAAATGTTGCGATCGTATATTCCTGGGAACAGGAAATCTTTGTAAAACCAATAAATAACTAAATACCTACTTGGAAAAGAGGAAATATATTTTGGTTGAAAAAAACAGAATAATGAGTAATTTTCGTGGTTTTGTAGGTATATACTTGTTATTAAACTCGAGTAATTTTGAGAGAAAAGAACTATTACACAAACAAAAGAGGCGATGGATGAAAAAAATATGGAGAAAATGGAATTTTGCTTTCAGTAATTTCATAATTCCATTTTGGCTTTCACATTTCAGCCCCAGAGTATGCGTAACATAAAGAGGTTAAGGCTCCATAAACGCTACACACCTGTTAAAATTAATCATTTTGTTAGGAGCATAAAATATTAAAATTGATTTTAAATAATTGCAAATGCAAAATAAAAATGCTGTCTACGAAGAAAAATAAATATTCTTAGTTGGGTCCTCATAATAAGTTTTCCAGAGTATACTTATATTATGAAACAAAACACGATTGGTTTTAGTTTAACTGAATATTTATTGGATTGTGACCTGGTTTCGACTTATAAAGTTACTGTCAAACTAATCAATTATCAAACTGGACTAGTTTGATAATGAATTTATAAGTCGAAACCAGGTCACAATTCAATAATAAACTATTAAGTTAAACTAAAACCAATTGTGTTTTCTTCCATATATAAACATGGAGTTTTACAAAACAAACGTCCACTTGATAAATACTTACAATTTATTGTATTATTAACGTATGAAATCTATAATTTATCGATAACTTTTTTTATCCATTTTGAATGTTTTATTTATATGGCACAGAAAAAATGTAAAGTGTATTAATTTTCACACTGAACATTTCGCTTATTTGAGAAGACGCCGGAAAGGTATAAATACATAGATAGTAAGATAGACAAGGTGTCAAAGTAAGTGAAAGCTTTTGAACAACGTCAAAAGTTGCATTTTATATATGGGAGTTAGTATGGTGTAGGTATGCTGAAAATATTCACATAAAATCACTTTGTGTAGCTTAATATATTTATCTGAAAGTATTTTATTCTTCGTCAAGTGATGTTCTTGTCTTGCTCCAACTGTGTTGTGAAAAATTATTTTGTGTATTGTATAACACGTAAAAAACTCACGTATTTGTAAAATAAAAAACATGTAAAATAAGTTTCTTCCGGCCTTAAAAGAAAATATAGGTGAATGAGCGATTATGCCTGATGTAGCTAAGTAAGGTGAATGAGAAATGGAGGTAATTTTTCACTTAGCCGTATATTTTCAGAAAATGTTAAAGATTGACGTGAATCGGAGTTTATCAGTGGTGGAATGTTGTAAAAAGAAGTCAAAAATACACAAAGGATAGATTAATCGCACAAAAGCTTTTTATTTACTCTACCTGTTAAAAGGAACTTGTTATTACTAATATTCACATTTGAGATAATGATAAAGTTTTAATATCGTACTTACTTACTGCTAGCCTTCGTCTTCTCACTCCTGAAAATAATCCTTTTCGTGTCTACTTAAATGGCAATAAATAGCAAGTAAAATTAAGATTTGTTTTTCCACCCAAAAAGTTAAATTACAAGCAAGGTGAGTAAACCTATCACTAAAGTAATATTCAACACTAAGATAACACTTATCATTCGTTTTTGATTATAAGAAGCACTAAAAATTGCGCAAAGTTTTAAGTAAATAACAAGTTGAGGAGTGTTCTTGTAAAAACGTATTTCGTTACGAATCTTAAGATTTCGTATGTAAAAGACAGTTCACTTATGGGAAATACCGTAATGGTGAAATAGTGGTAGCAGTAGGTAGTAGTAGGGATCTAACCGCAAATATAAAACCAACCAAATTATTATTAGTATTATCCTATTATGGAATTTGCTTTGCCTACATTAAATTTATTGTTCTCTTGGGCTCTTTTGCCGGTCAGACACTGGGACGAGGGTTGGATATACCAATAGGGAATAGTTTGGCCTATAACTTAATATCTTTTCATTTTAAGATACCGCAAACCAATGGACCCAATTATACTTGTACCTACTCTGTTTGGGAAAATGTTCAAACAATTGGTAGGCATATTCTCTTATGTGATAAAGATATCAGTATTTGAAAAAACTTGAGTGACCCAACAAAAATGGATTAAAATGTCTTGTTTCACAATTACTTCTACTTATCATCATGGAATATCCGACAAGTGGGGTAGCCAGCATAGCAGCTTCTTGGAGTTTATTAGCCGAGTTCTCCTTCGGCTTATCAGAATAAGCTTGATGGTTGATTTTGCTTCTTGTGATCATGACTGTCGCGGGTGAATCCGTTTCTTAATTGTTTGTGCTGTCTTGTCTCCCTTGATGGAGTCTTAGGCCTAGGTGGGATATCCATTAGGAAGGAAAGTACCTCTTCGTCGACTCCAGTATTGGCGACCCTCAGGTTTGCCGACATGAATACCAGAAGAAGTTTCTGGACACCTCAACTTAGCTTTCTGCTTTCACTTTTATTTACTATTATTTTGTTTTACATATTGTTTTATTACCTAGGTTAATCTGTTATGTTATTGTTTATTTTATTTAATGAATGACTTTGTTTCTCACGGCTGGAAGGATATCAGAGTATTTTGCCTAAAAGATTCCACACGTAGAGGTTACGGTGGTTTTGTTTCGGCCAGTCTCTGAGTTTGCTCACTTTTGTTTGTTATGGTAGAATTAGGATAAATGGAAGTGACCAGACTTCTGCGTTATCCGGATGGTCGGTAGGTCTTCTTCAATGTTCCCTCAAACAGTTAAATATTTACACTTTATATTATAAAATTAGTAGATACCATTTGAATTCCCTTCAGAAAATGAAAGGGTTAGAAGAAAGGAAGGAATTGAATTTACGTATCTAATTTCCTTTAACTAAAGATGGGCAAGTACCTCCTCACTTAATAGTTCTGTGAATTTCGAAAGGTCCACCTTGATAACTTCATTATAATATACTAGCTTTTACCCAGCGTCGTCCAGAAAATAATTGACAAATTATTGAAAAGCACAGTAATAATTATATCCAATAATATTGTATTTGGTGAAATATTTTACATAAGTTGTACTGTATGTCAACAGTATCCTACATTCAAAATAAACACATCTCGCGATAAGAAGATATGGGTAGCGGATTTAAGTCCCGTCCGGGCACTACCGTTTGGAGCAAGTGGACGAGTATGTATATTTAGGAAGTTTGTTTGCGAGGGATGGAAGATGTGACAAGGATATCGAAAGAAGAAAAGTAGCCGGTGCTAGGATTAATGGTGCACTTCGACCCATTGTCAGCAATGACAATGTGTCGAACATGGCAAAATTGCTAGTGCACAATACCATCCTGGTACCGACACTTATGTATGCAAGCGAAACGTGGACATGGTTGAAGAAGGACGAAAGTGGAATAAATGCTGTGGAGATGAGATCGGTGAGGAGGATGGTTGGTAAAACGTTGCGTGATAGAGTGAGGAATGAGGATATTAGAAGAATGAGTGGATGCAAGAGAAGTGTTGTGGATAGAATGCGTGTAAATAAATTGAGATGGTTTGGTCATGTGGAACGAATGAAAGAGGAAAGAATGACAAAGAGGGTATACTTGTCTGAAAGGAGGGGTGTAGGAAGCGCGGGCGTCCGAGAACTACATGGCTTGAACATGTAGATCAAATTCTCAAGGACGGCCGTGTTTTGAGTAAAAGAAACCGACGTGCGTGCATGAGAAATTGTATGACTGTAGAGGAAGCGAAAGAAGTATGTAAGGACAGATCTAATTGGCGTTCCGTTCTCTCTGCCTACCCCACTTGGGATACGGCGTGAGGGAATAGATAGATAGACTACCGAATAAGGTGACATTATCTTTTCTAGGTCTGGTAGTTTCATGTGTTGAATTTACATAATATTCGGGTGTTTCCTAAATAATTTCCCATGTGTTATCTACAAAAGCTAATGTAAAATGAACATAAAGAAAAGACTTATGTACGGAATAATATATTTGTAATGATAAAGATATTATAACTGGATAGATATGAGAGAAAGTTTTGGAATTCTGAATCTGACTTGAGTCGCATTGAGAACAATTTAATTTGATCTGATAACGTAAATCTTATTAGGTACCAGCTCTGAATTTGAAGACTTTGTTTCCAAATTAAAATAGAACAATTATTTTGATTAAAATTGATATTTTCAACTAAATGAACAATGTAACATTTGAATAAAATTGATCTCTACATATATTTTTCTTATGATTAATGGTAAGTTTTCATGTTACTGATAATTTTCTTTGCTTCTTTAACGCACAGCTCGGAAGCGCAGTGTATTAAGTCTTCTTTATTCCGAGTAAATCTGCACCAATTAACTTTCTCCTTTCCACAATATTCCTGATTTTGTTGTCTTAGAAATAATGTGTATTTTAAAAAAGTTAAGTTAAGTGTCGTGCTTCGATAACCTCGGATAGGAAGAAACCGGTATTTTTGTAGCTCGTATTAAAAATAAAACTTAGAAAATCATAGAAACGGAAGAAAGCAGTGTATGCAGTATTATCAAATCTTTTTCACTGCAACTGAAAAAAAAGATGAAGGCAATGATTATAGTACAGATGTCTGAGCCCATGGTATTGGTATTTCAAAAGGTATCCTGTCATTCTCAAGAGCAATATTTGCCTAATCTATTTAATATAATCTATGGACCTATAACCTATATGCTAATGATCGTTATGCTGTGGATGATGACTTCTCCGAATTGGGAACTGTGTAAGAAGGTTTACCAATGTATTGATAGTAATATTGGTAGCTTGAGAATAACAGGATACCTGTTGAAACTTGGTCGCGCGAAGAATATTCTTTTAGTGGTATTAGAAAAGTTTTTGACTTCAAACATTCGTTATGTCGTCTTTCGTCTAACCCTTATTTATTAAAAACGTATGCAAACATAAGTTTAATTTCCGTTCCTTTAATTATTTATTTATTTGTTCCAGATTGTATGCGGGATCTCCGCTCTTGTGATGGGTAGTGTAGCATTTATTGAAGAGAGACGAGAAACGAATCTTGGACTTGGAATTCCAGCTGGCGGAGCAACTGTTTTAGCAGCTGGTGAGTGAAATATTTCCATACGTTGGTTTATTATATCTCGCAATTTTTTCCCCTTATTCTCAATAGATTGTAAAAGTATTTATAAGAAAATAATTTGTACGAAATTAGTACTCCACCATTTCAAATAGCACACAAAGGAAAAAATATCAAACAAAAAAATATTTTGATAAAAATAAATATTAAAATACAAGGTAATTCATACAACAAATTTGTTTAATATCTATAATTAATTCAAATCATAATATTGACGGTACACGATGGAAGTTTGTCTAAAATTACTGTCGATAAAACACTTTTAAATTAACTACTTATTATTGAACATGAGTCGGCTTTCAAGAGCTTTTCAAGCTAACGTAAAGGTTCATCATCAGGCAAATCTAAAACGATAACTTTTCGCTTTTGAAAGCCGGCTTGCGATCAATAAATTAACTTTGGAAGAACTTTCAAAAATGTTTTTTTTTTACAATAATTTATAAGTTGTGTTTTGTATTAATATAAATGTGCATTGCTCTTTTTGCGAGTCAAGTAGTAAGCGATGTAAGCGAGAAAATCTACTCATATTTTCAACATATTACAGATTATTTTATGAAGTCGTTTAAAAAAACTGTACAATATATTTCCTCAATATTCACAGATAGAAAAATACAAAAAGCGAAAGAAATTGAGAAATACGAACTACTTCATAAATTACAAAAAATCATGTCTGAAGTATTGCGTATAAATGACAGGTTTAAAAAACTTGGGTTTATAAAAAATTCAAAATATACAAGTTGTGTCAGAAATTAAAGTTTCAGAGCTTTACAAAAATTTTAGTTTGAACATTGTAAGTTTTAAAAAATATAAAAGAAATAGAGTGTACTCAGTAATTTTACTAAGTGTAGAGATGTAATATATTTTTTGTAATGTAATAAAATATGTAGCCAGGCAATAAAAAGTTTATAATGTAATACAAAAGGTATAAAGATAGTAGAATTACCTCATCACAGGTAATTTTGTGGTTCGGAGAATAAAGTTTTTATCTCTTTTATCAAGATTGCTATTCTATGTTATTGTTTACATATAACACTTTTACAAATACGAGATCTCTGAAATATTAAACCTTTTTTATTTTTTAAGTAATGAGTAAGTATGAAATAATTTATAAGATGATTTAATTTTACGGATATAGTTCTTAAATCTTAATCGTTTTAATAAATATGAATACTTTTTAATTAATGATTTTTTAACTAATAAGGGTGGCCGGTGTGGCGTAAAGGTAACGCTCTTGCCCTTGAGTCACGAGGTCCCGGGTCGCAGCTAGAGATAAATTAAGAATGTCCTTTTTCAAATTGTTCTGGGTCTGGGCGTTACATGTACATGTGTTTAGTGCATTGTATATATTATGTGTTTTCTCGTTTTAGTTTCCATAATACACACTGAATTTGGGACTTGTACGATATGTGTTAATTGTCTATGAAACACTAAACGATGACGAAAAACGCTGTCTGACTACAAACCTATATCGAGTGAACGACAGATGATACCAACAGTAACACGACAATCCAATTTTTTTTTCATAAAACTGTTTATTTATTTTGAATTGTGTGTATTTATATGCTATTTGAATTATTTTTTAGATGAACTGCGAATGTTTGTGAACCTAAATACATGCTCAAATTAAAATACACGCTTGTATCGCGAAGATGGAATAAATCGGCAGCGGGGCTCGAAATCTTCATTTCCCTAGCGAAAACACTATCCGACTGGTGACTACCTTTATTTTTACAATATTTTTTGATTTTATAAACAGTTCAACAAATCAACAGCTCAAAATACTATTATTTCAAGATATTATGTCACGGTTAAGTTTTGGTCCACAAAAACTTTAAACTAGAAATAGATTTTATTCAAAATTTTGATTTTTGTTTATGATTTCAAAAAAATATCACTTATTAAAATTTGTCTTGTCAAAAATTTTGATTTTGAAAAATTCTACTTTATTATTTTACACATGAAATAAAATATTTATGAAAGGGTTTTATTTTTACTTTCGCAACAGCGTCAACAAAATAAAGCATTCATTTCATAAATTGCTTGTAACAAAAGAAACCGAGTGACATTTATATATATGCGTCATTAGCACAAAACAACAACAGTCACAACTTTGTGTGAAGACCAAAATATAATCCAACATTATAAAAGTGTATTCAAATTTATGTTTGTTTTATAAATGTCCTTTATTGAGATTCAAGGATTCCAGGATTACTCCACAAAACAGGGCAATTATATACCTATGAGTATGTATGGATGTATGTTGGATTATTTATTCGGCGCCTTTTAATGGAGCGTTTATCTCAAGGGCGTGGGAACCTATGTTGGAAGAGCGATGTTCGAACTTGCTCCTGAATGTTGTTATCGATTTATTTATTTATTTATTTTATTTATTTTCAACATCTCCTAGTTTTTACGGAGATATAAAATGTTAATACCTACTCCACTTAGACAAAAAGTTTAAAAGTTATTAAATTAACACACGAAACTATCATATAAGCTTAGGGAAGACAACGTCACCCTATTTGGAGGTACCCCGGTGAGACTTGAACCCGCAACTCATCTTTTTCGCGAGCTGTGCTTTGTCCAATCAGAAACCTCGATTGGGGAACTATGTCTACACAATGCAACATTGTGTAAAATCTAATCGGAAGAAGTAAGTAAGGTGTCCCAACGCTTACGAATTGGCTCTAGGCTGGCTTAAATGATCACTTTCGGTGTCCATGGACAACGTTCACCAATTCCACCATTCTCACTGTCACGTTTTAAGGTCCACCAATCGAGAGACGCTTTATGCAAACCTTAGAAGCAACCATCTTTGTCCGATTAGATTTTACACAATGTTGCATTGTGTAGACATGGTTCTCCAATCGAGGTTTCTGATTGGTTTTGTCATCTGCACCCAAATCCGGTTAAATAATAAAAAAATTAGTAAATATTCTAAACATTTGTGTTTTGTCCAATTAAACTACCGAGCGAAATGCCGAGGGCTTGGCTTTATTATCCTGTCTTGTAAATCTCTTTGACAGTTCTATGTGTAGATATCGTTCTGGGTCATCTTCTAAAATTGTAAAAAAAAAACATAGATAAAATCTAAGAGTTTTTTGTTGCGACTGGCATCGTGATATACACGACCTCAGAAAAACAATCGACGGCTGCTCAGAATAGAGACACATTTTAAAAATTAATTATTTAATAGTAAACTAGGAAGAACCGGAAAAAATATCAAGACATATCTTATTTTGTGAGATTCCTGTACCCCCCTACTGTCACATTATTCTTTAATAATATTTATAAATAATATCTTTGATTATTTTTGAAATATTTATAAGTATTTCATGAGTTGTTATGCCGGGTTTAATTTCCAGTAACATTTACTAATATGAAAGAATGGAATAAAGATAAAACATAGCCTTTGCTTCGTAAAGTATATTATCCTGAAATTGGCGTCATGTAACCATTTATCTCCTCTTTTTCCAGGCACCGAGTTGATAAAATTAGCCTTAGAAATCTTTTGGAACTTAATCATAATATATAATCGTACCATAAGCATGAGACAGACACCACATAAAACTGAGTATAAAATATGAGATTGAAACCTTTTTATAATTATATTATCTCAGAATAACAAAGATACGATAGCAGAGTAGTAAAGTTAGGACCCTTCAATCGAAAGATTCTAGAGTCGAATTCTACTGCCAACCTCCTTCGCATTCATACTGTGATAGTGTTCGGATGTGTACATATTTGGGCTAATCACAAACCCAAAATTATTTAAGAATAATGCTGTTGACTACTACATAAATGGCTTAAACCATTCAGACAGTTTATTTATTCAATTATTTTTTTAACGTATATTCATATCAATCGATGTAAAAAGGTAATTTCAAATAAGTGTAAGTATTTATTTGGTATATATTTTTTACATCCTTAAAGTACTTTTTGAAGAGAATTAGTCTTGGATGGGCAACCAATGGAAATCTTCACTAGCAACATTCCCCAATGCTTAAAGCGGAAAATGTAGGACCAATTTGTGCTGTCAGTGTTGACCTATGGGGAAGACACTTTGACTTTAAGCAAGTCGACTATCAAGAAACTCCGAGTAGTACATAAGAAGCATGAAAGAGCGAAGCTACAAATACAACTCTCTGATCGCATTAAAAACACTGAGATACGTAGAAGATCGGGAGTTACGGATGTTGTCGAAAGAGTGGCAAGGTTGAAGGGGTCATGGGCAGGGCATGTTGCTAGACTTAAAGATCAAAAATGGACAAAAAGGGTAGGGGAGTGGAAACGTCGTGAAGATAAAAGGAGTAGAGGAAGACCTCCAACACGTTGGTCAGACGACATTAGAAGAATCGCTGGTGACTGGTTGCAGAAAGCTCAGAATAGAGATGCCTGGAGACATATGGCTTATGTTTAACAGTGAACAAAAATAGAATGTATAAGTAAGTAAGTAAAGTACTTTTATTATGTACGCTTCAGTTTTTCATAAAAAATAAAGGACCCTTAGAAAATTCGGGGAAACGTTAACATATTCGAATTTATTTTCAATCTATGGAGAAAACTTTGAGGTACCTACCCACTAAAATTCAAAGAATTTGTTTTTATATAAATATATCATATGCAAGAACATCTAAAAGTTTCAAGCCAGTAAAAGGAAAAAAAAACTTACGACATTGATATGAGTTTTCAGCATTTTCATTTTTTTCACCATCCCTTTGACAGTGTTATTGAAAAATTCATATTGAATTGATGTTCTAAAGCTTTGACTCAAAATGTCGACGGTAAAGCTACGAAATAATATAATTGACAATAAGCTTATGAGGATTGACAGTATAACCTTACAGATTTCAAAAAAAAAAAATCACAAGTATTTTTTATCATATCATCATCCCTAAATCTCGAATATATTTTTTATCAATTTACCTACGAAATAATGTGAAAAAAGTAATTGACACAAAATTGACAACCAGCACCTGTCTACTGACGATTGATAAAGGTTGCATGAAAATTTCATTTTGTAAAGGGTATCAATAAGTTAGATATGACCAAAATACAACTTACTACTTCAGTATACTATCATGATATTATATGTATCTCACCAATGTGGGATAAAGTCTATTTACTTATAAAGTCTATTATAATTTGAACTTTTTCAGTGTATTTTTTTTTATGTGTATTAGGATTTATGGTATAAAACTATTATGATTAACAATACAGAGTGGCTCAGAGCCAATGGTGCCTATCCAACAGTCAGAAAAATTTGTAGTTGGGCATATATTTCTTGAGTTATCTGTATTATTTAGTTATTTTAAAGATGCCTTATTTATTTATTTATTAATCAGAGACACAAACAGAAAGTTGACAAAATACACACAAAAAAATAAAAACAACATACATATTGATTCGGCCAGGCCAACCCCCCAATTAAGTGTGTCTACAGCATACACATATTAATGTAAACAAAAGAATGATAGAAAAAAAAACCAATCAAACAAAAGCAGATCACAATCACCGCAGGCCCAGTACAAACTGAACCTGCACCAAACAAGCACCGATCAAAAAAAAAACAAAAAAAATGTCAGCAGTGATTTAATTATATTATATTGTAAGCACCAATGACAATACGCATCTCTGAAATAAGCAAATAACAGTGATACATCTAGAAATATATGCCCATCTACAAATTTTTGCGACTGTTGGATAGGCACCATTGGCTCTGAACCACTCTTCAAGCGTTTGTTGTGCAAGAAATGCGTCAAATCCACAATTTTGATGTGTATTCAGGCTTCCAAATTACTTTATTTGAAACATCTCGACAGATAAGTATGTAAATATTATCACTTCCGTATTTCTAACAAAATACTAAGCATGCCCTTCTCTCGTTTTACCTTGTATGTATCTTTTAACCATAGAAAAAACTTCCTTACGAAGTGCCTATGTAAGATTTCAGCATGAATAAGTAACAACAAGTATGTATCTAGTAACTAGATTTATTTGTATGATCCGTCGATGCCTTCGTAAAACTTGTTATTATACTAAAAGTGCGACAAATATTTTTATATATTGTTGTTCTTTCACGCTTCTATTGTGCATTATCTAAGAAGGAAGAATATTGTCTGTGCTTAGAATATACCCACACTTTTTTTTCATTTTTTACCGGATTCGGGCACAACGCGCAGATGAAAAAAACAATCATAGGTTTCGATTTGAGAACCATGTTTACACGATGTAACATTGTGTAAAATCTTAACGAATGTGATCACTCATTTAGCCAAGAGCCAATTCGTAAGCGTTAAGACGTCTTTATCGTTTCTTCCTCTAAATGTTTGTCTTTAACTTCTTATCAATATCGTATCTTCATAAATTAACTACAACCCTAAAAGAAGGTATTTAAAAACATACTTTTTTCATTCTAAAATTGAAGACTTTTAATTTTCTTCATCCCTATTTTCTGTAAGTCTCTTTAATTCTACATATGTGTACACTTGTACAGTTACCACAGTTCATGTCCTTCCTCACATATTTCATGTATATAGGTATATCTTGGTTGCTCTTTACCACTTCTGCTTTCAGTCTTGCCCTCCGCAATGATGACGAGCAGATCTGGGTGTCTGATGTTATGGCCAATCCAGTTTGTTCGTTGTTGGCTGATCTTTTCAAAGAGTTGCCTACGTTAAATATGTGTATAAAATAAGAAAGAATAACGTTTATAATTTTACATACATTTTATTTTTTATTTAAAATGAATATTTACAAGATTAATAAGTAATTCTACTATTGTACTCACGATGATGCGTTTATGTAATTATGAGAAGTAATATAACTTTAGGTTATTCTCCTCGTATAATCATAAAAAAGCTGAGCATACCTGTCTGCCCCAGCGCTCAGCTGAAGATGTTATGAATGTCATGTACGTGTTACTATTAAACACACATTATTGAAACGAGCATAACGAGAAATAGAAATGAATAAAAAGTCATACCAAAGCTTTCGTGATATAAAAACTTAATATAGGTATATCAAGAGAAAGAAAATAGCAACGAGAACAGCAATATAATTTCCACGTCTCAAATACTTCTTTGTATTCCCCATTGGCTAATAAAGAATATATTATTCTCATATAATACAGATATACAGATATATACTCACTCCTGATAGCACTAAAACATCAATTTCTGCTTGTGTAGTCACTAGACTAGACTACTAGGTATAATATAATTTATGTCGGAGTGCCGCAGATCCAACTAAAGAGCCTACAAATGCCATTCAATGTTAACAAATAAATATTTGAAAGACAACAGTTATTTAAATTCCAAATAATTAATAAAATTGTCGTAGATAAGTAAAGAATAGCATGATAATATTGTTTATGGACGTTTCAGTGAAAGGACCTTTCATCAAAACTACATCAGGTGGTTAATTGTTTTCATCCGTTATCGCTAGTGATCACTATTGATGAAACGTCTATTTGCACTTTTTCAATTTGGAGGGTCATCCAAAAGTATGAATGCTCCTTTAGACACAATGTATTTTTCAATATAAAAAAAAAACTCATAGGTATCTTTATGAGAATATTGTAATGCCACGCGGATTTAGTTTGGGCTATCCTGTGGTAGTGTTTTTGGATTCATCCTCTTTTTCCTTTCGCACATAGTATACCTAATATTATTCAATGATAATAAAAAATTAAAACTAAATCCTTTGCGTTTCAAAATTTATTTTATTCTATGCTCGGTTTTAAAAAGTAAAGTCTAGTCAAACAATGTTTACATCAGAATAATCAAAGCTGTTTTTTGTAGCAGTAAGTTTTCAGCAAACGTTTTCAGTTAAAAGAGAAACTTTTATAAAACCACTAATAATCAGTTGTTGTATGTTTTAATTAGAGGTTTTTAACGAAGTTATATGAATATTCAAAGCTTTGTTAAAAATGTTTTGAAGCTACTATAATAATAAAACTTCTATTTATGTAAAAAGTCAATCAATAAATTACCTAGAATAAATTGCCCTGTGAAAAATTATCAGGTGTGGGAAACTATAAAGTAACAGAATTTGGGGGAGAGAGGTTATCAATTTCGAATAAAATGTAGGGTTTTTAATGTTGTATGAGAGATAAGATAATCTTAGCTTGATCATACATATCTTGAGAATGCTCAATTGTAATTGGCTAAGCAGACTAATTGTTTTTATATTACAAGATATGCCATTTTTTGATTGACAATTTACAATAATATCGTTTCTATGAGCAATATCAGAAACATTTTAACCTTCCAGGTTTATAAACCAACAACTCAAAACTCTAATATTCCAAGATAATATGTCACGTTAACGTTTTGAAGCAGTATGGCAGTTTACCGAAAACTCAAAACAAATATGTGCTTCTAATTTCTAGAAATACGTTCAATTTATAAGTTGTCCATTTGTGAAATTGAAACAATATCACTTTCTACACATAATAGGGTTAGTTGGAAGATATCGCAACTCTGCGATAAACTCGCCCGTTGTACAGATTTTTTCATGCATGTTGTATATAATTCCTGTTATCATATTCTGCACAATAAAGTTTATTATTTTTATTATAATAAGCCAAAAATTTAGGTTTTGGAAAATTTCTAGTTGTTAGCCTACGGAACTGTCTCGTCCATATGAATATAAAGACAAGACGTAGGAAAAAAATATTTTTAAAATTTTATGTAATAGAGTTTTCAACAGATTTTTAGAAATAAAAATAAAATATACACCGAGAAAAATACTAACGAAATTTCACAACGAATCATTGGTACGCACTATCAGATTAGGACCATAGATAGTACAAACGTACAAAAGATTCATTAGTTCGAATCTTTAATATCAGTTATTTTAGAAGGATTAACTATGTAACAGTTACGAGACATTTTGAATGTTTTTTAAATATTCCACAATGCACATCCGTTACTTGATTTTTTAAAATCGCGATCGATTTCGGTAAACCTTTACCATTGACGAGCGAGATAATACTGACTAATATTTTTGTTAAAACATCTACAAAAACAAAATAATTGAAAACAATAGCTGCACCTGTTAAGGATTAGGCATTGTAAACATTGTGAGAAGAGGTGATTTATAATGATTTATTACTTTATTTACAATATTTACGTTTGAATTCAAAGCTTTATTAATTTCTAATGTTTCCAAAGAACATAGTTTAAAATAATTATTAATATTTGTATATTTAAAGGAACTATTTGTTTTTACGAAATTGTGATCAAATTCAATTATATGATTCGCGAACTCGGAATAATTACTATTTTTAAGGCAAAGTTCGTGCTCTCTAAGTCTAGTTTTAAAATTTCTTTTGGTCATACCTATATATGTAGCATCGCAGTCATCACACTTAAGTGTGTACACTCCATTTTTTTGCAATTACCAATGATTTGTTTGCGAAAGTTTTACGAAATTATTTGTACTATCTCTGGTCCTAATCTGATAGCACGTACCAATGATTCGTTGTGAGTATTTTTCTCAGTGTATATACGAATAAAATTCATAAACGACATAAAAAATCATTCTTCGTTAAGCTACTGAGGACATATGTATAAAATGAAAAAATAATAAACAAAACACTCAACAGAAAATGAAAGAAGAATGATTAAAATTATTCTAAAAGAAAGAAACTTGTTTCTACTGTACGTTTCCGATAGGATTATTAAAGGGTAAATGAAGAATAATAACTTTTCATAGGTATGAAATCCCAGACAACTCAATATTTTTCCATATCCTTCACCTCAATCAAATTATTAATACAATTATTCAGCCACTCTCTTGCATTCGTCCTTGTGAATTTCTTCAACGTCTGAGTCTTCTTGTACCCCGTCTCACAAATTTATTTTGTCATTTTAAATTCAATCAAATTATTTCGACAGAATAAATTTGTAATTCAAATTAAATTTGCAGATAAATTCATTCGGATATTTGACATTCCTAAATACATTTGAATTTATTAGTAAGACTATAATTTACATCCAGTAAAGTCTGCAGGGTGAATAACAAAAAGAGATAATGTGACGAGTGAAGGTTGTGGCGCGTGTTGTCGGAGTATGGGGTGAGCAGCCGGTTGATCCGCGCAATATCTTCACTTTACGTGGGAAGCTCCGCTTGCGTGAGGGTAAATAACACTCTCTCGGAGTGGTTTGTCCTCACCAAAGGAGTGAAGCAAGGTTGTGTCATGTCTCCGTGGCTGTTCAACCTATTCTTCGACTACTGTATGCGACCTGTGAAAGAGATGGATGTTGGTGTCGAGCTGAATGGGTTTCGGGTGAATGCATTGATGTACGCAGATGATTTGGTGTTAATGGCTGAGAGTGAAAGGGACTTACAAGAGATTGTTACGTGTGTGTATGATAGTTGCAATTTGAATGGTTTGAAAATGAACGTTATGAAGACGAAAGTTCTTGTTTTTGAAAGAGAGAATGAAAAAACGATTTGCGAGATTAAAGTTGGTGACGAATGTTTGGAGCAAGTAAGTGAGTATGTATATTTGGGAAGTATGTTTACGAGGGATGGAAGATGCGATAGGGACATTGAAAGAAGGAAAGTGGCCGGTGCTAGAGTAAACGGTGCACTTCGACCCATTGTCAGCAATGACAATGTGTCGAACATGGCTAAAATGCTGGTGCACAATACCATTCTGGTACCGTCACTTACGTATGCAAGCGAGACATGGACGTGGTTGAAGAAGGACGAAAGTGGAATAAATGCAGTAGAGATGCGATCGTTGAGAAGAATGGTTGGTAAAACGCTGCGTGATAGAGTGAAGAATGAGGATATTAGAAGAATGAGCGGATGCAAGAAGACTGTTGTGGACAGAATGCGTGTAAATAAATTGAGATGGTTTGGTCATGTGGAACGAATGAAAGAGGAAAGAATGACAAAGAGGATATACTTATCTGAAAGAAAGGGTGTGAGGAAACGCGGGCGTCCGAGAACCACGTGGCTTGATCACGTGGATCAAATTCTCAAGGATGGCCGCGTGTTGAGTAAGAGGAACCGACGTGCGTGTATGAGGAACTGTATGAATGTGGAGGAAGCGAAGGAAGTGTGTAAAGATAGATCTGTTTGGCGTTCCGTTCTCTCTGCCTACCCCACTTGGGACACGGCGTGAGGGTATAGTATAGTATATATATAGTATAGTATAGATAATGTGACAATTGGTCTCTGAAACATCATTGTTGTTTTTGAAGAAGAACGACAACTGACATAGGTGAATCGTCAGTTTAGAGATGATGTATTTAAATTCAAATTCATTTATTTCCTCAAATAAGTATACACTTACAATCCAATACGGTTCAAATATTCATATGCCAATAGAACTAATTCCGCTTTGCCACCTATTTTGAATATTTCAACTTCTTTTGGAACAAAGAGGACAAATTGCATGTTTCTTGTGTACAGTTGATCCGCTGGCTTACCCACTAGTGGAAAATGGTATAAATGATAAACCTCTACACATTCGGAAATCTCAGGAGTCGAGATCTCCTTTTCCTCGAGAATTCTTCTTTCTCTCGAGAGCGGTCCGAAGGACAAACCGACGAAAGCCGCTTCGAAAGAATATCGTCCAAAAAACAATTAATTGTCACGTGTGGGGATTCCATAGCAAATGAAATGAAATAAAATGGGCCACTTGCAGTCGTGGGGGATTTTAATAAAAATGATAGAATTCAGTAAATTTGAGGTCGGAAAACACAAATATGTCAGTTAAAATTTTTTAAATATCTAAATTATGGAGAATTTCCAAAAATAAAACCCAAAATTTTTGACGCTTGGCAAAACACAATAAACAGCTGATGACGTCACGGGCTCCTGTGAATCATAGTAACTTTCGCAACAACAGATTATAATCTCATACACACATGGGACTCCGTGACGTCACAGCGCCGCCATATCGTTTTTGATCATTCCGAGGATATCCATTTTTTAAAAACTAATATCTAAGAAAATAGTGCAAGAAAAATTAAAATAAATTTTGGTTGTGTTTCTTTCATACTAATTTACAATTTTATGTAATAAAAAAAAAATCTGCAAGTGGCCCATTATAAATAAAAATAAATGCTTGTATCAATGAAAAAGTTGCCCCAGAACAGACTTTAGTAGGGCACTAATATATTCCATAATGTTGCTCTTTTCATTGTCTCTATTTACTGTTTTGGAATAAAAAAATAAAAAATGCTGTTTTATTTAAGATTTTAGGCCAACTTACTTACTTTCTGCTAGCCCTCTTCTCTCCACTGCTGGATATAGGCTTCTTCAAAACTTTTCCACACTTTCCTTTCTCGAGCAACACGATACCACTGCTTTCCCATCATCTGGAAAATATCGTAAACCCATCTTTTTTGGGGTCTTCCTATACTTCTTTTGTCCTCCCACGGCCAACTATTGTCATTTAATAATATTCTCAAAATAAAATGTTCAAGCTAGGACCATTGTCTACCGCTACTATAATAATTCTAAGTCTGCTTAGAAAAGTAAAGATTTACAATAGGTAGATATATGTAATTTTAATTCATACATCTACCAATAAAACATTTGAAATACTTTTTTTGTCTTTTTCGTTCGACGTGAGTCGCATTTCAAAGAACGTGTCGTGTCTTCTGTTGGATGTTACAAAGGGAACGAAATAAAGTTTAAGTAATAATATTTTTGCACTTGAAGCACGTACAACATCGCATATAAAACATACTCGCACATCGGCAATTCAAGCGGAAAGGGGGCAAAAAAGTGAAATGTAAAACTGTTAATATATCTATAATGTGTGTCTGGATTTGCCTTTCAATCGAAAAACTTATTAGATACAAATTATCTATAACTTACTTTTATTAATTGTGTCGGTGCACACGTAGTAGAACTCCATAATTATGTAATTTGAAACAAGTGTTTCTTTCTACTATTGTTATCTGTATTATAATCAATAGTAGAAAGAAACACTTGTTTCGAATTACATAACTTACTTTTACTTTTTGGGTCCGGACTTAAGACCTTGCCATTCCAGTATGCACTCTTCTCTATAAGTTTTCGAGTGTCCTGTAAAAGGCAGGTGTTCGAAAAAATTAAGACATTGTACATCTTAAATTCAGCGATGAGGTTTGCCACCCATCCTGAATGTCTTGATTTTATATTGGCACGAAGAGGACAGCTTGCATGTTTCTTACATGCAGCTGGTCTGCTGGCTACCCCACTTGTAGCATATGCCGTGATGGTATAGCTAGCTAGCATTCCAGTATGCAGCGACGTATATCACCTTGTCATTAATTTGCCATCTTTAGATCATTCTCATTACATGCATTCCGCATTAGCGGGCATTGCAATGAGTGAGAATCACTCTGCACCTACCCGCAGTCGCATCTATTAATGACATCAAGCTGTATGCCTTAAGGAGTAGACATAATGTTTTCGCTCGCCGACCAACTCCACAGAACGATATCAATCTCAACGAAACAAAAAAAAATCAAATGGAGGTTAGGCTCAGGATTTGCCTTAAGGCCTCCTCCCGACAAAATACTCACCTAATTACAATCCTTAATGTCCCTTGGAGGAGATACTCACTAAAAGGTACTACTCACTACTACAATATTCTTATACCTAAACTATGTTCTTATGTACAATATCAAATGTCCTAAAGATGCTGTGACCGAGAGATGCCAAGACAACAAGTTCATCTCTCCCTGCCCTCCTAGAATGGAAAAGAAGATATAGGGCCAAACAGTGAGAAACCAACAATAGTTTTCAAGGACGATTGATGAGAACAAAGCCCCAGATACTCCCGCTCTAAAGTCCTACTTATTCATGGCGAGCTTTACGAGTACTGTCCGAGTTTTTCGGCTGACATGCTAGTGTGGATATACATTGTAAGTAAAGAAATAATACCTATTACATTATAATATATAATTTTGTACTGTTGTCGTATCAAGAATCAAGACATTTATTATTTGAGACACTTATCAGCCAGTATCGTGACTAGCTTTAAAATGAAAATATTAAATTTATATATCACCGACTATCTATATGTACATAGTCGCAAATTGTATAGGACGGAACAAAGAAATGGATAAAAAAATATGTACAATAACCGAATTTTCCATCCCACCATTTCCAATACGAGTATCTGATACTTGTAACCCTAAATTATCTTTCTAATATACAGTATTTTCTTCATTTTTTTTCTCAGTACTGAGGATCATGGACATCATTTCTTTAGACGTATACATAGATTACTACCCTCCAACGACACCGTACGATACCCTGTAGCACCTTAAGTCATTGACCCAATAGACTGGTAACACAGTACAATTTTTTTTGAAATTAGGTATGTTCCATAATAATTAATAACAATATTAAGCTGTTTCACTCCGCAGTATTGATAATAATAATATGACTATTTACATAGCGCCGTACTGTGATAATATCACTTCAAGGGCGCTTTACATTATTTAGGATCAACATACACGTCCATTTTAAAAAACTACATAGGTAATATCAATTAAAAAATTGTCGTCAGAAAGATAAAAAATCATACCTAAAAATAAAATAAAAATATTAAGATCAAAATAATAAAATTAAAAAAAATTAAGATGGTAACTATTACTTTTCTAATCATATTTAACTATCGGATATAATATATACCTACCTGTCAAAGCAATAAAATACTAAAAAAAAACAAAGAATATCCTTCAAGTCTGCAACACAAAGGATATAATTTACCTTCATAAATATGCCTGTATGAACATATTATAAATAAACAAACAACGGTTATTGTTGTAAAAAGTTATTGCACTTCTAACATATAGAGCATCAATACTTATTATACCTACATTATTTTATCAATATTAACATACTTTTACGAATAATGTAAATGTATCTGCAGCGATGGACTCGAGGGAGATAATATGAACGTATCCTTTTGAACCAAGACTCATTTGAAACTGATTGATATGATCGCGTTTCCAATATTTTTTCCTTTGAATTTTCAGTCTCTATTAAACGTCAATGCCAATTTACTATGTATTGTTGATATTTCATTAATTTTATTTATTTATTTACATAATGAACGGCTGTATCAGCCTTTACAAATAATACAAATAAAAAGGAACAGTCAAGAAAAATAATGCATAAAAAGAAAAACAATAGGTATACAAAAAGAAAAAAAATAATAACATTATGTACTACCAATTAATTTCTAATAGATACATAAGTACTGGTATAAACAATCAGATAAAAAGAACATAAACACTAATATAAGTGTAAAAGACAGAAAAAAAAATATATATATATATATATACATATATTCATAAAATTGAAGGATATATATTATTTAGAAGCAGTAAACAAAAGCAGTAAATTAATGATAGCTTTATAGTAGAATTAGGAATTTTTCACCTCCGCTATAAATCATTTTGTTTACCAAGCCAGCATTTACGAATGTAGGTATTTTAATTTAAACATATAGTTCAACGGAAATTTCAAATTTGCAAGGAAAATAATTTTCTGAAATAAAAATTAACTTGTGAGATATTATAAAAAAAATACACCACTGCAAACGAAGTTTTACAGAGAGAAATAGTTTCTATTCTTCCTTAAATTTCTGTGTCATTAAAACTCCAACAGGTATAAGGATTTTATTCAAACTGCTATGCACGTAAACGTAACCACGCAAACTTGTAATATTCCGTACATGTCCTTTAAATACTACAGTAAAAGTGCATGATATGTGAAATGGACTTATAGAATATAAATTACGATTCATTTTAATAATATCTCTCGTAAATTTCACTGGAAAATTGAAAAATCAAAAGCGTCACGAACAATTTGATTTTTGACCTTTCCACTCAATATTCTAACTATACTTACCTACGAAAAAAAGATTACTTACTCTGTTTTCTGTTATCATAAAATTATGAAAAGTTTTTATTTTTATGTGAAAGACAATTTTCGGCTATTTGTACAATTTGATTAAAACTATAAAACTGTACTGTATATTTTAACATTTTGTGCTGGGTTATGGAACTTGTTAAGTCGTTTTGTCCCATGAATATCGTTATCAATGTTACTTATGCATTGTGTCAAACTATATTTATTCTATCTTTTTTCTTGTCGTCCAATGTGCTTGTACTGGTATTAAAAGGGTGTAAACACTTGTTTAATTTACATTTGTCTATGTATTATTATTTTTCACTTATTTTAAAGGCATTAACAATGTAACAATTTCTAAACATTTTAATTTTATTTTAACTTGTATTTCTATGTTTATTTGTTATATGAATTCATTTAACATTATTATTTTGTCTGAGGTGCCTACTTCAACTTTGCTAAATATTGTTCGTGTTCTTTATCAATGAATGTTTCATATGCCAAAATTTGTCAAGTTATTGTTTGTAAGTTCTTTTTTATTTATTTTTTTACTTACTTTTTGTATTTTACTTACTGGTTC
The DNA here is from genome assembly GCA_947579605.1 of Athripsodes cinereus. Taxonomy (NCBI): domain Eukaryota; kingdom Metazoa; phylum Arthropoda; class Insecta; order Trichoptera; family Leptoceridae; genus Athripsodes; species Athripsodes cinereus. The sequence continues at coordinate 27,807,364 of OX388315.1, forward strand.
TATGAAACGTGCATATGTTTTTTTATAATAATTTTGTTAAAGGTTATAAATCGTCTGATGAAGAAAAAAATACAACAATATGATATTTCTATAATATAATATGCGTGTAAACGAAAACATGAAAGAGAATTTTCAACGTGCATTCGATATTAGAATGCCCTCGTGCATGCAAGAAAATAATTATTTATATTTTGGGAATATATTTTCCTTTCATAAATATGAGGTGTTTTATTTCTAAAATTTTCATTAATAAATTTAAAAAAATACTATACGTTGCAAATTCTCATTTTTACCTTTTTGAATATTTATAATTAAATATTTACATGAATATAACGAGCGCATAATTACGAGAATACATAGTATGTATGTATAGCTAACGACGCAACATAAAAGATAGATTTCATAAAACGAACCCTTAAATCATAATATGTGAACTTTATCATTATTTTGTTTCATCTCTTGATTAAAAAAGGATCCTTCATCTTTTACAAAGCAAACACATAATCCTGTGAGTATAAAGAAAACCTAATTTTGTATTCATTCCTACCTTAAAATGTTATGGATTATATACTTACCTATCAAATGATTCTAGGTATGGATTTTTAAAATTTTACTTATCGAATGATAAAATGGATTTTTGGAGCATATCTTGGTTTATTATAAACTCACGTTCTATCTCCTTCTTCTTCCCGTCACTGTTCCAACTTATTGTCGCTGAAGACTATTGAGGTCGGCTCTTCTCGTACTTAGGTTATATTATATTCTTCTGTTCCCTATGTCTCTTCATCCAGGCCATTTCTCCAAAGGACTCTATTACATTGTGTCATCCAGGTATTCTTTGGTTTCCCTCTTAATGGATGTCGAGGGAGATTTATTGACTGGACTTTGTTAACGATGTGTTCCGGTAGTAAAAAACGTATAACTCACATTCTATCATTATTTAAAAATAAACAAATAACCATCATTTGATTCCCGGCTAGGGCATTATGGAATAAGCCCCTTTTCAAACCCCAATGACAGTTTCATGCGTAGGTATTATTTTTGGATAGCTAGATTACATACACAACATGAAGCTGTCGTTGACGTTCTTAAAGAAAGTACCGAAGCCTTCTGGCATGTAGCGCGGTAGCTTAATTGGACAATGCACACCTTACGAAAAAGATGGGTTGTGAATTCAAGTCCCGTTCGGGGCACTAGCGAATAAGGTAATGTTGTCTTTCCAATCCATATATGGTAGTTTCATGCTTTAAATTTATCTTTTTGCACATCATCATTTTATAACACATTTTCCACACTTCTAAATGAATCAGCAGGTCCGCAGTGATCTCCCCCCCCCTTTTTTTTCCTTTCCCCTTGATTTTTTTTTTTATTTTAATTATTATTATTGATTTGTTTTTGTGCTAGTGTGATGATTGAGTGAGCGAGCGAGACTGTGTATAATGTAGGCATGTTGAGATGACCGGAATGTTAGGTACCTATCTTTTTAAAATTAATTGTGGCGCATGGTATTGGATGATAGCTGATCTCTGAATGATTAACCTTTTTTCTTACTTTATTTATGTAGTTATTGTCTGTTTTGTGCTTATATATTTATAAAATAAAATAAAATAAAAAAATAAAATAACAGTGTTAACAAAACAATATAAAAATTTAAAAAAAACTAGAGATTCTGTTTTAACGGTGTCATGTCGAAAATAAATATAGTGAAAGTAAACAGTGTTTGTGTTGTTTTTATAATTTTATATGTAGTATTATAATTAAAAAAAAAAACTATATATACGTATACGGACGATATGCAGTGGCGAGATTATCACTATAAAGTGATTTCTTCCACGACACATTGAGATAAATCTAGTAAAGACAAATTTACTTACAAAAAATATATACAAAACATCAATACACAACAAAAGAAAAAAAAAAAAAAAAATAGTATATGACACACACCCAACATGTGGTAGGGATTATTGTATTTGTACTTAATATATCATTGTTGATGACAATGTTGGATGATTTGATTTTTTTGCGCCGTTTTACGGTCCTTCAACCTACTGTACATAATAATATGTAAAATATTATATGAACACGTTGACAAGTCTTCTGATGAGAGTTGACTTTCCGCTATTTTTTGTAATTATATTAAACTGATATCATGTTTGAAAAATAAATTAATGTGTAGCGTAATCTTAAAAAAAGCTTTCACAAAAAAAATATAATCAACTTGTCTTGTGATCATATACATATACCTATAAGCTCTCAAATATCATAAGCGAAGAAAATAACAACATATTACCTATGTATGTAGGTAATATCTACTTACATTGCTGTATATTAGAGCGAGATTACACTTTGTCAAGAAATTACATTTTTCAATGCAAACTTTCAAAGCTTTTTCAACATAAATAGATTTGTTATATCGATGTTATTTTTACAATTAACCATTGTATGAGGTCACGTATGTAAATTTAACACACGAAACTACCATGTAAGGCTTAGAAAAGACAACGTCACCTCATTTGGTAGTGCCCCGGACGGGACTTGAACCCGCACATCCATCTTGTCGCGAGATGTGCTTTGTCCAATTAAGCTACCGGGCGACTTACCAGAATAAATAAAAAAATTCAACTACGGTTGATCACCCGTTCTAAATTATTAATCTTTTGTTGATATGTAGAGGACGATGTCCCAGTCTTAGCCTGCTGTTTACACTACTTGTAGGAAATATCGTGATGGTATGAATAACATAACATGTATAGACAATTCACACAGATCGAGCTAGTCCCAAACTTAAATATGAATCTTGTATTATGGGTACTAACTCGATGACACACATACATGTAACACCCAGACCCAGGACAATTTGAAAGAGGTCATTCTTCATTTTGCCCTGGCCGGGAATCGAACCCGGGATATCGTGACTCCAAGGCAAGAGCGTTACTTTTGCGCCACATCGGCCGTCGAATGAACAAATGAAGGGCACAATGAGAACTATAACACCATTATGTTAATACCTACATATTATATCAATTTGATTAAAAACCGACATAGTGTATTTTCCCTCCGTTATTTGGAATATGGACCTTCTATATTGACATACATACATATATAAATATATATATTCCATTAGAGTAATGCGTTTCTGTTTCACATACTTTACCTATATTCTTACTTATAGGCATACCTACATCTCACTCACTCTCTCATCCCTGCCTATGTATGTACAATGTACATATATGTCCTGCCCTGCGACCCTTCTTTGTCTCTGTCTCACCCTCGTGCATAATGTATCGCTGTGACATCTTGCCTCATCATTGATACACATCACTCTTTAAAATGTCGCGTTTACAACAAACTGATGTCACTATAACTATTTTAACTTTTCAATTTTCGAAGAGGAAATACTACGAAAGTTCATTTTAATCTAGATAATAAAAATATATAAAAATAAACAGGCTAAGGGTTGGGGTGAGTAAGTGCAAAAGTAACCAGCAGAGGTGGGGCTTTTTGGATGAGGAGGACACTAGCTGTGACTGTGGGGAAGTGCAGAGTGATTCTCATTTATTGCAATGCCCGCTCATGCAGAATGCATGTAATGAGAGTGACCTATTGATGGCGAATGACAAGGCGATATACGTCGCTGAATACTGGAGTGGCAAAGTCTAAAGTCCGGACCCGAAAAGTAAAGTAAAGTAAGTATAAAAATAAAAATACTGTTTACTTTCACTTAATTGTTGTATTATAATTAAAAGATTCTCGGACATACATTCATCTTAATTTAGTTGAAAGTTGATCGTCACTGAAGATGGACGAATGTCCGAAAAGCTTTTAATTATTATACAACAATCCAGTGAAAGTTATGTACATAACAGTGTTTTTATTTTTATATCTTCATCATTATCGCCCTCAACGCTCCTCTCGGGAGCACAGGGCAGAAACCAGCCTCCTCCATTCAGAGCGTCTCTGTGCCAATTGCGTCACCTCTTCCCACGACATTCCTTGCGCTCTGATATCGTTGTCATAGGAACGGTGTATTGTGAAAGAGGGACGCCCGGGCCTACGGAACCCCTGCGGACGGAAGAACAGTGCTCTTTTTGGCCAACTATCATTGGGCATTCTCAAAACATGTCCCAGCCAGGACCATCGTCTCTCTTGTATTACAGAGATTACAGGTCTCTGCTGGGTGCGCCGGCGCACAGCATCATTTGTTATTTTTATATATTTTTTACTAACTATTTTCCCGCTAAACTAATTTAATATGATTAATCTTCCAGTTGTGGGCGGACTCAACACTTATGCAAAACGTCTGTTATTGTATAAAAAATTGTAATTTTTTATACAATTACAGACGTTATGTATAATAAATTATGTTTAATATATCGCGTTATTCCTAGAGTTTCAGTATAATTCTGTCAATTTTCATCAAAAACAACAAATTAATTAGGTAATTCACTTTTAAAAGGAAAGTTATCATAATGAATTGATTATGTAGTTGATATTTATTGTTTATTGAGTATTTTACTAACCTAAATTTCAAATAAGCTCAAAAACACTCCAGACACGCTCACAATAAGCATTTTTTTGTATCGTGAATGTGTAAATATGTAGGCTAGCAGCGGATGGAATTGAACTTGGGATCTATCGATTGAAATTCCGAGAATACTCCATAAGTATATCTTTTTAGCTGCTAATATTATACTCGTTATACTCGAAGACAATTAGAAAATATATAAAAAATAGAATGAATTTTGAAAAATCCATTATTCAGACCTTAATGGAGTAAAATAATTTGGAAAACAGAATCACAAGCTCATAAAAAGACTTTAGTGTGAATGTTTGTGTTTTTTATTAATTCTTTTTTTTAAACCTGGATTAAATTCAGCGGTTCTCCTTAATGCCTATTATTAATTACAAAATCAAATCAATCTTTTGTTGTAAACGGAGCTTTAGTGTATGTTTTCTTTCATAGCGTTTTAAGTAAATTAACATATCTGAAGTGACAGCCTTATTACCGAGTTCCATACACACGAATGATTAGGTATATGGGAAAGTCAGCCTATATGTAAGCTCATTTACTGCTTTATGTTATCTTATTTATGCCTACGTCAAAGCTCTTGTCTCTATATTATGTACATGCGTATATAAGTATGTAAGCTATTTAATCATTCTAAGTGATTACATACTAATCATGTATTATCTTTTTCTTCTGAAGTTATGTAAACCTACATACGTTCCTCTTGTTCTTCCTGTCTTAACCCTTATGTCAACAACAGGGTACCCGAGTATCCTTTTCATACTTTGAAGTATTATTTTATTTCAGTTATCATCCGATTTTATTATTCTTCCAAATTTTGTTATTTCATCTTTTATTTATTTACTAGCGTATGTAACCCGGCATCGCTCGGGTTGAATCAAATAGAAAACCGTGCAAATACATGGGTTTAAACGACAAAATCTTATTGAAAAAATGGAGTAAGCACTTACGTGGATAAAAGAAGTAAAAAGCTCTTCCCAATAAAAAAAACTTAACCTAACTACATCAAAAAAAGCATTGCAAATCTCTTCTCAATGAAAAATCTTGAAGTTTTTCATATTTTATTAAGAAAAATAGGCGGGTACCTACGTGCAAAAAAACTACTAAAAACAATTGTAAAAACTTGAAGATTATCATCCCAAATTGCTGTAAGAAAAAATGGGTAAATATCCCATTGGTAGAAAAAAATTGTATTTACTAAACCTTGCATATATTCTTCATGCATTTTGTTGTTAATTTTGTGACATGGTCGCATTAAAATTAAAATATCTTTATTAATACGTAAGATATTTAAAACGTTTTAAACCTTAAACCTGCCCAAAGGATGACACCTCGTATAGAGTGTATTATTTTACTTCTGTATTTTCTTATTTCAGAGTCCATTAAGGACATACGAATATACATACCTACATACGAACCGACTCAAATATTTATGTGTGGATTTCAGACATTAACGAAAATTTAGTTTTTTACGATAATGAAGCATGTTGACATTAAATAAAACTTTATTAAAAACAGAAAATAGGAAATAAAACTTCAATAAATCAGGAAACTATGAAAATATATGTTTATGCAGCTAACTCGAGCTTAAAATTTCTTCTGAGCAAATATGTTTTCCTCGATGAAAATTAAACATAAGTAATAAAATTAAACATAAGTAATAAAATTAAACATAAGCCTGCAACAACTTATTATTAAGTAACTGTTAGTAAGAATACATTTAAGAAATATTGTAAAACCTTTAGGGACATTAAAGGTTGTAATTAACTGTGGGGAGGTTGTGTCGAGGGGGAGCCCTTCAGGCGATCTCTGAGGCCTCTTATATGAATAAAAGATTTTGCACGATGAGTGTGGATGACATAGGAGCTCGTCAGTAGCCTGGAGGTAGAGTCTCGGCCTCCAGAACAAGGGGTCCGTGGTTCGATCCCAGGTGCCGGCAAACATCCCTTTCGCGTTACACGCTTACATAAGCTTGTATAAGGTTGTATTTGGGTTTATAACAAAACCAGATATAATATAAATTTCTTTTTTTTTTTTTTAAATAATATTTTTTTTTCATTTTATTATTTTGGACATTAATTTTCATTCAAAGAGGTTTCTCTCACATTTTTCATGGTCGCGTAAACAACTCTTGTTGAGTGGGCATAGGATATTTACGCAAATAGTGTTTATATATTAAAATCGACAAAATAAAAATCAACAGTCAGGAAACTGTCGAATTAGATACATGAATTTATTCAAGCGAGGAAAAAATATAGGCTTAAATTTCTTCATCCGAACTCAAGCATTGTACAATTTACATGTTAAAAACATAACTTCCATTGACCTAAACGGTAAAGGCTAGTAACGCAGCACTAAAGTTCTCAGAAAACATGTTTCAAAATTATGTAATAATAATGATGATATTATTATTCGGCTGTTTCACCCAATGACATTAAATTTTTTTTTTTTTAATATATCTATTTTATTCATAAATACACAGTATACATTGATATTACATTAATAAAACAATAAAACACACAGTAAAAATGCTCCCTCCATAAGCAACTAAATGCTTGTGCGGAGGGTCGGATTTCAATTATAACATTAACACACATAAAAGAATCAGCTAGAAATGCTAATGGTTTCGATGCTAATTGAACAAAACATTCAACACAAATAGTTACAACAATATACCTATACAGACTATTTAATTAAAACAATCGAAAAATATCCGTCTTAAAGAGACATGTCTTACAAGTCTCATGTAAAGGAGTTTTTCCTACTTATTCTTAGGAACAATAACCTACAATAATAAAAAAAAAAATCAATGCCCTTCAAGGCTTGCAACACCAAAACATATTATATTTGGTCGCAAATATTTGTTTGGTCGCATTACCAATTTTTCACTTGAAATTTCTAGAATAAAGGTTGATGATAAACCCTGTATTTTGTTTCGATAAAAAACAAACTAAATTATTTTATTTCAGAATTATTCGACTATATCTATTTAAAATGAAAGAGTATTTTTCATGTTTCTCTTTATGATTATTATTTTTTGTTTTGTTTTCAGACAATGAAGATGTTTTTCTGCAAGAGTAAATTATATCGTTACATTGTTGTTACAATACGGTTAAAAAATAGAACATTATTTTATATCTTTGTAATGTATCTACTCTATTGTTCATGCGTTTCTTACAAAACGTAATATGTCTTGCGTAACATATGGTAAGAAATTTACATTAAAAGGAGGTAGGTACAATAGGTAACAAATGTACCAATTCACAAACATTGTCTTAAATTTTTGAATCCAACATTTATACCAGATAATGGTATATAAAAAAAACAAACACAATTACATAATAAACACTTATATAATTAAATCATTTTAATATAAAAAAAAAACACAAAATAAACATAATTTAGTTTCATGTGACAAAAATAGAGAAACGACAACAAATGTAATTTCATTCTTCTATCTTTTTTACATGCCGTCTCCATTAGTTGTCAAAATCAATCATAATGAAAGATAATAATTTGAAACAAAAATGAAATCAAATGTTCAGAATATTTACTAATTTTTTTATTGTTTAACCGGATTTGGGTGCAGATGACAAAACCAATCAGAAACCTCGATTGGAAAAAGATGGTTGCTTCTTAGGTTTGCATAAAGCGTCTCTCGATTGGTGGGCCTTACATCGTGACAGTGAGAATGGTGGAATTGGTGAACGTTGTCCATGGACACCAGAAGTGATCACTTAAGCCAGCCTAGAGCCAATTCGTAAGCGTTGGGACACCTTTCTCACTTCTTCCGATAAGATTTTACACAATGTTGCATTGTGTAGACATGGTTCTCTAATCGAGGTTTCTGAAAATGAAATCATTCAAAAATTCAAAATAAAATAATCCGACTACTATGGGAAGTACCTAGGTACTTATTTTAAAATAAGAATAATCTAACAAAGTGACAACTAAGGTAATTACCTAGGTACTTTCTTACATATTACATATAGGTATCTCATTGATTCGCCCCGTGTAATAAAAATTCAGTTTTACATTTCGTCAATATTAATACTAGTACGCGAAGTTAATAAAAGTCATTTGTAAGTTATACTATATACGTTTGGAAGTTATACTATATACGTTATTTGGAAGTTAGACTACATACTGTGTTTTTTCAATTTACATTGATATTGGTTCGACCATTTCCTTCTCTTAGGTATAAATCACCATCAGCGGTGAGATTTCCGTTCTGTTCAATATATTATTACATTTACAGCACGGAGATGACAATCTGCATCTTTATTATATGCAGAGAGCTTACTATTTACTCCAAATTGCCGTTGTGGTATAGATTGAGGATGGGTGGTAAACGTCATTGCTTAGTTGGATTTATTAAATGGCTCTTTTCTACAGCTATTTTTGTGTCAGTTGAGTAATACTGACTGTAAATATATGTACATTTTAGTACACAGATATTTTTTAATTAAAATATGAGCGTCACCATCGTTGGAAAATTTATCCAAAATATAACAAAATATTAACGTTCACTATATGAATTTATTGGCCGATCAATATAAGTTTAAAAAGTATAATAAATGATTTTGTAAATGATAGCGCACATATTACCTCCATTGGTTCACCATAAATCAATTATAAAATGAATGGACAAAGGCTGCAACGGACTTTGTGGAAAATATCGGATATTTTATTTTTCATAAATAGATACGAAATTTGTAGCTTCGTTGATTTTCATTATATTTTTTATGCAATTTTCACAGAATTTTTCGACAAATGGTGGGTTCGACATGAAATAAAAATATTGGGTGTATTAAAATGTCTACGAAAATTCGACTCAAAAAATTTATTAAATTGAGTATTTTGTATATTATATAACTTAAAAAGTAGCTTGCCCTCTTTCTCCTATTATTGAAAATCCTGAAAAGGTGGTAGAGATAAGCTTCCTCTACTCAGAGTCACCGGTTCCTGTTGTGTCTGAGGATGTTGAAAGACAGTTTTTCAAACCATCTCTTAACCTATCTCAAAATACAGTACGGATTTTTTTTCAAATGACACACTGCGTAAATTCTTTTTGTAAGAATTTTGATATCTTTTTAATTTTGAATATACTTTCTTGCTATTTGATTATGAATGACAGCCTTCATGGTAACATGCGTTGAATTTTTTTTAAATTGTCTCAAAGGAGATGTCATACCACAAATAATATGAAAGATAAATAAATATAATTTTAATATACACGTGTTTGACTTTTCTACATACAATGAAATATTCAAATACAACATCTTTTTTCAAGTTTTCATGTCAGTAGATGTGAAAAAAGTAAGTTAGCAATTCTAAAATAAATATTCTCAAAAAAAAACGTAATTTAAATAATAAGTTAGTGGAAGTTGATTCCATTACAGAAAAGGGAAAAAATTGAAGAAATAAAAATACGATCAGATATTTTTTTCATTTTACGAAATAAAAAAATGTGAAGCGTTACGATATAAATTGAATTAAAGAAATCAATTCGTAGATGTAGTGAAAAGTTTGGTTGAATAATCAGGAAAAAAAGCCTGAGGCAAGAAGTACGTATTAATTTCCCCTGGTTCATTTAATATTGTTATACTAGTTTTTTCAACCCAGGGCAAAAAAAAAAACAGAAAAAATTAGAGTGATCGCGGTGTGAGAGTGCGGCAGATGTCCTGGGTAAGAAATATACGAGAGTCGACTGGAGTCCAGATGGTGGAAGAGCTTTTTCGGCTAGCACAAGACAGAGAAGCCTACGTTAGGGTGATAGCCGATGACGGGAGACCTGACAAAGTACTTTTAGAAGAAGAAAAGCAATCGTTATGTTTTTTTTCAGCTGGTATTGAGAAATAAAAAATATGAAAAAATGAAGGGGAAAGTTTATCTTATCGATCGATAGTTCTTAATGGAAGTAGTTTATCAATATAAGAAAATAATAATTAAACAAAACATTTATTAGAAAAAGTATATTGATTTTTGAGCCGGATTTCAAAAGCTTTTTTGACTTACAACACAAACGAAAACTTTCGAAAGCTGGTTCGCAAATTAATAAAGTCAAAAGTGGAATTACCTACTAAATACTTTGTTTAATTTTTATTTTCTTTTTCTAAAAATTTAGATTATTTTATTATGATTTAATTAAGAATATTTTGGATTAAAAAAAATACAAAGCTGGTGGGATTGGTGAACGTACCATGGGTAAAGTGCACTTAAACCAGCCTAAACCGATTCGTAAGCATTAGAAAAAGTTTCTTATTTCTAGAGTTTGCACACTCTGTTGGTTGTGCGAGTGAGGTGTAGTAATATTCTTAATTCTTAAGTACAGGTATAAAAATCCAGTAAAATGGTCTGTTGGCAACCCCACTTGTGGGATTTACCATGATGTTATAGTAGTAAAATATTTTTTTATTACTTAGCATGCTGATTAGAGAAGAGTTTAAGTAGAGGGCAGTGGTTTCCTTACTGCTTGTATGTATTTTATTTCATTATATTTACTTTGCTTATGTTTTCGGCATTCACAATATAACAATTTCTAGACATGATATGATTTTTTTAGATTATTATGTAATAATTGTTATTTTTTGAGCTTTTTATTTGCTACCGCGGTTTCGGTGGAGCGTCCACCATTAACGAGCGTTAATCTAAAACGTTTTAGATTAACGCTCGTTAATGGTGGACGCTCCACCGAAACCGCGGTGGCAAATAAAAAGCTCAAAAAATAACAATTATTACATAATAATCTAAAAAAATCATATCATTATATTTATTCTATATGGAGCAAACAGTAGTAACAATAAATATAAACAATCAGATATAACAACGAGAAAACCGATAAATTAAGATCCCTTTCTCACCGACTAATGAACGTATATTTGAGGTACTTTATTAAATAAAAAGATACAGGAAGAATTAGAAATGATGAAACACATATAAAAATGTAAAAGACATAAATGTAATAAAATGTGAAAGTATAACCAAAGTAACCATTTTAAGCCATTATTAAATGTTTCTCCCCTATATTTTTTAGTCAGCAAACAAGTGCGAATATAACTTAATTTAATACACAACTACATGTATGAACAGAATATAAAGTATATATTGGTCGATTTAGTTAGTGTTAAAAATAATGTTTATTACATAATTTTCCCGGATATTTCAGAAGGATTTATTTTGTATCATCATTATTATTATTATTTCGATGGCTTATTTCTATAGGGAGACAAGTCGAAAAACATGATTTTACACAAATCGCATTTTAAGTTTTAGCCAAAACTTAATCTATGATATCTTCGCAAAATAAAAAGCTAACCTACTAATAACTTCGCAATTTATTTGTAAAAAGTGTTCTCATTATTACTAACATAATTTCAATTCATTTCGATAATTAAAAAAAATATAAAAATTAAAAATATGAAGGTATTCAGACTTAACTCCCCATAAAATCGTACGTCTTGGTAATTATATCAATTCTATAAGGAGACATCTCAAATGTGTCCGTATAGAAGTAGATTTTTGTCCTACTTTATACAGAGAAAATCGTATGTTTTTAGTTGTCTCCTGCTGTCAATTTGCACTTGAAATGTGATGGAGGAAAACCTTTAGATCAGAGGTTCCCAAACTTTTTTTCTCATAGACCACTTTCAAAAATTTTCTGGTAGTAATATTTCAAATATTTCATATTAGAAATATTTCAAAAACTCCTCGGTTTTCTTACAGAATATTTTCTAAGATTCTTTTTCTATAATGTAATGTTTGTAATAAGTTATTTTTAAGGTATAATTATAACTTTATAAAATTAAATAAATAAATAAAATTTGTACCGACTATTGTTGATGTCATTATCTGGTGCTTTTACCGAATATCCGATACTTTAACTATGGATTCGTGGACCCCCTCTTACGACTTGTGCACCCCCATTTTTTAGTCACGCCATCGTAGACCCCCGTCGAGTCTCCCGTGGACAACTGGGGGTCCACCTGGACCACTTTGGGAATCACTGCTTGAGATGATCAAGAAAACCACGCTGAAGAGGATACAATATTTAATTTAGTATTTTTTTATAAATAATGCTTATCATCCCAAGTAGATTCATTATTTTTGAGCAATGATGGCTTGTTGATTCACCAATTTACTATTCATTCTACTATAGATTAAACAAACTGAGAGAGACCTCTTTTGATTTCTCAGATCATTATAATTTTTTAGTTATTTAGTTAAGAGTTATATTCATACATACAGATTGATATACATACTTACTTTTATTTCATATTTTTTTACGAAACAATAATAATTACCTAAGAAATTGAAAGACGTTTTTTTCGTTTCTGTATAATCCAAAGTATAAAAAACGCTAGTTTCAATTTACCCAGTACAATAATATCAGTTACATACTACTTTCAAATAAATCTTTGAGTAAATCGATGATGAGGAGTGATTTTTCAGCGCCGTCTAATGAAACACCCATTTCAAGAGCGTACAACAAACATATCAAAACAATATGTACCTACATTAAAAAGTATACAAGTTTTTCGAAGTAGTTTATTTTGTCTTATCTCTTATAGGTACCTACTTACTTGAATACTTTCATGATATCTATATATATAAAAGAATGTCGCGTTAGTAAGCTCAGGAATGGCTGTACCAATTTGTATGATCTCTGAATTGTTGGATTCTTCTCCACCTTGAATAGCCGATAGGCTATTAAATATCTTACAAATTCACGGGAAGAAAAGTTACGAAGATAATTTTTTACTCCATACATTTTTAATTTCAATTAGAATTCAATTGAAATTTAAAAATGTAATAGGGAGAATTATACAAAATTAACGATGATGTTTTTTTAAAGATTGGCCTATTTATAGAATATTTTTTGTATAAATTTTCAAATTCAAACATCGATTCTGAAATTTCAATTTTGAAAAATTCATGGATAAGAATTTTTATAAATATGAAATGAATAGGTACAATACCTAATTCCTAAAAAATAAATTAGTTCGTACATATATTACATACAGCAGATAATTTGTATACAAATCTGAGTTAAGTATAATTGATCAACAAAAATGAATTTTATTTTTTACACTATACGATGACACACTTGAACAATTACGGGAGTTTGTAAAGAGATTAAAAATATTAATCATTTATTGATTCTTAGACGGTACGAAGTTCGCTGGGTTAGCTAGTTGCATGATAAATTACAGATTTATTAGGATACATCTTAGATGTCTCCCTATAGAACTAACATATATCACAAATCAGTACTAATTTATCAATTCTATAAGGAGACATTAGACTTGTTACCCTATAGAACTGATTTTTTGTAAAATTTCTATTATTTCCATATGGAGACAAAGTATTTCAGCTTTCAGTAAAAGCATATTTGACTTGTTTCTCTATTGATATATGTGCAGACCATCTTTAAGAAATTATTTGCATCATTAACTCAATTTTGATATTTTTTGACTTGTCTCCCTATAGAAATAAGCCATCGATTTATCCTTATCTACAACGAGATTAATTTAGGAATTAATTTATTTTGAAATGAAAATCCTCTAGATTGTAACAACGTTGAAACCAAACCCAGCATCTAATTGAAAAGGGAATGAACTTAGTGTGAATTCATTATTTGAAAATTTTCTAAGAAATCTAGGAAGGTACCGAAAATTTTATATCTTTTCATTGCTTTCCTTATTTCATCATTTTTTTCTTCTCTCAATTAGAGTGACATTGAAGGAGTGTAGTCAAGAAATTCCACACACGGAAGTTATTTTGGCAGCCAGCCGTTCACGCTACTTGCTACGGTGCCTCTGGTTTGGACCAAGATTAACGAAACGTAAAATTTCAGGTAAATGGAAGTCTCCATACTTCTGCGCTTCCGAGTGGTCACTAGGTCTCCTTCAATGTTAGAATCTCAGAACTAATTCAATCTGTTTCAAACATTTTGATATCTTAAAAGGAAAAATGTAATTATTCAATATTCTCAGCATTTTATTGTAAAGTAGATTTCATTTTAATTACATCTCCAGATTTGAAATCTTTTGCACAATAAAAACAATGATTAAATTTGACTCTGAGTAATTTTATAGCATTGTTTCATTGAAAACAAAAGTAATATTATGCTAACGATGGCTTTTCTTTCTAGATAAAAAAATCATTAAGAATCACTTCTTAAACAAAAAAAAACATCACGTTCTTTTTTAATCCTGTCTTATTGAATTCAATCCGTGCAAACGGCAGTTGAATTAATAATAAATTTAAATATATAGTTTTTTGGTTTTGTGCAAATAGAATTAACACAACTATGCATTTATTTGTATTTAACTAAAATTTATACAATTGAGAAATATAGATTATAAACTAAATAAAAATCATCAAACGTCTCAAACCGGCAAAGAATATTAGTCTTCCACTTTTTTCTGTAAGCTTTCGATTATTCTGTAAAAGGTAAGTGTTCGAAAAAATAAAGACATTTTACATCTTAAATTCAGCGATGAGGTTTGTCACCTATCCTGAATGTCAAAATATTTAGAGAGGACAGCTTGCAAAATGTCGATGTAATTGACCGAAGGTACTTGTTGGAAGTCCATTTCAAGATAAATTGAAAAAAAAAACCACAGTAAGTAAACTAGATATCTACTGTGTTTTTTCAATTTATCTTGACAACTTGCAAATTTTTACATGAAGCTGGTTTGCTGGATACCCCACTTGTAGGATATATCGTAATTTGCTGGGTCCACACAGCTGGATGCGAACGTCAATCATCAATCATCAAGCAAAAATCTTAAATCTTTCGGCGACAATTTGGAACATTCTCCGAAGAAATATTCGAATGAAAGCCTTCGTTACCCGTCCATGAGACGTAACAAAGGCATTCTTCAATATTTCCTCGGAGAATGCTCCAAATTGTCGCCGGAAGATTTAAGATTTTTGCTTGATGATTGATGATTGAAGTTCGCATCCAGCTGTGTGGACGCTGCCAATGTTGAGTAGTAGTAGTAGTATTTAGAATTGCGTTTTTTTAAGTGTTGTGTAGAAACAAAATCTCCAGTAACGGATAGATCTTTAACTCTTTTCAGTAAGTTTTTGAGTTTCCTGTAAAACGATTCAGCGATGAGGCATACCACCTATTTAATGTGTCTTATTTTTTAATTGGCACAGAGAGGAAATCTATTTTAAATTTCATTACACGCAATTGGTCTACTGGCTACCCCAGTTATGGAAAATGCCGTGTTGGCGTAGTATAGTACCTATTAATAGTAAGAACGAACTTTTTTAGGAAACTTTGTATATACTTCACTTTTATTTTGATAAACAATTATTTTTAATAAAATTCTTGCCTAGGTAGGTACCTAATACGCTTCCAGAACGTTCGGCTATCAATTTCGTCCATATTTATTCTGACGTAGATAAAATTATTCCGAAAAAATATTTTGAACATAAATTAACAATAATTCTTATTGACGTCATCGTTGTTTTTATATTCTTAACATTATATAAATACTTAATAATTTATAAGCAAAGACGAGTTCTTCCATATAAAATGTAGTAGATATAATATTGTATCATTCAAAAGCATTATCATTCATTTTGAAAAACATTGTAGGACGTAATAATATCTTGTATGATCTTAGGCTTTTCTGCTAATAATATCTATATTAGAGTTTTTTGTTCCGATATCTTAGAATACTAAATTACGTTAAGATTATTGACGGTAGTAAAATTAATCAAAGCAATACGTGGAAACCTATCGAAGTGAAAATATTTCCGCTAATAAAAATATCTTAATTTTACTGGAATACTAGCTGACCCGGTAAGTGTTGTTTTGCCATAATATACATTATTTATCTGCCATTATACATTATATATCGACCGGAGTTGAAAATGATTGAATTACTAATATCTCTTTTGAAAAATAGGGTTTGATGGTAGAAGAGTGAAAATTTAGGGGTGTATGTATTTTTAATACCGCACCATAAAAAAATAAAAAAAATTGACCAAAAAATAAAATAAATATCGGGGTGGACCACCCTTAGCTTTTAGGGGTATGAAAAATATATGTTGGCCGATTCTCAGACCTACCCGATAAGTACACAAAATTTCATCAAAATCGATCAAGCCGTTTCGGAGGAGTATGATTACAAACACCGTGACACGAAAATTTTATATATTAGGTTATCTTACCTACCGTTCTCTCTGCCATGCCCACCTGGGACGCGGCAAGAGGGTATAGTATAGTATAGTATAGTATAGTAGTATCTTATGTACAACGATAGTTCTTACTTTCTGATATTGAGCATGATATGTATATTATGGAAGAGAATTCAAATTATCCAAAATTCTACAATTAACAAATCTTATCCACACCTAAGGTGCCGTAGTAAACAACCTGAAGGGCTGGTCAGTCAAAATATCCCCTTGTGTAGTTTTTTTTCACTACACTCCTTCGATGTTCCTGTTACCGAGAGAAGTAAACACAGTAATATAATTATGTATACCTATATAAAAATTAAAAGGTAGGTATTTATTGCGAAAAAAATTCTTATGACTGTTTATAGAAATAATATTATATACCATCACGACACATACCACAGGTGGCGTAGCCAGCGAATTAAATGCATGTAATAAACATGCATACTGTCCTCTTCGTGTCGATAAAAAAATAATATATTCATGATGGATGTTTATTGAATTGTAGATGTTTATTGTCTTATACGTGGGGTTTAACGAACACCTTTCTTTTACAAGAGTCTCATATTTACCACTCGAACCACTCTGTTTATAGAGATAGTACGTAATTTAAACATCAATAAATAAATAATTTTATGTGCTACCAATTTTTTCACACAACTTAACTTCCTCACGTCTTGTACGTGGTTTGGAATACAAAAACTTTTTAAAACAACTTAATTCGTAGGGTTGTTTAACGTTTTTCGTTTATGGACTGTAATTTTCTTCTTTACAAAGGAATTGACTCATGAATTATTTAAAATGATGATTGTATGAGACATGTTTGCCATATCAAAATGTTTTACAGTTGTGCTGAAAATATAAATGAACTAACAGAAGTTTTTTGAATTTTCTCAAACAAAACATTGCCAGTTTAGTAATTGCTTCTTGGAGTCGTCTCTGGTAAAAATAATGGAGCTTCCACTTTTTTGTCCAAGTTTTTTAATGTCCTGTAAAGGGTGGGTATTCATGAGGTATGCCACCCATCCCGAATGTTTTCATTTGTGTTGGCATTGAGTGGTCGTTTAAATAATATTGTTTCTTATTGTGTAGTAATTACTTGAGTTTAGTGTAAATGTTTTTTTTCTCCATTTGTTTGATACAATTTTCTTTTGTTATACCTACTAGTATACCATCACGGCATATCTCGTTAGTAGGGTAGTCAGCAGACCAGCTGCATGTAATATGTAATGAACAGTTTTTTTTATTGTAGGTGTCCATTTATGACATTGTCAGGTAATATATAGGATGTGCTGTTGAAACAAGACCTCTAGCATCATAATAATTATTGTGAAGTAAAATAGCTTAAAAACAAAACCTGTGTCAGGTTTTTGTTGCATGTTCTTTGGAATGTTGTATTCAAGCGTCCTGTAAAAATATATTTATATATTATTTTCAATTTTGGAACATGTTTTCTGTGAAAATTAGTACGGCATTACTTGTCTATACCATAAAGGTCAATGCATATTTCATCAATTTTTTGTAAAAAAAATCGTAACCTTGTTTGTGTAAAATGGATAAATATTTAAAAATACATAATTTTCATATTCAATATTGATTCAAAGAATCACAAACAATTGTTCTGCGTCTGTCAAGAAAACAATTTCGCTTCTACGAAATAAAAAAGTTTTTTAATCAATAAGATAACAGTCTACAATACTGCTAACATGTCGCTGAAAATTGTTTTTTCAAATTTGTTCGAATAGATTATTATTATAATAGATACATTATAAAGAAAAAAATACATTATTAATTCATTTCTTTACATCTTAAATTCAGCCATGAAGTTTGCCACCCATCCTGAATGTCATGATTTTATAATGACACGGAGAGGACAGCTTGCATGCTTAAATACTATGTCTTCGCATAAATAGTATGTTCTTAAAAATATGATTTTATACAATGGAAGTTTTATTTTGGAAGACTTATAGTATTTAAGCAACAACATGGTATGTAATAACATAAGTTTGACAATGGCTTTATTAGTTGAAATCAGGTCACTATTCAATTAAAATATTAAAACCAATTATTGTCTTTTCTTCCAAAATGTGGTGATAAAAATAATATTTTATTTCAAAGTTTTTTTTATATGTTTAAACGCTAGTGAAATAATTAAGCTAATTTTCTTTTTCACAGCTGCGTCCATTCACCAGTGGCGTGGTAGGTGGAGGGGAGCAGGCATGTCTAACAAGTGGGCGGCATGTGCTCGTGCTGCCGGCCCGGCTCCGATAGCAGCCCTCTGGGCGGTCACATGTGCCCTACACGTGGCGCTGCTGGTGCAGAGCGTCAGGACGATATTCCATCCTGGAGTTGATGGAGAATTGAGGTATGGATAAAGTTAAAGACTAAATTAGATAGTCGTTAGATTGATGGTGAAATTTCGGATCTTCAATCGAGAGATACCACTATCAGATCTACTCTTATTTAACGTTACAAGCATATCACTGACTGTGAGAATCACTGGGATATGTTTGGGTTTATTTCAAATGCAGATTCAAATAAAATAATATAAAACAAAAACGGTATATTTAACGGAAAATGAGTGGATGCGAACGAGTATAGTTTTTAAAAAAATAAAAAAAATACGAAAAAGTTTATTTGTTCAATAGAAGAGACGTCACAAAATCTAGATGGGCGAAAATTACGTGATTCAACCACGTAGATGAAGTTATCGAAGACGGTCGCGTGTTGAGAAAAAGGTCTCGAATATCATGTATGAGGAACTACGTGAATGTAAAAGCAAAGAATGTTGTGTCGTGAAAAGTGTAGAATTGGCGTTTTGAGCTCTCTGACAACCCCACAAAGGATGTGGCGTTAGACACTTAACCTAACTCTCACACCGTATCTGAAGTGGGACAGGCAGAGAGCACAAAATCTCACATTGAATGCCATTGAGATCATTGAACTATAAAGATTCGTATAATTTAGGAGCCAATTGTGTTCATTCGAAATTGCAATACTAAAATATTAGTTATCTGTATAATAAAAATATATAACGAGTCTAATACAATGTCATTGTATCCAAACGTTAAAAACAGCTCAAAAGCCTGTAAAAAAGTTTCACTTACGAAAACAATAAGCGCTCTACTGGGAGAAAGGTAATTTAAAAAGTACAATATTACCCATTATTATTTTTTAATGTTGTTTAAAATATTATACCTTTACCTCGGTATTTCTTTAGGTTTACGTTACTTTCAAAATTGTTTGAAAAATTACAACTGTAAATTTTCACCATTTATCTGTTTTATTTTAACGAAATAAATAAAACAAGCGTTTTATTCTACTATTGATTTAATTTACGAGAGAGACGTCTTTCGTCTTATGAGGACATGATTGACAATGTCCTCATAAGACGAAAGACGTCTCTCTCGTAAATTAAATCAATAGTAGAATAAAACGCTTGTTTTATTTTAATTTACAGACTAGCCCCACACGGCAAAAGTGCAAGTTGTCCTTTCTGTGCCAATAAAAAAAGAAACATTCAGGATTGGAGGATTACTTCATTGTTTCGAACCTTTTTTTATGATGATTTATTTTAATTTAAAACAAACACAATAAACCGAAATACTGAACATTCTTTATAGATGTAATCTAAATTTGATTGACAATGGGAGCGAAAGCTTTTGAAACCCAGCTTAAAAATAAAATAACGTCACTAGGAAAAGCACAACATTAAAATTTATTTCAGGTACAAAATAGCTTTCTTTGTATTGAAATGTATTTATTTTCTTCATTGATCTCAATTTGTCTATGTAGAGCGAGTATATGATGAAATGATGATGTTGAGGGTGATATTATCTGAAAGAGGGGGCGTGAAAAAGCATGGATGTCCGAGAACTATGTGACTTGGCCACGTGAAACAAATTCTCAAGGACACCCGCGTATTATTAAGAGAAATCCACGTGTGTGAATGTGCAGAAAGCGAAAGAAGTATGAAGGAATAGTTCCGTTCTCTCTGCCTAAGAAACGGCTTTAAGGGTATTGTATATTGGTTTTGTTATTAATACAATGAGCGAGAAATAAAAGCCTTTGAAATGAAAAAAAAATCAATAAATATCTATAAGTATAGAGAAAAAATTAAAATAAATAAAACAAAGGTATATACCAGTGATATGTTATACCTAGATGTGCAATATGAATCTCAAACATGTACCATCAATAAAATCTCTTTGCGGTCCTTGGTGCCGCAATTTTTAGTTTGAAAAAAAGCGACACACATATAAATTGTTTGTAGATAACAAGACATAGACAATATGAGAATGGGGATTATTACAGACGACAAAGGCCGGTAGATAGAGATGAATATATACAAAAGAAAAGAGATGAATATATATTACTCAGGTATTGTACCTCGACGGGTGGGTACACATTTTTAGAGAATATTTGTATGACATTGCGAATCTAGTTGTAACATATCAGTGGTATATACATACATCTTCTGTCCTTGTCCTAGTTAGGTCGGGGGTCCATTGCGCTTTGTACCTCCTCCTAAGGTCCCTGTCCACCGCTGCTTTCAGAACCTCTGGGCACTCCAAACCAAGCCTTTTAACACACAGATTCGACACCTGCCCTTGCCAGCTTCATCTAGGGCTGGCCACCGGTCTTCTGCCCTCTCCCACAGTCTCATAAAATAAAACACAGTAACATAATTTACAACCCAGCATACTATGCAGGAACAGCATTCATAAAAAAATACTTCAATTTCAAGTACCAACACAATTATTATATCTACATGAGCACAATATTCATAGGCTGGTTAGTACAAGATTACGCAGCAAATATTATTTAGCAAGTACCTAATAATATGAAACAAATAATAAAAATAATATTATGGTAAAAATATACACAAAAAAGAAATAAAAGGTGACAATAATATTAGTAACCAAAATGTAACAAAACGCTGCAATACTATTCTAAGAAGTTAAACAAAATAATAATATTGTAGTATATGTTATGAATTTTTTGACACAATTGGATGTCGGGAACCGGATATTACTTATAAGAAGTGTAGATGTCCATCATATTTTGAACCACTCTGGATTAATTTATTATTCCAATTGATCACACTCACCGATAGTCAACCTGTTGAAATAGGCACCTATTAACTATGTAGGTATGTTGTATATGATACACATAGTGTTGTGGAATTCTCAAGAAATAATTTTTCGAGAAATTTACCGAGAAATTTGTCGGTAAATTTCTCGAAGTAGACAATTATCCAAGATTTTTTTTTAATTTTTTATTTAACAGTACCTATAATTATAATAAATACTTTATTCAATCAATCAATAACAATGTACAAATGTTGAGACAATTTATCACCAATATGGCTACAATTAATTATGGAAACAAAAAATGTTAGGTACCTACATAGAAAAAAGTGCTAATAACAAACTGATGAAAAATCTTGATGTTTGACACCCCAAATTCCCATACTTAAGTTAAAAAAAAATTGAAGGTACGTACATGGAAAAAAGTGTTAATAACCTCTGATTTGGACTTTAATCAGCCCCACAAATTTTTGTATCAATAAGGTTGACTGCGAAGTGTACTGGGCGAAAGTACATAATACCGCTAAGAAAAAATTATGGAGAGAAATTTCTCTTCCATCAGAGGAGAAATTCTCGGAGAATTTTCTCTTCTCACATCACTAGATATACATACAAATGTGAACTTCTTTGAAGTGCACGACACAGTTGTACGGCGTTTAAAAAAATAATATTGTAGTATTTATTATAAGTCTCAATATCATAGTTCACTCGGTGTCGGGTGCCTTGCCTGAAAAAGAAAGAAGTCTCAATATTCGATTGAAATTATGTAATATCATTATTATGAAAAGGTCAATAGGTAATTTAAACTTTTTTCAATCTGCGTCATCACGAATGTTCTTATCTTATTGTCGTCAATAAAACTACTGAGAAAAGTAATCATGGTAACTGGTACTTGTTGATTAAAACCCCAGTGGGTAGATGGTTTATTCAATGGAATAAACAATAATGAAATTATGTTTACTTATTGAGGTAGGTACTTATGTTTAAAATGTCGTAAATTGTAATGAAAGACACGTCTTTCTTTATCATATTTTCATTATATGTGTCAGTAATATTCTAGCTAGCTAAAAAATATTCTACCTGTTATTCTTTTACCTACCTATTAGAGTTTATGTACTTGTTTATTGGAATTGAATTTACTTATAATACTTGCTTACTTTACTTCCGATGGCCGAAAAGCCCTTGCAGGACTTTTGCCTCCGAAACAATAGATCTCAAAACGTTTCTTTCTTGAGCAATGGAATGCCAGTCGTCTTTAGCATTTAGCTCTTCTAGATCTCTGTTGATGTTATCTAACAATCTTAGTCTTGTTCTACCTAACGGTCTTTTACTCTCAGGTATACTTGTAATAATTTGTTTGATTTTATTGGCACTAACCATGTGATAATCACGAAACATTTTTAATTATTAAGAATTAGTTTATTATGTACTACACCACTTAAATTTAATTAAGTAATTTAAGTAAAATAAGTACATAATAAACTTATTCTTAATAAATAAAAATACTTACTATTTTTAATTGACTGGAAGTGTCTGGTTATTCCTGTTTTTTTTTTCATTTCCGCAAGGAATAAACAGTCAACAAACTAAAAATATTACGAAAATCAAATTACACATAATATAGACCACAAAATTTATTGTTTTCATTGTTTAAGCCTCCCCTATATGTCTCCAGACATCTCTGTCCTGATCTTTCTGCAACCAGTCACCAGCGATTCTTCTAATGTCTTCCTCTACTCCTTTTATCTTTACGAAGTCTCCACTCCACTACTCTTCTTGTCCGTCAACACTGAATATATTATTTAGTTATTATACAGAGTATAAATGTTACGTATCATGTGCTTATAAAAGATAAGGCATTAAGACATATCTCAAGGCTGAACGGAAGATGTTAAATGATTTAAAATGTAAATACTTGACAATGGAAAAATTACAGAAAAGATTGGGAGGTCTATTCTTTACCTGGAGACTCCGCTGGAAAGAAGATTCTTCACTTTTATTATTGACATTTATACCACGTAATCTAATCCTCGAGGAGTATAATTTCATAATAAACTACCATAAGTTTGCAAACAACTCCCATTCCATAAAAGTTATCAACTGTAATTTAATAGAGTATAAAGTATCATATTATTATTACCTATATTATTTTCAAAAGTTTTTTTCTTATGCTGTACTGAGACGTCAGATTTTTAAGAGTGTTCTTCTGTTGTAGGTGTATTTCCAATTTGAAATTAAAAAAAATGAAGATAAGAAGTTATAAAGTTCCTTGAATCCTTACTATTATCAAAAATATTTATTAGTTTTCGTTTATATTCATTTCTACTTCAGTGTATTCTTTTTTCATTATTATTGTTATTTTTATATGTATGACAACCGAATGGGCTTTGATAAAAAGATAATTTAATTTAATATTTGTACACTTATAAAGGGGAAATTGCATTGAGTACTTCTTTTCTTGTATAGTATTTGGTTGTGTTAGATATGTATGTTTTGTCTGCAGTGTTCTATCGATTGAATAAATAAATAAATTTGATTAAAATGGTTTTATAATTTATTCAAAAAATTGACGTACATATATTTTGTATAAATCCATATTAATATACGTACATAAATACAAACTGTTTTAATTTTACTATATTTAATAATAGGTACAGTACCTACCCTGGTTTCGACTAACAAAGTCATTGTCAAACTGAGTATTTTTTGTAATTCATTCATTATCCGATACTCTTCTCAAGAGCACCCAACGCCAGGATCTCAATACCACAGAAATTTTGATGGTCTAGTTTTTCGACGATGGTTATACCTACATACATTTGAAGGCTATTATCGAATACGGGGGAATGTGATACGAGTTTTCAAAACTTTCAATAATTAAACACTTCTTTGTCTTCTTATAGCTGTTTTATATTCAAACCTTTATATTTTGAGTTATAACTACTATGTTTTGTATTTTTCTTTGTTCGTATCACTTGTTTTTCAACTCTTGATGTGTATTGATTCTAAATTTTAAATATATATATATGTTTATAAATGTTTTTTTTTAATTTTATTAATTTTTTGAAGGATATTATTATTGTTTTTTTTTTATTTTATTAATTTTTTGAAGGTTATTATTATTGTTTTTTTTTCTCTTCAATTGATTTGATTTTTTTTTCGTTTATACATCTTTGGGATAGTGGAAAGAGATCGCGCCTTTGCGATAAACTCGCCCTTTGTATATTGATTGTACCTAACTTGAATGTTTACCTTTTATGTAATTATATGTAATCAATTTTCAGTAAAGAAAAATTAATAAATATTTCAAAAGTCGTTTATTTGGTTACTCGATTTTATTTGTGCCAGACCTTTTCATTATCTCTCTTCCCGTATATATTTATTCGGTGATGAATTTTCCAGTGTGTAAAAATATTTCTCTTAATTCCATATTATGAATACAATCTAACGTCTTATTATTATGTACAGGCGTTTCGTTAAGTCAACTACAAGTTTTGCTAAGAGTTTATTTTTAACCCATGCTTTTAGTTCTTCATTTTCTTTTATCGCAAAAAAACTTTTTTATGAATATACCTACTTTTAAATGCTGTAAAATAGAAGTGCTTTTGTTAATTATCTTTCTAGTCAGAATTTTTTTACATAAGAAAATTAAAAATATATCTATAAGTATATATGGAAAAAATATCAAATAGATTAAGTACCTATGTTGGCGTCTAAATTTTTTTTTATTTATTTATTTTAATAAAAATATAAAAAAAGTTCACAAAGAAAAAATTCACTCATCTGGCGAAGCTAATATAGGTTGTGTCCAGACGTTTTGTAGGTATTTATTTAAAATTTTCTATTTATTTAAATTGCTCGAATGATGTAAATGTTTATTTGACGTTTTGTAGGTATTTATTTAAAATTTTCTATTTATTTAAATTGCTCGAATGATGTAAATGTTTATTTTATTTGAGCATTGTGAATAAATAAATAATTATTAAATAAGCTGTGAACATTCATATTATGTAGGTATTTCATTTGAGTATTTTTCCAATTTCTAGTTGAAAAATTTTCGATCAGAAATATACCACATAATATAATATGTAGATTTATATGAAAAATCTTTACATTGTAACATTAGATAAATGGAAAATTTGATATTCTTTCGAATATATTGCAAAACTGTTTATCTTATTTTTATGATGAAATAGTGATATTTTGCTCTCAATGGACGTGTTGAAATAGGTTTCATATATTTTTTTTTGAATTTTGACATACGATACTTTTATTTACGACCCACAAAATGTTGATCGCCATTTCGTCGATCATAAATGAAAATCATACGTTACAAAAACAAAGTGTGCTCCGAAAAGATTTCTTGCTTTTATTTGTACATTGATGACATAATACTCTCTTTGTATTTTTATGTATTTGGTATAAATTATTTTCTCTTGCGACACAATAAAATTCTCAAATACCTAATCATTTATGAGACCGAAAGTAGTTTTAGTACATATTATTTGAAATGTATATGTATTTTTATATTTCGTATAAGTAATTGGCGTTCGTTCGTGTTTGTGTTGCAATTTTTTTTATGAAATAACTATCGCAAGGGCCCGTTCAAGAATCATAACACCTCCTGAATAATAGGGTCCTTAATCCTGCGTTGAACACCTCCGCACACTCTCCCGAGTTCGCAAATCTTAGAGAATTTCATTTCACAGCAACGGACCAGCCAGGGAATCAATTTATGTATACCAAAAAAAGTAATGAAATGTATCATATCAATATAATTTTTATGAAACAATCAAAACACTGTTATAATTTTCACCACATTTATTCAAACTCTAACGTTTTCGCCCACTTCAATGGTACATGTACTCTTGAGAATGCCCATTGAAGTGGGCGAAAACGTTAGAGTTTGAATAAATGTGGTGAAAATTATAACAGTGTTTTGATTGTTTCATAAATATCGAATATGAATTTTCACAGTGTGAACACAAACACCCTTCAACAATTAATATAATTTTTAATACAAAGACGGATTATTAGTTAAATAAATAGTTGAAATTGTGTTAATAATTGATTCAATGCATAGCACCGCTGTCTTTCACTGTCACCTAATTAATTGTGCCTATTTAAATACTACAAACAACATTATTATCTCGTAATTTGTTTTTATAATAGATTGGATAGGATTTCGTTTTTACATGGAAAATTATATTATTAATAAATAACCGGATAACGCTGGATATTCAACGTTTGTTTAATGTGTTATTATAATAAAAATATGCTATAAAAATAATAAAATATTCTTGTGTGTAACCAAATGTTTACGCATAAAGTTTTGTTCAAATTGTACATAGGATACACATATAATTTTTTCGTCGTAAAAGGAAAGAATCCAATTTAAAAGAAAGCATATTGTAAAAATGGACCCTTGTTATTTTGTAATTCCATTCTGAGTACGAAGAAGAACAATTCTTTATTATAAATTATTGCTGAAGAAGATTCAAGTTAAAAGAATTATAAATAACAGTTTATCAAAACTTAATAAATTCATTAAAGTTCTTCTTTAGTAGGGATATTAATTTTAATGATTTAAGGAATAATAATTCGTCTCCGGGTATTTCAGAGGAATATCAGTTATTTTAGAAGGATTAACTATGTAACAGTTACGAGACATTTTGAATGTTTTTTAAATATTCTACAATGCACATCCGTTACTTGATTTTTTAAAATCGCGATCGATTTCGGTAAACCTTTACCATTGACGAGCGAGATAATAAGATAGTATTATCTCGCTCGTCAATGGTAAAGGTTTACCGAAATCGATCGCGATTTTAAAAAATCAAGTAACGGATGTGCATTGTAGAATATTTAAAAAACATTCAAAATTTCAGAGGAAACCTGGAGGCTGACAACCAATGGAGAGATTTACTCACAACAAACAAACCTTTCATCACAAGTGAGATTAGATCCTGAAGACTGGCATAGATTAGCCACCTCGTTAGATCCGAAGAAGATTGATTCACTAAATATACTCTGCAAGGTATTTCCGAGGACAATACAAGTAGACAGTTAGGAAGACTAAGGCAAAGATTATTGTAGGACATCAACCGAGATCTTAAAGAGCTAAATGTCAAAGATGTCTAATAATCCACTGCTCAAGATAGAAAACTTTGTAGATATATAATGTTTTGGAGGTCAAACCTCTATTAAGGCTGATCGGCATCGGGTGTCTATGAAATTTTTTATTCAAATTAATTTACCTATTCATTGGTGCCATCATGGCCTCTCTAATAAGCGAGTTAGACAGCTGACCAACTACGAGCTTGAATTGTACAAAAGTTATCTATCTTCTTCTTCTATCAGTGTCGTATCAGATCCCCCCAACGTTGTCGATCACTCTGGAGAATGCCTTCCTGTCTAGAGCTGTGCGGACCAGTTCTACCATCCGTGTTATTCCGGTCCATTGCCGCTTATTCCGCAGCCATGACATCTGCCTCCTTCCTACTCCTATCTTTATTTTAATACAAGTAAAATGTTCAGGATAGGTGGCACGTCTACCTCATTGCTGAATTTAATGTAAGTATAATAAATGTCTCATAAGATATGTTTTACGAATTTGTTTAAGACCTAGTCTTTGTCGCAAACGTTACGGAGCAACCTTAAATATTTTAATATATTAAGTAAAAAAAGCAACGTTGTTGACGCTACTTAGTGGAAATTAAAATTAAAATATACGATTAACTACTACTTTGTTGTGCTGCTTCAATAATAACCTGCAAACTATTTGGAAATGGTTTTTTTCAGTTTATTTTAGTCTCTAAATTGTAAAAAAGCCTTGATAATATAAACGTATATGGTGTTGTTTTTTTTTCTATGATTTTTGTTTTATATATTGTTTAAATGTTTGATAAATTCTTTTGAATTTTAAACTTGAATTTGAATTAGATATAGATATTTAATTATAATAGTGTTTTATTTCTAATTAAAAATACAATTGTTAAATACAGTGACTGGGTTTAACTACTATAAATGTCGAAAATGAAATGTGTAAATGTCATCATTATTATATTACGTGATACAATAACACAGGTACAAAATTATCAGCATTTTGCCTGAGGGATTCTAATCAAAAATATATCAACAGGTATTCGAACTATGACATTAAGTAATACCCCTCACCTTACTTCTTTCTATCTCTGAATTGGTGTAGACCAATATGACTTGTAGTGATTGAACTATAAGCTATTTTTTAATAAATATGAAAAGAATTTCTAATAATTTTCTTTAATAACTTTATTTATTTATTCTTAACTATAATTACCTACATTGGTTACGAGCAATTTTACTCAAAAATACATTTAAAACAAATACAATCAGTATATAATCGATATATAGAGAGCGAGTTTATCGCAGAGACGCGATTTCTTACAACTAACCCAATTATATGTCAGTTGCACAAAAAAGTCTTAAAGAAACGAAAAGAGGAGGTACAGAAGAAAAGAATAGGTTGGAAAAGGGACTAGGAAACAGATACCATATTTTGAGAGTAAAATGGTCCTGGACCGCCCGCTTGAAATCGTGAAGAGTTGGGAACATCCTTATTTTGTAAGGCAAACTATTCCAACAGCGAGCAACATGAACCGAGAATGAGTTTGTAAAAAAGTAATATTTATGTCTATACCATCACGGCATATCCTACAAATGGCATAGCCAATTGAAACACTGCATGTAATAAACGTGCAGATCGTCCTTTCCGTGCCAATAAAAATTAAGACATTCGGGATGAGTGGCATGTCTCATCACTGAATGGAAAATGTTCGCGATGTTTTATGAATACCCGTCTTTTTTTCTTTTCGACCTATCCTTTTTCGGGGACCCCACGAAACACTATTATTTATTTTTTAAAGAAATCGTTTATGCCATAATACCTAATATAATTTTTCTTTTTCCGTATCTGACAAAAAATCACTGTATAGTCCAAATAATTCACCCGTAGAATTTCTAGAATTGAATATATGTGTTTTCTTTTCTGTTAGTTTTGGGGCATCCGATACAAGGCATTCAGTGACATGTAATAGCCTTTGTAGCTAGATCACTTTAATCAAAATGAATTCTTGTGACATTTGTGCCTTCGGTCTTGCCCTCTCGATAGTGATGAGCAGACCTGGGTGTCTGATGTTGTGGCCAATCCAGTTCGCTAGTTTTTTACCTTTATCCGCTGATTTCCACATTTATCTGAGATGCTGTGATAGTTCATATATAATTCAACACACAGAGGGTGAATTTATCGCTGTATATATTACGAAATCTTTCAGCTATATTCGCAGCTTTTATTTTATTTCATGGGTATGTTTATCTTTCCCTTGATAACCATTTTCAAATATCAACACTATAATAAACATCTTGTAAACTTTTGTATGTGCACTCGTCATATATCAGAGATGAATAAAACTCTGAAGACTTATTTATTTTTCAAGCAATTATTTGTATTTTTAAAGAACACACGTACCATCAGACGCTTTTTTCGTGGGATAGGCAGAAAGAATCGAGCGCCACTTCCTCCTATTACTCCTGACATTAAAAAAAATACAAAAAAGAGTGAGAAATTTATCGGGAACACTAGAATGATGATCCTTGCGGAAATTCATGAAAATAGGCTAGCAAATCAAATACTCTGCAACAAAGTGAATTATTTCCAAAAACATACTGTCCAAAGGTTAAAATAGTTGGGGTTCATAATATTATTATACCTACTGTCAAGCATTCCTTGCGGTTTTAATAGGACCGTTGGGGCTATTGTTGAATTGACCTCTAACATTTTATCACTTTGAGCTTTTATCATCGTTATTATAATTACATCTTTTAATTTTTCTTTCTTATCTTATCCTTATATTATTAATTATCAAATAATTTCCCTTATTTTGTTTTTATTATTAATAAAACCTAAGAATAGGAATAAATTACACAATAAGTATCATCGTAATAATTTGTTTTAATAAAACAAACCCTTGTTGTTAGTTGTGGTAAAAGGGGTTTCATATGTAAATAAACAAATTTAATGTACTAAGCATATTGTTTGTGGTTGATTATCTTTGCCCTTATTTGAAATTTTATGCTTAGTTGTTACTTTCTAATTAATTGACTTGATTATGAAATTAATTGTCTCAAATTTATTATCTACAGATTGAGAAAGGAGTTTGTCGATGGAACAAAAGTATGTATAGTCCATCTTGAATATTATGTCGTTCAGTCAATCCTCTTATGTTGTTTAATTATTTAGATTCTTAAGTCACTGATGGAGGGAGTCTGTGATTTCGAAGACCTGGTTTTGGAAAATAACAAAAGGATGTCTATTTCCACGTATTGGAGAGATGGTGCATAGTTTTTAAAATAATTTAATACAATGTCGTGTAATATCTACGATATTATAGATTTAGTAGTCAAACAAAGGATTCATAATTTTAGTGAAATGAGATCTCATTTAATTCAGTGTAATATTCGAGTTCTCCATCTCCCCATATTATCTAGTGTTAATTAGATCTGATTTATTAGATAGCGAATTCCATAGTATTTTTCCAAATTAATATATAACTCTTGAACTTCTGGGGCAACTGCCCTTACCCCTCTAGATTTACCCTTGAATATAAATAATTACCTAAATTTAATTAATCACTAAGCTCATGATATGGGTGATATCATTTTGGAGTGATGTATTTAATTAATAGTAGATTTAAAATATTTTTATTCTCGCTTTTATTCAAATGATAAAAAGTCTAGATCAGAGTTGACACCGCCCAGTTCTCATGTTGGAATCTAATAAACAAGAGTTATAATCACTTTTTCAACTGTTAACATTCAGACTGACAGTTTTGGGAACATAATATTGTAAAAAACCTTTATGTTAATATTTAATTAACTTTCGCCCACCCAAATATTGCGTGTCGTGTTACTTAAAGCGTTGTAAAAGTCTACATGATATTTAATTATTGCCATACTTCAGGATAAAGTACACATTTACATGTTTGTATTTGAATTTTTAATGTACAAAATATGTACGTCGACAAGTCAGATGAGATTCAGTTTGATAGAACTTGATGTTATTTTAAATAAAAACTTACAGTGTATTTGAAAAAAAGCTAATACCTACTCAATTCATTTTACTAGTTTTTGAGATATTTCTAATTAATTTTTTAATCCCAACATCACCCACCAGTATAAAAAAAGACTTAATAATTTCATAAAAAAAATGAATTGAATATATCACGTAGTTTAGTACTAGATCACATGAAGGCGCGAGCGTATAATGAAAGACTGCCAAGAGAACTGCGAATGACAGTTAGCAGAGTTTTGGGCAAAAATCTGCATCTTCCACCTCCAAAATCACAATCTTTGTCATATTTGCTCAACAAAAATAAAAAGACAAACCAAATACATATGTTGTGATTGTTTCAAGCCGATTTGCCTGCAACGCTCAAAGCCAAAATGTGAAATATGTCAATAAAAAATGTAAAAACTTAAAGGTGTGTATTTTTTTATTTGACCGTAAGATTTTATTCAAATTTTTATCTAAGATTACTATAAGTGTTTATTTTTATAATAAATGCAAGTTATTGTAATTTTTTAGTTGTTATTTTTGAAAATATTTTTTAGTAGTTGGTTGATTTTGCGACCTGATTTTGACCAAAAACAATAAATTGTGTTATTAATAGAAAAATGTTGTTTTTTCTACATTTAAATGAATAGAAATATAATATTTAAATCCCTAAATCACCAGTATAGGAAAAGACTTAATAATTTCATAAAAAAATTGAAAATTTAAAATATCTTATATATTATGGTGTGTAAACTTTGACAAGGCCTTCATCAGCTGGAAAGGAGGCGAAGAGAAAAAAAACAAAGAGAAGAGAGCAATAAATAAAAATAGTTACTCACTCCTGTCAGATACTTACCATATATGTTTGGAGGGTTGTCTTCAGAGTGATACATAATAATTATACTTTAAATTAAGAATAATTTGTAAAGCTATGGCATATTACTATGACGTGAAGGCGGATGATGTAAAAACACAAATTTAATTAAACATTATTATTTATTAATAAAAAAAAAAACAAACATGTGGAAAAAATATTATATAAAAAAAAAGAAATAATGAACTTTCGATTAAAATAAATCCTAAACCTAACTTATTTAATTCCCCCCCTTTTTATAAAAATGTCTTTAAAAAAAAATATCACAAGAATAGTCTGTTACACTGTTAATTATTTAATTCAAAATTGTCTTACGAAGAACAAAAATAAAAAAACACAAATCACTCCCGCTGGTTTCTCACCCATCTCGGCCATTTAGCCTGAAGATCGTCCTGCCCGCGGCCATTGCGGGCAGGCGCAGTCCTTCCAACGAAGGCACCCTGGCATATAGCCTTCAGAGTGGAGTTGTCCCGAGGCCGGCGGCTGCTGCCCCAAAGGAGGTCTGCACCATCCAGAGACCGTGGCGGGAAACTGCCCACGTGGAAGTCCGTGGACGGCCCGGCGGGGTCGTCTTGCCTCTATAGCGCCTGGTGGGAAGAGAACCGGTCTTCACGGCAGTCTGGTGGATAGTGTTCGTGGCCTGTTGCTGGCCACTCGTCTAAGGGGGATGGTACCTCACCCCTCACTACCATACTGCACCCCCGCGTCTTAGTGTCGGCTTGGCAAAATTGTCCCGTTAGGCCGCTATTGTTTTTCAAAACAATAACCGCGGCCAACATACGGCGTACCAGCTCGTATGCCCGGGTATTTTGCTCGGTGCCTACCAATGGTTATATATTCCCGCACACATCACATGTAGGTACACATAGTTTATATTTAAAATAAAAAAAAGTGTCCATTTTCACTAGATATCATTTTGTTTATTTCCCCAGTTGGTCAACAAAACTCCCCAAAGATTTAAAAAAAAACATACTAACTGTAGGTATATACACTCGTGTAGGCAGTATTTCATATCCCACTCGATATGATACCTACCTACAAGAGCGTTTACATCGAAATTACAATGAACATACAAACAGACACACACCCCTAAATACGATGTATTATTATGTGTGAATAGCGAGCAGATCGTAAACGCGTACGTGACATTCCTGAAGGATGGCGAACACGTGTTTAAAAATGACTAGCTGGTTACGTAACACAGCGCAAAAACTACACAATTTAAGAATTTTAATTTTATTTAGAATTTTATTATTATTAATATTATCTTTACGAAATTATTTTAAAAATATTCGGGTATACTCTTATAATATAGTATACTCTTCTTCAGCAACCATCTCTCTACTGTTGGATGTAGGCCTCATCTATATTGTTCCACACTTTTCTTTCTTGAGCAAGCCTTACTCATCTCCATCTTTTAGAGCATCCCTTCTAGGACCGACCTATTACAATACAGGTGTATTGAAATGGCACCAATGTTTCTATATTTACCAAATAATATGTACCAAATAGAAATTTGGAAACAATAGTATTTTCATCAGATTATTACCTATACATAATAACATAAGTTTGGAAATTTGGAAACGATAGTATTTTCATCAGATTATTACCTATACATAATAACATAAGTTTGGAAATTTGGAAACGATAGTATTTTCATCAGATTATTACCTATAGGTACATAATAACATAAGTTTGGAAATTTGGAAACGATAGTATTTTCATCAAATTATTACCTATTCATAATTACATAAGTTGTTTTACGCGGCGGCAGAATTGCCATCCACACTTCTCAGCATTATACAACCAGATAAGTCTCCATATGATCAGTCATGATCACACAAAAACTTAACAGTCTAATGCCGGGAAAAATTCACCTATCCAGATATACAGGATATCAAAGGATTAGGCTCAAAACGCGGGATCAAAATACCAGCATTGTGCCTGAAATATTTATTTATTCTTCTTGCATATCTTAAATATCTGTGTTCAGAAACCTTTTTACAATATTACAAGTGTTTATAATAATAGATTTTTGAATTTTAATGTACAAATTAACCGGTAAATCTAATTTTTGTAAATTATTTATTAAATATTTCGGAGTTACCCCTGTAGCTGACATGACTAAAGGTATTATATAAACGGACCTAGAATGCCAAATATTTTTTATTTCTCCTGCTATTTCTGTATATTTACGTATTTTTTAGGCCGTACAAATATTATATATGTTTTATTATTATATAATTATAACATTTAATCAAATCAAACACTATACGAATATAATTTTTAGCAGTACGCAATATTCCATATTTCTAATCTCGATTGTGATTCCGAACCCCATACACATATTTAATAATCGTTAGAGGGCTTCAAAGATTTCTATCGCAATATTTACAACTCATATCAAACCATAGTAAGTAGGTACTTGGTGGTTAAGTTTTCCGTATTTTCTGCTACACGTACCACATATTTTGAACCACTCTAGATTAATCATTCCAATTGATCGCACTCACTGATAGTCAAACTATTTGAATAGGTATTACCTATCCAAATAGGTTATTAAATACCCGAATTATCAAGAAGCACGTTGAAGATGATAATTGCTAGACATCTTTGTAGTTGGCTAGATATTAGTTTCCAAGTATTATAGGTAGATGGTGATGAATGTTTCCTGATATTATTCTAGAAATTTCCTTTAACAACTATTTAGGGCCTGTGGAAAGAATTAATAGGTAGAGAGCTTCAGAACTCTTCTGGACGTTAAGCTAGTAGCATCACCTAAATTAAGTACTAATACATTTACTAACTTTTATTGTTAACTTTTTATATAACTTTTATATGGTGAATAAAATTCATAGTGAAAAGAATATTTTCATGTAAGTAAACATTAATGTTTTATTTCGTTCCTTTTTATCACAGTATTTAGCTTTTGTAATTTATTTAGAATCAGATTAATAGGGAACTTGCACATATTTTTTTTATTCTTTAGAATCATAAATAAAGTAATCAGTAACACATATCAGTAATTTTTTTTTCGATACGTTGCTTAATTTCTGTTTTATAGCATTTTGAAATTTCGATTTTTGAATTTCCGCGAAAACACCACATCCGAAAGCGCCATTTTGATGACGTCATACGTCCCTTCGATCTCTCTGTCTACAAATGCTTAGTACATTTCGTAGTATATATCTATTAGTTTGACGAGGTTATTTACTGTTGTGGTTTGGGTTTGAACGCTTTTTTTGCCAAAAACTTAAACATACATCAGTTCCTATTTTTTTATTTAGTTATAATGACGGAAAACGATTTTCTCAAGGGGCGATCGGATATTTATCATGCATATAATAATAAGCCCGCCGGTAGGCGCTATAGCTTTGTCTTATAATGTTACTGTATTACTAATTTGTAAATGCAATACAACATTGTGTAATAATTACATAATTATATTCAATGGCAATTACCTATTATCAATTTTCCATCATTCTTAGGTCTGATTAGTGATTACAGGTTCAAAATACGCCATTACTTTTCTGTACTGGGTGCATGGTCGGAGTGAAGATCCTGCTAAAAAATCTGTCCAATGTTATTGGAAAAAATCAAAGTTGGCTGAAGTTAGCACAGAAGTTAAATTTATAACTTGTGCTGAATTGAGTCATCGATCATCTACAAATATATCCACACCGAGTGAGTTTCTGACAGCCATTGTGTCAAAACCAAAAGATTTTTATTGTAAATCAGATAGTATTTTAAGGATATAGTAACAAATGTCGACACCATAAGCATCCACTACTTAATATATGTGTTCATTACCTAATAACAATATTTATACTGCGAATGATTTTGTTTGTTTTGTCATTGGACGATAGATATGGAAAGCTGCAAAGAAGTCGCTGAACTTACAGTACAGTATCCAGCTAACAATATCGGCATGCGTAGAAATAATTTATTCGGTGTCGTATAATGCGGAAATTATACAATGCATTTTTAGTGGCATGCATGATGCATTAGTGGTGCGCCATTAATTACCATGTGTAAATTGCCTAATGCAACTGTCAGTATTACTCGAACCATAGCGCTGTCGGCATCGTTCCTACAGTTAAGCTGTATTTTAAAATGCGTGAGGATCATTATATGGGAAATATCACTGAACGTATGAAACATAGTATATCTAGTATTATGGGTTAGTTGGATGATATCGCGCTTCTGCGATAAACTCACCCATTGCACAAATTTATTTGTCTGGTTTAAATTCTGCAATGTTTATTTGATAATGTTTGTTTTTTGTGCAATAAGATTTTTATTATTATATTATTATTATAACCTAGTAACTTATTGTTATTTTTTATTTATTTAGGAATTTGATTATACTACAAATATGATATTAAACAGAAAATTTAGCTGCATGTAATAAACATTTAAGTTGTCCCTTTCATCATAATAAAATAATTGAGACATTAAAGATGGGTGAAACATCTCATCGCTAAATTGGTGGCTTTAAATGTCTTATTGGTCATATTTTATGAACACCTCTTTTACAGAAAACTCAAAAGCTTTTAGAAAAAGTTAACTACCTATTTTTTGCAGAAGACTCCACGAAATAATATTTATTTATTAATTATATAAGGGGTCAAATAGAAAAACTGCACAAGATACATGCCTAGTGATATTATTATGTGTTGGTCATATCATATGTGCCGAGAATAATGTCCAAAAAATAATTTCAAAATTACATAACGATATGACTTTGTAAATCGTTCCCAAATTCAGAAGGTACACCAAACAAAATTTGCCTGATGTACTGAATCTATGAAGAGTTAATAAAATACATAAGTAAGTATAAGAAACAATGTTACTTGTAGTTATTTTTATCTAAATTTATACCTAGAAATACCTAAAATCAGAAATAAAATCCTGTAAGTAAATTGGAAGCAATCAGCAGTATCAGAAATCGCCTCTTGTGTTTTTTTTATTGTTCTGTAAAACGTAAAATAATTTTTCATTTTAGAATGACAATATTCTGGCAAATACGAAGAATAATGTGTTCACTCACGAACTAATAACGTAAACAAATTTGACAAAATGATATCACCAAAACTTTAATAATATCACCCTATTTATAATATAGGCACCTATATACTGTTTTGTTTATAACAATTCAGTAGGTATATCAGTGTTAGATTTTATCATTTGCCTGCAGATTTACAAAAAAAAATATTGATAGAACCAACGAGAACTATACGCAAAACAATAATCAATGTATCGGAGAAAGTTTATTACAAAAATAGTGTTATCTCCAAATTTACACTTTATTAGTTCTATAATGAATGTATATAAAAAGTCTAGTATTGAGAGTTGTGTTGTATTGTATTAATTACAGAATGCTCATTATGATGTGTTATCGGTGCATTGATTGCGCAGTGAAAATACCAACTTGATCTTCTCCGTAAGTTTTCGAGTGTCATGTAAAAGGCAGGTGTTCGAAAAAATTAAGACATTTTACATCTTAAATTTAGCGATGATATTTGCCACCCATCCTGAATGTCTTGATTTTATATTGTCACGGAGAAGACAACTCGCATGTTTTTTTTTATATGCAGCTGGTTTGCTGGCTACCCCACTTCTGGGATATAATAAAAAGTCTTTGTTTTGGCACGTGGTTGAAGTCATTATTATTGAGTTGTGATACAATACTATTTTATGTGGGTAAAGATCATAAATTATCAATGTAAACAATGAAAACAACAAACAATTTTTGACGAAAAGGAACAAAAAGCATTATAATTCAAATCTAAGAATGGGGGTACTTGAAATTCTTAAGGACACCGTTGTTAAACTATTCATACCATCAAACCGTTAAATGAGACTGTAAAATAATAATTGTCGAAAATAATATTTTTTTTAGGGAGTCGTATGCAATAAAACAACAAACGATGAAAATATTTTTTTTTGTATTTTTGGAATGTCTAAAGAAGGTATCATTTGTTTTGAAATTACAAAACACAAAAATGACAATAAAAATAAAGTAATAGGTATTAGTTATATGAAAAATACGGAGTATTTTTAATTTTGTTTTGGCTATATTAATTTATTTATTTGTCACTTATATTGTTGAGTATTATACAATTTTTTTAAAGATTTGCAAAATGTATAGGTAGTCTTATTTTATTAAGCTGTTTTTTTATTAGCTTATTTTATTTTATTTAAATTGGATATGAATTGTGTATTTTTTGTCTTGTTTTATATTTTTATTTTTTATTTTTGTGAAAGGCATTAGCCGTTAATTTGGTCAATAAATAAATAAATATTGATCATATAATATTATCCACGAGTAGTACTTCGTCGGTAGCCTGGAGGTAGACTCGAGGCCTCGTGAACACGGGGTCCGTAGTTCGATCCCAGGTGCCGGGAAACTCCTCATTCACGACACAAGCTTTTAGCTTACTGTAAAATGTGTATAAGGTTGTATTTGGGTTTATAACAAAACCCAGATATATCTTTTTAAAAAAAAATATATTTTTTTCACAGCGAAGATTTTTTCGTTTTTCTTTTTCTTCTTTTTTCCCTTCAGTAAGTTTTCGAGTGTCCTGTAGTAGGCAGGTAGGTACTCGTAAAACATCATGCGACATTTTACATCTTCAATTCAGCGATGAGATATGCCTCCCATTTGAATGTGTTTACTTTTATTGGTACGGAGAAGACGACTTTTATGTTTACTATACGTAGTTCATTCACATTACATGAGAGTATGGATGAATGAAAGTATATATTATTATTGACTGTATATTTACATTAATTTTTTTTCCGTGGAACACCCGGTAAAGAGTTGGTCTTCCACTCTTCTCTGTAAGTTTTCGAGTGTTCTGTAAAAGGTAAGTGTTCGAAAAATTAAGACATGTTTAATCTTAAATTCAGCGATTTGAAATTACTAAAACTTAAATTCATGAGATTTGCCGCCCATCCTGAATGTATTGATTTTATATTTGCACGGAGAGGACAACTTGCATGTTCATTATTTGCAGCTGGTCTGCTGGTAACCCCACTTGTGGGATATGCCATGATGGAATAGTAGTAGTATTTACATTAAATAATTCATACAAACAATGAGAAGTAAAAAACGATAATTTAAAAGCCAATTTAAGATCCAAATATTTTACTGTTTTGATTTCGTTATCAGTAGGAATGGTGTATTGTAAAAGAGTATCATCTAAGCTCTTGAGAACCTTGTTGAATAAATGAAATAAATAAAAAGCATTTCATCTAAAGATCTAGGTGAATAATCAATAGATATGTGAAAATTCTAACAAAATATTAAATTATAAATTTAAATACGCATTCAAGGAAGGAACAAATAAATATATTTTTTTTTAATTTTTATACACGTGTAATGTAAGATATTTAAGATCACAGCCCAAAATCCCCATAAGGGATTAGGCAAATAATATAGACTTTGTTAACATATTTTTTATTAATAAAAGTATATAAAAAAAAGGATATTGTTAAAAAAATAATAAAAAAATTCTTGAACAATAAACGAACAACAAAAAGAGCGCTTCAGTACCTACTAACAAAACAAGACGTCCATACTGTTCACGCACTTTCGCGAAAGTAGTTGCGTTACAATTTACACATTGCCATTAATGGTACACCACTAGTGGACTCCCTTTATTCAATGGCGCGCCACTAATGCATGCATCGCGACACTGGCAAATTACACGGGCAACTTACATAGGTAACTAATGTCGCGCCATTAGTTGTATACCACTAATGGCTATGTGTAATTTTAACTTAAGTTATATTTGTACACCCTGGACTACGCAATATTTGTATGATCTTTTTGGAAACATTTTGTATCAATCCAAGATACATTTACCTACTTCGAAAATGTTAAAAACCGGACTCAAATACCAAGCGATTGTTAATCCCATACATTACGATAAACAACAAAACATCACTCAGGACATGTGACGTCACAAATGCAATAGCCAGCAATATGGCGTTCAAACAGCGGGCGAAAAAGTGTGATTTTATTTATTAAAATAATAAATGAAAAATAATTATTTTTGAGTTTTAATCAAAATATAATCGATACATAACCTTTTTTCTACCTAATTAATGCATTTCACAAAATATTCCTCTCGAGTGCAAGTTCCCTATTATCTGACTTATCAAGGCGACCGGTGTGGCGCGGAGGCTAACGCACTTGCCTTTGAGTCACGAGGTCCCGGGTTCGATTCTCGGCCAGGGCAAAATGAAGAATGACCTTTTTCAGATTGCCCTGGGTCTGGGTGTTACATGTATTTGTGTTTAGTGCATTGTATATGTGTATCGCCGTGTTGGTACCCATAATACAAGATTCATATCTTAGTTTGGGACTAGCTCGGTCTGTGTGAATTGTCTATACGTGTTATGTGTTATGTGTAAGCCTTCTGCACATGTATATGGATGGTTGGAAAATATGTACACAGTGAATCTGTGAGGATATTTGGTTTATCAGTAATCTATACCAACAAACACCTCCATAATAACATAAATATACACTTGCCACATTTTTGATTGGATTGACAAAGTTTTTTTTAAATTTTATTTCCAAATACGGCGTCAGCCCTATATATAAAAACAATATAATTATGATAGCATAAAAAGTACATAAAAGCAAATTCAACAAGACAGGAAAACCACGACAAAAAATAACAATACATTCCAAAAACAATATGTGTTTGGCTGACAATGCACGAAAACCCTACATTTTTTCACGTAAATATGTTTAATATTACGAAAAAATAGATAGGTAATTTTTTTTTTCTTATTTTTTTTTTATTTATTTATATCA
This sequence comes from Athripsodes cinereus, assembly GCA_947579605.1. Classification (NCBI taxonomy): domain Eukaryota; kingdom Metazoa; phylum Arthropoda; class Insecta; order Trichoptera; family Leptoceridae; genus Athripsodes; species Athripsodes cinereus. The sequence goes on from OX388315.1 coordinate 27,848,974, forward strand.
AACTTAAAGTTACAGCTTATATAACATAATAAACAAAACAATAATGGTGCGAAGTTATAGCCAATTACAACTTAATTATGTAATACAAAATGTTGGATAAAAAACAAAATATATAAAACAGTTATTAAATTCTTTATAATGAAAGATAATTAGATAAATGTATATTTAAAGAGGTATATGTATAAGAATATGAAAATAAAGAAGAAAAGCTATGAGATAAATTCAATTACATGTGAGCATTTTTATGATTAAGGGGAAAGGAAAATATTACTTTGAAAGCTGTAGTTTTTGTTTTCTTCATGGATATTGACCGATTAAAAAATATTTTTTTAATAAAAATTCTCATATTTTGAAACCAAAATTCACCACAATGTCATGAACTCGATTTTTGGTTTATTAAAAAAGATTGTTCAAATCCATAGTATTTATATGCTTGATATGATGAATAAAAAATTAATCTATTTATATTTTACAAATAATTTGTATTTTGATATAACAAAGAGTTGGTAGGAACCTAAATAAATCTCGTCAGTTGGCTATTTAGTTTTATTAAGTAAAAAAGTAATATTGGATTTTTTTTTCATTTTATCAAATCAAAGTGTTCACTAGGGTCAAAAAATTTGAAAATTTTCTACCAAATTTGTTGGAAATTTAATATTTTACCGTTTTTGCTAGAGAGCGCTCTCAATATAAAAATTATATACCTACTTACTCCGTGTTCTATTACGAATACCTTACTTTTACAGAACACTCAAAGCCTTATAAAAAGAGTTAAAAATGTTTTATGTTCCGGCGACTTCATAATGAATAAATAAATACCTACGACAGAGAAAATTATCTACGATTTTAAATAAAGTAATTAATGAACCTACATACATAGTTATACCATTTGTGTGTTACATATTTTACTACGTATAAATGCAGTGGAAATGAGATCGTTGAGAAGGATGTGTGGTAAAAGTCTGAGAGATCGTGTGCGTAACAGTGATATACGAAAGGAATGTAGAATGAAAGTAAGTTGGTGTAATAACAAGGATGAATGTAAATAAGTTAAGATGATTTGGGCACGTGGAAAGAATGAATGAGGACAGAATGACTAAGAAGATATAGGTATTTGGCTGAGAGGAATGGTGCTCGGAGACGTGGACGTCCGAGGATTAAATGGCAAGACCATTTAAATCAAATCCTACAGGACGGTCACGTGTTGAGCACATTGAACAGGAGAGCATGCATGAGGAATTGTATGACAGTGACGGAAGCGAAGGATGTATGCAAGGATAGAAGGAAGTGGCGCTCGATCCTTTCTGCCTACCCCGCGAGAGAAGCGGCGTGATGGTATGTATGTATGTATATTTTACTACATAGATGTCGGTAGTTGCCAGTGAAACTCATGAATGAAATGAGGCGTTAAAAAGTATAAGTTTTATAATAGTGTTCAAGTATGCAACCATTGATAAGGTCTATTGTCGTTTTTACAAATTTTTGAAGGCCGTGCGACCCAATTTGGATCGTGGGGATTCTTGTTGCGTCGGCGGCTACTAGTATTGGTAAATCCAGTTCTTTCTCAGGAATCGGTACTTGAGACATCGTTCTTCAAAACAATTCGTTCTTAACATTCGTTCTCGTTCGTGGAATTTGTCACGCGATTTTCACCTTAGTCTCTTTGAAAATAAAGTATTTTAAAGGCCTTTTTCCCAAAAGACGACACGAAGATTTAAATCTTTGAATCATGTTTGTTACATTTGACACGCGATATAAAACCTTAATTCCTTTGAAAATAGAATACTCCAATGGCGTTTTTTCCAAAATAATAACACGTAGATTTAAATCCAAGAATGTCGTTCTCAACGTTTGACACGCAATATGAAACCTTAGTATCTTTGAAAATAGAGTATCTTAAGGTTTTTTTTTCCAAAAAAAAACACACACGAAGATTTAAATCTCGTTCGTGTTTATTTGCCACGCGATGTTAAACCTTAGTTTCTTTGAAAATATAGTACTTTAATGTAATTTTTCCCAAAAGAACGAAAAAGACCGAACAGATTTGGCATTGAGGATTTAGTTCTTCGAGTTAAGTTGAAGAACGAATACATAAGAACGAATATTCAGATTCTGAACAATACTAGCGGCTACCATTATTCTTGTATGGGGAGGGAAGAGATTTTATTAACCCTTAATTAGTCGCATGGGGTCAAAGCAATTTCGCATTAAAAAATGAAGCATTTGCTGCTTCTCGAATTTCCCCGCGCCCTCGCTAGCTTCATAATCCGGGTCGAAGTTTGTGTTCGAATAGCGACTAAGTCACGGGAGTGGAAGGGCGCGTCGCTGCGCTCTTGAACGTTGACCCCATGCGAGTAATTACGTTACTTTTTTGAAACATATTAGTTATTTATTTTATGTATTTTTTTTGTGTATTATTATTACAGAAGACGAAATGGATACCAATGATCACTTATGTGGTACATACAGTGTAGGAAGGCGAACCAAACGATGGCCGTTAGCCATTTTTTTTTCGTCTTATAAATGCACTCGTTTGTACATCAACCAAATACCAACAAATCACGTACTCACGTGAGGCGTAATTTTTTGCGTCAATTGTCTATTGAACTTGTTCATAATCATCAGGAATGACAAATTGAAGTCAGTGCAACTCCTAAGATTATAAAAAAAACGGTTTTGGAAGTGCATGAGTTAGAAAACCGCGTCCCACCAACAGCCGCAAAACGTGGGCGTTGCAAGAACTGCCCTCGAAAAAAAAAATCAAAAAGTACCAACAAAATGCGCAAATTTTATGTGCAATGATCACTCTCAAATATGCTGTCAACAGTGTAATAAAAGTGATTCGGAGAATTCCTAAAAATATTCTTAAATTTTAACTTTGATCTCAGTATAAGTAAAAGTTGTTAATTTTTGATAATTAATTTAATTTAGCTTTTTTAGTTTAATTAGGTTTTTAATTCACGTTATTCCTTTTTAATATAATATAATTAATAAAGCACTTTATAATAAACAAGTTTAATTAACTATATAGCATTTACAAAATAAAAAAATATTCCTACAATTTGGGGTCACCGGTGACCCCATGCGACCATTTGTGTGATTTTCTTTATGCGCCTAATTAAGGGTTAATGATATCAGCGTTCCCACTTCCCAGACGTACGGTAGTTATACCATGATTAGAGGTGGGAATAACTGCTATTTCATAACGTTCAACCAGTTATCGGTATTTGTTAGTATTGGTAAATCCAGTTGTTTTTCAGTAATCGGTACTTGAGACATCGTTCTTCAAAACAATTCGTTCTTAACATTATTTCGTTCTCGTTCGTGGAATTTGTCACGCGATTTTCACCTTAGTCTCTTTGAAAATAAAGTATTTTAAAGGCCTTTTTCCCAAAAGACGACACGAAGATTTAAATCCTTAAATCTCGTTTGTGATATATGTCACGCGATTTTAAACCTTAGTCTCTTTGTAAATAGAGTATTCTAATGGTATTTTTACCAAAACAACTTCACAAAGATTTAAATCTTTGAATCTCGTTTGTTACATTTGACACGCGATATAAAACCTTAATTCCTTTGAAAATAGAATACTCCAATGGCGTTTTTTCCAAAATAATAACACGTAGATTTAAATCCAAGAATCTCGTTCTCAACGTTTGACACGCAATATGAAACCTTAGTATCTTTGAAAATAGAGTATCTTAAGGTTTTTTTTTCCAAAAAAAAAACACACGAAGATTTAAATCTCGTTCGTGACTTTATTTGCCACGCGATGTTAAACCTTAGTTTCTTTGAAAATATAGTACTTTAATGTAATTTTTCCCAAAAGAACGAAAAAGACCGAACAGATTTGGCATTGAGGATTTAGTTCTTAGTTAACAGTTATTTTAAAACGTTATTTAATAACGATTAAACCGAAGAGTTTTTGAAATATTCCAAATTCCTATACCATTTCGAAAATTTGGCGAAGGGGGGGTAGAAATACTCGTTACATTTTGAAAAGGTACTGATGTGTACGGTAATTTTTTTCACAGAAGTAAGGTAATTTTGGCAACAAAATATGGCTACCCTGAGTGATATCAATACCTGATAATCCTGATATGCTTTGATACCGAGTAACGAAGGGTAAACCGAATATCGGTAAAATACCCGATTTCTAATAAAGAAAAACTCAAATAACAATTATATTCAATGAATAGAAATAATCAAAGGTAACTCTAAATATAATCTTTTGAAACTTAACCCTTAAACGGTTTCGCGGGGTCCAAAAATACCCCACCGACCATATTTCAGGTTACCACTCCCTTCTGTTTCAAGCTAGGGCGTCAACACTCGGTGTATTCTTAGTATTCATTATGAACTTACAGTGCACGAATTAATGTGGTTAGGCAGTCTTTGGATCCTGAGCTACGTGGGTGCTGGGGTCTTAAAGTACCCCACAAATCCATTTATGATTACCGTTATTTTTTATAGATATTTTTACTGTTGATTATTTCTCATAACTTACAACTGTAATGTCTGGACGACTGGCAGAAGGAGCTTTAAGAAGCTTGAATGCAGATAATGAGCAATCAGATTTTGTTGAAATGGATCAAAATTTTGGAAATAACAGTGATATTACTGATGCGAAGATTATAGTCCGCAATCACGATTCCAGGAGCGAGCAAGAGGTAGATGAAGACCTTGAGGAGAATAATTTCAAGCATCTTAAATCATAAAATGCTTTGTAAGTCATTATTATGGTAAAAACTGTTATAAATGGCCTCAAACCGCCCCGGCCCAGCAAAAATTGGTTCTTCTTCGTTGAGCTGGTTAATGTGCCAAAAGGAAGAAATGTAAGTTATGTGAAAATACTTGGCAAAAACAAACGAGAGACACCTCCCGAGTTCTTATCTGAACAAAACAGGCCTTAAGAACCTTTTAATATTGTATTTACCTCAGACAAAACAATTACTTCTTATGTACCAACACAAAGCAAGTCAGTGGTTTTAGTCTAATAAATGCGCCGTGGTGCCTTGAATAAATCGACAAAAACTTACTATGTTTGTGATTTTTTTTTGCAAAACACATTCTAAAGACAAAATTGTATGTTATTGCTGTGTAAATTAATATTTCCAGCACAAATATTTAAATTTAAGCTCAACATACTCCTAAAAAAACTATTTTTGAAGAAATTAAATGATGTAAGTAATCCATCCAAAAGTGATTGTCAGTTTTTTTTTATGTTTAGAGCAAATAATAAAAAAGTTTATTGTTTTTTACCTTGGAAAATATATTTTTTATTTAAATCATATTGTTAATTATTATATTGATATAATATTAATGAAAACCTTTTTTGAAAAGCCAAAAATATGAGGTTGATTTTATAAACTGCTTAATTTTTTCACTTATTTTAGAGGCATCAACTATGTAACAATTTTTAAATAAAATATTTAAACTTGAATTACTACGTTTATTTGTCACATTAATTTAAATTACGCTATCGCGAAATCGTCTTGAAAAGCTCGTCAATGGTGCAAGTGCACTGAAATCGCGATAGCGTAATTTAAATTAATGTGACAAATAAACATAGTAATTCAAGTTTCAATATTTTATTAAAAAATGCTTAATTTTTTTTTCGATTCTTTTAATTCAATGAAAGAAAATACAACAATAAAACAACAACAATTTGAAGTTTCATTTGATATAAAAAAAATATAAACAGATTTACATAATTCGATATTTTTTAGTGTTTTACATTTTGGGGTACGAAAATACCCCACGAAGACGACTACGTAATTTAAAAAAGCGAATCCGTTTAAGGGTTAATTTTATGTATCTTCTTCTTATTTTCTTAAGGCAAGGCACCCGACATCGAGTTAAATATGGTACCTACTTAATTCCTTATCTATCTTGAATCGAATAAATTTCAATAAATTAACAAAACAAAGAATGATATTTTTTTACAGTGCAATACAAAGATATTATTCAAATTTACGTAACACACATTTACACCCACTCAAGTGAGTCATTTTTCACTATAACTTCGTCTATGCGAATACAAATAAAATTTTAGCAATATTTAGATTAAATAATAATACTTAGAGATTGTCTCAGTATTTCTGAGAAATAATGTGGAACATTATCATAATTTATTATAATCATAAAATAATACACCAAACACCTGTTATCAATTTTAATTGAATATCAAAGTTATGTTAGGAAAAAAAATCAAATTACTTAATTAGAAAATAATAATACGTCTATAAAACTCACTTGTAGCCAACTTATAAAAAAAAAAGATTAACGATTAGACGCAAATTTGAAAAAAGTAAACACAAAAAACCAACGAATTTGGAGAGAAATGGATTTTTTGTGTTTCTAAGATGTTGAAATTATAATATCTAAAGGAAACGACCATAAACAAGTTTTATCTATGAATTTGTATTGAAAGTCAGAATCATGTACAAAATTATCATGTTGTCGAGAATTATATTAACTTGTTTTAATTTTTGAGGTGCCGGCAAACTCCCCTTTCACGACACAAGCTTTTAGGCTTTTAGTAGCTTACTGTGAAAGGTGTATAAGGTTGTATTTGGGTTTATAACAATAACCCAGATACATTAAAAAAAAAAATGAAAAATTAATGATATTTTTTTTTTATTTATTTAACTATTTTTTTACTACGTCAAACTACATACAACATGACCGTGAGTGCTGACACGGCAGTGAAAGTATAGGATGAAAAAATGTGAACAGACTTGTTCACTTTCGATGAACAGGTTTGACCCTGACACTCTGGATGATCATCCAAAGTGAAGCAATGTGAATGCTACTTTATAATGTTTAATTTTTGCGCAGTCACTAAAACGAGTACCTATAATATTTTATAAGAAATTCTGCTTATTGGTAAAAAAAAGTCACTTAAAAAAGAATAAAAGAAAAAATAATAAAATGAACACTTTATAGATCTGAAAAAAAAATCATAAGCAATTGGCGAGCTTATATTGCCTGTAGGCAATATCTTCCAGCTAACCAAAGAAAAATATTTAACAATATAAAATAAATTATGAAAAGAAAACAATTTAACAAAATTTCAACTAATGACAGCACCTACGTAAATAAGATATAAATAAATTTTGAAGTATAACAACAATTAAAAAAATATCAAGATTTTCATCTGTATCAGGTTCCATATGATATAATGTAGGTACTTTAAATATATGTGTGTGGTGGACAATTAAACTACAATACTTTATTCGTATGTCTTTGTTAAAAAATCCATATTGGGTAGTTTCTCTTCCAACATACAGACATGTTCGTGCGTAATATTTTGGCACCTCTTGACAGACTGCAATGTCGTGGGATTCGCAACAATCAAAGCATTGCTTGATACTTGTGTAGTTCACACGTGTGTTTTATCAATTTAATCATGTCAAATAAAATCTTAAACGATAATGAAATTTGTGAGCTTGTTGAAATGGAGTGTTTTGATACAGAATTTAATATTTCTGATGGAGAAACCGATGAAGATTCTGACCACGTGAGTGTTAATTCTTATCATAGTGACAATGTCAGCGAAGATGAAACCAACGATGATGAATGTGCTAATACTTGTAATAATAGTGAATCTCATCCTGTTACTAAAGACGGAAGTACTTGGTATCTTTTTCCTCAACTCTCTGGAAGGACATTACAGCTCACAACATAATTCGAGGTTCAGTAAATAAAATATTATTACCTCCAGGTTTGACAATTGAAATTCCAGTGCAATCATTTCAACTAATATTTTCAGAAGAAGTGATATCTATTATAACTAAGTTTACTAATATGGAAGCTGAAAGAGTATACACAGAGAGACAGTTTAACGCACCTTGGAAGTCTGTAGACAATATTGAAATGAATGCCTTTATTGGAATATTGCTTACTGCTTTGCATTTGAAATCTCAAGATGTCAGTGTTCATCGTTTGTGGAGTTTGAGGTACGGACCTCCAATCTTTCGTGCCACTATGTCAAAAAAAAAGATTCCTGATGATCCTACGTTTTATGTGATTCGATGACAAAATCTCTCGATCACAGAGACGAGCAACCGATAAATTGGCATGCATTAGAGATATATGGGAGATGATAAACAAAAATCTTAAAAAATCTTATATGCCAGGTTTTAACATAACTGTAGACGAACAGTTGGTTGGTTATGATGGAAAATGTCCATTCAAACAGTATATGCCATCAAAACCAGAAAAATATGGGATGAAGATATTTTGGCTTAATGATTCCAAAAATGGTTACCCTCTTGGTGGAATTCCATATTTGGGTAAAGAGGGCAATAAACGAGCAACGAATCTCGGAAAAAAAATTGTTGAAAAATTGTGTGAACCATATTATCATACAAATAGGAATATTTTTTTTTTTTTTTTCAATTTCGAAAACAATTTTTTCTCAACAAAACAATTGGCATTGAACTTGAAAAGTTCTGGACTCACTTTGATTGGAACATTACGAAAAAACAAACAGTATATTCCGAATACTTTCTTAGCTAATCGGTCCCGAGAAGAGTTATCATCGGTATTTGGATTCACACAAAAAACTCACCTTGGTGTCTTACGTACCAAAAAAAGGAAAAGCAGTTGTATTACTTTCGTCTATGCACCATGATGGTACTTTGTCAGAAAAAAAGAAAGCCAGAAATAATCATTGATTATAACAAGTCAAAAGGAGGAACTGATCTTATGGATCAAATGTTGCGGTCTTATACATGCAAAAGAAAATGTAATAGATGGCCTATGTCATTTTTTATGAACCTCATAGATGTGGGAGCATTAGCTGGTTATATCATTTATACCAACATTTATAAAAACTGGAATTCAGGGAAATAAGATAGAAGGAACACATATTTAGAATTGATGAAAAACCACATTATATATGATAGAAGGAACACATATTTAGAATTGATGAAAAACCACATTCAGCGACGCTATGAAGCAACTACGAAACAGACTGTGAAAAGAAATATTGCTTTAATTAGAACCGCAAATGAGGGTTCTTCATCCTCGCAACCACCAAAAAAGAAACAAAGAAGCCAATGTCAGCTGTGTAAAACTAGAAGGTATATTTTTCAACATTGCTCAAATTGCTTTAAAAACGTATGCAATGATCATTCCAATTTACTTTGTCTCATCTGCTTCAAATAATAATAATTGTATAATTGTACATTCGTGAATAATGTAGTAATACGTTACTGGTTGGTTCTCAGAATTTTCCTGAAGGCAATATGCCAGAGTGATCGCCAACGTCGGGGGACCTGACAGGGCACCTACAGAAGAAGATATAAAAAACTGACCAAAAAATCATAAATATTGTCCATAATATAATTAGAATCCAGAGTATATTCAAGGTGTTCATAATTTATTTTTGAATCTAGAATGTATTTATGCTGTTATTACGAACAAAAAGTCAATTAAAACATAACCCTAAATTCGATAATTTGAATATTTATACAACATGCAATCTATATAATATTAAATTTTAAGCGAAAACTTATTAAAAGTCTTATATTTTGTAAGTTTTACCAATATATGCCCCTTAGGCGCCTAGGATAAGATAACCGACTATGTTCCGAGGAGAAGGTAGGGGTTAAGCTTCATATGATGACGGAAACTAGAGAGTTTACTTTAACACCAGATAGCAAGCAAAGTAGGAGGAGAATCATAGATCTTATAGATCATCGCAGTGCACAACACATTACGTCTAATAAATAAAATATTGAGTAATATAATCATTCTATTTGGCCTACCTGCGGGAGCAGATGACCAAAAGCTTTTGGTGAAGATAAAGTACCAGGGTTGAGGCACTCCATAGCTGCCTGGAAGTACCTGCTCCACGTAAAGGGCAATCAGAAGGTAGATAAATGCGTCAGCCACCAGCATTACCAGAATATGTCCCATCACTAGAGGATCATCTTCAGTGATCACATCCCACAGCGTCGACCAACGGAGCCCTGTGCCACAACATTTGTAGTAAACGCATTATTGTTAATTAACAAAAATATTAAAATTTCATTTTTAAGTTAACTTTAAATACTGTTAAGGTCAGTTTCCGATGAAAAAAAACTTCCGTTAAGTCGATAAGTTCATTACTTTCTTCAAAAAGACATCCAATTATTATTCAAAGGGCTGGTAGTCGGATCAGTGAACCACCAGTTCATTGAGAAATTACTGGGGTGTCCCCCCCATCATATAAATTTAAATGTACTTAACAGATAAAATTTATAAACTTTATATTTTTGCAAATCATCATTATATAACAGTGTTAACAAAACAATATAAAATTTAAAATACAAACCGTACATAGCGATCGACTACTGGCAAACTTTTCGACAATCTACCTACATGTTCCATATTGTAATTATGCGTTATTGTTGCATTTATAGGCGAAAATTCGTTTGTAGTCGATCGCCAAGTGCGTGTTTGTCTAGGGGCTCTGGTTACAGGCAGTTTCACTTCACTGAAACAATACTCACGAGAACTGTATCGGACGCGTATTTTGAAAGTATACAATGCCAGAACGCATTCATAGTGTTCTTGCAAAGTATGTTTTCAAGCTGTGTAACGAAAAATAGTCTTAGAAAAATATACATGATTTCTGCGTGATTGTCGTGTATACTTTCTGACGCTGACTCAGCGAATTCACTAAGAAACTATACAAAGTTAGAAACAACATGTTTTGACATTGTATAGATTTAGGATGTAAACTTGTACCAAGTGTATTTGTAAAGTATTCAAGCTCAGAAAGTTAAATAATGTCACAATGTAAAAAATATATAGAGCGATTAGTAATCAACAAAAATATTTTTATTAGGTATATTTTATAAATATTTTTATTATAAAACAAAACAAAAGACAAAAATGTTTTTATTATATAAAAGAAACACAAATGTTTAAGTACTTAAGTGCTACTATAAGAAGACGCCAGTCAAATAATAATAAAAATATTTATTTATTTAAGAACATTTACAATTATCGCTTTTACATGTTGACAAATTTAAGAAATTATAACAACTCAACAAGTAAATCCAAAATAACAAAAATACAGGCAATAAAAGCTATAAAACAATCATAATAAAAACAAGACTTAAAAAAATAATAAAAACAATTATATATGAAAAATAGAGAAAACATTAAATCGAAATGGCTACTCGGAAACTAGTCGCGTATAGATTCTAAAAACGTTGCCTTGTGTAGCGATTAGAAAATGTACACGATTATTCCGCAATGGAAACTAGTGCAGTATATTTTTCGCACAAATTTTAGTTTACCTTATTGGAAAATATACACGGTAAGAGCGTAATAGCCATGTATAGTTTCTAAAAATATTTATGCTTATTACTACTTGAAATTATACGCGAGCTATACCCAACCTGTGCGTAATGGCATTATATACTTTCAAAATACGCGTATTGGACCAAATATCTCTCATGGGAAATTCCGAACAAACGCTAGTGTCTTTCCTCGATATGAGTGCAGCTTTTGACACGGTTGATCACAGTATACTTCTCTCAAAGCTAGAGCATGAGTTCGGCATTAGGGACAGGGTCTTAACGTTGATGTCTGCGTACCTATCCAACCGAGAATACGAAGTCAAATTTAATAACACAACATCCAGAAAACATTCAACGTTCTATGGAATTCCACAGGGTTTTGTTCTTGGACCAATCTTGTTCAACTTATACACGAATCAATTAGATTATGTTATTCAAAATTTATGTAGGCTTTACAACATATTGTTATGCAGACGATCGCATTTTCTATAAATCCTGCACCCCGGAATCCAAAGTTGCTCTTGAGCAAGAAGTCGTTTCGTGCATAACGTACATTTCATCCTGGATGTCTAACAATATGCTTAAAATCAACCCCACCAAAACCGAATTTCTTTGGATAACATCTCCACAAAGACAACATCTCATAAACGCTGACCTATTCGTGTGAAAAACGTGGACATAGTCCCATCAAACCACGTTAAGTTCCTCGTCGATGATAACGTCCTTACGATGGAGAAATACATATCATCTACTGTTAGTAGTTGTTTCTATACTTTAAGGCAGCTCAATAACATAAGGAAAATTTATATCAACCGATGGAGTTATAACCATCATTAACTCATTAGTCGTATCACGATTGGATTACTGCAATGACATCCTCGCAAATCTGCCACAATATCAACTCCAGAGTTTCATTTATCTACTGAATCGCTCTTCACACATATCTGCCATCCTTCAATCTCTTTACTGGCTCAGATGTCATATATTATATTTTACATTATACACATAAAATAGTTCATTATATCAAAAATATTTGTATTAATGTGATTTTTTTCTTTGCTTCAGTGCTATAGCAGAAGAAGATGATTTCGAACCATCTCCAGATGACTTCCACCCACCATCAACACGTGATCTCACAGTTCTGGCGTGTATTCAAATTATCCTTACCTGCATTACTCTTGGATGTGTTGCTGCTCTTCTCAGAATGGAGTGGAGAGCTGCCTGATACGGGCAGGGCGTTCAGGCAGCCGTGCTGCCTCCAGCGCCTACGTCATCAAGCACCAGAACCTTCCAAGGAGTACAGAATGTAGAACCTGACAAACCAACGAGAATAGCGTGGGTCCTATAGGTGTTCAGGTTTTTTCGTCGAGAAAAACAGTTGATAATGAAACCATTTATGGACTAAACTATAAAAAGTATATTTTTAATCAAAAAAAAAAATATAGAAGCAAGGCTAAGAAAAACTTAATTTGGACTCAAATTCTTGAAATTAAAAATTTAAGCTTGTATTAAACGTAGCAATTGGTGATCAAAAACTTTCTAAAAATTTGTAACGAACGTTTAAGACTGTATAAAAATAAATCCTTTATACGTGAATATAATAAAGTTTATGTTTAAAAAGTTTGTGTATTCTATATTATGTTCTATAATTAAATAAGGTGTGCACTACTCACCCCATAAAATAGGATGATCATGTTCGAAATATTAAGAAAATTATCAAAAGTGCTATTCTTGAAGTGGATATATTCTAAATTGTATCAACATTACAACTTATAAGGTATACATACATTAAAAACCCTTAAAAATATTTGTACCAAATGATGATGAAAAGCGATTCATAACATTTAAATTCATACCAAAAATTCTGTTCGAATGCTAATGAAGACATAATTTAAATATTATTTGTGAAATTTCCCAGTCATGATTAAAATCGAAAGGAGAGGTGTTTATTAAAGTAAAATTTCTTGGAATTAATCTATAAATTGTCTTACACTTTTCTCAAATTAATTAACAATTGATTTTGTAAAACGGTTCTCTAGTATAATGATTCTTCCGCAAATAGATAAAAAATAAGAGATTTTGTTTTTGCGATGATATGAAAACTATAAAAATAAGTAGTTTAAAAAAGATTTTAGATGATAGATGTTATGACCATGTCACAAATGAGACCGCGTGCCAGCGCACTCAGCAAAGATCTGTGATCTCTGTAATACAGGAGAGACGGTCTGATCCTGGTTGGGTCTCTTTTTGAGAATGTCCAGAAATAGTTGGCCAAAACGATCACTGTTTCTTCATCGACTATGGTTCCGATGGCCCAAAAGCCCCTCTTTCACAATACACTGTTACTATGACAATGAAACCAGAGACCTAGGTATTTTGTAGAAAGAGGTGACTCAATTGGCGCAGTGACGCACTGAATGAATGGCTGGATTCTGGCCTGTGCTCTGGAGAGGAGCGTTAAAAGGTGAAATGATGATTTAAAGTAACAATATTAATTAAAATAGTAATAGGCCGGATAGTTCTTACACTTAGAGATTTAATATCTCAAATAATGCACTTCGAAGCCTTCCAATCTTTTGCATCGGATTATCAGTCATTTCTTGCATTTAGTTCTTCCAAACCTCTGTAGATGTTATTTTCCATCAACTTTTACCTTTTTATTTGAATACCTGACGAATTTATGTATATACATAATATATATGTTGGATGATGTATTCGGTGCCATTTAATGGAGCATCCATCTCAAGAATAAAGACAAACCTAGTATTATATTTTAATCACACATTATTAGACCAAACATAAGTTAATCAAAAGATATTTATTACCTAAATTTAATCAAAAGGGTGCATAAGTAAGGCAAGAATGTTTTCATGCAAAAAAATCAAATAACAACAATAAATTTTGTGACAGTGACATGTTCGCTCTCAGTTCTGTTCTGCGTAAATTGTGAGATGATGTGCAAAATAAATACTCTTATTTTTTGTACAAATACTTATTCTTTTACAATTCGATAAGTTTTCATTCTTTCCATTCCTTCTTTCTCTATGCCTGGTTAACCCTAATATAATTTTAATTTTAGATTTGATTTATGTATGCAAGCGAAACGTGGACATAGTTGAAGAGGGATGAGAGTGGAATAAATGCTGTGGAGATGAGATCACTGAGAAGGATGATTGGTAAAACGTTGCGTGATAGAGTGAGGAATGAGGATATTAGAAGAATGAGTGGATGTAAGAGGAGTGTTGTTGATAGAATGCGCGTAAATAAATTGAGATGGTTTGGTCATGTGGAGCGAATGGAAGAGGAAAGAATGACAAAGAGAATATACCTGTCTGAAAGGAGGGGTGTGAGGAAGCGCAGGCGTCCGAGAACTACATGGCTTGATCATGTGAGTAGTAGAAATCGACGTGCGTGCATGAAAAATTGTATGACTGTTGAAGAAGCGAAAGAAGTATGTAAGGACAGAACTGTTTGGCGTTTCGTTCTCTCTGCCTACCTCACATTGGATACGGCGTAAGGGAATATAAAAGATTGATTTATATTGTGTTGTAAAATAAATTTATTTTGTTTATCTTTCAATGGTTTTGTTTTCTCTTAAATTTGTGTGTTATTCTAGTTTCAAACTAGTAATTAATAACCATTGTTTTATTTCACCTTATTTCACCTATTTCACCACAGTACTTTTACCTCTGATATTTTTTTTATTATATACCTATAACAACCTCATGGACTGTTGAAATATATTATCATCTAATTATTTAAATTGGGCTATGCATTGTTTCTTGAAAATAGTTATTATTTTTTGTATTTATTTGTGTGTTGTCTGAAGTGTGTAACTGTTTATAAATAAATAAATTTATAATAAAATAAAACTTGTCAGTTCAGTAAAATATGGAAATGAATAAGAATTTCTTGCAAATATTTTTAATAAAACATGAAAAAAAAAATGTGAACATAACTTTAGCACTGTATATAATAATGTAAGTAGGTACATATTTTTTGTACATAAGATTTTATTGTAGCGTAATTTAAGGAAATCGCAATATTTAATATATAATTTTTCAAAAAAACGTATTGCAGTGTATCAAAGATTATTAAATTTATTGATTAGCTATAAAACATTTTGTGTAGGTGGGACATTTGATTGATGCTTGGGGGTAATAAATTCACATAATCGGGTGATAAGTTCAAGCGAAAAATTTAACGCTTAGATACTCCTTACATAAATATTATTTTTCCTTCATTCCATTAATTTCATTCATACTTACATACACGTTATTTCCCATACCTAAGTAATAAAATAAACTTTATTGTACAGTTTAATGGCGGTTTTTGTTTTGATTATTGCCTTTAGGCAATGAAACCGCTATTCTGACAGCTTACTTGTGTTGTAATAAGTGGAATACATATTGAAAATAGATGATGATGATGATTTTATTTTGACGCCATCTAGACCGTCCCTAGACCGTCTCAAAGGCGCCGGTGAAGAGTTCAGTTTTCAATTTGCTTCTGAAGCTGGTGACAGTCTGACTATATCTCAATGGTACTGGTAGGCGATTCCACGTAACCGGTCCAACAACACCAAACTACATACTTTAATACCCTCACGCCATGTCCCAGGAGGGGTAGGCAGAGAGAACGGAATGTCATATAGATCTACCCTTACAAACTTCTTTCGCTTCGTGCACATTCATCCAGTTTCTCATACCTACATGCACGCCGATTACTTTTACTCAACACGCGACCGACCTTGAGGATTTGATCCACGTGATCAAGCCACGTGGTTCTTGGCCGTTCGCGCTTCCTCACAACCCCTCTTTCATGTCCAAGCCATCGTAACTTATTTACAGGCGTTCTATCCACAACACTCTTCTCGCATCCGCTCATTCTCCTGATATCCTCATTCTTTACTCTATCTCGCAACGTTTTACCAACTTTTCAATTGCACAAACGAAAAATTCTAAAATTTAAACAATTTCTATTAGGAGCACATTTTTGTTATGAGTTTTCGGTAGACCACCGTACTGCTTCAAAACTATATCGAGACATATCTTGGGATATTAGAATATCGAGTTAATGGTTTATGGAATTGGAGAGTCGAAATGTAAACAAATGTTGCTATGGTAACAGAACGATTCTGATCGTCTTTTGTTTTGGACTTGTCATAAAAAGACATTCGATGATTGTTCATTAACATTTCAGTTGTTCTCTCATGTCTTATACACACAATGGTAAAATACAATTCTGGAGATGTTAAATAATTTGAATCTTAAATTTTATCTATTTCGGCATATTTAATCTTCGATTAATTATCATTATACAATATTCGTGGATTTTTTTATCAATGCATTGAGATTGTTTTATGCATTTATCAATGCAACAGCTGCCATATAAGAAACTCAAAAAATATAATATGAAGGACATTTTTTTTATTTCTTTAAATATTTTTAGTTTCCAATAGGATAGATAGAAAATATAGCATATTTGTGTTGTGCTGCGCAAAAAAAAAATATTTGCTATTTTTTTCAATTTTTCATTTCCTCTATACACGTTGTTTTGCGGGTAAGCTTTTGGTTTGCCCAGGAATATTTTTATTCTCAGACTAGACATGACTAGCAAAGCAGGACTAAATATGCATTTTTGGTAAATGTGAGTGAATTTGTTTAGGTTTATTTTTAAGACATATTTATCTTTTTGTAAATGTACTTATATAATATTATTTTATAAGCCTTGTTTATGGATAAGTTTAATGTTCTGTATTTTAAAACATTCATAATATTTTATGAGTTCGTGATAGATAAATAATAATGTTGTAATTATATGTAGTAAAATCTTGATTAATATTGTATTTTTAAAATATAAGCAACGTTTAATCACAAGTTGCACCGAATGAGATTTTTATTAGCTGACATTATTAAGATCTGTTCATACATTGTATGTCTATTTTTTACTTCGTATTCGATTTACTCAAATGTATATTATTATGTTATGTAGATATGTTTCAGAACACAAATTAAAAAAAATATATATAGCAGTAAAATTTTAAAATAAAGTGAAATAAAGAATATTTTCTGCAGGTTTTTTTTATAATTATAATGAATTAACATGACTATCCACCATTCTATCTGGTCTCATATTTGTATTGTTTTTTTATGCTTGTTTTATCGTCACTTTTTGTTGAATGGTTTTTGACTGCTTTATAGGAATTGTGCACGTAATTATGATATGTCATGAGGAACATGCATGTAGATAATTGTGTTTGATATGTAGACAAATGTCATGAGGAACATGCATAAACATGATTATGTTTAATATGTAGACAAATGTCATGATGAACATGCATATACATAATTGTGTTTAATATGTAGACAAATGTCATGAGGATCATGCATATACATAATTGTGTTTAATATGTAGACAAATGTCATGAGGAACATGAATATACATACTTGTGTTTGATATGTAGACAAATGTCATGAGGAACATGCATAAACATGATTATGTTTAATATGTAGACAAATGTCATGATGAACATGCATATACATAATTGTGTTTAATATGTAGACAAATGTCATGAGGAACATGCATAAACATGATTAAGTTTAATATGTAGACAAATGTCATGAGGAACATGCATATATGTACATGTGTTTAATATGTAGACAAATTAACAGGAATAATTCTTCAAAGCACGATTTCTGGTCAAATTTAAAAGAGCGAATTGGAAAATACTTGAAATAATTATAAAACATTCAAAATTTATAAAAGAGACACTTACTTATTTTTCTCTTAATGAAAGGTTCAATATAAAACAAACACAAAAAAAAACACTTTTTTTAATGGTATTATTAAAATTTATCTTGCATTTTATCTTGGCTCTGTTGGCTAAGATCAAAGTGTAAATAATAAAAAGATAATAATTAGAGAAAGAATATACCTGGTTCCATTAGCTAGGGCGCACAGAATAGTATTGAAGGTAATGTGTAGGCATCCCTACATGTATCCAACAGCGGATTTGTTGAAAGAATGTGGGGCGTTGGACGTGAGACAAATCTATATTTTGAGATTGGCTGAGTACCACCACAAAAATGCTCCTGCAGTGCCACCTGCCGCGCACCGACATCTTACCAGACAAGTTTCTGATCAACAACATTCTCAGGTTGCGACAAGAACAACCTTCCGCCAGCGATTTCACACTGTTTTGGCTCCGAAAGTGTATAACACTCTAAAATTGGAATGGAGACTCTTAAGAAATGGTGATGTATTTAAGAGAGCGGTCAGAGGGTACCTTGTGGACGTTGGGGTGGAAGAGTCTGAGGCTATGCTGAGGTTTTTGGTGTAATTTGATGAGTTAAATTTAATGATTTGATGTATATATTTACTGAGACTATTTGGTTTTTGTTCAGTTGTGGCTGCTGGGTCGCCTCTCTGGCATATTCTGACATATTCTGTTTTTTCATTCGTCTTGCTCTTTCGTTGACTCAGGTGCGAGCTCACCCACTGACTCACTCTTTCACTGACTAAATTGCTAGCTCGCTCACTGACTCACTCACTTGTGACATAACTCATTTTAACTATCTGCACAGACTGACATACTGACTCACTTGTTGTTTATTTTTGTTATTGTTTAACATGATAACTTTACTGTTTCTCTGCCACGACACAGCCTTATGGCTAGTGTGGCTGTCATATTATTATGTATCTTTCATTGTCTTTTGTTGTAAATTTATGTAATTGTAAGCAATATTATTTGAATAAAGAATTAATTTATACTTATACTTATACTTACCAACTCATTACAAGATTATCTAGAAACTGAATAAAAGTTTTTAATTTTTCGAATGTTTCGTTATTAACACTGTGGAATTCCATATTTATAATTATCACAAAAGTTTTTTGATTAAATAAACAAATTGTAATCTTTTTTCTAATTAAAAATTTAACAGTATTCAAAAATAAGAAATGTTTAAATAAATCATAAGAAAGTCGAGTCTTTAATTCATTTAAACATAATTTAATTGCCATTTCTAAAAAGGCTTTGAATTGTCTAAAAAAGTGTTGAAGAGATCTGAAAAGTAAAACGAGAGAATATAATCAAATTATTTGCAAAAACAGTGGGAGATAAAAGAGTAGTACATCCATACAATAAAATTCCCGTATACTTATCAGACAAACTAAAATAATAAAATTTATCTAATTTATCGATGTTATTTTTACAATAAAATTAACCATTATATGAGGTCATATATGTAAATTTAACACATGAAACTACCATATAAGGCTTAAAAAAGACAACGTTACCTTGAATTAATTAAAATAAAACACTTATTTGTAGTATATCCACGGTGATTTTTTATTGGACGCGAGCCGGCTTTCAAGAGCTTCCGCTCTCATCATCAGGCTGGCGAAAAGTCACTTTTCGCCAGCCTGATGATGAGAGCGGAAGCTCTTGAAAGCCGGCTCGCGTCCAATAAAAAATCACCGTGGATATACTACAAATAAGTGTTTTATTTTAATTAATTCAACATGAACTTCCACCAAGTACCGTCGGTTGAAAATATCAACTTTATCAACGTTACCTTATTCGGTAGTACTCCGGACGGGACTTGAACCCGCATCCCTAACTGCTTTGTCTAATTACCTACACGTGAAGCTGTCATCGGGGTTCATAAGAGATAATATCGGAGCCTTCGGCAAGTCACCCGGTAGCTTAATTTGACAAAGCACTCCTCGCGTCAAGGTTAGGGATGCGGGTTCAAGTTCCATCCGGGCACTACCGAATAAGGTGACGCTGTCTTTTCTAAGCTTTATGTGGTAGTTTCATGTGTTAAATTTATGTATTTAATTGTTATATGTTCCATATCATCAAAAGTAAAACGTTCATGATTATATGGTAAAATTGCGTAACTTGTTTTGACACATAATATTACATAAATGCATGCATTCTTTATACTGGGTGTATCGATTACAAATTACTTTTTTTTTTAAGTAATGTTACTAACATAAATAACATTTTCGATCCTCATGTGGATTACTTACAAATAATAATTAAGAAACTCATAATATACTCATTATACGGTTCCTAAATCATGAGAATATCTCAAGGGTCCTAATTTGGATTTCTAAGGTTTTCATAATTGTTTTTAGGAACACACCATCAACATTCAAGACGTTTACTTGGTTTTCATATCTACGAATCCTTTTTCGAAACAAATATATTTTTTATTAATTCAATTGTGTATTATGTACATCTTGAAACCCTATGAAACGTAGATGGTCTGGGGTAGTTTTTGAGTCTTAAAATATGACGTATTTAATCTAAATCGCTCTTTTTTGCTATCAGTAATCGACTTATTATTTAAATATTTTATTGTTATTAGCATTATTTTTTACTCAACTTTTTTTCACAAAATTCAAAGTGTGGTAGAATTTCAGCATAGAGAATAAAAAATGTTTATAATTTTAATTATAAACTTTAGTAAAATGTCCAGGTGCATATCACTTGGAATATTGTAAATATAATAATTCCAATTTATTTTAGACGTTTGTTATGTGTACAGAAAAGAATTTTAATATTAATAAATTAATCATATACGTGTATTTATTTTCATTTCAGTAGGTAATTGTTTTATTTATTTTTTTTATTAATAGATGTTTATAAAAAATGTAAATTCGATAATATTAATAGTTATTTATTTATTCTTATATTTATATAAAATATAGTCAATTACTATTTGTGTAATTTTGAATTATTGTATTTGTTTAAATGTTAATATTTTAATCAATAAAAATAATATCTTTGTAAAATATATGCAGTTTAATTAAATCCTTACAAATCATCATAGTTTGAAACAATATAAAAAATTTATATTTATTATTTTATTATACCATCACGGCACATCCCACAAATGGGGTAGCCAGCAGATCAAACATGAAAACTGTCCTCTCCGTGCCAATATAAAATCAAGACATTCAATATAAAAATATTATGCGGAAAACCTAATCAAAACGAGGTAGCCACCAATTTACCTATTTTAAGTCGAATATTTTGTGTTAAATTAATTATAAACTTTACACCTTAAATTCACAATATTTTGAAGCTGCCAATTCGTTATCACAAGATAAATAATCTTTAACTTTATAACGAATCCTTAAGCTGATAGCTTTCATTTTATAAGACTGACTAAGATAAATCATCGTATGTTAATGAAGCACTTTTCAAGATTACTTTTCATTAAAGCATCTACGAAGTTCCGCAACATTGCAAGTCATTGAATTCTATTGAAAACGTTAGATGAGCCTACATTAGACAAAATAGTTTCAGAATAATTGCAAGAATGATTTGTAACGAGCTGAAAAACCTCTTTAGTATTATTATTATTATTATTATTATGACGAATCTGGAGCGTGTGACTGTGGTGCAGCACAGACCATGCCACACTTGTTGGAGTGTCCACTGTGCCCTGTCACTTGCACTGTAGAGAATATTTTTGACGCATCTCCACCTGCTGTGCGGTTTGAACAGTACTGGAGATCAGTTTGATTGTTTTTTTCTGGGTTTCGACAGGAAAAATAATATAGACAAATTCAATATGTCATCTGGTATGGTGTAGGCTAGTTGAAAGAGATCACGCCTCTACGATAAACTCGCCCTCTGTATATTGATAATATTTTATTTTAATGCATTTTTCCATAAAATTGTATTTATTGTGATCAATGCACAGTAAAGAATGAATACCTTTATAAATAAATAAATATACGCAGTTTGACTTATATGTTATAAATAATATTGTTAAACACTCATAATGTTTTAATTTTTTTTTATTTTCATTTAACTTATTGATTTTACCCGTATAAATTCAATATATTTACCCTTATTACATTTTTACATAATATTGATCAAATTCAATTCTTAACACCCAAAAATTGTAGATGCCTGGAGGCTTAATAACTGGGTGAATAATATATAAGTATTAATTTAATTTTCAAGCATCATTTTATGAAAATTAATAGTAAAAAATTGACTGATGAACACTTTTCAAAAAATCAAACGAGATCATCTTGGGAAGTTTAAATTACATGAATATAGGTAAGTCAAAAAGAAAGAGAACGCAAAAGAACAAGAAGGTAAGATCACATCGATGCAGTGGACAGATCAGCAAAATATCACAATATATCTGTATAGGAAGTTATTATCTTTGTGTATAAAATACCACAATATTATTTGTCTAGGAAGTCATTATCAAGTATGATTGTAAAGGACAGAACAGGAAAAAATCCAAACTTTATCAACGTGGAAACGACAAAAAATAAATCTTAAAAGATTACAATATTTAGCCTACTATATTCTCAAAAACCTTGAAAATAAGCTTATGACAACAATAAATGTATTGGTTTCCTTACCTTACCGTACCTTATATTCTAGTATAGAATCTGCAAACCCTTGTGTAAATTTGATAGTAAAATACGATAATTTTACAATGTACACAAATGTAAATTGGAAATAGATCCAGGTATTTTGTAGTACCTACTGGAGCAGTTGTATTGTATTGTAGGTTTATCCTTGTGATCTACATAAATCAACAACACACTGACTGTAGGGAATATTGATTCAGATGGGATATCTTCGACGGCGGTCTACTTACATAAACACAGCTGTTCTTAGTCACGACAAAAATACCTATATGTTTGACGATTGATAATAAATTGTGCCGATGAAGGCATTGAATGATTTGTTACATTGGCGCAGTGTGGTGTGCGTGTATTGAATGGATGAGTTAGCAAGATTGGGTATAATTATGTAGGCATGTTAAAATGACTGGAATGTTACCAACGGTTTTTAAATCATTGTGGCGCATGTTGTTGGATGATAGCTGACCTCTGAAAGACAACCTTTTTACCCGCACTAAAATTTGTATTTATTGTCTGTTTTGCGGCCTGTGTTACACTCTCAGAACTGGATTCAGGAACATTGAAATTAGAAGAATATTATGTGAGATGGTGAACGAAGAGGAGACGATTCTGGAGAGACCATGTAGACATGATGGGTCACATTGCTGCAAATTAGACACCAGCTGGCTCACGTTCACGAGGAAGACCACCAAAAAAATGAAAGGATAGCTGGTCATAGCTAGTTAGTCCAGCAGTGGGAACAGCGGTTGACTGTGCATCTAAAATCTTTAAAAAAAAATATTAAATTTATGATGTTGTAGATAATAATCTTTCAGCATTAAGAATAAACAAAATGTCGCAAAATTGAGTATTTTAATAATTTCAAAACTCCTCAATAAGATTGTTTTTAATATTTTGAATAAGATTCGTGTCGGGAGTAGCTCCTTTACATTTATTTTTAGTAATAATATATCTAACATGTACATTTCACATAGTCATAGACACGTGTCCCGAGGGAGTCTGATGGATAATCGATTCGTTAATCCAATCCAAAAACTTACAATAATATTTCTAGAAATTATTACATTCCTTCTCGTATTGATAAGATTTCTTTGACATTTTCAGATTGTAAAATTGTGTAAATGTCGGAAGACGGTTCCGTTGAAAGAAACCGTTAAATCAAAGGAGTTCACCGTATTGAACTCAATTCTATTGTTCAATAATTTATTTTATACTGTTCATCGATTACAAGCAAATTTATAAAAAAAAACATACAAATCAAATACAATCAAGGCATTATTTCCAAGGTTTTAATTTTAGTGTATCTTAACTAATAAAAGTGGCATTTTTTAGCATAGGGTAAAGCAAGCAAAGAGTACGCACAAGCTAAGAGTACGCATCGTGATTTATTTCGAAAAAAAATTCTATGTTGGCAATACTGGGATCACATTCAGTTGTCTTTGATGTGAACTGTCACTAGGCGACTTGTTTACGCACGTGTCGGAATACGTCTTGGTACAAAATATTTTTTTTTGTTTTTTTGTAGTTTTTATCTAAAAATCAGTCAAAATAACTTGTTTGCTACAAGAGTTGGATTGCTACAATAACAGTGAGTATTATTTTTACTTGTTTAATGATAGTCTGGCTTTGGTTTTCGTGCATTTATTTTTTGATACTGAGTTTTATTTTTTGGATAAAAATTTATGTCATCAAATTGACCCGATAGCAAAGAGTACGCACCCAAAGAGTACGCATGCGTACTCTTTGCTTGTATGACAGTATTTCGCATTACATGTTTGAGATATTTTATATTGATTTATCTTATGGTTTTCTCTTTGCAGAAAATGGGAAAATACACGAAAAAAACAGAGAGAAAATTATTTTTCAATGAAAAAAATATGAAGGAAATAAACGAAAGAATAGAGAAGGGGGAAAGCAAAAGAGCTATTGCAAAATCCTATGGCATTCCTGAAGCAACTCTCCGTAAAAGATTAAAATCAGGCTCAATCCCATTGTCATTAGGTAGATTTCACAAAGTTTTTACTGATGAAATGGAACAGGCATTGGCTGAACATTGTAGGCAACTCGATAACTATTTCTATGGAGTGACAAAGAAAGATTTAGGAAGATTTGCATTTGAATTAGCTGAGAAAAATGGAATTAACCATCGCTTTAACAAAGAAACCAAACAGGCAAGCAAAACATGGGTAGAAGAGTTTGCACGAAGGCAAAATCTGAGTCTCAGACAGCCTGAAAAAACGAGCTTAGCGCGTGCCTCTGGATTTAACAGAGTACAAGTGGATAGATTTTTCAAAAATTTGAAAGATTTAATCGCTACTTACCAATTCGTTGGAAGACATATTTTTAACATGGACGAAACTGGTTTACAAACAGTTCCCAATAAATTACCAAAAATTTATGCACAACAAGGTAAAAAAAATGTGGGTAAAATTGTCTCCGCTGAAAGAGGCCAAACTATGACAGCAGTTTGTTGTATGAGTGCTTCTGGTTTATTTGTTCCACCTGCATTGATTTTCCCACGTAAGCGCAAGAAGTTGGAATTAATGCAAGGCGCTCCTGATGATTCATTACTTTTAGTATCCGATTCAGGATACATGAACTCTGAGCTGTTTTTAGAATGGCTTCAACACTTCATTAAGATGGTAAAAGTAACTAAAGAAGCACCGGTACTTTTAATATTAGACAACCATTCTTCACATTTGAGTTTAGCTGCAATTGAAACGGCTCGAGAGTCTGGAGTAGTTCTTTTGAGTTTGGCACCACATACCAGTCACCGACTGCAGAGTCTGGATACAGGCTTTTTTGGACCATTGAAAAGAGCATATGCCGTAGCCTGTGATAACTGGCAAGTCACTAATCCTGGACGTGCTATCACACAATTTCAGGTCGCTCAATTATTTGGAACTGCATATTCTAAGGTGGCATCTATAGATAAAGCTAAAAAAGCTTTTGAATGTTGTGGAATATGGCCTTACAACGACCAGATTTTTAGCGATACCGACTTTGCTCCTTCAGAAGTTACAAATTTGCCAGAACCGCAAATTTTGACACCTTCTTCAAGTATTTCATCTAACATTGATGCCATTAATCAGAAAGATGCGGCGGTTCCCTCCATTATAAACCCCTCACAGGTGACTGAGAGCATTGAAATGACGTCAAAATCCTGTTTCCAGCCATCTGAAATTCGCCCACTACCAAAAACTACATTACAGAGAAAACAAAATATAAAAAGAAAGAAATCTGAAGTACTCACGAGTTCTCCTTACAAAAAACAATTAGAAGATAAGAAAAAAGAAGAAGAAGAGAAGAAGAAAGAAAAAGCAGAGAAGTTACGAATAAAAACAATGAAAAAAGTAATAAAACGAACAACTGAAGGATCATCAAATAGTTCATATGTTCAAGCTAGTCAAAATGTCATTCGTTGTCCTCTTTGTATGGAGGTATATGTTGACCCACCTGAAGTTGATTGGATTCAATGTTCAAGGTGTGAAGCATGGTGGCACGATGAGTGCACCGATTACGTCGGCTTCGGAGCTTTTAATTGTGATGTGTGTAATTGAAATTATTAAGTTCTCTTACCTTGTATGAAGAAATAGTCGTGCGTACTCTTACCTTGTATGAAGAAATAGTCGTGCGCACTCTTTCCTAGTATAGTAGGTAAGAGTACGCACAGGGAGACATTTTTTATATGCTTAGTTTTTAATGTTTTTTATTATTTTTATACATTTACAACATATTATTTTGTTTTCAAAAATGTCATAGTTCAATAACGTCGTTATAGTTTGAATGTAAGTTGTTTATAAAATTTATTAAAATTAAAGGTTTGTTAAGTGCGTACTCTTTGCTTGCTTTACCCTATATAGGGGGCTAATTTTGTCAAATTCTGAAAAGCGACGACTCGATTAGTTAGCAGGAAGATATCGCGCTTTTGCGATAAACTCGCCCAAGGCACAAAATTATTTGTTCAATTGTTTTTTTTTTACTATATACTTTTTATCATTATTGGCTCAGAATTGATTTCAATAAAAAAAGAACAAATATGAACAATAGTGAATAAATTATAAACAAACTAAAGTTGATATTTTCAACCGACGGTACTTGGTGGAAATTCATGTTGAATTAATTAAAATAAAACACTTATTTGTAGTATATCCACGGTGACTTTTTATTGGACGCGAGCCGGCTTTCAAGAGCTTCCGCTCTCATCATCAGTCTGGCGAAAAGTAAAGAAATTACAGGTTGGTAACAAATATATATATAGTCAATGACATACTATATATATTTGTTACCAACCTGTAATTTCTTTACTTTTCGCCAGCCTGATGATGAGAGCGGAAGCTCTTGAAAGCCGGCTCGCGTCCAATAAAAAGTCACCGTGGATATACTACAAATAAGTGTTTTATTTTAATTATAAACAAACTTTCTCTCTCTCTCTTTAGTGATTTATACAATATTCAAGGGGTCGCGTAATCTCTGGATAGTATTTTATGAACAACCTTGCATTAGCCTCTTCTATTCTCAGCCAGATGCTCAAAATCGTAAATTAATGGAGTGACAAACATACCTACATACTTCCGAACAGACTTAAATATTTGTGTGAAAGTTCATATGTTCTGAATAAATAAACTTATTATTCTTATGAATACGGTTTTATTTCCCTTGAGACCGTCTTGAATCAAGAGAAAATAATTTGTATGAACAGAGTACTATATATATATATATTATGTACTTAAGTATCTACATGTTGTATATTGTATGTTGGTGACATATTGTGAAATTAATTGCCCACAGCGCTTGCACAGAGGTTGGCCAAATTAATGTACTCACTCAAAAAAGTCTACTTTACATATTTCTTGCATAAGTTTAGATATTTTAAGTAGGTAATATCGACCTGTCTTATGTTTGTAACTGGTTACTGGTTCTCTTGTTTTACTGGTGGCAACCACATAATCCATATGTAGGGAAATTTTCTACATGCTTAAACTAAGTTCTTACTGTCTTTTGAGACGCATGCACAGTTTGCACGCGCTATTTAAGCTTACTGTGTTTGTTTGCGTTCAGTTCATAAAATAAATTTAATCACTTGCGTGGTTAAGATGAAGGATGACATTAAAAATAAAACATTTATGGATCGAATGAAAACTAATAAAATAGGTTCAAATAGTCCGTGCTTTGAAAACAAGTGTCTTAGAAAGATTTTGGATGTCAAATGGTATGAACATGTTACAAATGATGTTGTGCGCCGGCGCACCCAGCAGAGACCTGTAATCTCCGTTATACAGGAGAGACGATGGTCCTGGTTGGGACATGTTTTGAGAATGACCAATGATAGTTGGCCAAAAAGAGCACTGTTCTTCCGTCCGCAAGGGTTCCGTCGGCCCGGGCGTTCCTCTTTCACAATACACCGTTCCTATGACAATGATATTAGAGCGCAGGGAATGTCGTGGAAAGAGGTGACGAAATTGGCGCAGAAACGCTCTGAATGGAGGAGGCTGGTTTCTGCCCTGTGCTCCCGAGAGGAGCGTTGAGGGTGAGATGATGATGATGAGTCCGTGCACATCCCAAGACAACAAGAATTCAATTTAGGTCTGTAGCAAACTTCACTACTTACGAATTATGGTGTTGTAACTAGTAAAAAATATGAACAACATTACTTACACAACACATTAGCTTGAAAAAGGTAAGAAAAGAAATAAGATTTTTTGAGTGTGTACATTAAATTAGCCAGTACTGTATGAACTATCCAACATCTATTTTAGAACATCTAAATAATTTTTAAAGAAAACTTAGCCTTAAAATGATAATAAGAGTACCTTTCTTTCATTGACATGTTATATTCGTAGACGAGTACCTAAACATACGAGAAGCATTGAGATATGAAGCTTGGCCATCAAAGGATTAATGAAAATTAGCTTAAATTTTGTTTGTCGTTATCATTTTATTATTCATTTATTTATTTAATCATTCTGTGACAATGACAGTTTGCATTCAGCTGTATGGAAGCTGCTATCAAAAGATTTAAAATAGTTTATGAACGACAGGATAAACAATCGGTAAGTATGTATATATTGTAGATATATTTAATTTCAATTAGGAGAAAATGTATTAAATTTAAAGTAGGTGCATTAACGTTGTTAAAATTAGTTTTAATATGAGTTATAAAAAATAGGAGAGAATGAGTTTGAGGGCATTGTATTGGATAAATTTAAATACGAATTTGTTCTCAGAACACAATATAACGACTTTTAATATTAATAATAAAACTGTGTACGGTGATACAAATTATTATTTTATTTAATAGGGAACATGCATGTGTGAGGAATATGAATAAATGTTATCAATTCATATTAATAAATATACGCTGATCACGAATATCCTAATAAGAAACCATAAAATAAAACTTTTCATTCATTATTTTCATTTTAAAAATCCATATTTTCTGTTATTGAATTAGTCCGGTGTGACGTCGCTAGGCGCTATTTTGTATTGCCACACATTTCACTCTTAGTACTGTTTGTAGCGCCTGATATTGTCAAACACTGCTCCGCCACGAGTGAACCTTTTTGCGGCGAAGTGTGAAAATTGCTTTTTTAAATGGTGATAAAAACCTCAAAAATGCACATTTAAAAATATAAAAAGTACCATAATTTTTCTAATTTTCTGTACTATTTTTTGGATTGAAAATTTTTTTTTGTGAAAGTTCCCCATTGTTGTTGGGTACTTAGTGCTTTTTGCAGACATCAGCTGTTACCAATTCATGCAATAAAATTATCATTTTATTAATTAAAATACATGTGCGACAAAAAATATATCGTTAGTATTTCATTTTCTTTATTGTAATTGTATAATTATTTTTTGCCCAATTCAATTGTTCCCAACGTTGTTTTGGTTGTTAGTAGACATTGGTAATCCGCTTTTTTGTACTTATATTATTTATATACCGGTCCTATGACAACGGTATCAGAGCACTGGGGATATCGTGCAAGAGGTGGTTCAGTTGGCACAGAGACATTCTTGAGTAGGGAAGGCTGCCTTGAAAATCTGCCTTGTTTTACCGAGAGAAGCTTTGAAAGGTGAAGTTAGTTAGTCAATTGCTATAATTTGTAATCAATATTTTTTAGAAGTAGGAAGGAGAAACAACGATTCTGGAGAGACCATGTAGATGGCTGAAAACAGGATCCCCTACATTGCTTCAAAAAAGACACCAGCTGGCTCACGTTCATAAGAAAGACCACCAAAAATGTGGATGCTAAAAATATAAAATAGGTTCACAGTGACACAACTGCGCAAATGATCTAATACAAGAGGAAGAAGAAAAATATTTTTGTGTCTTTTATAGGTTTTGCTTTTTCTTACACTGAGAAAAATATTAACGAAATTTCACAACGAATCATTGGTACGTACTATCAGATTAGGACCAGAGATCGTACAAACGATTCATTAGTACGAAACTATAATATTAACTCCTCGCAAACAAGTTGTTGGTAAATTTACCAATGATTTGTTTGCGAAGAGTTAATATAATAGATTTATACCAATGAATCGTTTGTACGATCTCTGGTCGTAATCTTATAGTACTGTACCAATGATTCGTTTTGAGTATTTTTCTCAGTGTATAAGTATTATTAATAGTCTACGAACCGGATTTCTTGACATTTTCTACTAACACTTTGTATTTTTTTTCCCTTTACCGATGCTAACTGGAGATACGAATTTAGCCATAAACAAGTTTGACAGTTATTACATTAGGTATTATTATAGGAAGATTCTACTTTAAGATATGCAAACTAGGTGAAATTGGATCAATATTTTATGAATTTTATATACTTACTGCTAACCTTCTTCTCTCCACTGCTGAATATATGTAGGTCTCTTCAAAACTTATCCACATTTTTCGATCTCGAGCAACTCGACACCACTGTTTTCCCATTATCTGGACAATATCATCGACCCATCTTTTTTGGGGTCTTCCAACACTTCTTTTGTCTTCCCACTGTCTCCATTCAAGAATTCTGGAAGTCCACCTGCCATCCTCTCGCTTTGCCACATGACCAGCTCGTTGCCATTTCAGCTTGGAGACTTTATCTACAATGTCGACAACTTTTGTCTTTTGTCGGATGTTTTCGTTTCTTATTTTGTCTCTCAAGCTAATGCCTAGAATTTGTCTCTCCATGGAACGCCGTACACACCTCAGTTTCCGTTTGTTTTGTATGTTTTATGGGAAAAAAATATCTCATCTAAAATATGAAAACATTATTTTTAATAGTCAATATATTCAATTCATCTGTTTGTTGTTCAAAAATATTGATATAAGAATATCGAAACTCAGAAAAACAAAGTATTGCTTAGTCATTGATTGGCACGAAGCGGAACACTCTTGCCTTTAGGTTATTTGGTCTCGTGTTCGATTTTCGGCCAGAGCAAAATGTAGAATGATCTTATTCAAATCGTTTTGGGTCTAGATGTAACAGTCATATGTGTTTAGTCATGTTAGTACCTACCCATTATACAAGATATATATTTAAGTTTGGGACTTACTCGGTCTGTGTTAATTGTCTACACGTGTAATGTTATGTTGTGTTACATGCTATTCTTATAATATTTTTGTATACTTACTCATTTCTTGGCTACTTGCCCTCTTCTACTCACTGTTGGATATAGTCCTTTCCAAAACTTTTCTATTTCCTTGTAGGAAAATGTATCGGGCAACACGAACTTACTTTTCTTATCCTTTGCCTCTTTTGGGGTCTACATTTGCTTCTTCTGTCTTCCTATCTTCGCTCTCTCGAATCCTCGGTATCCATCTTCCATACATCTATGTTGAATCACTATTGAAATTAGAATAACTATATTCTTCATTATTTAAACAAAATAAAACGAATCATATTTTGAACCACTCTAGATTAATCATTCCAGTTGATTACACCCACCGATAGTCAACCTATTTGAATTGGTATGAACAAGGTAGGTATGTTGTATATGATTCACATACATATACTCGTATTATGTGAAATTTCTTTAGGAGTACATGACACAGAGTTTTGACGCTTATGAATCGACTCAAGGCTTGGTAAGAATTAAGACATCCATTTGTGTCAAAAAATTCATAACATAAAATAAAACTAATGAAAAAGTTAAAGGACATAAATATGACATGGAGTGCTGAAAGGTTTCACTAAAAGTAGGTGCACTCCATGCAACTATCCATATGATAGTGGATAGCAAGAATTGGACACAAGTTACAAATGGTAATAGGCACGTTGGACACAATGCTAAAAATTAAAGCAACAAGTAGAAAAAAAACACAAGACAGAAAAACAAATCTTTTATAAACATTCGATGAAACGTTTCTTAGTTTTCTTTCTATAAATAATAAAGGTTTTGAAAAGAAAATGAGAACAATGTTAAATTTGCATATTTGATTATGCTATTATCATGAACACTCCTCTGTTGGAAAGTTCCACGAAGCAAAGCGAAGTAAAGTAATACACAACACAGTAATGTAAAGTATAGACACAGAGGGTAAATAGCGCTTAGTAGTAGTTTTATAATACAGTGAATGCAGCAGTTTGTCTCTGTGAAGTCTCATTGTAAGTAAGTAATAAAAAAGTTCAAATGCATCTAGCAAGAGAAGATAGTACAAGAATACTCCCAGGCAATTGCTGAGTCGGTTGGGGTCAATGAATGCGAATATTTTTCAAATGTATTCATTAAGAAAACTGACATATGAGAAACATAAATTTGATACAAAAATTAAAGAAATTCAATGTGAGTAACTATAATCCTTTCAATAAATAAAATAACAAGGTCTTCTTTTTATTTCATAAAAATAAATCCCCTTGTATACATGTAAAATAATTTTGCTCTCTCTTTTGTCTTGGACTCGGTATATCAGCTACTTCTTTTACCAAAAATCTTTTGTACATCATCCAACCAGATGGTCTAAGGACTTTCAACACTGCTGCTGACTCAGATTAGAACTTTTTATTCTTCCGATTAAGGTAAGTTCGTCAAATTTTATTTGGGAATACAAGATTTGTTTAGTCTTGAATAATCAAATGATTTGATGCGTTTCATACATAGAATAGTTAAAAAATTACGTGATACATGCTTTGGACTCTTGATTCATTTTAACTTCAATATAAAAGTATTTGCAAAATCTCCTATAATGTGCAAATAAATTTTTTGCTAAATGATATTCTTGAATATCTTTATGTAGTTGTACAAAACGGGGGTTAAATGCCTACATTTATTTAAAATTATACTGGAGATGCTTATAAATTTTGATTTTTTTTTTAAAAAATCTGTATCAAATACTTTATTTTAATAAAAATTACAATATTTGTGCAAAATCCCGATAAGCTCTAATGAGCTTGTCATCAGGATATGCCTAATTCAATATAATTAAATACTTATAATAACCACTTATACTATAGTAACCATTATTTCAAATATTTGTTGGGTTAAATATCGACTCTACCCGACTATAGAGTTGCCAGTCTCATAGTTAGATTAGGTACTCCCTTGTTAGTATACTCAGTGTTCTGCATAATCTGTATTAATAATAATTTAAAAAAAAAAAATCATTGTATGTTTGTGAGATGGTCCTGATATTTTTAGATAAATTTATATTCTATTCGTATCCACGTACGCAAATCACACAACTGAGACCGTGCAAATATTTTATTTTACCAACATAATAATAATGTTCTTACTTCCTTCTTTGTGAAAGTAATTATCGTATGAGTATCTTTATCAGTTTTAAATATAAGAATAAGAAATTTAAAAATTCGATACTTGTTTGGTCAGTAAAGAATAAAAGATAAATAAAAACTTAAAGGTTTCATCGATAGAATATGGCTTCAATTCATTGACTCAATTTTCTTGTTTTCTGGAATCTATGATTGACTTTGTAAATATGTCTGGTATTAACTTAGTTTTAAAATAGATTATCAGCACCTGATGATGCAAAATTTGAAGTCCACAAATCAGGATAATTAAAGACAGACAGACAGAAAAAAAACACACCGAACACCTCCCAGACAGTGTCACTGGGAGGAATTCGTGGGACGAACTCACCTAGGGGGAGTTGCAAGAGAGGTTGTTGCTTTCTGGGAGGGAATGGGAGTGTAGATGTGGATTTGGATTTTTGTTATTTGTCGTTTCTGACCGACACGAAAAGAAGAAGAAGAAGAATAATTATAAACTTGATAGTTGGATTGCATTGGATTACCTTAGAGCAGGTCTCACATATTTGGGTAATCCACTATATTGTGTGAAAATTGTTGTTGTTGTATGATGATAAAATAAATAAATACTAAACAATAAAAAAAATGTTTACCGTTTGATTATATCCAATATCCGGTTTTAAGTAGGTACTTATTTTAAATCAGAACAGGAGGATAAGATATGTAATATTATTGAATTCCATACTCTCGTATTATGCAGTGTAAATAGCTAGTAAAATATAAAAGTGAGAACTTTTCATCACAGACTCTATTGAAATTATTAAATCCAGACAAAGCGATGAATATGGAATTTTGTTAATTTTTTAGTCCGATACGCGGCGCTGGCGGTATTATACTTCGTAAGAAATAACAGTTAAGCCCTGAATAATTAAAAAGATGACAATATATTGTCTTCTGCCTTAATTTAAAAATACACCGTTCTTATGATAAATATATCAAAATCTTGTTTATTTACTTACAATCTTTATGAATCATACAATTTATTAATTTCGTTTTTATAAAAACAATCTAATCTTACTTGACATATTAATTATTATTATTTTGGATTTATGTCTTGCTGTTCTTATTTTTTGTTGTTGTCTGTTAACATGTAAAAGACGTAAGCCGTGAATGTGCTTTAATAAGTAAAATAAATATGACAACATAATGCAAAAAAGTGAAATGAGCAAACCCACTTAAGACCCCTTCCTTTATATCCAGTGGTAGGTATATAAATTGTCATCTCTTAATTTACGCAGAATATGCACTTCGAGGCCACAAGGACTGATACTGAACATGTCAGTATCACAAAATATATTGTTGTAGTTACTCATATATGCAAGAGATGCAAATAAAGCATTTAAGGCAAAGTTGGAATTATTGTCTGTGGGAAAGCAACGCGCATATATGTATTTTAATATCTTTCTTGTACATATTATGTATGAAATTGACGAAATGAAAGATTTATTATAATTGTTATATGTTTTCAAGGAAAAGGCATAAGGATTGGAGAGTAAATCATACTTGAATTCCTTTATGGATCAACGGACAATTCCGGAGCCCTTGAGACATTGTTGATTTATTTATTTATCCAGGCTGAGCCTAATACAAGACTGCAATACCAGGCCCTCTGGAAACAGAGACCACCAAAGTGGAAAACTAACAGAAGAGCTCCGAGAAAAACGTTGCTGATGCACATAGAGTCCGACCTTCTCCACAGTCAAATAAAGCCCAAGGATGCAAAAAGCATTGCTGCTGACAGAAAGAGCTGGTCAGAATTGGTTCAAGACCCTTGGGGGACACCCACTGCCGCATATAGGCTCCGTCCACGTGCACGACCTTGTGCAGCAAGGGCTCCATAAGAAGAAGAAGATACATGTTAATCAAAAATATATAAATAACAATTCATCCTATATTCTTGCTTTTTCAGTGAAAAAAAAGTGTTTTTTTCTATCAAAATAATTATTTCAGTCTGTCTTTATTAAACTATATCGTTGAACAATTTTAAAACACAACTCACCAAGGACTTTCGTCCCTTCTGTATTACAAAGCCGAGTGCTCATATACATATAAAAAATATTTTATTATTATTTCCATATAAACAAAATTAATATGAACGTGCAACATTTTATTGCTCGAAAGCATATACCCACTAAGTACTTGACTAAAAGTATTTGAAAGCTTCAAAGAAATAATATTTAAAGGCTTTATTGGACACGTGCTAAAACATATTTGCATTGTCATAAACACGATAATAATATCAATAAAAGCTACATAAATACATAGGTAATTTTATTTCTTTCGTTGAATTTTGATTTGCTATTGTGTATAAGATGGTCGTGGTTTGATGGAAGAAATCACTATATAGTGATAATCTCGTCACTGCATATCATCACATTTTTTTTCTTATTTATTTATTTTATTCTTCACTGTACATTGTTTACAATAATACAAATTTACATAGAAAGTATCATTTATACAATTCAATGTACAGAGGGCGAGTTTATCTTATGTAAACTGATGTGTTGATTTTGTTATGTGAATGACGATGTGCAAGAAGAATAAAATAAGTAAATAAGTATAATCAAATATATAAAATTTTCGTGTCACGGTGTTTGTAATCATACTCTTCTGAAATAGCTGGACCGAATTTGATGAAATTTTGGGTTCTTATTGGGTAGGTCTGAGAATCGGCCAACGTCTATTTATCATACCCCTAAAAGTTAAGTCCCTCTTTCACAATACACCGTTCCTATGACAACGATATCAGAGAGCAGGGAATGTCGTGGAAAGAGGTGACGCAATTGGCGCAGAGACGCTCTGAATGGAGGAGGCTGGTTTCTGACCTGTGCTCCCGAGAGGAGCGTTGAGGGCGAGATGATGATGAAAATTTTTTGGCCAATTTAAAAGGCCATTTTATTATTTTTATTTTCTTATGATGAGGCATTAAAAATACATACAACCCTAAATTTTCACCCTTCTACCATCAACCCCTATTTTTTAATAGCGATATTAGTATATGGCAAATGTATATGGCATAATGTATATGGAAAAACAACGTTTGCCGGGTCAGCTTGTATGAATATAAAATTAAAAGTTTAACTTTTCGACCGACGGTGGAAGATTGTGAAAAAAAACATACTTATTTATTATAATGCATTTTTTGCGTTAAAATTAGATTGATCAAATTTCAATGCGAACAAATTACAATGAAAAATATGAATAAAAAAAATCATCCTGCACTCGCGAGATCTCTTTTCAGTGCTTATAAAAAAAATTAAATTCATAATGGGTAGCATACCTAATTGAAAAACTAAAGGTAATAATAATTATAACTAGACAATTTATAATGCTATTTTAAAACATTGTTTTGCGATCACCTGCATTCTACTCGAAAATTTACAGAAAATAGCAGGAAACCAATTCCTTTCCAGAAACTTCACGAAACAAGTTAATGTTATAATGAAATGTTTAATATTCCATAATATGCAATGTAAGCGTAAAATATACTGACATGTCTACCCCTTCTACACAGATAGGTGAGTTTTCAGGTGTGATATGATTTATTTTTACATTCTCCATGAAACTTTGATTAAATTTTCATTTTCGAGTATTATAATAATATACATACTGAGAGAGAGTTAAGATGTTCTGTTCATGACATCTAATTTTATATGCTCACTACGAATGTACGGGAAAAGAGTTTTGTACGTAATCCATATACCTAGCAATGATAATTCATAGCATATAACTTATTCGTTTAACATTTTGTATTATCCTTATTTTTTCTTGTATTGTTTATTAAGTATCTTTATTTATTTATTTTTTTATTTATTTATTCATTTATTCATTTACATGGTACACAACAGATGAAAGACACATAAATATAACATGTAAGCGACAAAAACATTCCAATAGTCTTACATCCAAACAGTGCACACTTCAGCAATAACACACAAAACTATCATAGAAAATCTTACACACAATACATTCATTCACAATACATCCATTCACCCAATTTCGCACACATAATACATTCATTCGCACAAACACATTCACACTTCCTAAATGTATGCAATTACAATACAAAACAAACTCTAAAAAAAGGAAAATCAAAAACTTTAAAAACAGACTAAAAACAAATACTATCCCAACACTTCACATTTTATCAAACACATACATTTTTTTCATTTTTTCGTCTCATTCCACATTTCACATCTTATTTATCTATCCTAGGTATATACATATTTTCTACAATCTTTTTATCAACCAAGTTTTATTGTATTAATTAAAAGGTGTTAAGTGTCTGTAGCATAAAACCAAGAAAAAGTGAAAAGAAGTGATGGGAACAGCAGAGTAATGTAGCAAAAGTGATATCTATTGGGCGAAGTTTGAAGTACACTGTTGTTCAATCACATTCAACTTTGTACTTTATTGGTCTTTCACTAATTGGGATTAAAAACTCATTTTTGAAATTTTTGATACTTAGCACCTTGTAATTACCAACCTTCAATTGTTGTTGATGACATCTGTTTGATTAAAATTGATTAATTTCCTGCATCAATCTATTTTATCTATCCTCAAATTTTTATTTCTCTCTATAATATTGCTACTGATCTACACTGAGAAAAATACTTACAACGAATCATTGGTAGGTACTATCAGATTAGGACCAGAGATAGTACAAATGATTCATTAATACGAATCTATAATATTAACCTATCGCAAACAAGTCGTTGGTAAATTTACCAATACGTAGGTACGTACCAATGATTCGTTGTGAAATTTCGTTAGTATTTTTCTCAGTGTATACATAAATCTTTTTCTGATCTCTATAGTCTATTTGTGTGTTGTATCTAATCTGTTTATTATAATGTCTAAATTTGTTTTTTTGTATATATGCGACTGATTATACTGTCCGGCTCGATACAGGCTCTAGCCTAGTGAGGTAGCAAAGTGGAATTAGTTGTATTGTCACATGGATATTTGAACTGTATTGGATTTTATATGCTTATATGAGGAAATAAACGAATTTGGATATGATATAATTTGTTTTTTACTATACTATACTACTATACCATCACGGCATATCCCACAAGTGGGGTAGCCAGCAGAAAAAAATTGTTTTGTAATGGTTCGAAACGTGAACTTCTCACTTTGTCATTGTATTTATTAAAGCTTTTCGAGTAAGTTAAAAGACAAATAAGTTCAGCGATGAAATATACCGCCCCATGCAAAGGTCATATCAAAAAAAGATGAGATAAGTATATATAAAAATATTTTCTTTAGTTCACGGACAGGCGTGCATGTATGAGAAACTGGATGTATGTAGAGGAAGTATGTGAAGAAAGATCTATTGACCTTCCGTTTTCTCTGCTTACCCCATCTTGGACACGGCGTGAGAGTATAGATAGATATTGTAACTCTTGTACAAATTTTCGTGATGAAAGTAGGAACTACAAATAACGAAATAAATAAAACAAGCGTTTTATTCTACTATTGATTTAATTTATGAGATAGACGTCTTTCGTCTTATGAGGACATTGTCAATCTGATTTTAAAAATACAACAATATTCATATATATAAAAATATTTACAATAACAATGATAAGAGAGTAGGTACGAAAGACGTCTCTCTCATAAATTAAATCAATAGTAGAATAAAACGCTTGTTTTATTTATTTCGATATGGAATTCTACTACCTAAACACCGACACAGTGAACTACAAATAAGTTACCAGCGGTTACTTCGTGCAAAAATACATTTTTTGACTATTACTTATTTTCAAGGGACGTAAAAACATGTCAATATTTCATTTAATAACAATTACATCAAAACAATCTTCCTTAAATGATGTTGCAATGATTTCTACGATAGTAAGTCAAAGTATTTAAATATAGTGTGTAGGTATCAGTGTACAATACCATTCTGGTACCGACACTTATGTATGCATGCGAAACTTGGACGTGGTTGAAAAAGGATGAGAGTGGAATAAATGCTGTGGAGATGCGTTCACTGAGAAGAATGGTTGGTAAAACGTTGCGAGATAGAGTGAAGAATGAGGATATCAGGAGAATGAGCGGATGTGAGAGGAGTGTTGTGGACAGAATGCGTGTAAACAAGTTGAGATGGTTTGGACATGTTGAGCGAATGGAAGATGAAAGGATGACGAAGAGGATGTATTTATCTGAAATACGTGGCTTGATCACGTGGACCAAATTCTTAAGGACGGACGCGTGCTGAGTAAGAGAAATCGGCGTGCATGTATGAGAAACTGGATGAATGTAGAGGAAGCGAAAGAAGTATGTAAGGATAGATCTATATGGCGTTCCGTTCTCTCTGCCTACCCCTCCTGGGACATGGCGTGAGGGTATAGTATAGTAATAGTAGTAGGTATCAGTAGTGTGGCTTCAATATAAGCCGAAAAACTAGACTTCACCCGAGCTTTTCAAGCTCAGAATTAATTCTAAAAAATATATGAAATTGCGTAAAGTTAACAGTCCGATCATTTTGAGTTTCGCACGTAGTTGTTCACTACGAGTATGTGCGATTTCAATAAACATTCCACGAGATCTCGTCTGGAACGTCAAAAGAATCTGAATTAACAGTATCATTTGTTTCACAGCATTCATTGTATCATTAGAGGCTTATTTTTTGTCTCGCTCGTCAGGAAAATAATTTTCAGTACTTTAACAAAACCAATTTTATGAACTTTTATTGTTACAAACTTTACAAGATTTTATTCTATGAAAACTTATCACTCAATTTTGAGGCAACAAACAGTGAAATACACTTTATTTTACTTGGAAAAAAAACTAAGTTGATATTTAATTTTTATTTTTAATTTAATTAGAGCGCTATCATATATAATATAACTTAAAAGTGAAATGGAGTAATCGTTTTCATATTAAACCTAATATTTATTCAATAACTTATTTATACATATTTATTAATTATTAAGTGTGGGTCTGCCTAGTATGAAGACCTTTGGCACGCCACTGGTGGGTACACACATGTGTAGTTATATACATATGTATACCTACATATGCATATATAATTAATACAAATATGCTCAGGTATCTTCCAAACTAAGAAGGTAAATGTAAGAACATAGTATGAATGGCATATGTCATGTTTAATGTCATTCACATGCTTATATGGAGAAGGTACTTACAATACATGCAGAACTAATAATTTGTGTATTGTAAAATCACTTAAATATGAAACTGTGTATTGAATATGGATGATGTTGTGCAACAATTAATCAACTCACGAAATCGAAAAAAAAGTTTTTTTTTTTTTTAAAAAAAAAGATATACATATCTGGGATTTGTTATAAACCCAAATACAATATCTTTCATAGTGAGCTACTAAAAGCTTGTGTCGTGAAAGGGGAGTTTGCCGGCACCGGTTTATCGAACCACGGACCCCTTGTTCACGAGACCGAGACTCTACCATAATTATAATTATACTATACCATGTCATAATTGAATTTTGAAAATTTTATTCATGTTTTGCTGTAATAATTGAGTAAATAACATATTAAGCTCAGCCCGTAGACAAACCGTATTTAGCGATCGAATACTGGCGAACTTTTCGACAATCTACCTATCTACATGTACCATATAATTATGCGTTATTGTTGCAGTTATTGACGAAAATTCGTTTGTAGCCGATCGCCAAGTGCGTGTTTGTCTAGGGTCTAGGGGCTCTGTTGTGCTTACATAAGTTGTTAACTCACGATTCAAACAGCTTCTATCATCATCAATAATAAACAAACACATATATAAGTATATAAAAAGTACCAAATTACAATTATCGATGAGAGTATAAGAAAATTTCTTGCAATAACCCAAAAATAAGACAGGGCTAGAAATATTGTAGAGAAAAAATATTATGTTGACACAAATTAAATTGAACGGAGGATGGTCATTAGCTCCCCATGTTCCTGAGTGGAGCAATTAAGAAAAAGTTATAAATCAAATAGACGTCAGAAATAAATTGAAATAAAGCAACGACATGAATTATATAAGAGATATCAAGTTATGGGAGAGATAATAAATTAATATGGATAAGACTCCAGTCATTAATATTATCTGTTAACACATACTATTAATCAATGTCCCTTCTGTTTAATTCTGCTGCAAGAATGAAAGATATAATTAATTTTAATATAGACGTATTTACTTTTATTGTTCTTCTTATGAAAATAGGGGAAAGAAATAAATTAAATTAATACTTCATTTATTTCTTCGGACGTGGTCAATGTTCTTTTTTCTTGTATATTTGTATTATAGAATTTCTATGTATCTATATTTTTGAGTTATATTTTATTATTGTCTTGATTTTTAACTGTTTACGTAAAATGATAGCGAAAAAGTTATTTTACTGTCATGCTGTTCATTGTTTCTTTTGTACAATAAATAAAATAAATAAATAAAATTCTGGATACCAGAACAAAAATACATATACAATAAAAAATACAAATTTTAAGCTTCTCATTTTCACGAGGTTTGTTTTGATTTTCGCATTTGATGTAGGTAGGGTGAGTTTGTGTTATAACTGTTTACTTGCAATGTGTTCGTCATACGCTTCGGTAATTTGCGGGACCTTGATTGGTTTGTTTTCTGGAAAAATATGACTGTTAATATTTGTTAATTTAAACTGTTTGTGTCCTTTAAGAAGAAATAAATAAACAAATATGCAATTCCAAATTCTTCAGTTGGAAATCATCATCATCATCATCGCCCTCAACGCTCCTCTCGGGAGCACAGGGCAGAAAGCCTCCTCCATTCAGAGCGTCTCTTTGGAAAAGTTATTAAGTAATTTGACGAAGAGAATTTTCATGTCCGTGGAGCAGCTGTAAATTGATTGCACACTCTTTTCCGTAAGTTCAAAATTTAAAGATATATTAAATTCAGCGATGAGATTTGACACCCATCCTGAGCACGTAGAGGACAGTTTGCATATTTATTACCTGCAGCTGGTCTGCTGGCTACCTCCCTTTAGGGATATACCATGATGGTATAGTATGAATAGTTCTTGTCAATATTTTCAATATCACATAGTACAATGGTTTTGTCGCCAGAATAGAGATTGTTTTTTGATTATATTGTTTCTTTTTAGTTTATTTTTTTCTTTCGTTCTCTATTGCTTATACTCTCCCAAGAAATTGTATATGATGGAGTATGGGTGGGCATATGATTTTCATTTTTCCGTTTTTTATTTTATTTTAGAAATTATTCACGTTTTTCTTCTACATCTCTTTGAAACCAGATCAAAGTGATATATAAGATTATTAACACATCGAATTAATTTATTCTCGCTATTATCAGTAAAGTATTAAGACTTGTACTATCACAGCAATCATTTCAATGAATCCTCTGCTGAATCTTTATTCAGTTAAAAATAAATTTATGCACTTTTTTTCAACAATACATAATATGCTTAAAATATTCTGATCCAAGCTTATTTCAAATAATGACAATAACCTGGAAAATACCTTGAAAATATGTCATACTGAAAATTAAAGTATTCTCCATGAAATAGTCTAGAGAAAGAATTTCTCTCTCGTTTCTATTAAGCATTATCATTGTGGAAATTATCACGGTGACTGTCTATACCGGCTGTCGATAGACCTGTTGTAATAATGGAAGTATAGAAAGCTTCAGCTATCTGCACGTGTTCACGTTATTTGATAATGAAATTGAGTTTAATAATATTATTACGTTCGCGTGCCATTCTATTCCATTTTCTGTGAACGTGGTGGTGGTTATTCCGAGAATTTCATTTCATCGCTCGGAATAATTCTTATTAAAGTTTTTAAAAAACAAATCTAAGAATTGGAAAAATATCACTTCCAGATCAATCTTTTTCATGCCATTTTGAAATAAGAATTAAAATCAAGTATTTTATACTTGGAAATACAATACAATTACAACGCTTTATTCAAGAAATATATCTACATATAAAACAGGGACAATATATCACCAATGTGGATAAAATTATGTTTCAGCCGTTATGTATGCAGCCTCACTAGGTTGTATCCAGGCATGCATCTCATTAAAAAAGTCTATAATTTTTAAACTTTTGGTTCATTTATTTATTTATTATTTTTTCATTATTATAGATTAGTTAGTTAAGTAGATATATTCAAATTCAAATATTTTTTGTTTAAGTAAAATTTACAACTTAATAATATTAAATACACACCTTATTACTAAAAAAACACATTTATTACATATTTGACCCT
Organism: Athripsodes cinereus; assembly: GCA_947579605.1. Classification (NCBI taxonomy): domain Eukaryota; kingdom Metazoa; phylum Arthropoda; class Insecta; order Trichoptera; family Leptoceridae; genus Athripsodes; species Athripsodes cinereus. The sequence goes on from OX388315.1 coordinate 27,892,666, forward strand.
CAAAATTGAGCAGTGCCTGTGCTTTGAGGGTTTAAACATATTTCATACAATTTACATCACACAATAGCGCTTACCAAATAATAATAAAAACAAACACATATCTACAATACAAATAGTAACCAAATAATATTATTCCATTTATTTATTTTTTGCGTTAGGGTTTAGGGTTGACTGGAGACTGGAGGTCGTTGCTCAGCAACAAGTCCACCCTTTGGTCTTAGTTATTTTTATTATCATGTTGTGTATTTATAGTTTTTTTATTTTAAGTTTGGGCACTAAAGACTTATTTATAATTGAATTAAATTTATCAAATAAATAAAAATAAGAAACTTATATTTACTACTTCCACAATGAATTTATTAATCACGACCCGAATTGCAAGAGCTTTCGCTCTCATCATCAGGCTAACTTGAATGTTTACCTTGTAACCTGAATGTTTACCTTGTAACTTGAATGTTTACCTTTTATAAATAATTGTTTAAAATCAATGTACAGTATAGAATTAAAAAAATAAGATTATTGTATATAACACAGTCTGTTGTGTTGAAAACTGGATTTCACTTGCTCAGAAGTGTGGATGTCAATCAAATTAAGTTTTTAAACTACTATAGATGACTCGTACACATTGAATTAGCTCAGAAAAATGGACATTAATATTTTTGCCTAGTCGGAGGATCGAACCCACGACTCCTCGCTTGCAAGGCGAGTGTGTTAACCACTAGTCCAACCTAATGAATTAGGTACATACTAGTTAGGTATATTATATATACCGTGTGTACGGGGTAGATACATCAATGTGAACTTCCTTAAGGATAGCATGATACAGAGTCTCGATGCTTACGAATTAAACTCTTACTCTTTAAACCCGGGTAACATTCCCAATTCCTCTATATCATGCTTGTCACATGTTTCAGAATTTTTGAAAGTTGTATATATACTGTAATCATCAAATACTTTCACATGTAACATGATTTCCTAAGCTATGTCCCTCTATCGAAGTTCAGTTGAAACACAATATTTGAAGCCTCCGATCCTTATACTCAACAACATTGTTCATTTAAGACTATATGCCGCGAATAGATGGCGCTTTTAAGCGTATTATGCCAAGTAATTTAATCAAATATTGTTGTCTCTACTAAATACCAGTTGAATACATGGTTATTGTATGTAACACAGTCTATGTGTACGAGTCATCTAAAGTAGTTTAAAAACTTAATTTGATTAAAAAAATAAATAAGACATTTAAAAGGTATCTTCAAATAAGCGATGAGTAATGCCATCCACCCTTTAACTCATTTATTGGTTCGAAGAGCACAACTTACATGTTTATTATTTGCAGTCAGTCCTCTGACAACCTAATCTGTAGAATAAATATGCCTTGATAATATATTGACGAACAGCTGCAGATGCAGAAAGGTACAAACAAACTCATGACAACAGGCACCCTCTTTATCACCACCAGCCAGTGGTGTCCCGACTGATCTCCAGAAACAGCTTTCTTAAGAGCACTCTTCCTGTTGAGTCCTCACAACAACGAAGAGAAGAACTCTGGAGAGGGGACCCTGGAGTGACATTGTGGATGGACCCACATGAAGGTATCTGAGTGGGCGAACATCTGCCATACTCTTTGTGGAAAACCCTGAATAGACTCAGGGTTGGTGTCACAAGGTGCAAGAAAAACCTTCAGAAATGGGGATACCTATCTGCAGAGGACGACATACAATGTGAATGTGGCGCAGTTCAGGATGATAGCCACTTACTAATATGCCCACTGATGGGGGACGGCTGTAGTCCTGAAGACCTTATCATAGCTAACGACAAGGCGATGAATGTCGCCGCTTATTGGAGTGGGAAGATTTAAAAAAGACCGGACACGTAAAGTAAAGTAAGTAAGTAATGTGAATTGTCTATATGTGTTATGTTATTGTTATGTAATATATTATAATAGAAGTTGAAGTAGTACTAGATCATATTATCGAAGGCTAAACTTAGATACATAAAAATGGATATGTATGTAGGGTTGGCTATAAGATATGATACCCTTATTATGATTTAGTATTAATTTAATCTTGGTAATAACACTCCAGTGAACATCCGTATTATATTACTTACCAACTCAATATTAAGATGACTGACTTATTCCTATAAATTCGTACCACTACAAAAACCTCAAACATTCCCTTACATTTACTACTAATTCATCTCTATATTCGATGTAAGATGAACGATGAAGAAATTTATACATTTAGTACCTACCTACTTATTTATTTTATTATGTAAATCTTGAGGTTTTCGCGGTAGCTTGTTGTTATATCGTCTTCTTTTTCGGGCATCATCGCCCTCAATGCTCCTCTCGGGAGCACAGGGCAGAAACCAGCCTCCTCCATTCAGAGCGTCTCTGCGCCAATTGTGTCAACTCTTTCCACGACATTCCTTGCGCTCTGATATCGTTCTCATAGGAACGGTGTATTGTGAAAGAGGGACGCCCGGGCCGACGGAACCCTTGCGGACGAAAGAACAGTGCTCTTTTTGGCCAACTATCATTTATTTTATTTATTTATTTTTATTTATTCATTAACATGGTACACAACAGATAAAAGACATACCTACTCGTATAAATATAAACGTGTTAGCGACAAAAACATTCCAATAGTCTTACATCCAAACAGTGCACACTTCAGCAATAACACACAAAACAATTATAGAAAATCTTACACACAATACATTCATTCACAATACATCCATTCTTATTCTACTCTCAACTCTCCTCTCTCACAAACCTGACGTAATTGGCACTTTAAAAAGGGGATTGGGAAAGGGGGGGGGGGTATTCAGCTCACCTCCGAGACAGGCCCAGGACCAAAAACGTGACGACCGATAAGTCGCTTAAATCCATGGTTCGATGTACCAGCCATGTCGCACTGTGAAAAGTTCTTATTGTAAGTATCATTGGGCATTCTCAAAACATGTCCCAGCCAGGACCATCGTCTCTCCTGTATTACGGAGATTACAGGTCTCTGTTGGGTGCGCCGGCGCACAGCATCATTTGTAACATGTTCATACCATTTGAAATCCAAAATCCTTCTAAGACACTTGTTTTCAAAGCTAAGTATCTTCCGCTCTTGAGCCTTGGTTAAGTGCCAAGACTCACAGCCATATAGAAGGATGTAACATATGAGTTGTAACATATGTAATATCCCGAAGTAATTTAAGTGGGCAAATTACAAAGTAATTAATTGGGAATAATTCATGCCTATCTAGGTATTCAATTCAATTCAATTTATTCAATTATAAACAATACCTCAAAACAGCAACTAAGGTTGCTGGTGTCAGAGGCGTGCAGTATTACAAATCTGGTAAAACAATTCATAAATTTAAATTATTTGATATTATAGTAAAATATAAGACACCAGAGCAAAAAATCACAGAACAGCAACACTATTGAAAACAAAAAACACCAGACACTATTACAAACATTGAGAAGTCATTACTAACTCTTGAATCCTCTTTCCAAACTCCTTTTTTTTTCATTTCTTTTTTTCATTTTTACATTTCTTCAATTGGTCAGGCAAACTGTTATAAATCATAACAGCAGAGTACAAGAAACCATCTCGAACTTTATTTGTTCTGGGTATAATGTTTCTTATATTGTTTGAAGTCCGCGTGTTGTGTCCATGCACACTACTGTTAGTCGTCAAGCTCAAGTTTGATTTCATATGTCCGTTTTTTATCTTATGTATAGTCTTGGCTTTTTCAGAAGTTATTAATTGGTTGAGAGTCATTTCTCCTGTCACTTTATATAAATCAATAGTTTTAGTTAATCTATTAAATCCATGTACGTTTTTCAATGCCTTATTCATTGTTCTCTGCATCGATTCTCTGACTCTCAGACTACAATGAGACCAGGCCACCAACCCATATGTGATATGAGGTATGATGAAAGCATGGTACATCATATGTTTTGTATTACATACATATACATTAAAATTTGCAGATTAGAACGAACTCAGCTACCACTATTACTATACCATCACGGTGTATCCCCCAAGTGGGACAGTCAGGAGACTAACTGAAAGTAATAAAGATGCTAATTTTCCTCTCTGTGCAATGAAAAGTTAGACTTTCAGGATATGTGCAACTGAATAATCACTGTGTCGGTGTTTAGGTAGTAGAATTCCATATCGAAATAAATAAAACAAGCGTTTTATTCTACTAATGATTTAATCTGTGAGAGAGACGTCTTTCGTCTTATGAGGACATTGTCAATCTGATTTTAAAAATACAACAATGTTGTTGAATTAACTGAATTATCCTAAATATTTTTAATTTAATTTCCTCAAGTGAGAAAATTTTTAACAAATTGGTGACGAGATGGCTCACGGAGATGGGCAGAAGTGGGTCTGAGAGAGATCTGACAAACATAATACTATAATTTACTAACTCTTACGTTAATCCAACTCGGACGTACTAAATGATTTGACGCACAATATAATGATGATATATTATTATTTTTGACGCACATATCGTCCCTCTTCTGACTAACAGTCGTATCTGCCTTAATGTTAATTGTTCAGGAGAGCGTTTTTAGTGTTTTGCCGTGCATATTTTCGTCTCTCCTAGTTATATGATACAGTGTAAATTTATTACATCATTTTATTTGTACCTATTCTTATATATCTCAGAATCATTTTTTTGATGAATTTTTGAGGAGTTAGTAGATAAAACACATTTTATTTAGAGTAATTCGTAAATACGACAAAAAATCAGAAAGCTATTTCAGGATAACGGTAACAGTTACAGGTATGATCTTCAGTGAGAACATGGAGGGCACATATAAGTACACATTGGTGATTATAACTCGATTTCGCTAAAAATGTCAGATACTACAGTTAGTCAGAAGAGGGACGATATGATGTACCTACTATTTTTATAATTTTTTAAATTGTTTTGATTTATTGTATTCAAGTGTACATGAAATAGTTGTATTTTTTTCTTGGTCGATACTCAATCTGGAGTAATCCCCAGAACAGACCTTAGTCTAGTGGGGCAATATATTCCATAATATTAATTTATGGAAATAAACAAACCGTTTTTAGTTTTATTGTATTTGAAACTCTTAGTATGACAATGAGATTTTTTTTTAATTGCATTATTTTGTATTACAAATTAAATATATATAGTAGAGCAAACGTTTGTTTATTTCCATAAATAAATTTATTAAAATTTCATTTTCACCATGCTAACTTCCCAAATTTAGAGTTAGTTTATTCATCATTCTTCCTTTACCAAGACGCTTCATATCCTTTGATAAAATCGTGCATTCCAAAAAAATATTCTACTCCTGAGAAGAATTTCATTCAATTGAATTCATTCTTCTGTAATAATCCAAGTGATTGAAACTTTGAGATTTCAAGAAAAACCTTTAATACAATTTCTTTTTCTTGGAATTTCCTATCTTAGCTCGACAACATTCGGATAAATAACAAGAATATTGGAAGTTAGAAGATTCAATCAAAATTGAAATGTAATATAATCTTTTCATTCAGGTATATGTATTTAATGATAATAAAATTATCATTAAACAATAATAAAATTATGTTTGTTTGGATAGCTTCTCACAAAAGTATATGTAGAAGTCAATGAGAAAATAGATGAATTGGCTAAATCTGCCTGTTCTCAAGGTAATTAATTATGCTACCATGTACCCCTTTTCAATGCCATTTTTATTTCTTTAAAATCTCAATTCATTACCTCTTAGGTAATCTCCAGAGGTCCAAAAAGTTTTTCTTCCATAGATCCGTTTTACCTAAGATTAAAACCACGACATCTTTGCCGTGGTTTAATGTATGTGAATACCCCAAAACTGGTGTTTCATAAATTTTGAGAATGCATCCAGATCACTGCATTGTGACATCTCACCTTCACAGGTTTGGTGTTACCAAAAGTGAATACTGTGAGTGTGAAGTAAATGTAGAGACTATGGATCACGTTCTCTTTGAATGTCCAATTCGTTCGGACCATAATATAGTCTCTACGATATCATGGGTGGCGTTGAAAGAACATTTTGATACGAGTTATTTATTATTTTTGAACTCTTAGAAAATTTACAAAAATAAATTTCCTTTTAAGATCAAACAAAATTGTTTGTTATTGTTTTATAATCTTTTCATTGTATGATTATTTTATTTTTTTTAACTTGAACTTTTTTAATATTTTGATGTATTGAATGAATAATATGTTTGCTTGAATTAGCTGTTAAGTGTTAGATAAATTGAAACAGAAAATGAGTTATTTGATAGCAAGAAGAGTTACCAGAGGGGGAAATGAACGCCCTTCTACTAAGACGAACGTATATTTTTTGTATGAATTTTCTGCATTTTATTTAAATAATTATTTGGCTCAAACTACATATATAGCCTTATTACAAAAAATTGGCAATTTTAGATGTCACTTAAATTTTTTCATGATTAAATATATCTAAAGAAGTATGAAGGAATAAGGATTTCCTATTCTACTCACGTGCACATATTTCTCATAAGAAGTTTATAAAACATCACCGTGACATCTGCTACAATTGGGGTGACCAGTAAACTAAATGAATCGCTCCATGTTAAAGGGGCGTAAGTCACAATTTTTGCTAAATTGAGTTATTTATGCAAAAATGACGAAAAAACACTTATCCATTCGTGTAGCACATAAAATGAAACAAACCGGCGTAAGCCAAGTTAATATATACAAAAATTATATCTTTTTTTTTTCATTCCATGTTAAAAGGGTACATTAGGTACGCAATTGTAATAAAGTTATGACTTTATTAAAATACTCTCAGTAGGAACTAAATATTTATAGGTAGTTTACTGTATGGCAACATTGCAAATTGTCAAACAAAAAAATTTACCGCCAAAATTGATATTGACATGACGAGACCGACAATAGACTGTGATCATGACATTAATGATTAATAAATACTCTACATACATCTATATAATTCATTTTTATATATTAAAAGTTACGTCTGTCGTTAGAATGCATTTATTTATTATTTTAATATTACTATTGTGAACTATATTCATACTTTTTATTGTGAAATTGTTCATTTATTTCAACTCTTTTCCAATCCATGTAAAAAAGGCGTAAGTCCAACGTTTTCAAATTAAATTTTCTCACAGACTAAAGTGAATTTCTCCATGATTGATAGATAATCGTATGTAAAATACACTATTTTACTTTAATAAATATAAACAAAAAATTGTTTCAAATGATCTAGAGTTTGTGTGTTCACATCGTGAAAAGACATTTTAAACATATTTGATATTAATAAAACACTGTTTTACTTTTCACTATTAATTTATTATTACTCAAGCGCTTTCGTCAAGTTAGCTTGACATTTTCAAGAGAACTCATAGAGTAATAATAAATTAATAGTGAAAAGTAAAACAGTGTTTTATTAATATCAAATATGTTTAAAAATTGTTTCCTTTATTTTTTTTTCACCAGAGAGTTTTATTGCATTCCTGTAAAATTACGTGAATTGGACTTACGCCCCTTTAACATAGAGCGATTCAAATGCATGTAATAAAGATGCATTTAGTTTACTGTAATAGTTTACCCTCTAGATTTAGTTTAGTTTACCCTCTGTGCCAAAAAAAAAAATATTATTGAGATCGGTGGTAGGTAGGTATATATTATCACAAAATCGAAGAATCTTCCTTTTATGTTTAATGTCTAGAATAAATATGAAGTATTAGGCAATATATAAAAAGAGATTACGATGAAACCTAAGCCACACATAATAAAGAGAAAATTATCGTATCCTTATGAGAATAGAATAATTGAAAATTTATTTTCTGAATATTTCAATAATATCTTCGGTTTTCTATGGAAATACGTAGACGTTTTCAATAATACTCTATGATCCTTATTTACAGTACAAATTCTTATTAAATTATTCATGAAACATTTCAGTATGCGGATGCGGTTTACGAAATATTATCTAATTATTATGAAAATTTACTTAATATGAGCGGCGGTATTAAGTTTTTCGTGTAGATTTTTCTTTTATAAAAACGTGTTCCGTATATATTATATTATTTGCACAGCATAAATCTCAACTTTGAAATCGGGAAGTCCCGAGATTTAAGTTTCATTACTATTCCGCTCAGCTTTCACGACGCTTTCATATTGATAACTTTAAGGGTGAAGAACAGTTTTCTCATATTTATTCTGTTTTCAAAAAACGGAAAATATCCGTAAAATTTCACGTATTTATTCACCTTCAACATATTATTCAATTTAACGATGAACTGTGCTATTCATCTTGAAATATTATTTTTATGAAATAAAGCACTGTCTTACTTTCACTATGAACAATATTAGTCTCGTTTCTAAGCCTCTTCTGCTGTCAACAAACTCGTGAAATCCAATATGGCGAACAACTCCAGATTTGCAGAAAGGAGTTTCAGAGCTGCCACGCCAACATCCTGAAACAGATTGCCCACAGACTTGAGAGAGAAACAGTCCACGACTACATTTAGAACCAAGTTAAAGATGTTGCTGATCATTCAAGGGCGCCTCATATAAATAGTCCAATTATTATCAGAGGCCTTTCGAGCAGACAGTAATAATAAATTATAAGAAAAACTATTTTTTAAATGTGCGAAAGGGTCAACTTTGTTGATATTTATCATATTCAGTTAGTTTGCTGGCTTTTAAAATAACTTTTGAGAGATCCTGTAATTGTATTGATAGACAGATTGAAAAAGTTTGTTGTTTTTCACAATATATTTAACTGAAAATATCTGGCTTTTCATGTTGATTTTTCGCTTAATATCTTTGAATACTTATAAGACTGGAATTCAATAAAAATTTCAGGAGCGAGGCAACAATGAGATCTTTGGAATGTGCAATAAGTTCATTGAAGACACATAGACAATATATAGACGAATGACTAAACAAATAAAACCAACTCTATAGAAATTCTCCAAGTTTTAATATAATAGACCAAGATCTTGAAGAAACAATAGTGCAACTTAATCTAGCTTCAATTCATTCTTATATCTCTCATGAATGATAGTTGTTAAAGTTGAAATGAAAGGAATCGAAACTCAACTATGTACTAGAGAACTTTGATAAAATTCTTGAACATTGAAAAGCGATTCTTATTGTCTAATTTACACGAGCTTAGGAGATCGTATTAGTACTTACTATTAGTAGCTGCTATGCAACTTAGTGGGAGGCGTGAATTAATTGAGGCTTTACCTGACCAAAGCAATGTTGACGCATGGATGACATAATACATTGAAACCCAGATTAATATTTATTAAAAAATCTCATTTGTACCAATTAGTGTATTTCAGAGAGCTTTTAGACCTTGATCGTTCATACATTGTTTCGAATAAAAAATATTATTTGTAAGCTTGGTAGAGGCGTGAATTAATTGAGGCTTTACCTGACCAAAGCAATGTTGACGCATGGATGACGTAATACATTGAAACCCAGATTAATATTTATAAAAAAATCTCCTTTGTACCAATTAGTGTATTTCAGAGAGCTTTTAGACCTTGATCGTTCATACATTGTTTCGAATAAAAAATATTAGTTGTAAGTTTGGTATCGGAAAATGAAATTTCTTACTTTGGGAAATATATGTTAATTTAATTGAAAAAGGACAAGACTATTACTGTCGCGTTATTACCCATAATGCAAGAACCAGATTATATTAGTTTGGAACTAGCTCGATATGTGCAAATTGTCTAAGCATGTTTTATTATGTGATTGTGTAATTATAAGAAATATAAATGAAATAAAATAATTGGAAATTACACTAATGATTTTATTGACTTTAGAGCCGGTTTTCAAAAGTTTCCGCTGTGGATTTTACATTCACCTGACGATTTATAAGTAAAATGGATTATATTAACTCGTACATTGATTTTTATAGTTTTCTGTTCACTTGCAATTTTGCCAAGCCATTTTACTTATGAAGACTAGCGTGTGTGATAAGTACTGAGACCTTGTAAACTGTGAAGGTGATAGATATGACATCTGTATTAATCCGTTTCAGAGTCCCAACTAAGTTTTCAGATGACATTGAGTTTGACGGTAAATTTCATTCCCCGAACCCCAGAAATAGAAAAAGTCCCACACTTTTTCTTACAAAGCTATATTTTTTATAAAAAAAAATATAAAACTATTCTTCCGCGTGAATAAGCTATGGTGGTTTGGACATGTTGAACGATTGAACAAGGTAAGAATGACAAAGAGAATATTATACTTGTCTGAAAGAAAGAGTGTGAGGAATCGCGGGCGTCCGAAAACTACGTGGTTTGATTACGTGGATCAAATTCTCAAGGACGGCCGCGTGTTGAGTAAGAGGAATCGACGTGCGTACATGAGAAATTGTATGAATGTAGAGGAAGCGAAGGAAGTGTGTAAGGATAGATCTATTTGGCGTTCCGTTCTCTCTGCCATCGCACAAGTGATGTAGCTAATTTCAGATGTAAAATGTCCTTTTTTACCTTAACCTAAAACCGTTTGTGTTTTTTTTATGTGAATTAATGTGAAGTTTAAAAAAACCTCACCTCAGTCAATTAATGACTTATTTTTATTAAAAAATGTCACCTCTCATCTTCACAGTCTTAAACTTTTAATAAATTGTTAATATGAACTTCCACCAAGAACCGTTGGTCGATAAATTAAACTTTAATTATACTTATTTAGTATATATAATCTACTTTTCGCCGTCAAATTAATTAATCTACTATATCATTTAACTAGACCAGACCAATTTGAGACGAAAAATAACGAAAATCAAACGATTTATATAAGTTAACCAAACCCGTTGTCTTCAATTAATTAAGATAGTACCATTCTGTAACTAAAATAATATAATTTTATTGTATTCGATAGCGAAATAATATTTATTTTTGAAATAATTGAGAGATGATAAGGGCTGTCTCCGCGTAAATATTTTTATACGATCGTATATATGTGTCTTTTACTATAATTCTAAAAATATCACCCTTCACTGAGACCATAACTGCTTTTGGCCAAGGCGATCTCAGCAGGAAAAATGAAGAAAAAAAGAAATGCTAAGTTAAAAAGCACAATGAAAAATAAAAAAAAACAGTGAGACAGAAAAAAGTTCATAAAAGATATCATCAAAAAGAAACAAATCATCGAAAAGATACGAATCAAAAGACAGTCTATGTTTATCAATGTCATTTTTACGATACATATGTAAATTTAAGACACAAAATAGAAAAGACAACGTAACCTGATTTGATAGTGACCCGAACGGGACTTGAACCCGCAACCCATCCTTTTCTAAAGGTGTGTTTTATCCAGTAAAGTTACCGGGCGACATGCCGAAGACTTCGATCTAAGTGTGTTTTTTGCACAAATTTTGTATCTAATAGATTTAGATTTTCGGGTCCAGACTTCAGACCTTGCCACTCCAGTATGCAGCGACGTATATCGCCTTGTCACTCGCCATCATCAGGTCACTCATATTACATGCATTCCGCATCAGTGGACATTGCAATAGGTGAGAATCACACTGCACCTCCCCGCAGTCGCAGTTAGCGTCCTCTCCATCCAAAAAGCCCCACATCCGCTGGTTACTCTACGCCTTGTCACCCCAACTCTGAGTCTGTATCTAATAAAATAACGAGATGACTAAATATACGTAAACAAACCTCTAATATATTTATTAATGAGTGTTAAAAATGCAATCAAGGTTTTGCCAGATTATAAATAGTTTTCTCTACACCTTAAACTGCTGAATACAATAACTTACCTTATGCGAGATCTATGTTTTCTAATTTGATTATTATTCCCCGTTCGAACTTGGGAGCTTAAAACTAGTATAAAGTAATGAACAAATGGGAGATGAATCGTTCTTCGAATTAATTTATTACAATTGATGATTAGATGTAGATATCTACTATTCACCCACATACATAGCGGCTACAAAAGAAGTAAGTACATAACATCGGCTAACAATAATAATAAGAATATTAATTGAATCATAGAAATTTTGTTCTGCGGACTGACAGATGTGATGAAATGTTTTTTTTTAATATAAATTGAGATGAAATTATTTATCACTTATGTATATTTTCATATCCATTTGTTTGTACATGTACTTGCTCTAAATCTCAACCGAAAATTTAGACATCAAATCCTTTTTTTTTCCCATGAACCCAAGAAACTTTTCCTGAAAAGAACTGATAATTATTTTATTCAGTAGTTTTAAAGTTCAGGTCAACATTTGTTCTTCTTATTCCCGGCCTTGCATATCCCTGCATTTGAAATCAGCTTTCCTGTTCCTCATCCTCCAAATACCCTGTGCCTATGCCGAATCAAGTATCTTTTTGTGGTAGACAACCAGGCTGTCAAATGTCTACCTGGTCTTCTGGCTCGTTTCTTAATATCCAGAATTCTCTTTGAATTATTCTCAGGGTGTCTCGTGATATATCCGTACTTCTTGGTAAAAATTCATAATAATACGGCATCTACTAATTATACTAGCAAACCAATTATCAAGAGTTTCCATTCTCTTGTAAAATATTTATGAAAACGTAGGAACCAGTTTATTTTTTTATTTAAATTTTCTTGGTAATCAGAGTAATATTCTAATGCTTCTATTATACATACGTGTATACTTAACTATATAAAAAAAATCAACTTTCAGAATGAATGGCTTGTTGATGTTATCTGACTTATACTCTAAGTTTCACCAAACCTTGTTTTCAAAAGACAATAAAAAAATTATAGAAGGTCCACGGGCAACATTGAGAGCTGAGCTATAATTCTTTACGATTTCTTACATTCTGACAAAATTGTACATTCATACGTCTCACGTACATTGTCTATTTCATTTTACTGAAAACGTGCTCGTCCGTTAGGATTATATCATTCTCAACATGATTTGTCAAACTGATCCTCAGAGAACCTAAATTTAGTTTGTTCTATCGCTTAAACAAGTACAAACAAAACTGATCTATTTTTTATTCATTTAGTTGTATTTTTAAAAAAAGTATTTCTGAAAAGCTTTTGAACTCATTGAAATGGATAAGAATTTCCAGAAGAAGTATTTTGAAGAATAAATTCAAAGGGTATAACTTTATAACCATCTATAATATTTATTAATAGTTTGATACAATATAGAGTAAAAAGAAAAAAAGGTTTCAATGTGCTAGTAACTTTCCCTCTTGTAAATGAGTGAATTAGAACCACCGAATATGTTGTAATCCCGTACAAGTTTTGCTAGATGTTCTCTTTTCAAAGCTGACAATCACTCTATATTGATTTCCATTATAGAGAGCATATCAAACTGTTCACCAGACTCCGTGGTTAACACAGTTCAAAAGAAGAGATTAAAACCAGATAGTTATATGCGCTGATAATAAGGAACACAAAGGTCTTTGACATTCGCACACGCACACACTAGGCTTTGCACTCCATCTCACCCATTGATGTTTTAGGGAATATTATTAATTTCTGCGTAATTCATCCTCTTCATGCATTTTTTTCTTATGGAACGGCTCAAGGTTCTCTTGAAGGGGTCCTCACGATAAAGTTCCTTTTCAAATTAAATAGAACTATTCATGTCCTCCGACTCAGTCATTGTCACAGATCTTGGACACTAATAATTGGAAGACTGTATCCCAAGAATGAACGGAGTGGTGATGATTGTTGAAGAAAATTAAGACCAAGATTGAGCTTTCAAACATTTTTTTTACGCGGCGGCAGAATTGCCATCCACACTTCTCAGCATTATACAACCAGATAAGTCTCCATATGATCAGTCATGATCACACAAAAACTTAACAGTCTAATGCCGGGAAAAATTCACCTATCCAGATATACTGGATATCAAAGGATTAGGCTCAAAACGCGGGATCAAAATACCAGCATTGTGCCTGAAATATCTGTGTTCAGAAACCTTTTTACAATATTACAAGTGTTTATTATAATAGATTTTTGAATTTTAATGTACAAATTAACCGGTAAATCTAATTTTTGTAAATTATTTATTAAAGATTTCGGAGTTACCCCTGTAGCTGACATGACTAAAGGTATTATATAAACGGACCTAGAATGCCAAATATTTTTTATTTCTCCTGCTAGTTCTGTATATTTACGTATTTTTTCTGCGACGGTTGTTTGTATATTATGTGTATTTGGAACAGCGATGTCGATTAGGTACGTTATTTTATTACCTACGTTTATCATGTAATACTAAATCGGGTCTATTATGATGTATTTGTCTATCTGTTATTATGGTTTTATCATAATAGAGCCTATAATTTTGATTTTCTAATACCTGTTCCGGGTTGTATTTATAATAAGGTATTACATTATTTGAGTTTAAAAGATTATATTTAATAGCTTAATTTTGATGTATAATTTTTGCTACATGATTATGTCTATAAGTATACTCAGTTTGAGCGAGAGTGGAACAACCCGAAACTATGTGTTGAATTGTTTCCGGTTTGGCCAGACATTTCCTACACGAATCATCAATTATATTTTGATTTTTTATAATATATTTTTGATAATTTTTTGTATTTATTACCTGATCTTGAATTGCTAGCATAAAACCCTCGGTTCCCCATACAATTCCCCAATGGTCAACCACCTGTTTGACGCATATTTGTCAACATAAGATTGGTTGAGATCATTGAGGTGTCTAGCATGAAGTTCCTTCCTACCCCAAGATTCTAACAAAATATTTAAATAGTTTAATCGCGGACCTACTGTTTCGTCATTTAAATTTAAAGGTGTATGATTTTTATCGGCCTGTATTATAATTTTATGTAATATAGAATTATTTTTTTTGTTCTTAAAAAATGTTTTAAGGGATTCTATTTAATTATTATGTAAAGTGGAAATGTTAACAATTTCTCTTCCTCCTATACTCCTAGGCAGAACCAACCTTTCTTTCGCGGAATTTGGATGATGATATCTATTTTTTGTTAATTGTATTCTAATAAGTCTTTCTAATTTATCTAGATCCGTTTTAGACCATTTTATGATGCCAAATGAGTATGTTAATAATGGGATTGCCCACGCGTTTATTGCTTTTACTATGTTTTTGGCCGATAGATCACATTTAAATATTTTATTAAGTCTATCTTTAAAATCATTTGTTAATTGAGTTTTGATTAAAGAGTGATTTAATTTTTTAGATTGCGGAAAACCTAAATATTTGTATATTTCATTATTATTCATGTTATTAATTTGATAATTAGAAACTATATCCTGACATTCTATAATTTTACCTTTTTCAATGTGTAGTGTTTTACATTTATCTAGCCCAAAAGACATTCTTATGTCGTCTGAGAATTTTTTTGTTATACTCATTATTTTTTTTTTTTTTTTTTTCATTTAATACATTTTACAGGGATACAGACAGTCATAAACAGGTAACAATAAACAAAATCATATAAAGCCATAAATGGACCAGTAAAGTCCCCTATCATTACCAATATGTAATACAAACAATGAATGCAACAACAGTGCCAGACATACAAATTCAAATTATTCATTAGTTTCATTAGTTATTCATTAGTTTTACTAATTCGGTATCCGATTTAACGTATATTTTTATATCGTCCATATACATTAAATGCGATATTTTTGTTGACGAACGAGTATTTCCGTTAATTTTGATTCCATATTTGGATTCATTTAATAAATTGGATAGAGGATTTATTGCCAAACAAAACCAAAGTGGACTTAAGGAATCTCCTTGATAGATACCTCTTTTAATAGGAATATCTTTTAGAGTTATAAATTTATTATTAAGATTTAAATTTAAATCGATATTCCACGAACCCATTACTATTTTTAAGAAATTTATGATTGTTGGATTAATTTTATAAATTTTGAAAATTTCTATTAGCCACGAGTGAGGTACGCTATCAAATGCTTTTTGATAATCGATATAACAAATATTTAAATTACGATTACGCGTTTGTATTTGTTTAAGTATTACGGAATCTATTATTAGTTGTTCCTTACATCCCATATGATTTTTACGACATCCTTTTTGTTTTTCAGCCAAAATTTTATTTTGTGTCACGTGATTATATATTTTATTAGTTAAGCACGATGTTAATATTTTATAAATAGTCGGTAAACACGTTATAGGTCTGTATTGAGATGGATGTATTGTATTGTTTCTTACTTTTTTGATTGCTTCGGTTTTTATTATTGAGCTTTCAAAGCATTTAAATACTTACTTACTTTTTTGATTGCTTCGGTTTTTATTAATAATCATTCCAAATCAAATCCTTGGTTCTCGTTCAGAAAGCCACTGCACCGCCTCTGGAATTGATCTATGGATGTCCATCCAGTCTACCTCGTACCTTCTTCCTGAACACTCCTTCACCAGATGTTGAATTGTTCGGGGCTGAGCCCACAGTCGTTTGAATGGTAATGATAAAGATAAATATTATAATTATAAATTTCGAACATTTAAACATAAGATTGACAAACTCCTAGCGCTACCTTCTCCTATCTTTGTACACATATTTCGCTTCCATAACTTTCATATAATGATTTCTCATGCATGCTCTCCTGTTCAATGTGCACCTTTTCTTTAAGTCAAGTTGCCAAATATTGTTTCGTTGTTTCCAAATATTATTCATCGGATGAATAATGCTAGTTTCCACTGAATAGGCATAAAATTAATTTAAAGCAAGCATCAAACAAGACGTTGGGTTTTATTATCAAAAACATTAATTTAATTTAAAATCAAATGTAAACATTTCATCAGTCTATTGATATATATCTTAAAATATCTTTACTTCGCTCAAAAATACAATTTCAAACGCTTTTAGAATTCTTTAATAAATAGTACATAACATAATCTTACTTTATATTCATTTTTGTAAGAAATATTACTTGGTCATTGGAGCCATTTTCAGCCCGTGATAGACAGTGATAAGTTAGTTACTTATCTTAAATATCTTTGTTATTTTTTTTTAAATGAAACACGTTACATAGTTATTCTACTATTGACTTAATGTATTATGCGAGCCGGCTTTCAAGAGCTTCCGCTCTCATCGTCAAGTAAAAGTAAAGATAACTCTAAAGTTTGTACATTCACAGAGTGATAATTCATTATGATGATATTATACTTTAAATAACACACAGTTAACTTTTCACTAAGATTTATTCTAACCTCGAGCGTTTTCGTCAATGTTAATGAATTGACATTTTCAAGAAGGTTAGAATAAATCTTAGTGAAAAGTAAACTGTGTGTTATTTAAAGTATAATATCATAAAAGTAAAGACTTTACTTTACTATTGCCTGACGATGAGAGCGGAAGCTCTTAAAAGCCGGCTCGCATAAATTAATAAAGTCAATAGTTGAATAACTATATATCGTGTTTCATTTTAAGAATTATTAATATGATCTTCCACCAAGAGCCGTCGGTCGATAAATTAAACTTTTTCTTTTTTTAAAGGCTCAGGGTCCTTTATTTTCATAACGTTTGCAATGGTCTGAACGACCCCTTATCATGATGCCAATATGATGGCATTAGAAATATGTTGAAATGTGGTGACTTGATTGGTGCAGTTTCAATTTGAATGAAGTGGACTTATTTCTGCCCTGTACTCTCGATAGGAATTTAAAAGGTAAAAATAAGAAAAAGACATAGTATTCACTGTGTCGGTGCTTAGGTAGTGTTCTTCCAAATAGAAATAAAAAAAAATGTAAAAAAACACGACTTTTTTAATTTCATGAAGACCAATTAGTTAGATAATTTCAAAACATAGAGTTAATCTCCAGTTTTGTACGTTTAGAGAAGTCAAAATATTGCCTTTCATATTTTTGGGGGTAAAGAAAAAAAAACAAATGTGATATTTTTTATATGATATTTTTTGTGAAACTTTATTTCGACAATAATAAAATATTTCCACCCAAATAATCAAAAATACAAGTTATAATATTTCAACAAAACTTATAGGTATATAAAGTATCTTACATAATTATATAATATAATATTCAGTCAACGGTATGTACATAATAATTCATACTTATAAATATTCTATTATTGCTATTTTAAAAGCTATTTCCTCGTAAACGAGTAATCGGGGATAAATAAAAAGATTTCATTATATGTAAACTGATAATCATCCATGATTAAAGTGAATAAAAATAATTTTTTGAAATTCATTTAATATAATATAGTAAAAATTATTTATTGTCTGTGGAGTGAACCCTGAGGTGTCCTCGGTAAAGAATAGGTATCTTAATCTCTTCTGTAAGCTTTTGAGAGTCCAGTAAGGCATTTAAAGTCTACGATTCAGCGATGCGGCATGCCAACTATCCCGAATGCCATATTTTTTAATCGGTACAGAAGTGATAATTTACATGTTTATAACTTGCAGCTAGTCCGCCGACACTATAAGAAAGCTATATACCTACAGTTTTTCGTGAGCATTTGAGAATAACTATTGAATTATAATATTTATACAACTTAAATCACAGATAAGTTAATACTATAATAAAAAAAATAGGCTTCAATTAATAATGTAATATAAAAATTACTACTGTTTTGTTAACTTTTGCTTTATTTCTATTTCTATATTTACATATAAAATTATTTAATGGTTTGAATGTCAGTCTACCTTGGTACGGGCTCATGCCCAGTTAGGTAGACATTAGTGACTTATCTTTTAAAAACTGTTTTGTAAATAAAATAAATAAATAAATAAATGTTCATGTCGATGTATTCAACATAACATACTCGTACAATGACTTCATAGCCAGGATAGATGACTCTTTTGATGATATCTCTTTTGTGTTTTTTTTTTCTGTCTCGCTGTTTTTTTTCTTCTTTTTCTTGAATTGGCATTTCTTTTTTATTTCATTTTTCCTGCTGAGATCGCCTTGGACAAAATCTGTTATGGCAGGGTGATATTTTTAGAATAATAATAATATTATCTCAGTAAAAGAAGAAAGATGTTTGAACATATAAACATGAGCTTTTCTTTAATTGTGTACAATACAAATTACATATATAGAATAAAAAATTCATGAATCATATTTAATAAAAAATATTCAAAACATATTGGATAATATAAAATTTCAATAGCACACAATAAAATAATTAAGATTTTCATGTAACTAAGTATTTCAATTAAGTTTTAATTAAGTTTCAATTTTTTTTCACAAAAGCTCTTTTCAAGGCATTCAAATTATAATTTGCTATTACAGCAAAGTCATTTTATGAAAAACTTAATAGATGATTCTTAATCAAAATATCTTTTAATATTTAAGATTTTTTTGAGGCACGTACATCATAAGATATTAATATGGTATTATAATTTATTAGTTGAATTGTATTATAACGTAATATTGAAAAAAAGAACAAGATTGAGGCTTCAAAAGAATATGCTAACTTTGCGAAAATAATTGAGCATCCAAAGCTAACCGATACATGTTGTGATGATATGAATATATACAAGATTGTAAATATTATTTTCGTATACCTAGATGGAATATTTGTAGTAGGTAATTAATTTGGGAATGAGAGAGTGCAATCTCAAGTGGTTGTTGAACACAACTAGCTATGTAGGAGACAGAGACAGGTATATTTCGGGGTGTGTCAGGAAGAGATGGATGTAGTTTTTTTTTGTTGCTTTGGGTCGACATTTTCAGGGTCTGAAGACAGAGTACTTATTACTCTGGGCAGTTTAGTTTTGTGCCTAGGAGAGGTGGGACTCAATCATATTAATCTCAGTGTTTGAATTCGATATATTTTAATATTTATTTACCCACCTTCATAGTAGTTAGTACACTATATTTTAGTGATATTTCCACATTTGGGAATATATATAGATCATCCTAAATTACTTTTAATTCACATTTTAAAATCCGTGAGCCTGCCAGCTGTCATAAGATAAGATTTTTCAATATTATTAATTTATTTATATCTAGGTGTCGTGATATTTACAAGAAAGATATTGTTGTCTACAAAGTAGTCGTCGTACACAAGGATTTATTTAATTTTACAGATTTTGAAAACAAAGGAATTATTTGTTATATGTACATTTATTTTCAGTATATTTGTATGTATGTATGTACTTGTTACCGATTTTATATAGCGCCGTCCGACATACCTACAACTAGACCGATGGCAGTGGCGTACCGATATTATATTTTTATTTAATTTATTTTACCATAACGAAAGATTATGCAGTTTGGAGAGAAGTTGTATGTTGAGAAGGATATTATTTGATTATTAATTTAATTACATATTTTATCATCAAATGTCATTTGTATTCTACGAACTTACTGGATTTTTCTACTTATTCAACATGCTGTAGTTGCTGCGATATCATGGAAGGAACAAATTTGACATTTTGCATGACACTAATCATAAGTAATATTTATGTATTTATTGGTCTTAATATATTTTTATTTGACTTACATGATTCCTAAACTCTCCTCACCATAAATATGTAGTCTTTTATAGCTAAATCTTGTCGAGATTACCTTATGGATATGGATCCTTTCTGCCTATCGACGCGAGACTAGCTACCTTGTGTTTATAGTGTGGGACTGATCTATTCGTAACCACATATTTATCATTATTATTATACAATTATGCACGAGACGTATTATGTGCTTTGTAGAATTATATATTATATACTAACAATTTCAGTCC
Organism: Athripsodes cinereus; assembly: GCA_947579605.1. NCBI lineage: Eukaryota > Metazoa > Arthropoda > Insecta > Trichoptera > Leptoceridae > Athripsodes > Athripsodes cinereus. The sequence continues at coordinate 27,913,356 of OX388315.1, forward strand.
TTACCCTGCTTCGAAATGTAGGTGTACCATTAGCAAGCCCTGCACCCATCTCTTCGATTCAGCTTTCGAGACAAGGGTCAATGCGGGTCTTGCCCCGTTTCCCGCCAGGGTCCATGACAAAGCTTCTTAACATATATTTATAATTATTCTTATTATATATAGTTGCATGTTCAAATGAGTATACATATTATATATTATTTTATATATTCGGGGTGTAGATTAGTGCACTCGGGCTCAAAATGCGGCATGGGACAGTTTGAGACGTGAGGGAGCGGAGGTGGCGCTCCTTTAGCATGGACACAGCATGCTTTCCATGCACTAACATGGTAGTTAGTCTCTGAAAATGATGTCATAGCAATTGTGTTGAAATTTAATTATTATTCAAAAGTAATAAAGTTATGTTTTTGGGTGCGCCACTGTCCTTTCGACTCAACGAATTAGTAGGTATGTTATGTTGTAGAACATACATACATTGGTTATAGGTACTATGAAATGGTTATCTTATGTAGGGACATAGATCGGCAACCAGTTACCATACAACATTCTCGTAATGATATAGAATAATATTATTTGAATTTTATGTTATAATGATTGTTAAGTTGTATTTTATGTCTTACTGTGCACTACTTTTATTATGTTATTTTACAGTATCTCAAGGTAAGTGATCTGACGTCAAAGTTGATCTCAGAGTTAATATGTATCATAATTCATGTTTAAATTGTTTTATTGATTTTGTGATTTTGTTGTTCTTTTTGATTATTGAAATGTATATTTCAGGTGACTTATTTTGCGTTTTTAAAAATACACAACGTAGGTAAAATTATCGTCAAAACACAACGTACTGGGTCCAAATCTATGAAAATAGTTAATAGATAAATCGAGACGATCACGAAAGGCCAAAATTCGTTAATTAATTCAATTAGGAATGCGATATTTCGTACGTATATTTGCAACAATGCGAAAATTCATACAATTCTTAGCTAGCTGAATAGGGTTGTCACTTCTAGTTTGGGAATCAATTATTACAGTAGGTATAGTTTAGAAGCTAGGATGTTGCAAATTCGGAGCTTAGAATGGTTTAAAATAGGTAGGATTCTCACAAATGGTGCCTTGGACCAGAATATTATGTCTGTCATTGCAGACATAAACTGGGTTTTTACGGAGTAGAAGTGGGTTTTGGGTTTGCGATGATAAATAACTAAAATCATGAATATTGGAGGGGGGGAGAGCATAAATGGGTTTTGAGGAGTAGAACTGGGTTATGGACAGAGGAATGTGTTTGGTTTTTGAGGGGAGGAATAAAATCTATACTTGGTAGATGTAGTGAGAAAATTGGTTGATGATTTTTACTTCGAGAACCGCGGGTTGGTCACCCATGGTTTATAGTGTTAGGCAAATTCGGCAACATATTATATTTATGTTTGTCTATCTATAGGTATATATCTAACATTATGCATAAGAATAGTGAACCCTTAAGAGTTCGTTCGGAATTATGTCCTTATGAATAGTCTAATAAAGAGCGCTTGTGATTCAGGTATAAAATTGGATAGGTATATATATGTTGAAATCCTGAATAGTTCTTTATTTTATTCAATAATGTATATAGGTAGGTACCAAAAATATGTACTTTCATAAGAAGATTGGGTGTTAGAAAAATTGAATATTATATTCCCAAATAGACTTGTAAACATGGATATTATGTATGCGAAGTGTATTTTATGTATATGGGTATATGACTAGAGTTTTTAGGATTTTTAGATATTATGGTATTTGGGTAAAATGGATAAATAATAGGTATATAGTTTGATGTTCGTTATATGTATCAAGTAGATGTTTGTTAGGGACTAGAATAGGTAGGTACAGTATTATTATTTCTTGAGGAATATGGTCTTAACATTTTACAGTATTTGTAAGTTAAGTGTTTTGTTTTTAAACTTTTAGAATTCTGTCAAGTTAATTATTTGGGGTGTGAAATAAATTTATGATCGAGGCATGAATGGTGAATATATTATTGAGTTTGAAATAATATTAGACCAGATTTTATGAGTATCTGATATCATACATAATACAATATATGAATGAAGCGGATAAGTATATAGGCAATAATCGAATGATGGGTTTTGATAAAATCACGATTTAGATGATTATTTTTACAGTTATATGTTAAACGGTTAGCTGGAAGAAATAGTGGATATTTATTCTTACAGGCTCAGGTTGGAGGGGATAACCTACACTCTTTTAAGCCAGGGGGGGCAAAACCAAGGGCTTCACATTGGATAACGTTGGAACTCTTTGTGTACCCTGAAAGGTGGTATCTATCATTTTAAAATGGAGGACTGGAAGAAGAAACGAATTATGAAAATGTTCTAAGAAGAAGGGGTGCTGGTGTTCGCTGATATAACACATCATGTCTTCCAAATAGAGAAATAAGATGTACAACCTATGAATCTTAGGATATAATAATGATTAAAACGTTATATTATTTTAAACCAAGAACGAGATAGGAAATAATATTATTACTGGAATGACAAAAAACTATACGGTATATTGTAGTACCTAACGGGACCATGGAGCAGCGCCAAATACAAATCGTCTTTTTTATTATTATTATTACTATACAATCAGTGGGTTTTATACTGTAGGACTGATTTTATGATATTGTATGAATGGAACAAGGAAATCTGAGACATAAAGTATACGAGGTTATATAGGAAATATTTGAGTTGAATATCTGTTGATAGGATACCAACATGATTTACTTGCAAGAAACTTGGTGAAAAGTTTGGACAGCGATGATAGTAGTTTTATTGGAGGCCAGAAGGGTGATGTGATGAGATTATGTAGCATTGGATCCTCTCTGTTAACCCAAAAGAGAGTGGTGTACAATAACATAAATTGCTGGAGAGGACTAATGTAAGAAGAAAGGACAACGCTATGAGGTAACAGTTTGAGAATCACTTGTGGATCTATCGATGTTACAAATGGAATATTATTTAATGTGTTATAATTTTAAAATTGTGGTGTCAAATATTATAATAATATTATTCAATAGTGTTAAGACTTTAAGAGTGAAAAGTGCTTAGTTATTAATATTATTTTACAAGTGGAACGAATGTTATGATATGTACCTTTGTGGTTATAATTGTGTGTAAATATATTATATTTAGTTGTGTGTGTGATAGTTTGAAATAGATATTAAGTGTTTTTTTTTCAGGACTTTTGAAATGAATGAGGACGATTCATTTATATATACTTAATAAGTAGGTATATACATTAGGTGACTGTTATATTGGAGACGAGGGTAATTCTATATACCTATTATAGAATAACATATTGGGATGTATTATGTAGATATTGTCAATGCAACTCGTTTAAATATTGCGTTCTGTATCTTATATGCGTGAATGTGCGTAAACATATTGAGGGAGGGGTTCCCACCACTTACCCCTGGATGTTCAAGAACATAGTACGTTATCTTCCTTTTAATTATTTGTGGTATTATTATAGGTGTTAATTTTACGTAATTATAGGTATTTTGAGTTCGCGTTGATATTATTTAGGCACATTGTCGACATATTATCACGCATTTTGCTGGTTAGCTGGAGGATGTTGCACAACTTGCAGAATTATGTGGCTTGATCACATGGATCGAATTCTTATGGACGGCTGCGTGTTGAGTAAGAGAAATCGGTATGCATTGTGTGGGAAATTGTATGAAAGTGGTGGAAGCGAAGGATGCGTGCCAAGAAGGAAGGATTTGGCGTTCGGTTCTCTCTGTCTACCCCATCTGAGACGCAGCGTGATGGTGCTGAGAGATGAATGGTTATTTAGTATGAGCTGCCGGTGGAGATTTGGTCTCCCACTTTTTCCGTGAGTTTTCGGGTGCCCTGTGGGAGGACGGGTGCTCTAGGAAATTAAGACATTTAGCATCTTGGATACGGCGATGAGGTTTGCCGCCGTTTTTGAGTGTCTTGAATTTGTATAGGTACGGAGGGGACGATTTGCATGTCTATTGTGTGCTGCAGGACTACTGGTTGCATCAGCAAAGGAATCATGGATATGAGACATCTGGCTAGTAGTACAGGATTGGTGTTACCAGCGAATTGGATCACCCTGAAGAATGCATATATGGACTATAAAGAACCACAACGACTATGAATAATTATAATGATGTGTGATTACATGAAGAGGAATTTTAACAAAATGCAACTTGGATATTAAAGTATAAGAACAATCTTGTTATTATTATATTTATGTTCTGTAGATGTGACGACATAAAATAATAACGAAACACAAAATAATAAAATAAATAGTATGTTATGTTAGGGCAATAATATTGAGCGAGTATTTCTCAAGTGGATGCATTGGGGTTGTACTATTATTATTGATGACATGAATAGAGGAACACCGTTGGCGAGGTACCTATGACCTATCGGAATAAACAGGGGCGGACTCGAAAGTTGGAATTAAATAATTATGAAAAATAATTAGAAAATAAATAATTGTTTGTGAGATAATGCCTCATCCATTTTGTCTTCAGCATGATCCCAAGGGGGGGATGTGATGATATGAATATATACAAGATTGTAAATATTATTTTCGTATACCTAGATGGAATATTTGTAGTAGGTAATTAATTTGGGAATGAGAGAGTGCAATCTCAAGTGGTTGTTGAACACAACTAGCTATGTAGGAGACAGAGACAGGTATATTTCGGGGTGTGTCAGGAAGAGATGGATGTAGTTTTTTTTTGTTGCTTTGGGTCGACATTTTCAGGGTCTGAAGACAGAGTACTTATTACTCTGGGCAGTTTAGTTTTGTGCCTAGGAGAGGTGGGACTCAATCATATTAATCTCAGTGTTTGAATTCGATATATTTTAATATTTATTTACCCACCTTCATAGTAGTTAGTACACTATATTTTAGTGATATTTCCACATTTGGGAATATATATAGATCATCCTAAATTACTTTTAATTCACATTTTAAAATCCGTGAGCCTGCCAGCTGTCATAAGATAAGATTTTTCAATATTATTAATTTATTTATATCTAGGTGTCGTGATATTTACAAGAAAGATATTGTTGTCTACAAAGTAGTCGTCGTACACAAGGATTTATTTAATTTTACAGATTTTGAAAACAAAGGAATTATTTGTTATATGTACATTTATTTTCAGTATATTTGTATGTATGTATGTACTTGTTACCGATTTTATATAGCGCCGTCCGACATACCTACAACTAGACCGATGGCAGTGGCGTACCGATATTATATTTTTATTTAATTTATTTTACCATAACGAAAGATTATGCAGTTTGGAGAGAAGTTGTATGTTGAGAAGGATATTATTTGATTATTAATTTAATTACATATTTTATCATCAAATGTCATTTGTATTCTACGAACTTACTGGATTTTTCTACTTATTCAACATGCTGTAGTTGCTGCGATATCATGGAAGGAACAAATTTGACATTTTGCATGACACTAATCATAAGTAATATTTATGTATTTATTGGTCTTAATATATTTTTATTTGACTTACATGATTCCTAAACTCTCCTCACCATAAATATGTAGTCTTTTATAGCTAAATCTTGTCGAGATTACCTTATGGATATGGATCCTTTCTGCCTATCGACGCGAGACTAGCTACCTTGTGTTTATAGTGTGGGACTGATCTATTCGTAACCACATATTTATCATTATTATTATACAATTATGCACGAGACGTATTATGTGCTTTGTAGAATTATATATTATATACTAACAATTTCAGTCCTTACCCTGCTTCGAAATGTAGGTGTACCATTAGCAAGCCCTGCACCCATCTCTTCGATTCAGCTTTCGAGACAAGGGTCAATGCGGGTCTTGCCCCGTTTCCCGCCAGGGTCCATGACAAAGCTTCTTAACATATATTTATAATTATTCTTATTATATATAGTTGCATGTTCAAATGAGTATACATATTATATATTATTTTATATATTCGGGGTGTAGATTAGTGCACTCGGGCTCAAAATGCGGCATGGGACAGTTTGAGACGTGAGGGAGCGGAGGTGGCGCTCCTTTAGCATGGACACAGCATGCTTTCCATGCACTAACATGGTAGTTAGTCTCTGAAAATGATGTCATAGCAATTGTGTTGAAATTTAATTATTATTCAAAAGTAATAAAGTTATGTTTTTGGGTGCGCCACTGTCCTTTCGACTCAACGAATTAGTAGGTATGTTATGTTGTAGAACATACATACATTGGTTATAGGTACTATGAAATGGTTATCTTATGTAGGGACATAGATCGGCAACCAGTTACCATACAACATTCTCGTAATGATATAGAATAATATTATTTGAATTTTATGTTATAATGATTGTTAAGTTGTATTTTATGTCTTACTGTGCACTACTTTTATTATGTTATTTTACAGTATCTCAAGGTAAGTGATCTGACGTCAAAGTTGATCTCAGAGTTAATATGTATCATAATTCATGTTTAAATTGTTTTATTGATTTTGTGATTTTGTTGTTCTTTTTGATTATTGAAATGTATATTTCAGGTGACTTATTTTGCGTTTTTAAAAATACACAACGTAGGTAAAATTATCGTCAAAACACAACGTACTGGGTCCAAATCTATGAAAATAGTTAATAGATAAATCGAGACGATCACGAAAGGCCAAAATTCGTTAATTAATTCAATTAGGAATGCGATATTTCGTACGTATATTTGCAACAATGCGAAAATTCATACAATTCTTAGCTAGCTGAATAGGGTTGTCACTTCTAGTTTGGGAATCAATTATTACAGTAGGTATAGTTTAGAAGCTAGGATGTTGCAAATTCGGAGCTTAGGATGGTTTAAAATAGGTAGGATTCTCACAATGTGTTAAATTACAACTCAATACAAAACTCTTTTGATGAATGTATAAAAACACTTTTTTCAATTCACGTCAATACAAAACATTGATTATGTAATTTGAAACAAGTGTTTCTTTCTACTATTGATTATTAATTCCCAGAGAGACGTCTTTCGACTTATAAGGTCATTATCAATCTTATAAGTCGAAAGACGTCTCTCTGGGAATTAATAATCAATAGTAGAAAGAAACATTTGTTTCAAATTACATAATTATGGAATTCTACTACGTGTGCACCGACACAATTACCAAAACATTGAATTTATCATTTCGTGGAGCACCCGGACAAGAATTTGGTCTCCAACTTTTTCCCGTAAGTTTTGTAAACGCCAGTAGGGCTACTCTTAACACAATCTAAATACGATCTTAATCTAGTCTAGTCTAATTTCTCAATGTTTGTAATAGTGTTTGGTGTTTTGTGTGTTTTTTTTTTGTTTTCAATAGTGTTGCTGTTCTGTGATTTTTTGCTCTGGTATCTTATATTTTGCTATAATATCAAATAATTTAAATTTATGAATTGTTTTACCAGGTTTGTAATACTGCACGCCTCTGACACCAGCAACCTTAGTTGCTGTTTTGAGGTATTGTTTATAATCGAATTGAATTGAATAAATACTATCTTCTGTTATTATTCTGTTCTTCTGTCTTGGTCTTTATCATTCGACGCGCCAAGTGACTATGGTCAAAAATACTTTTGGCCAATAGTCACTTCGCGCGTCGTATGATTCAGATTAAGATCGTGTTAAGATTTTGACGAGAGTCACCATACAGGTGTTAACTGTGTCGGTGTTTAGGTAGTAGAATTCCATAGCGAAATAAATAAAACAAGTGTTTTATTGTACTATTGATTTATTCGACGAGAGAGACGTCTTTCCTTGATTGACAATGTCACAATAAGACGAAAGACGTCTCTCTCGTCGAATAAATCAATAGTAGAATCAAACACTTGTTTTATTTATTTTCCTACAGGTGTTCTTAAAAATAAAGACATTTTACATCTTAAATTCGGCTATAAGTTTTACCACCCTTCCCGAAAGTTTTTAATTTTTAATTGGCACTGAGTGGCCAGCTCGCATGTTTATTGCATGCAGCTGATCTGCTGGCTACCTCACTTGTAGGATATGCCGTGATAGGATAGTAGTAGATAGCAGTAGTAGTAATTTATCATCTCAGTTTGAGATTGGTGCTACTTGTAACATTTTTGAATAACAGCAAAATTATTAAACAGAGCTTACGCTCTATATTACTGAAGATAATAATAATAAACAATACAAAAAGTTTTAATACGTAAATTAAGATAATGCAGCTTAAAAAGATTTAACACGTTATATTAATATTATTTAAACTTACTAGGTAACAATACGCAACTTAATTCCAAACTAAATCCGTAATGTTTTAATATAAAATGCTCTATTATTCTTTATGCCATATTTTATTATAAAGCTAAAATTTATTTACAAAATAGATTAAGTGATTTTTTTTTATTGTTTTTTAAATTTATTATGAAAAGTTTTTAAAAATTTAACTTAGCAAGTGAACATATGTGGTTTATACTACAAAACGAATTTAGTGAAATATTTTTTTTCAATTGTTTTTTAGATTCATTACGATTTTTTTTCAATGAACTAAACAAAATAACATAATATGTACGATTTACATTAAATATTATTAAGGCACGGAATAAAATAAGTTTTTTCAATACTTAAATGCGGGCAATAATTAAAAACTAGATTTAAAAAGTTAAGTATATAAAATTGATATAAAATGACGTATTAATTTATACTTTAACTTTAGAAAAGATAACATTTTCATGCAAAAAAAAACATATGCATACTAAACAAAAACTACATGTTATTTATTGTAAAGATTGTCGCCGGCGTATAGTTAAATTAGACAGTTAATCGCCGGCATTAAAGTGAATGGCTAAAAAAGATCTAGCCGGATTGTTAAACGAAACATTTATCAATCCTAGCGCCACAGTGGCAAATATAGGCACTTCATTTCAACAATCTAGCTAGTGTTGATAAGGCAAAATTTTGAACGCTTGGCGCGTCATTGTGATTCAACGAAACAGTTAGTCATTCAACTGAATGCCGGAATTTTACTAACCGCCGAACCATATTGTAGTTAAGTGGCTAAATTTACTACTTGACGGCGATAAATTACATAATATTATACGTCACATAATGATGATATTGGAAATAATTTGGCAATAATAGAGCATTTTACGTTTCTGATAGACATTGGTGACTGAATGTTGAAATAACTTTATTTGTCGGATATTCCAGGAGCCCAAGGACTCCTATTTATCCGTTTAGGTGACAATTTATTTATCTTTCAACTCTCTCCAGTCTGTCAGTACAACTATGCCAGTGTTGGCATTTTCGACCCTACCACGTCAGTGGGCGGGGGACCCGGCTGACGTAGCAGATCCCATCTTGAGACTCACACATCTACGAATGTTATTTCAACGTTCAGACATTAGTGACATGTCAAAACAGAAATGGCGATAAAATGGACCCATGAAATACAGTCTACATTTATCACCCAGTAACAAGTAACATTTTCAATGAACAGTGGCTGAGTAAAAAAATCCTTAACTTCAAAGATTTTTTAAGATTCTTTTTGTTTGATTTCCATTATCTTGAATCCGTGAAGACACCACCAAATTGAAGACATGACAAAAAATAGCTGCAGAGGGAGTAGAATAACTGGATTCATTCCGTCTGAAAGGTATTTGTGTGTGATGAAAGCGAGGGCAACACATCGTAATAATTCCAAGAAAACGGCATTCGGTCTCCTGTCGAACATCATCCCTATGACGGTTAATGAGGATATGATGTACATCACGAAACCAAATACGGATAATTGTGTCATCCCCTGAAACAAAAGAAAGAGATTTTCTATTAAAACAAATTCATTAAGAAAATAAAAACAAAAGAAGGAGTTCTTTTGGTGACATCAAATTTTCAGATCAAGTCATACACATGAATCCCGATTCTAACCATACAAAATTATTATTTTGAAAAAAAAAATTTGTTCAAGTTTTGGTTTATACTAACTCGAAAAAACGCTATTAATAAACTTAGAACATAGAAATAGGGCAATTTAGTGTAGCATGATAATTTTGAAATAAAAAAATAGTTTTCTTTGATCCTGACGATAATAATGAAATTTATTCCCTGAAGAAGTAAGTATATATGGAAATATTTATATGGCGCTTCGTCCTCGTTGCCTACCCACCTTGAAAAACTGTTAGAGAGTAAAGTATAGTACAGCAGTAAAAAAGTATTTATGTTGTATAAAATATTCTTAAGAATAATTTTCTTTCGATTTGAGTAGGTATAAAAAAAATATATAAAAAAGTTTTCCCTTTTTATTGTCTTTATTCGTATTCAAACCAACCAAGTTTGAAAAAAAAACAATGAATTTATTCAAATTTTTGTACAATATCTCCTAAACTTTCCTTTTATTAATATAATATCGCGTGTAAAAGATACGAGAATTATGGCAAACTGAAGCTTATGAATTTTTATTGAGCTTTCAAAAGTCCTTCAATTATAAGTTGTAAAGCTCAGACTATAAACTACATAGTTTCCAACTTGTAAGTACAACTTTGTCTTAAAAGTTCTAAGAGTTGAAAATAAAATTAGTTGTATACTTAATTTGAATAAGCTCAAAACTTTCAAAGATGGGCTAATAGTCAGTGACGCTTACTTTAAAAAATAATTTATAAAGTCCCAAAAAATTATGCTCATAAAATCTCTACTTCTTTAAGTTTTTTTAACTCTCAATGATTTACAATAAAATCTTTCTCAGTATATTATTTCTATGAGTTTAATCTAACAATGCGAATAATATATTATGAATAATGAACTCAATTTGCATAAAATTACAATTAATGTTAAAAGTTGATTTTTTATTTGTTTTTGTTAAGTGTATGCTATGCTTTTCAAATAAATAAGGTTAAAATTTAGGTTAATATACCTTTTGAAGAAATATTTTATTTGTCATATTTTCCAAATTAAAATAAATATAATCTATATAAATAAATAAGTTTAAATAGGAAATACCTCATATTGGTATACTTGGTTGCTAACAATATAAGTTTAAAAGTTGAAAACTATCATTTGTTCTGTTAAAGACGCTAACTTTTGAACTACTTAACACAGCACAAAACAAGGATGCATTATACAGAAAATTAACAACGTCGGGGAGGGGAGGAGGGGCTGATTTTCCACTAAGAGAAGAAAAATATACTATACGTACACAGCTATAATAGAAGAAATATAAAAAAAATCACGCTTTTGTGATGAATCCGCCTTATTTGTATCGATTATATAAACAGTGACTGTAATTTTGCTTGTATTAGGGTGCAAACACAAAGAAAGCAGGTTGCCAGCGTCGATCAGTGCCGGTAAGCGCCGGCAAAGTAAATCGCAATCGGCGTTCCTGCTTTTACTATCTGCGTGTTCATTGCAATGCATGTAACCATTCTTGGCGCCGGCCGGTAGACGCAGGCATCGGAAAGCAGGTAACCTGCTTTCTTTGTGTTTGCACCCTTATGAAGTGTATAAAATAAGCATATAACGCGCTCTTAATTAGTCACGTCCAGACGATGGCCGAATATCCCCTGTCGAATATCTGGCAACACAGTATAGAATTTTGAAGGATATTCGCTATCCGATATCCGGTAAAAACATTATTCATTTCATTGCTAGACAGTGAATGCTTTATCTGCGGTAGATATGATATAATTATTAATTCACAGCTCAGTGAACAGTGGTATTGATAAAATGTTAGTAGAACAATAAGCGGTGAATAAAGTTTAACTATGTGAAGAACCTAGTCAGCTGTTCACACATGATTTCTTTATCGTCATATAATATTTCATTTAAATAACTATTGATACAAGAAATTTGAACATTATTCACCGAAGTACACGTGTAGGTATGAATTAATGCTGTAGACCTTTTATTATACTTTTTTTTTCCCTTTTTTTTACTATATCATCACGGGATATCCACAAACGGGGTAGCCAATCAGACCAGTTGCATGTAATAAGCATGCAAACTGTCCTCTAAGTGCAAACAATAAAATAAGATATTTAGGATGGGTAGCAAATCTCATCGCTGAGATTTAGATGAAAAATGTTCTTTTGAATTGAATAATCATCCAAATTTTATATAAATCCTTGAAGTGTCCGTGCCCTGTAGATTGATGGTCCATTAAACGGCACCGAATAAATCATTCACTTTATATTTAAGTAATTATATATTTATCACATAGAGTAAATATTTTTCTTGCCAGGATTTCGTTAAATATAATTCAGTTTAAACACTTTAAACTACTGAATGTACCTATCAATAAATATTTAATTCAAGAATTTATTAAATTTGATTGACGGACAAATATAGGTCATCTTTACATTCTAATCTATCATAGGTGTATTATTGAATTGAACTATTTTTATTGACCTTATTCATATACAATTTTCTATTATTGTTTTTACATTATCTTGTTGATAATCTTGACTTGTGGTGTATTGTTTTGTATATGTAGACTGCGATTACTTTGTTTTTGTTTGTTGATGTTGTTGTTCCTTAGGTACACTTTTTTGTTAACATGTAAAAGGCTCACGCCGTATATTGTGTAAATAAATAAACATTAATGTAATATCATCTAATTTGCCGAGAAGATCAGTATCTACCTATAAGTTAGTAAAACAATATTTCAGCTTCCGTCTATAATTATAAAAATGATTGTTCGATATGAACTGGAGCTAGACTACGAGTATGTACGAGTAAGTATTGTACTGACCGATATAAAAAGTAGACAGTTGATACCAGTGGCGGGACTAGGCTTTTCACATCGGGCATGCTTTGTACAAATATACTATTTTACTCGCAAACGAGTGGACGTCCTTGAGAATAATATAATATATATATCGGAGACGGGACTAGGCTTTTCATGTTGGTCTAACATTCGTTATAATAAAAAAAATTAAATAAATAAGATATCCAGAATGGTTGACATACCCCTTTGCTGAATTTAAGATATTAAATGGTTTATATGCGACGTCTCTTAAAAGACACTTAAAAACTTTAGTGGGAGATCTATTGTTTGCCAAAGACTTCATGGGTCCTTAATATAAATAAATAAAATACAAGAAGTCTGCGATGCAAATAAATACTATTTTTAAGTATGTAAGTAACTTTAAAGTTAAATGTCGTAATTACTATACAATTTATTTTGTCTCGCGCATCCATCATAATATTAATCAATCCTTTATGAAGAACGTTTCAAGTCTAAAAACTATTAGCGGTTGCCCATAGTATCTACCTTCAAATTATTTTTAACTGCCTAGTACGTTACGCACGACTCACACAATCATCACACAACCAATACAAATAAAAACATACTCATATAGGTACATTATGCACCCAAACGTTCTTTGAGATGCTTGCTTATTTTGTCCTTAAGATTGCACACATACAACCAAACATACCCAATAATACACATATATGGCGCGTCATTGCCTACTACGTATTCACACTAAAATTTAAGTGTGTGTTAGTGAGACCAGACGCAACCTATAAAGCAATAACTTACTATTCCATTAATTTAGCTATCACGGTAAATTATTGGATTTTATTAAAAAAAGTCAAAATAACGTATCGATTGTACTTCACTTCAATACAAATAGTACGCGCTTTTGATAAAAACTCTAAAACTTACAAAAATTGTATATTTGCTGCGTATATTTTTGTGAATTGTTCTCTTTGCAACGAAATGTTTGGCGGCAAATTCAAACTAGTTTTTGATGATTTCAATATTTTCTTCATAGATTCTATGGGCATGCTGTGCTTTTTTGCATGTATGGCAGGCACGCGACTGGTTGATACATAATATTGAACTGGTATTTTATGCTGACCTCTGCTAAGATAATATTGATATATACTAGAGGAAATACCCAAGGAACTAAGGAACTAGTACAATACAATACTAAACCCTCACAACGGGTGGGGTAGGCAGAGAGAACAGAACGCCATGTTGCTCTATACTTACATACTTCTTGCGCTTCCTCTATATTCATCCAGTTGTTCATAAATGCACGCCGATTCCTCTTTGTCATTCTTTACCATTCCATTCGTTCTACATGACCAAAGAACCTAGTCATTGGAGTTAATTACTAAAATATCAGAATGATATTTCATGTATTTTTTATGGGTACTTATGTTTCCATTGGTCGGAACACGTCGAAAACGAAGAAGTATTAACCAGGGTAGGCGAAAAAAGGCAACTTCTTAAGAGAATCGGCCAACAACGAGCTAACTGGATTGGCCACAACATCAGACACCCAGGACTACTCATCGCCATCGCGGAGGGTAAAACCGACGGGACAAATGGCAGAGGCCGACCAAGAGACGCGTATATGGACCAACTGAAGAGGGACATGAACTGTGGCTCATACGTAGAGCTGAAAAGACTGGCTGAGAATAGAGACGAATGGAGAAGAAAAACCAAACTCGTTGCAGACCAATCCAATGGATTGTAACTTATTATATATACCTACTTATGTTTATTGAACAATTTATGGGAAATCATAGTAATTGAGCAATTTTCTTGGATTGAACTTATAATAATATTCAAGATTAGATATTGTTTAGTGAGTGGTTGTGTTTTTGTTAAATTGAGAACACATGTTAATGTAAGTGAATTAAGAATTGTTGTTATATATAAGTACCTAGATATACTTAAATCAGTTCACATAAAAACACATACAAATTAAAACGAGTCAATTATATTTAAAACTATTTTTTTTTTTTTTTTTTTTTTTTTTTTTTTTTTTTTTTTTTTTTTTTGTTTTTTAAAAAGATATATCTGGGTTTTGTTTCTTATAAACCCAAATACAACCTTATACACCTTTCACAGTAAGCTACTAAAAGCTTGTGTCGTGAAAGGGGAGTTTGCCGGCACCTGGTATCGAACCACGGACCCCTTGTTCACGAGGCTGAGACTCTACCTCCAGGCTACCGACGAACTCATTAACTATTTATTAATTTATTGTAAAGTATATGCAAACTACAAACGTTAGGAGAATTTCGCTTCTGAGTTTCAAAATGCAGCTTTAAATTCTATAGATTATTTTTATGTAAATCTTTGCCAAACCATGCAATTCCTCCAAACCTGAAAGCTGAATTTAATCAGATGTTTTGAGAGTCGTCAGTAGGATTCATCAATAGAAAAATATCAGATCTATTTTCTCTATTATTTCTTGAAAATCCTCTATAAGGGGCGTTCAATCCTTCGTAAAAATTAACAAAAATAAAACGTCACACGAAAAATAGCACGTCTGATTCGTTAACAAAAAAATATGATTAGGTAATTTGCTACAAGTGTTTCCTTCTTCTATAAAAGAAAGACTTCTCTCTCGTGATCAATAACTTAAAGTAGAAGGAAACACTAGTTTCAAATTACCTTATTATGGAATTCTACTAAGTGTGCACAGACACAATTACTAAAAAATATGAATTTGGATTTAGAATACGGGTAACCTATCTCATTCTAGGATTTTAGAAGTTGAATTATTGTTCCGCATTTATTGTCAATCAATTTTTGTACAGCATTGAAGTTTGCATTAAGGCTTCTACCCAAAAAACGCCTGTTCAAACTTTTAAAATACCCTCAGACATAATACAAAATAATATATAAAACAAATAATCAAAAATTAAAAATGTTTTTTTTTTTTCCGATTTGTATACAAACTAACATATTTTTTTTGCAAACACATTGTGACTCTTGACCGAAATGATAATATTACAGTGTTTGCGTCATGATGAGAAAAAGTAATAAATACTCCGTTTGTATGTAGTATGTATGTGTTGTGTAGTGTATTCCAATAAATTGAAACGATTGGCTCCGTTCATAATCGAGTCTTTATCGATTTCTGTAGTTATAGTCTGCCAGATAGCCATATAAAAGATATAAAACAAAATTTTATAGATGACGTTGAGTTTTAAGATTATTTTCTTGATCTTATTCCCCTGCCCTTAAACGTTTTTCTTGAGAATACAGAAAGGAACCAAAATAACTATTTTATTCGTTTCAGATCAATTTTGTATCCTTGTTTCGCTTTTCCATAAAACAATTCGAGATGAATGATTTACAGTTTTTTTTCTTCTCCTGTCCTCAAATATTCCGCATTGAAACATTAGGATGAACAAGTATCTTTTATTCAGGTAAAGTCTTCAATAATCAAGAAATGTGCCCTATTTTAGAACTTCAACATGGTTTTTTTTTTTTAATTTTTTGAGTGTTCTGTAAAAGGCAAGTGTTCGAAAAAATAAAGACATTTTACATGTTAAATTCAGCGATGAGGTTTGCTACCTATTCTGAATGTTTACCCCTAAATAAAAACATGTAAAAAACAAAACATGAGTAGACAATGTTCACACGTCGTGATGGTCCAAAACTAAGATATGAATCTTTTATAATGGACGTGTAGGTAATAACGCAACAATACACACATACATAATACACTAAACACATATACCTGTAATTAATTAGCGCATAATTATCATAATAATATGCTTTATTTTCATGTTCAAATAATGTAAAATACTTCTTACACATATCAGTCAATAAACGTGCATTGCAACGTTTTTGAAAGTAACTGTTACACGTAAATCAGACGTAAAAACTACAGCATAAAAGTTTAAAGCAAGTTTAGCAGATAAAATTACCTACTTGTTGTTCTAGTTTGTTCTGTTCACACTCCATAAACCTTTGTATTATTATTTCTTATTCTAGCAGTAAAGATAGTAAGTTCCACTACCCACAAGTGGAATTATTTTCCTTGGTATAATTTCATTCGGTTGTAAGTGGGTTTTATTCAACACTGTTCCTTTCTGTTAAAGTGATACGTGCCTCACCGACACGGTGTTGTGCTTAGTCCACAATAAAATCAAATAAAGTAAACAGCGCACTCGGTTATTTCACTTTGATATAACTCGTGACACAATTACCCACCTACACAATTTAATTTTATCTAATACTTAAGTATATCTAATACTTGGTCGGAGCACGTCGAAAACGAAGAAGTATTAACCAGGGTAGGCGAAAAAAGGCAACTCCTTAAGAGAATCAGCCAACAACGAGCTAACTGGATTGGCCACAACATCAGGCACCCAGGACTACTCATAGCCATCGCGGAGTGTAAGACCGAAGGAACAAATGGCAGAGGCCGACCAAGAGACGCATATATGGACCAACTGAAGAGTGATATGAACTGTGGCTCATACGTAGAGCTGAAAAGACTGGCTGAGAATAGAGACGAATGTAGAAGAAAACCAAACTCGTTGCAGACCAATCCAATGGATTGTAACTCATTATATAATACTTAAGAGGTAAATTATTAACTATAAAGTGATTTCTTATTTTTTTTTCAAACATGTCCATTATTCGTCTCCATCATCTGCCAGATAGTAACAGTCCTCTTCATGAACACGTCATTTATTATTATTTCCTAGTAGAGCTGAAGAGACTGGCTGAGAATAGGGAGAAAAAATCTAAACTCGTTGCAGACCAATCCAAAGGATTATAGGTTACTCATTTATTATGCATTATTATATGTCTATCAAAGTGGTTGATAGCCTGCTAGATTGTGGATTAGTAGACTTTTTAGCAGAAAATTAATAATAACAATAGTGTATTGTATATATTTAGTGTATTGTATATATGTGTATCGTCGCGTTAGTACCCATAATAAAGAGTCACATCTTAGTTTGGGACTAGCTCGATCTGTATATATGTGTATCGGCGCGTTAGTACTCATAATACAAGATTCACATCTTAGTTTGGGACTTGCTCGATCTGTGTGAACTGTCTATGCAATTATACATGTTATGTTATGTTATGTAATAATAAAATTTAATTTTTACAAATAGACGAAACAGATATATCTTAACAAATAATGCCGGGATAAAATCCTGAGTTTATAATTTTATTTTATTTTAAAAAGATATATCTGGGTTTTGTTATAAACCCAAATACAACCTTATACGCCTTTCACAGTAAGTTAAAAGCTTGTGTCGTGAAAGGGGAGTCTGCCGGCACCTGGGATCGAACACCGGACCCCTTGTTCACAAGGGGTCCGGTGTTCGAACCTCCAGGCTACCGACGAACTCGTATGGGATATAAAACAATAATAATGTAGACAACTTATAAATGGCGTCATTTAATGATCCATGGCTATCTCAAGAGCGCCTTAAATTATCTTGAACAGAAGCGTTTTTAACATGCTCCTCAGTGTGGTTATACGTAAAAAAATTATCGAATAACTGGGAATGCACAGATTTCTGAGCTCTTTAGGTGGCTCTGTTCGAAAATGTCCCAAAAAGTTGTTTGCTCAAACTCATAGTTCGATTTCCTTCATATTTGGATATTTTTCCTTTGTGTACATTTCAGGTTCATTTTACAGTAGGTAGTTTAAAATATTTCCAAGATGCGGATCTTATTTCATTCAGGTTGCCTTCTGTAACTCACTCGTGAAGACAAAATGTTTGTTAAAGAGTGCGGTATAGATATAGATATCCGGGTGTGTGAGGGGTCCAATGAATATACCACTCGCCCATAAAATCTTATTTTTCTATTAGCATAAATTTAATACGTTAAGCTTATTCCATTAGTATGAAAAGCCGTGATGGTGTACTAAATTATTGTAATATTACATAAACTTATGATTATCCAAAGGTTTTACAAAGAACCAATTAATATTAAGCACTACTGCATAAGTTGGTATTACGTGGAAAGAAATAGTCAAAATTAATACTACATACGTTCTAATTACAAAGCTAACTTAGAAACTTGCTAAATTAGTGCCTTTATGTTGAAAACTTATTACTACTATCAAAGTATTCGCGTAAAATAATTGTATCACTACATATACATTATATTATTACATACACTTGTCGGTATTATTATTATTATGTGTTTTACACGTGGATTACATTTGGCCAAAGATCGAGGGTAAAGGTAACACTTCAAACATTTATTACGTATATTGTGTTTAAACTGTACTATGTCATGAGCAAGTCATTTTTCAGTAAGGCCCTGCAAAATTTTATCTACATAATTACCTACGTTTGCTCCTCGTATTATGTATTTTATCACTAAACTATTATTAAGGATAACAATTAACGAAATATCTTTACCAGTAATGTTTAGAATATTGACAACTATTTTAATTGTTTTATTGGATTTGGTCACAACGCGCGGATGACGAAACTAATTAGACATCTCGATATGAGTAGTGTTGTGGAATTCTCAAGAAATAATTTTTCGAGAAATTTACCGAGAAATTTCTCGGTAAATTTCTCGAAATTTTCGGAGAATTTTTTTTATTTTTTATTTAACAATATAATAATAATAAATACTTTATTCAATCAATCAATAACAATGTACAAATTTTGAGACAATTTATCACCAATATGGCTACGATTAATTATGGAAACAAAAAAATGTTAGGTACCTACATAGAAAAAGTGCTAATAACTGATGAAAAATCTTGATGTTTGACACCTCACCTGCCCATATTTAAGTTTTAAAAAATTGTAGGTATGAACATGGAAAAAAAAGTTAATAACCTCTGATTTGGGCCTTAATCAGCCCCACAAATTTTTGGATCAATCAGGTTGGCTGTGAAGTGTACTGGGCGAAAGGTCATAATACCACTAAGAAAAATTATGGAGAGAAGTTTCTCTTCCATCACAGGAGAAATTCTCGGAGAAATTTCTCGTTCTCGAGAAATTTCTTTGGAGAATTTTCTCTTCTCACATCACTAGATATGAGAACCATGTTTACACTACGCAACATTGTGCAAAATCAAATCTCAAGAAGGGAGGAAGGTGTCTCGACGCTTACAAGTTGGCTCTTAGCTGGCTTAAGTAATCAGGTGTTAGAATGGTATCGTTTGTTTTAGCAAAAATATACATGATTTTTCATCTATACCTAAACGTCACAAAATATAATGCTTTTTTAACACAGATGATTCATCATTATCATGATCGCCCTCAACGCTCCTCTCGGGATCACAGGGCAGAAACCAGTCTCCTCCATTCTCAGAGTCTTTGTGCCAATCGCGTCACCTGTTCCCACGAAATTCCCTGGTCTCTGATTTCATTGTCATAAGAACGGTGTTTTGCAAAAGAGGAACGCCCGGGCTGACGTAACCCGTGTTCTTTTTGGCCAACATAAAAAAATAGCTAATTAAAAACTATGTTCTGAGGTCACATTTCCAATATTTGACATAGTATTATTTCTCTCAGACATTCTGATATGTAAAATAAGTGCTAATAATTAATAAGGCTGACTGCAAAGGCAAAGGCTGGTAAACTATTCAAAGAAAGGTTTTAAGATCATTATCCGTCTTAGGAGGCGTCCGCAGTAATGATGTTACTTAATAGTCTCTAAATATACCTAACACACAGTAAAATAAATTGTATTACATCTTGACTTTTAACTTATAAGGATATATTGATTTACGTTTTCAAAAAGTTCAAAGCTAATGGAACGTAAAATTTAAATGTTTGTTTAGTCATAACCCTTATTCTTCTCTTTGGGCAATTATTAGTCCCACATTGTGATAGGGTCTGTCTTTATTGTCTTGTTTCGCCACTTGATTCTGTCGAGTGCATCCTCATGGGAAACATCGCAGTTCCGCATGTCTTGTCTCACTACTTCATGTTAAGTCATAACCCATTTCGTAAATTTTCGATTGTTAATTTATTTTCTTGCGGTATATTTCATGTTTGACAATATTGGAAAACAAAAAGTTATTGGTAAAATAAAAAACGTGATGCAATAGTTACTATCTACTATACCATCTCATAAGTGGGATAGCCGCCGGAATAGTTTCATGTTTCATGTTGTCTTCTCCATGCCAATAAGAAAAAAAGATATTCAGGTTCAGACATTATATCCAAAAAGTATTTCAAAAATGTGATAAAATTAAATTGTTCTAATAAAAATAAAATATCATTTTTGAATTGTTTTTCAACTTTCAAATTTTTTTAATCATATGATAAGCATGACACAGAGGAATTGGGAATGTTACCAAGGTATAAAGAGTACTCTTAACTAAGCCTTGAGTCGATTCATAAGCGTTGAAACTCTATGTCATGCACTCCTAGAGGAAGTTCACTTATGTATGTGTATCATATACAACATACCTATTACCTATCTAGTTAATACCTATTCAAATAGGTTGGCTATCAGTGAGTGTGATCAATTGGAATGATTAATCTAGAGTGTTTTTAATTATGATTACAATCTACAATTCTATACTTCTAGTAAGTAAAATCCAGTTCCCGGTAGCCAATTGTATCAAAATATTAATAACATAATAATAAATCCGATAATTATTTTCAATAGGAATTAGAGTGTGTTTTATATAAGGATTTAAAGATACAGAGTATGTTAAATCAGTACGGAATCTACAAAAACACTTCAATTTATATTCTAATGAAGATTATGGTTACGCGCCGCAAGAATTAATATATTCTTATTGGAACTGAAAGGAGAATACTAAAGTGGGTATATTTATGAGGGTGAGAATATATACGTTACACATTATGTCACCGCCAGACAGTTGAATTTGCCAGATAACTGAATGGATAGATGGTTAAACGTTGTTCTCCCGAGACGAATATCGCCAGGAAACCAAAATATCGTCAGCCATTTGAACCGTGTGAACAAATTAACAGGTAGTCTGAAACGATAAAAACCAGTAAAAACGATATCGTCTCAAATTAACCACCTTTCAACTTTTTTCGTTGGTGGAACGATGCGCGCATGCGTAGATGTGCTCGGCACCCATATCTATGGTAAAAACTTTATGACCTATTATAAACTTTGTGACAGTTGTTATCCTCGTTGTTGGTTTGTAGCGTTTGTTTTCTTAATTAAAAGGCGCCTTGTAACCTCTACTATAACACTCCACGATCTCCATCTCGACTTCCGCCATTTTGAAAACAACGTCAAAATCAAAGCACATCTGACAGATTGAATCTATGCCGGTGGATTGTGTGAACTCATTTGATGATGAATGGACGACCGACGGATTTTGTTTTTTATGCAAGCGAAATTCGCCTGGCGATATTCACTTCGTGAGAACACCACATTAAACATCGGCTTTCAATTGAATGGCTTGCCGTATCGTTGAATCAAAATGACGCCCCAAACGTTCAACATTCTGCCTAAACGAAGCTAACCTAATTGTTGGAAGTATTCAGGTAGTTTCAAATTTATTTTGCATTGTTACGCTAGATTTAACTAACCGCATAGCCGTTTAGTTAACTGGCTAATCTTACTGTCGTGCGGTGACATATACATAAAAAGGTGCTTGTTTCAATAGGCTCTACATAGCTGAAAGAGACTTATAATATATATTTCAATCCGTTCTTTAATACATCTGCTTGCTTATATGTCATTTACAGCTACAAGTAAAAAAAAAAAAACTTTTTTTTAATCGAAATCTAGTCTAGTAAGTAATATTGAACATTTTTGTATGGGTAAAAATATTGAATGTCAATTTTTTCGCACCGCATCCCTTGTACGGTAGACAAAGGTGATTGAATCTGTTCCTACACAATATATTTTAATCCTCCACGTTCACTTATATCCCTATGGATGAACGTTGATTTCTTTTACTCAGCGTGCAAAGAATGAATGGACGTACTAACTCCATGTGGATTAAATTTGAAAGACAGTCGCGTGTTTAGTAAGAGAATATCGTTATCGATATACATATGGTATACGTGCTTGAAAATTAAATGAATGCTAAGGAATCGAAAGAATTGTACAAACATAAATCATATTGATGTTCAGATGTCTCAGAAAGAGGACAAGAAAAAATTGCCTACTGAATGAAAAATAAAAGTTATGCATTTTAAAAATATAAAATTATATATTTCATTCAATCCATCCTGAATGGATGAATCCCAAAAAGTAACATTAAAAAGATTGCAATTTGATAACTTTTTCCTAAGTAAAGCTAAGTTAAACCAGCACCTTTAAAATATTATCTACGAGAATGTATATTCAAACCGCCTGCGGATAGGATGAGGATGTTTCATTCATTAGAACCACAATATAATAAGTACCTAACTATTAGTGTTATTTTCATGATCATACCATAATTCTGAATCCATATTATTGTTTTCCAATACAAATTAGTATTTTGTATACAACAGCTATCTGAAATCTGTAAATTATTAATACAAAGCATATAAAATAAAATTAAGAAGGAAATTTATATATTGTTTAATATTGTATTCTCATATATAGATATATTATCAAGCAATGTTTGGAAAATCGATCAATGATTTTTGGGTGTTTCAAAATAACCAAGATTATTTTAACGAAAATAAATTAGGATTTCGGCAAAGAATATATCTTTCACTCTTTACACTCCATTCAAGTCTTCGAGTGTATATAATATGTATGTTGAATGATTTATTCGGCACCGTTTAACGGAACCTCCATCTCAAAAGCGCGGAAAACTATGTTGGAAGAGACATGTCTTGAACTTGTGCTCCATTACAGACAGGTGTTCGAAAAAAGGACGTTTTATATTTTAAATTCAGCGATACCACTCATATGATATCTTATATTTCTGTTGGTATAGAGAGAACAGCTTGCATATTCATAACACATTGTAGAATATGCCGTTATGATTTATAATTAATTTGATATCGAAGCCTAAGATAGCTAAAAGAAAACATCTTCGACAAGTCGAGTGGTCAGTATATTAACTGTATGCAAAAATATGCATGTCATCTTTTACGTACCTATCAATGAAATATCAGAAGTTCAGAATGTTCGGCATACCTCATTGCTAAATCGAACATTTATTACTCTCCAAGAAGACTCCACAAAACATAAATGTTTTACACATTTTTAGATAAAAATGTCTTCAATTTAGGTAGATACCAGTTTATGTGCAAAACTCGATCCTGAAAAATCGTTTTACCCAAATTAATCCCGCATTTGACTAACACATTATTTTCATATTAGCTACAATATCCGCAATCCTCGTGAATAGGGATAACATCCCTATGATGTTATTTTACCCTAATCCCATTCCTACATTCTCTTTTTAGTCGTATTTTTTCATTCAGTTACACATACAGAAACTTTACACGCGAATAAAAATAAAAGAAGTGAAAAAAATGTGTTTGACATTCGATGCTGTACTGATTGCATAACAGCAGGAGGTCGCTGTAGTACTAGTTGTCTCTATCGTTGCCATATATTATTTTGTTTTATTTTCCTTTTCTTTTTACGCTAATGAATGGAAAATACAAGACAACCTCAATAAACAACGGTGTATAAAAATAAACTAATTTCAAGCAAGGACGGTACTCGTTATTTTTATCAGGGTATATAATGAACTGTTAGAACAAATAAGCGAATGTTTATGTTATATTTAAGCAGATTATTAACGAGAGATGGAAAATGGTATAGCTTTGTCAAAAGAAGAAAACTTTCTGACAACAAGATAAACCGCACGATTTTACCAAAAGCTGTAAAAGGTTGAAGAAAGAGGCAGTATAAATGCAGAAGACATGAGATCGTTAAGAAAAGTGTGTGGTAAAAGTCTGAGAAATAGAGTTCGTAATAGTTTCATACAAGAAGAGTGTGGAATTAAATATGAGATTATAATAAGAACGAAAAAGAATATTATGCGGTGATTTAGTCACTTGGCAAGAACAAAATATGAAGATCGAATAATTAAAATACGTGGCTTAAAAGCTTAAATGAATGGTGTTCGAAGACGTGGCTGTCCGAGCATCAAATGGCAAGATAAAATAACCAAAGTTTACGTTTTATCTGGTGTTTTGAAGATAAATCTGGTTCCTTTTGAAATAAGATGAACAAAAAAGACTTTAGATACAATAATTACAAATTACAACATTTCCTTTTCATTAATTAAATTTATTATTTTACTTAAAGCTTTTATTTCAGGATTGCTGAAAAGCTTAAACTCTAAGTAAACCTGTACTTATTCTATCATCACGACAACAAAACATGACAACTTTGTTACAGAAAATTGTTATTTTTAAATTTATTATTTTGTATTCAATTTCACTCGCAACGTGACAAGTCGCGTTGTTGTGGAAAAATTACAATATTTTTTACAAAAATAGAACTATAGTTACAAAAATATTTATTTTATTGTTATCAGTCAGAATTACAGGGCGAATGGCTATGAATATAATTATAATTTAAAATTAATAGGTCCTGCACGAGCTTTGTGTTACCATTAAGTAAGTGAGAATGTCGGCACCGTTATTTTATAACTTGTACTCCCGTTAATGACGTTGTTTTATATGCAAAAATGAGTGACGTCATTTCATGTACGTTGTCGAAACTCATTTAAAAATCTGAATACTTGAATAATATGTATGTATATACTCAGGTAAGTGTGTCTTTTTATATTGCATATACCTAAGTAACATACAGTTCACCCTCTCCGTGCCAAAATATGGGATATTTTGGATTTGCTACTACAAATTATTTTAATTATTTTTTCCTTGATTGTACCAATTCATATGTCGAACCATTCCGAATAAATACATATATACAATTATGTACTACATCATCACGCCATATTCGACAAGTCAGTTAGTCAGCGAACTAATTACATGATTGTCTTCTCTGTGCCAAAATGCTTTATCGCTGAATCATAAATGTACAAATTCATCTTTGTATACACATATATTTCTTTGTGAAGTATTTTGAGAGGTTCTGTGATGAATAAATTCTTCAAATAAAAAACAATACATAGGTGGATATAGATAATAATAGTTTTCTATTGTTCAGTTGTCTGACACGTTTATGCTCCCGAGTCACGCTCAACAATATTCCAGAGACTTAACTTCGATTTATGGGAAATTCCCAACTTTAAGCTATAGGATAATAATAATAATAATAATACAATTCACGTATTTCTCTTTACTCACTATGTTCCTAGTTATTTTTCTTACAAATAATCTTATTTTCTTTTATTTTTCTTTTAATATTCCTCCAATAATCTATCAAGGTTGTATAATTCAGTGATCTTCAACCCCCAAGAACGTGAATATCTGTCCTTCTTTTTTTTGTGAAAAATTTGTTAAATTAATATTCCTGAACAATATTGAGATTATGAAATATTTCAATTTTTTATACCTTTTCGAAAATTTGTCGACGAAGGCTAGGGGGTAGAATATTATCGTATAATGGAAAATATAAAATTTTGGACTCCGAGACCTAAAAATGAGTCCTTACTTTTTGAATAACTAGAAAATATTCCTTGAGTGCAGTGATGCACAAACCGCGGCCCTTGGTCGGTATATCTGCGGCCCGCCAGCGATTTATAAAATATAAAAAAAAAGTCTTGTTTGGGCCAATTCTAATTTATGGTTGATTTCGGGTTGTTCCTATGTGGAGGTGAAAGGGTTTGTGTGAAATGTTTCATTTATCAAAAATTGTCACAATTCTTCCGATCCTTGCAGCAATCATATAATATATTGTGTTCCTTTCATTTTTTCTTCCCCACCATTATTCAATGTGAATCCGCATACACCGCATCGCCTGTAATTGGTTACCGCGTCAAATTATTTCACCGCTTATAAATAAAATATAAATATACAAACCCGCATAAATTAATATTAAAATTACCGCACATTAAGTTTATAATTAATATATATTCAAAGAAGTGAATTTGTGTGAGAGGCAAGGCGATTCCAGGTTCCAGACTCCTCATCCAGAAGGTAAGTGGAACATTCTTGCATTTCTTATCATCTTCATCTTTAAACAACGCACCCGCATCACCAAGTCTATACCAGTGATAACCGGATACTCAATAATTCGAGTAAATATTCTTCAAGAAAACTGTAGAATTGGAAATCTAATAAAGGCTTCCAAATGTAAATAATCATAATCTCTTCCTCAGCAGGCCGCGGTACAATGATCAAATATTGGCCTCTTATCTATTTTATCTGGCGATCTGCAGAGATAAAAAGGTTGCAGACCACTGATACAATTGGTGGATAACGTGTTGAAGTAAGATTGAAAAACCTGTATTTTTGCCAAAAATACTAGAAAATGAGACGGTGTGAACGGCTGGGATGATAAAAATAAGATAAAATTCAATATTTTACCATTTGTCTTCGTGATTTTTATATTCAAATTCATATTTGAAGCACGGAAAAGGCTATCAATGGGTTATTTTATTTTACTTTACAAATTATACAGGACACACACAATTAAACCTAAGGCCAAAAATATATATAAATCAATACAAATAATACATAAACCAGTAAAAATCCAGCGGTTTACGAAATCATTTATTCTGTCACCAATGGCGCAAAAACAAATGAAAGTATTTAGGACATAATAGGAAGATAAAAAAGAAATATGAACATTTAGCGTAATATGAACATTTGCTCACAAGGTTTCACCCACGCCTTTTAACTTATTTAATTTTTCTGACAAAGACTAAATATTTGTTTTTAATAAAAAAAAATGTGACTTTTTGACGTAAAAGCTCAATGTCCCATTTTTCCTACAACACATCTATTAATAAAATTAATGGGCTAGAATAATCACCATCTTGCGATTATTTATTTGTTCAAGGTGTTGGAAATCAAATAGAAATAATATGTTACACGATCATAATATATCGTGAAAAATTACTCTTTCCAATTGTTTTAACTTGACTTCATATCTTTCTTGGAGATGATCCGAAAATAAGCTTCTATAATTTTTATGTATATCGATACAAAAACTAAAGGACGAAATATTCTTCCCTCCTCAATATTTAATTTTTTGCGTCTGGCTCAGATAGGTTAAAGTAATATAGTTTTTAACATGCAATTTAGCTCATTGATTACATACATTATTGCGATTTTCCTTATATTTGTACTTTTCAAATTTCCTTTATAAAACGGCTTCATTCATTAATGGGTAAGAATGGCTACTTTACTGGTTTACTTATTGTTCATTGTGTACAGTTGTACACCTGTGATATATTTTTGTTTTAACTGTCTGTTTCCATATTTTGATGAATAAAAGACAAAGTGTTCCTATTTTTGGTTCGAATCTCGTTCAGATATATATTTTTTTCAGGCTTAGGGATTATGTTAAGTAAGTAACAGCTGAATATTAGACGGAGCTGAAAACTGAAAAAAAACATAAACAAGCAACAAATTTTCTGTATATATTTGATTTTGTAAAAAAAAACATATTTATTTTTATAGTTAGTTAACGTATCTGACGCTTTAATTTTATATCTATATTCTTTACGAAGTAACCGTGTTCTTTTAATTTAATTATAGCATCTGTACCCTTTGTAAGATGAAATAAAATGAAATAAAAGAAGAGTAAAATACATAATAATGTTATAACAAAAGATTATTTCTTTCATTGTCTTGCACACTACAACAAACATTTTCTACATAAAACGCTTGGTAAATTGCTTAAACAATGAAGTGTTTTCTAAAGAACCTACTCAAAAACAACCTTTCTCTTTAAAATCTTCATTATAATTAAAGGAATTAATATAATTGAATCTTCTCTTCTGAAAGCAGTACTGAACAACAAAGGGATTCCATGAACTGTTAAAGATGTTCTTCAGTGTTTTACATAATCTAAATTAGATATTACCTTAAGTTGATACAATGAGACAATTTGTTTCGTGTGAGAAAATAACATAATTGAGAAGTTTAGTACAACTTTTCTTGCAAAATAATTATTCATTTTGATTTTTTTTTGAGTAAATAATAAATACTTTGTAATTTATTTAGCTAAATGATTGGATTAATATGCTCAACTGGAAGAGAATGTAATAGGCATATTGGTTAAAAACAAAATTTACGTTTTCTGTATGTACTTATATAGCTATATAAACCTTAACGATTTTAATGTGCTTATAAGACAGAAAACCTTCTTTACTTTCTTTCACATCTTATTTAAATATTTAAAAATTGAAAACACGTGTTGTCTTCTCGTCCCATTGTGTTGATATTTGATTTTGTACCTTAATTTTGCTCCTGTACAACCACAACTTAATAAAATTTCTTGGAAAATTAAAAGCTTTGGGGGTACACTTTTAAGCTTTTATTTACAATACAACCTATATATATATGAAGGTGAAGGTTTTACTCCATTTCACTGCGTACAGTCGGGCAGAGACTTGGCTCATGCCTTTGCATACGGAACGAGGCTTGGCCCGTCACCGGAATATGCAGTTTGGATTTGTCGAAGGGATGTTAAAATCCAAACTGCATATTCCGGTGACGGGCCAAGCCTCGTTCCGTATGCAAAGGCATGAGCCAAGTCTCTGCCCGACTGTACGCAGTGAAATGGAGTAAAACCTTCACCTTCATACTGTC
Source organism: Athripsodes cinereus (assembly GCA_947579605.1). Classification (NCBI taxonomy): domain Eukaryota; kingdom Metazoa; phylum Arthropoda; class Insecta; order Trichoptera; family Leptoceridae; genus Athripsodes; species Athripsodes cinereus. The sequence goes on from OX388315.1 coordinate 27,942,717, forward strand.
TCCTGCGTAAAATCAAATGATCTTTCATTCATGAGGTGCATGTTGTACATGCATTTCGGATGAAAATTAGATCATACAGTCTTTATATATACTGTACTTGTCTATTTAATTATTGTACCTTCTTTTATCAACTACTTTTATATACTTTTTCTAAAAAATATTTTTGCACCTGCTGTTTACTGCTACTAAATAATATATATACCTTTCCATTTTATGAATATATGTATATATATTTTTTCTGTCTTTTAAACTTGTTTATATTCTTTTTATCTGATTGTTTATACCAGTACTTACCTATTAGAAATTGATTGGTAGTACATAATTATGTTATTTCTTTTTCTTTTTGTATACCTATTGTTTTTTCTCTTTATGCATTATTTCTCTTGACTGTTCCTTTTTATTTGTATTATTTGTAAAGGCTGATACAGCCGTTTATTATGTAAATAAATAAATAAATAAATAAATATATATATATATATATATATATATATATATATATATATATATATATATATTATAATACAACACAATACTTAGTTTTACGTTCAACAACTACCAATAGGTACGAGTACTACTTGTGTCTAATCGAGAGGTAGGTATCAAAAAGCCTCGATTCTATAGTGTAATACAACCTTCAACTTTTGGAGATAATGATGATTGCTACAACACATACTGTAGGTGTGCAATAATACCTTAATTAGGTATAAACAATACATAACATGACCTACGTTCTTTTATTTAAACAAATGCGTACCGAACGTACGCATACTCAGGTTTGTTATAATTTCACTACTTACACAAATCGTGTTAGTAATCATGATGGAATGAATGTAGTATTTAATAAAATGCTTAAATTTTGAAATATAAAAGTAATTGTCATGTTATGTAAATAATTCATACAATAAGATATTTCATCTCGCCATTAAATTCTAAGTGTACTTCAACTGAAAGGATCTCAATACCACGAAATAATTTCTTGATGCGCTGCCAAATATTAGACGTACGTTCCAAAAATACCTCGGGGTATATTATTAAGTACCCACTTCTCCAAACAATAATGAGATTATTTCGGTTACGTTTTCACATAAAATGTAATATCTTTTATAATACATATTAACGAGGGCATGTCCAGAGGTGGGGCGAAATTGGCCCTCCCCTTAGATCTCGAAAAAAGTATGAAATTAGATGAAAATAGGACTAAAGTATGGTAAAAATATGGATAAATGTCAAATGAAAAAAATGGGCAACACTCTCCCTTCTCCCACTCTTTACCAACCCTAGCAAGCCAGAAGAAACATACAATAAATAAAATCGTATTCATTGATACACTACAAAAATAAATGAGTTTTAAAAATACGAGTAATGCTTCCAACTCCTAGATACATCGTTTTGAAAATATTTGTGAATTAATTTCACGTTGCTATACCGAATTGAAAATTTGAGACAAACAAAATTAAAGTCGTATTTTTTCTCAAATTCTTACATTAAATTGTGAAAACTGAGAGCTAAACAAAAAGATCAGTCAATTTTGTAAAATATTAAGACATGGATAATGGGGACAAACAAAAGGCTCATTCCTCCTCCCCTCCCTAGAAAAGATCCTGGGTACACCCTTGTATATTACACTGTACACTTATACAATTCTGTATTAATATTTTAATATTGCATTGATGGAATTCAGCCAGATTCTGAGTACCACATCTTTAGATTAATTCTAGCGAATATAGCATTTGATATCTTGATTTTCATTTTGAGATTTCATTTCACAGTCACTTATTTCAGAGTGATGCTTAAAAGAAGATTCACTGTACGTTCTCTTGTTTCTTTATTAAAAACAAAATATTTCATCGTACAACGCTTATTTAATAAATTTAGCATCGTTTTAGTAGTGTACTAGTAGTAAGTACTGAATTTAAATTCATAAGAAGCATTTTCTGTGAATGATTTTATTATGCTTAAAGGTAAGTTTTAATAATTCTGCAACAAATGAGGTTTTCGCCGACGCATTCTACCTACAATGGTTTTTTGGTTCTATGATATGGAAAAATAGTTATTTTGTTTGGATTATTTAATTCGACGAGAAAAACGCTTATCGCACTAAACTTTTAAAATTCGACTTTATAAAATGAGAATGTTGAATAAATGATACTTTAATGGATTATCTTTTTTTATGTTTTTTAAAAGAGGCTGAATACCTGAGATAAGATCAATAATACCTGAGATAAGATCAATAATACCTGAGATAAGATCAATAATACCTGAGATAAGATCAATAAAAGGATATAAACCGATCCTGTTCTCCTATTTACAGCGTTGCTCTGACCAGTGGTTAATACATACAATAATAGACTTTAGTGTACTTAAACCAGCCTAAGCTGATTCGCAAGCGTTGGAACACCTTTCTTGTTTCTTACAAAAAGAAGTTTGCACAGTCTGTTGGATGAGCCGGTGACGTTTCGGTTCAGATGTAAAATCCAAAAAAATGCGAAAACTACATTGAACAGAACACTGTATATTCTTATTAGTTACATTCTAAGCTTTTTTCGTAGTTTCAAAGTCGAAAAATAAATAAAAGCGCTTTAAAAGAGATTAATTTTCATTTTTATCAGCAAGCTTAACAGCTTTCTGCAATATTTAAAACGTAGGTTCTACTTCTCACAGATAAAACAAATACGCCAAAATTTTTTCCGTTTGTTGTTGTCATTCCAAGTATTCCATATTGTAAATGAGACTTGGATTCAAGCCAAATATGTCTTGCACTTAACATTTATTCCGCAATGCTTTGTAGGTACATTACTGAATAAAAAATATATATACAATATCTTACATTTCGGTTTGTTATTGCTGGAATATAACCTGAAAGCCAAACTTTTTATCGACATATTTATTCTTCTACGTATACCTACTTATATGAAATCTCTCACATTTGAAAAGGTCTGTGTTTGAAATCGAAGTAATATTAATTGTATCGGGAAGCCGGAATAGATGGGCATCGAAATTACAATCATAAACATTTCAGTCAAAGGATTATAATGCTGTGATTATCGACAACCATTAAGACAGCGTGATCACTCAAATTATATTAATTAAAGGAAGAATTTATTAAAAAGTACATAATATATACGATATAAGTAACTTTAAACACATAAATTTAATATTATTTCAATAATGAAAACTCCCCAAACAGTACTATTTGTAGTAATGAGCGTAAGTATTAAGGTTTTTGTCCCATAAAATAGTTTACGATTCAATTCTTGATTCTAATAGATATCAAGTTTTTATGTGATAACAAAGTTGGCTTAGTTACATATATTAAATTACAAAGATCCACTCGTTGGCGAAACTGTTTCAACTAGCTCAGAAAAGTGAGGCCTAATATGTTAGAGTGGAAGGCTTTCTCGGAAGAAAACCTGACTTGACACTTATTAAAGAAGAAGTGTTTTTAAATGCCACAAACGCTTCAAGCTTTAAGGCATTCGTGGATTGTGGGTCTCAAGATGGGATCTGCTACGTCGGCCGGGTCCCCCGCCCACTGACGTGGTAGGATCGGAGATGCCAACACTGGCATAGTGGTATTAGACTAGAGAGAGTTCAAATATTAATAAATTGTCACCTAAACGGATAAATAGGAGTCCTTGGACTCCTGAAATATCTGAGAAATAAAGCTATTTCAACATTATAAAAGAAGAAATAATCAAATTTATTAATATTAGTGGCATTTACAATGCGATAATTTCGCGACACGATAAAGAAGTAAGTAATCAAATGTTTTTTTCAATTCAAACATAGCAATTGTAAAATGTTAAAATTAACATACCATATGCCTGCGAGCCAACTCTTGGAAGCCATACACCACGATGATGAAGTGAAGAAGTAAGTAGATGTTACACCATACTGGAAGAGTCACGTCGTATTTCTCTCTGTATCTTATCTGAAACAATCAAAATATACACTTAATAACAATATTCAATTAAAATTTTAGATTTTCACATTCAATAATATTATTTTTGATATTTTTTTAAATTATAAATCATTCAAATATTGATATTGAAATGTGATTGTTTTCATCTCATCAATAAATGTTTGATCAGGTTTTTAGTAAAAATTTCCTGAAATTTGATTAGTTCAAAGAAATCGCGATATCTTCCATGATAAACTCGCCGTCTGTATATTTATTGTGTGGTTGTTGTGACGGCCGGTGTGGCGCAGAGGTAACACTCTTGCCTTTGAGTCACAAGGTCCCAAGTTTGACTCCCGGCCAGGCAAAAATGAAGAATGACCTTTATGAAATTGTCCTGGGTCTGGGTGTTACCTACATGTACATATTATGTCTTTAGTGTATTGTAATATGTGTACCGCCGCGTTAGTACCCATAATAAAAGATTCATATCTTAGTTTATGTAAGTAACACGAGAGAGGTATCACAGAGAATCATTCAATGTGTACAATATATTTATTAAATATTGCAACAAGGTTAAACAAATTAAGGGATAGTTCAGGATAAACATCACCTTGAGGGTGGATTGAAATATTGGAACTAATAAATACATGAATGTATTAATAACATATTATTATAAGGCATGCGCCTATTGATAAACACAAAACGTGTGCAATTGGTGTGTTAATATTAAATAGGAGCATAATTATATGAATCAAGCCTCTTTAATAAATATAATTTGGTTTCAGTATGTTCTGAATAACAAACAATACAAACGCTGGAATAATTCATAAACCATTGTCTAATGACCGTCTTTATCCTGTCTATGATTTATTGAACTAGCGCCTTTATGCACGGTTCCCACACCAAATTCAATATTCGAATCATTTGTACAAAACTGTCACATATCAGTATTTTCTGAAACAATCTAATAAATCGACAACAAGTTTCCTCTTTGAAATATGTTGAATCATTTTTTGCCCATTTTCTATCTACCTATCTATGCAATCACAACATTTCCCACAAGTGAGTTATCTAGTGGACAATCTACATGTAATAAATATACAGTTTGTCCTCTCCGTTATGACAAAAATTTTTATTTAAAAAATATTTTTTTTTTATTTTATTTATTAGTAAAAGTACATAACAGATAACAACTATAAATATGGTTTACAAAATAGAAAAAAGACGTTCATAACTCAGCTGTCATCCACAAACATGTACCACAGATAAGTAAATTATTTAAGTATCACATATTCCGCTCATTCATCTGTTCTCACTAGCATATCACACAAGCAGCCATCGCTAACATACCAAAATACAGTTTGAAATATAAAAAGCTCATAAACAGCTCAGAAATAAAAAAAGAAATATATGTCTGTATATTTATGATTGAGTCTATACTATTTGTATTATTTTATTATGCTTTTTGTTTTTAGTACTCATACCTACTTAAGTTATATGTACCTGTATATATTTTATTTATTTTTTATTATATCTTTTCTTTTATGTACTTAACTATGTACATCAATATTAATGTATCTCGTATCTCTCTCACATTTGGTTGGTTGGTAGAAATTGCCTAAAGGCAATAAACCCGCCATTTGTGCTACTTTATACCACAATAAAGATTATTTTATTTTATTTTATTTTTTATTTTAAAAATATGAGACTTAGAATGGTTACATTACTGAATGTACTATTTTTTTGTATCTTCAATATGTTTGTCTTATACTTTTCCTTAGGTTCCATCGCTGCTGAATTGACAAAGTCAAATGCCGGAACCATGATGAACCTGTTTTCTCACAAAATGTCCAAAAACCTACAAAAAAGAAAAGGAGACTTCTAATCTCCGGGACTCCACGAATGTTTGCTCATGTCGGCCGGTGTGGCGCAGAGGTAACGCTCTTGCCTTTGAGTCACGAGGTCCCGCGTTCGATTCTCGGCCAGGGCAAAAAGAAGAATGACCTTTTTCAAATTGTCCTGGGTCTGGATGTTACATGTATATGTGTTTAGTGCATTGTATATATGTGTATCGTCGCGTTAGTACCCATAATACAAGATTCAATCTTAATTTGGGACTAGCTCGATCTGTGTGAATTGTCTATGTATGTTATATATGTCTATTGAAAATAGTTCGTTCTTATTTAAGTTCTATGCCTAATGATGAGATGCTGAAAATCCCACATATTATAAATATATCGAACTCTCAAAGTTCTGAGATCATTTGCACGTGACAGTGACATTAAAAAGTTTCATAATTATTAGTTCCAACTCTAAAATTACCGAAATTTCTTAACCGTAATAATAGTATCATTATGTTTCGACATGAGATAACACGTTATTGCACTTAAGCGGCCTTATAGTAAAGCTCAATACATGGAGAAGCAAACAGCTGGGTAAGTATTCATGTATACCTATGTAAGTATTCATGATGATAATATGCTTTTGTTTGCCTCATGTGATTTGAATGTACTTATCTTATAGATAATCCTACAGTGTGTACATGAAATATAATATGCAAGATCAACCGTAATTTTACTCAAGGAGTAATTATCAAATTGGAAACAAAACACAGTTGAAAGCACGAGCGAGTATTTTTTCAATGACTTCTGGTAAAAATAGAAATTAATGAAAATATGTATTTAATATGTAAATAACATCTACACGTGAAACTGTTATTGTGGTTTATAAGAGAAAATTTCGTAGCAGGTATTCGGTTTGTCTCCTAGAAGCTTAATTGGACAAAGCACACCTCTCGATAAGGATGTGTTGCGGGTTTCCGTCTCGTCCGGGGCACTACTAAATAAGTTGACCTTGTCTTTTTTTAAGTCTTATATTAATTTTACAAATTTAATGTAACCTCATACAGCGGTTAATTGTAAAAACAAAAATCGCAAATATGTATGTTCCTATAATAGTGTAACACTCTGACACAAATATTTTTGTCATGATTAATTTAATTAAATAAGGAATTTCAAAAACACGTTGAATAAGATGTTTGATATCTTTAATTTAAAGACCAAACATTATTAATACATATTTTCTATTTTCTGCTGGCCACCTAATTTGTGGAAGGCGCCGTGTTGGTTTTGTATAATATTATAGTATTCATTATATTTTATTATCCACAACAACTCTCAAAAGAATCCATTTTCATAGAAAGCTTATACACTTTCCTCTTTCTTGTCTAGAAAAATCTGTTATAAATGATATATTTACAAACGAGCTGAAATATTCATGAACATTACTTGAAGGATCCTATTACTCTAAGGATGGGACAATGATGAAGATAATACGTTTGTATATTGTCTTAGAGAAGGACAGGACGCAAGCTTGTAAGGTAATAAATAGGGCCATCATAGAATACGTATACTAGAAAGTGTTTCATGCATCGTTAGTTCTCAGTACATCTCAGAATAATATGTTATGATGATGAGTATTTTACGACATAATATCGTCGTTATGAAATTTACACGACAAATCTTTGTACTTTGTACAAGTCTGAAGTATCTTCTTAATGTGTAGTTATATTACACTTGGTTGTACAAGAATGGTGTTTCTGAAAATCTGAATGAGGCCGTCCAAAAAGAAAATTACTGAATATTTTGATCAGCCTACGAGTACTTTTACGAGTTTTTCTTTTCGTTTCATATTTTTTCATGACTCTGACTTCAATTTTGTTTGGAGCGCAATTTTTTTTGCCATAAGTTCTCGATCTCTCAATCAAGAATCCTAGACTATACCATTAGCTGCAGTGAAGTATCTATAACACCAACAAAGTAGGTGTTATGGAAACTTGTGGACTTTTAAGATACTGACAATGTACTCACATTGATTATATTAAATAAAATCTTTCATGGAAAATCTTTCGCAGTTGGGTCATGAAATTATTCAAATGAAAAAAAAAAACTCCTTATAGAATGACCGATATCAATTCTTTGTATTTTGGAAAATCTTTATGATATTTTTTTTACCGTTATTTAGTATTCTTGTTACTACAATATCAATACTTCCCTCATTAATGTATATTACCCGGGTAAATAAATATCTTTTTGATAGTCTATGAATTCAGATCTGTTTATCGGACAAATTGTTATAACTGTTGTATTTTTTTTTAATCTTCAGATTTCAATTCGTAAATGATCCCACTTTAAGGAGGTCACCCGATATAATTGATGAAAATAGAGATGTAATGTTTATTCAACAACAATCCGGTATCCGATTTATCCGAATATTTTGTTGTTGTTGTCTTGTTTTTTTTGTTGTTGTTGTTGTTGTTGACTTTATATTTTTATTTAAATTTTCTCTGTCCATCATTACACTCTTGGGTCAATGCGATATGCAAAGAGACAAATTATATATATAATAAATACTGATAATATGTATAAATAATTCACAAAAACTTTCATCTTATTACCACATAATGTTTGTTCTCTCAACGACAGACACAAATTCCCTGTATAAAATATACTTTTCCATCATGCATATCTCACAAGTGGGGTAGTTACCAGATCAACCGCATGTAATAAACATGCAAGAAGTCCTCTTCATGCCTAAAAAAGACATTCAGAATGCGTGGCAAACCTCATCGCTGGATTTTTGATATGAGATATCTATTCAGATAGGTACCCGAATCTTGAAAACTTATGGAAAACAGTAGAAGATCAATGTCGGGTTCTCGACGGAACATTTGAAATATAACAATTTTCAATACAGTGAATATATCCCCAGAGGTCGATTATATTTCTATAGACATTCACTCAAACATTATTTTCTGCCGCAATGATCTAAGAAGTATGCTGTTTTGAGGATCACTCAGTTGACAATTAAATAAAAAAGCTTCTGCACTAAAAAGAGTCGAGAAAAATTATGATAGCTTCGACAAAGTACCATGGTGAAAATATGTAGATATCCGCATACCTTACCGGATATCCGTTTATCCGGCAAATCACTATCCATTACACCTCTAGTTGGAATTATGAAATGAAAATTACAACGTCATTATGAATGTTAATAAAAAACAAACAAGTCTTATATCCGTAAATGTAAATTTGTTTTTTTCGTTTTCCTTGTGTTTATTATTATTTCTGTCATTCCCTACGCGACAATTTCCACCCCATTATGTAAAAGCTTTCATTATTATTTTTCTCGTGTCTCGTCCGAAATAGGAATATACAATTTGAATATAATAATATACCGTTTTCAATTTGTATAAAATATAGTTCATACGGAAAAAAGGAATCATATTTCGTATACATTTGTAATTTTTTATTTTGAAATGATGTTAATTAGGCGCATGTTTTTTATCTTAATTTTTATAAATCTGTAATTCATTCCCAGACCACCCTCACAATATGCTTGTGTTGTGAAGACGTAGAAGGTTGACAGTGAAGTTCGAAGTCAGAATCTTTATTTAACCATTAAGCTTCCGATTACTATAATTATTAAGGACTTCTGCGTATAAATTGTGTCGGTGCACACGTAGTAGAATTCCATAATTATGTAATAGAAACAAGTTTTTCTTTCTGCTATAAATTATTGATCACGAGAGAGACGTTTTTCCACTTATCAGATCATTATCGATTGACACATGTTTTAATTTACCTAAACTTCTGTGTAAAATATTATAGGTAATTTCAGAATAATAATAATTTTTATGGCACAAAAAAGTATGCAATAGAAGAAAAATCATGATAACAATAGGTACTACTGAACAAATAATTTTGGACAATGGGTGAGTTTATCGTAGAAGCGCGATATCTTCCAACTAACCCATACAATACAGATATTCTATGAAAAATAGGTACATTTGAGCGTTAAGAAAGGCATGATGAGAGGTGACTTATTGGATAAGATGTTACCTAACATTAAATTTCAATTGAGTGTTAAGAGATTATATTATTATAATTTTGAAATGTACCCCGATGGTATTCTCGGAGTCCGTGGGTTTTAATCTCACTTCGAATTCTCCTGCTGCCGAACTACTTACCGGCACAAGCAAATGACCTATTGCAAGGGAGTTTGAAGGTGTATTTTAGTTCAAAATAGATATATGCTCATCTCGAAAATAATACACGAATCTCATGCAATTTTTTTGTCTTGAACATCTCATAAGAGTCAGTCCAATGACACTATTATCATAATAGATAATGATAAAAAAACATACAATTTATTTACTCTTATCTAAAACAACATATTATTTTATGTCCAAACAAGTAAAAGTAATAAATTTAATTTTAGGAATGTTCTTATCATGTTATCGCAAAAACTTTGTCATTGAAATTAATAAAGAAATAAATATGCACAATGATAAGGAAGTCAGACCACTCGCTGATTCTACATGACGTGTGATAATATATGAAATATCTGACAAAAAATATACCTCTCATTCTTATCTTTTAGTTTAAGACTGGTCTGTATGAGATGGGTATTCGTAATAACATCACGTTTATATGTAACATTTAATATCTTGTGGCACGGAGAGAAATACTTGCATTTTTATTACATGTCGTTAGTGTACTGGCTGCCCAACTCGTTGTTTCACCCAAAATTTATTTTAAATAACGAGTTAAAAATAGCCACGGAGCACCCGGCAAAGAATTGATCTCCCACTCTTTTCCGCTAGTTTTCTAGTGTCCTATAAAAGGCATGTATTTCAAAAAATAAAGACATTTTACATCTTAAATTCATCGATGAGGTTTGCTACCCATCCTTAATGTATTTATATTTTATTTATTTATTTAATTTATTTTATATTATATTTCTATGATATTTTATTTTACTGGCACAGAAAAGAGAGCTTGCATGTTTATTACATGCAGCTGGTTGCTGGCTACCCCACTTGTGGGGTATGCCGTGGTGGTGTAGTAGTAGTATAAAAAAAACACGGGAATAAATACGCAATTATCGAATTTTAAATTAAATTAACTGATATCTTCCGAGCGAAAGTAAAACAACCATTATTGATATTTCAATAATTTGAAGTAGTGAGGAACAAATTGTTATTCGTTCTTAAGTAAATTTCTTTTAATTAACATCCCTTATCAAACTCAGGTGTTTAAACATCAATTAAATATTTTATATCAACAGAGAAATTGCCCCAATTTAATTAATTAATCAAAAGTGTATCTTCTCGGAAATGTTTACGATTTTAAAATAACGGGTATTTAAACAAGGCAATATAAGTTAAAATATTTTTCAATAAGCGTATTTCTTCTACGCTTCTAAAAATTCCTGAAACATTCAATTATCAAGTTGTTATGCGAAAATTATATGATTGAGTTTATTTTGACGGCCGGTGTGGCGTGGAGGTAACACTCTTGCCTTTGAGGATTCACGCGGTCCCGGGTTCGATTCTCGGCCAGGGTAAAGCGAAGAATGACCTTTTTCAAGTTGTACCTACTGGGTCTGGGTGTTATATGTACATATATGTGTTTAGTGTATTGTATATATGTGTATCGTCGCGTTAGTATCTACCCATAATACAATATTCATATATTACTTTGGGACTAGCTCGATCTGTGTGAATTCTCTATGCATGTTATGTTATTTATCTTGTTTGGTAGTTGTTGGGATCTCCGTGTGGTGCTTGTTTTATCGAGCTTTCGGCGACCGTGCTTTCGCCATCTTCAGGAGTGTAAAGTTCACATGATAATTGGTAAATGCATTGTTATAACTTATAAGTGAAAATTTTACTTACATCCATTTTCTCTTTCTCATCTCCCAGCCTTGGTTTTCCAGGAGACCAACTTGGTCCATACCATATGGCGGCCAACTTGTGTCTCCAGTTCTTGTAGGAAGCCACGCAATTGGCCACGTGAAATGTGTAAAATGTCTGAAACGAATGAGACGAATATATATTATATTTTTTGAAATTGTTAAAATCAAGAAACAGAAAGTACATCGATTAAATAATGATTTTGAATTTAATAGAAATATTTTAAAATAGAAATTGTTTAAATATCGTGTTTTACCATTATTATTGAAAAGAATCAAAAATTATTATAAGACTCGATCCACCCTTTTTCCACGTTTTTGAGTGTTCTAAAATTTGGAAGATAGGTATTTGCATGAAAACAATGGGATTTGAGTGACTTATTTTCTATTTTGAAGTCCAATTTGATAGTATTAAGTTCATTAACTAATTAAGTACATTTATGTGTGTTTTATAACAATTTTTAACCCTCTGTCGTCCTTGACAATGATATTATTTTTTTTATGTGTTACGTTAATATTAAAATAAGGTAAATTTTCCATTAGACTAATAACCATTAAAACTCTTATATATCAAATGCTAGCTTAAAAGTGTACATATAACACACATCATGACAAATTTCGATAATAATCGGGTTTGAAACTATGAAATAATAAAGATTGTCAAACTGGGACCGATCAGCTTAGACTGCGTTTGACATTTATATTATTTCAATACCTACATAAAATTATATTTTCTGTTCAACTATCTAAAAAATATAAAATAACAACTATCTATATAAAAACAGACCTTAAATGTATTCAAAAGCGTTGAAATTAAATTTGTTATATTTCTGCTTTCATTATTTTCTTTTATAAATTAGATTTCTAATAAACAGCTGAAACCCCTTATCTAACATACAAGAAATTGTTACTTTTATGCCAAAGACCGAATATGCTTAGAAACTATTTGTGTCCAATTTTCGGTCAGTAAAAATTTTACATCACAGTAATATTAATACTCTCATAATGTAACATAATTCCCGCTGCTTATGTGTTTGTATGTCCTCCCATTCGCTTCCATAATTAATTAATCCAAGTTAATTAAACAATAAACACAAACTTTAGGATATACACTAATATTATGAGTAGAATTAATTATATCGTGACCTATATTTTCTAACAAAGTGTTCTTCAATATTCTTTCTCATCATATCCACTTACGAGATAATAAACTTTTATTATCTCTTTACGTCATTGTTGACATGGAAACTTATTGTCAAAATGTCTAATCATCTTTTTATCTACGACCTTAGAGAAGCCTTTAATCTAGAAAGATAGCATATTATTATTTGGTTTCTATACATTTTTTTTAAATTAAGTACTAGTTTATTTTACTCTGCGATAATCTCGCCCTTTGGTCCCCTTTTTGCGAGTGCGAGCTCGATGTCCTCCTCCTCGGTTGCCCAATAAGAGACTCTTACGACTTGTATTATGAGATAACTGAAGTCCAGTATCCGATCAAAATGTCTTGCCTCTTGCACACTGATACCCTCTCTGTATATCTCAACATTTTAAAATCCGCCAAAAGAAAATTTATCATCTTATAAATTAATGCCTTCTTATAAATCTTATAAATTAATTGATTGAAAGAGTTCGAAAAGTGACAGAGACGAATGTATGGGATGTGCAAGGTGCCTTTCAGAGTGGTAGAGGGTGTGTGGACCAGATCTTCTCCTTGCGAATGGTGACAGAGAAGCTCCTGGAGAAACACCAGAAGCTTTTCTGCGCGTTTGTTGATCTAGAAAAGGCTTATGATAGAGTAGATCGTGAGAAAATGTGGCAAGTACTATCAATGTGTGGGGTGGGTAGTCGGCTAATTCGCGCCATTGCGTCCCTATATACAGGAAGTTCTGCGTGTGTTAGAGTGAACAATAACCTGTCGGAATGGTTCACATTGACAAAAGGAGTAAAACAAGGGTGCGTGATGTCGCCATGGCTTTTTAACCTATACATTGATCATTGTATTCGTCCATTGAAAGAACTGAATGTAGGTGTTGATATGAATGGGATGAATGTAAGAGCGTTAATGTTTGCCGATGATTTGGTATTGATGGCTGAAAGTGAAAGTGATCTACAGCGAATGATGACGTGTGTGTATGAAAATTGTGCGATTAATGGATTGAGAATGAATGCAAAAAAGACAAAAATCATGGTGTTTGAAAGAGGAAGTGAGAGAACAGTATGCCAGGTAATGATTGACAACGAAGTGTTAGAGCAAGTTGACGAATGTGTGTACTTAGGTAGTTTGTTCACGAGAGATGGGAAGTGTGAAAGCGATATTGAAAGGAGAAAAGTTGCTGGCAATAAGGTAAATGGTGCAATCCGACCAATAATTGCAAATAGAAACATATCCACCACAGCTAAAAGGTTGGTGCACTCTGCTATCTTAGTGCCAACACTTATGTATGCAAGTGAGACGTGGACATGGTTAAAAAAGGATGAAAGTGGCATAAATGCAGTGGAAATGAGATCGTTGAGAAGGATGTGTGGCAAGAGTCTGAGAGATCGTGTGCGTAACAGTGATATACGAAAGGAATGTGGAATGAAAGTTGGTGTAATAACAAAGATGAATGTAAATAAGTTAAGATGGTTTGGGCACGTGGAAAGAATGAATGAGGACAGAATGACTAAGAAGATATATTTGGCTGAGAGGAATGGTGCTCGGAGACGCGGACGTCCGAGGATTAAATGGCAAGATCATTTAAATCAAATCCTACAGGACGGTCACGTGTTGAGCACATTGAACAGGAGAGCATGCATGAGGAATTGTATGACAGTGACGGAAGCGAAAGATGTATGCAAGGATAGAAGGAAGTGGCGCTCGATCCTTTCTGTCTACCCCGCGAGGGAAGCGGCGTGATGGTATGTATGTATGTATGTAAATTAATGAATTAATATTACGTGATATCTTCTAAAAATATTGTTTTATCTTATTATTTTATATCTTATTATATTATATCTTCCCACAAAGGACGGGTTGACGGGTTATAAATAATAATAATCTCGCCCTTTGTACAAATTTGTTTGTAAATGTACCATGTACCGATGAGTTGGCGTATATTTTGTAAAACTACATTTTAATTTTTACTACTTTTTAATGATTGAGTGACCTGGTTTTGTCTTACGAAGTCATTGTAAAATTGACAAATTTATGTAAAACAAACACAAATGGTTCAAATTTTACTATCACTCAATTATAAAAAAGTATTAACACGTAAACCATTTGTATCTTCTTTTACATAAATTTTATAAACCATGTTCATTATTTTTACTTATTATTGTTTTATTTTATTTAGTTCCAGAAATATAAAGCTAAAACACAAGAAAACAATGACTTGTTATTATTTTTGTTTTTTTATTTTGTGCTATGAAATTTTATATTTTTAATAATGAAAATAAAATGCACAATAAATCAAATTTGTCTAATAAGGAAAATGGAATTTACTTTATTAATTTTATAGCCCTAGAAATAAAATCGAAAATAAATCCTCTTTTTTCTATTCAGCGTGTTAAGAGAGTGAAGTGATATTTTGCAATACAATTTTGTTTCATTCTCCTTACCTGCAGATGAAGAGGATTGAATGAAGGCTGATTGAATACAAGTCCATATATTATCTCTTCTTTTTCTCTTTCTTCAGCGAAGGTCCCAAATATCCTGTCCCAAATAATCAGCACTCCTCCATAGTTTTTATCCAGGCAATATTTGTTGCATCCTGAAAATATATAATCACAAACAGTTGGTTTAAATAATAATAATATTGAGTTAATTTAATAAAGCAAAAAACTCTTTTGGAAAAATAAGAAATTCAAAGGAGGAAAATGGTAATGCGGTCAAAAATAATTTCAAATCAATCAGTTTAAAAAAGCGATGGTTCAAAAAGGTTTCTTTTATGACTTTTTCAGGTACAAAGGATGTACTATACTTCCATATTGGAGCGAGGGAGACCATTTTAATAGTATAGCATCTTAATAGTATGTTATGAAAGAGCAAATGTTTTTTATCTTTTTGTTTACTTCGGAATACGTTCTGTGAGAATCTAAATACTGCATTAGTAGTTTATACTGTAATGAATTTGCGTTTACTGTTATCATGGTTTAAAAAGTCGTGTGAAACTCATGTCTAATTTTTTTGTTGGCATGGAGAGGACAGCTTGCATGTTTATTAGCTGCATCTGGTTTGCTGACTACCCCACTTGTGGAATATGTCGTGATGGTATAGTAGTAAAAACATTAAGGATTTTATAATAAATCGTTGATATTTACCGTGATGCACTCTGTGATGTTTCGGCGTATTGAAGATATACTCCAAAGGTCCAAGAGTGGTGACTGTGTTGGTATGTATCCAAAATTGGAAAATGAGTGAAAACTGCTGATGAGTAAGGAAATGAGCTGGAGGAATCACCAATGCCATTGGGAGGTAGAAAACCTGTAAGAAAAAGGGTAAGTTTTGATCAAAATACTGACAGAATTAAACTACTAAGCGATTATGTATCATCATCTTCATCGGTCTTTCAATTCTGAGGATGGTGGCCTGAAATAAGGTAGCCAATAAAGACTTGAAGTTTAAAAATGCTGCAATTAATATTTATTTACTAGGAATTTGAAGTTTGAAGTAAAAAACTTTATTAGAACCAAAATTAAAAACCAAAATAATATTTTAGCGCGATCAAGGTTTCTACAGAGATCCTCGCATTCTAAAGTGCGGTAATTGACTTACCACTCGTAATAAGGTTAAGAAACTTCCACAACGTTCGTTAGTAAATAATAATATTTATTTATTGATTCTTAACTGTACATTGATCACAATGCGCACAATTTTATAGAGATATACATTCAAATTAAAGACTATTTAAATACAGAGGGCGAGTTTATAGCAAAGGTGTGATCTCTTCCAACTTACAGCAAATGATAGAACAAAATGACACCAATATAAACATATTTGTATTACTTACAAAACCACACCATCCTTGCAGAACAGACTGTCGTAGGCCCACAGCAACATTGAACTCTTCAGAACTGTGATGAACTTGGTGTTGGGCCCATAAAATATGGACCTCTGTAAAATGGAAACAATAAACTAAATCAACAAGTTACAAACATTTTTTTTATTACCAGAACGCCTAAAGTATCTAAATTTATTCTAGGTATATCAATTTTTTCTTAGCTACTCTCCACACTCAACGAATGTTTTAGTAAAGCGAAAATAAATTTAAATTTGAATTGAATTTAAGTAATTTTTAAAACTTAGTTTATATCAATGTCTTTATTAAACTATTTTTAATTATTGTAATTTTTTGTCTTGTTTTTTATTATTTAAGGTAAAGTGTATATTATTACTGTTTGCTAGCAACGTGTTCGTCATACGCTTTGGTAATTTGTGGGACTTTGGTTGGTTTATTGACTGAAGAACTTTGAATTTTGACATTTGTTAAGTTGAACTGATTGTGTCCCTTAAGACAATAGATAAAACTGTATGTGATTAATTGATCTCTGGTTCCATTACTATTATTAATTTTTAAAAAATGACACACTACACTGAGACCCTAACAGGTCACTTTTGATGAAATCTCAGGAAACAAAAATGAGAATAATGGGCAAGAGTTCTGGAAATAATAAAATGTGAAGGTCTTTAATAAAAAAGCAAAATTTTAATATATTCCTCCGGACTGAACTATCTAAGTTGAAGATGTTGTTTGACTTACCATGACTAGCTCTATGAGCCCAATAGTAGCAGATGTCTACTCCAAGAGCTGCACAATACCACGTCAATGCAGAGTTCCATTCCAAATCGGCAATTCTCCAATTTTCGTAAATGTACACGTACGCCAAAGACTCAAACCCTCTAAATATGAACCTGAAAATAAAGAAATAAAAATGTATTTTCAAATAGAACCTCAAATTATTAAAGGTTTGAGATCAGTTTGTTTGATGTGAAAAATGCTGTCAATTTACATAGTTTTATCCTCATTCACTATATTTTTATTCTTCACATTTGGGTAATACCCTTATTTGTTCCCATCTGCGTTCGTATTGGGATGTCTGGGATAATGTTAATGAACCGTCGAGATGTGGAATATATGCGAGGCATTTTTTCAAACTCTTAAATGGGTTCGTAAGTAATCCAATGATATTGAGCGAGTTAATTCTGTCGAAATTCTGTTATATGTGGCAAGAAGATAAACTTTTCAATTCAGATTGTCACGTAGGGTTTGTAGGGTTGAAAGGACATCGGCTGGAATTGAAAGACAAGACGTTCCATCCATTACAAAATATTCCAGCCACATTCAAAGGTTTATAATAATAATTCAATTACCCAAAATTATTATTTTGTTAACATAACAACTGGTTGGCTTTTTGAAATGGGATCAGTTAAAATGTAGATTTGTGCAAGACGTTGTGGCAAGACGTTGTGGCAAGCCGTGACTTGAATTGTGAATAAAACGAGGTAGTTTGAAAATAAGGGAAAGAAAATCAGTCTGCTGGCTACCCCACTTGTAGGATATTTGTAGTGATGATACAGATAGATAGATGAGTAATATATAAACGATCTTGTCCTTAAAAACAAGTGTTCGAAAAATAAAGAAATTTTATTTATTCAATCTTTTATAATAATAATAATAATCGGATGATTTTTATAGCGCCGTTTTGTGGACAGATCCACCTCAAGGGCGCATAGGATGTTTTAAGGTATTCGCTATAGCGTTGCAAAATATTAACAGTGACCTTACATATATTTTCAGTTTAATCCATATGATTTCTTAAAAAGATGCGTTTTCAAATGGGTCTTAAACTGGGTCAAGGTCTCTGCTTCCCTGATGTTTGTGGGAAGCCTATTCCACGCACTAGGACCCGCAGATATGAAGGCGCGATCCAAGTACGCTGGCGCTGGACTCATTTTAACTACTTCTAATCTTGTTGAGATGTTGGATTGAGACCTTAGAGAATTTTGTCTCTGATTTAATGGTTGGCGATTGCAGAGTTCCGAGATATATTCCGGAGCCATACCATTCAATGCCTTGAATACTGTTAGGCAAAGTTTGAATTCGATCCTCTCTGGGCACTTAAGCCAGTGAAGATTCTGAAGTGTCGACGATATGTGTGAAAACCGATCCATTTTATATATAAAACGTGCAGCAGCGTTAAAAACTGATTGAATTCTTTGAAGATGTACATTGGGCAAATTCGCCAAAATACCATTACAATAATCTAATCGAGAAACAACAAATGAATTTATTAGAGTCTTGGCTCCATCTATTGACAAGCACCTTCTCACATTCCTCAGCTGACGTAGAGTATAGAAACATTGACTAACAATCGATGATATATGTTTCTCCATAGAAAGCGCATTATCCAGATGAGAACCAAGAAATTTAACATTTTTCGATGGAAATATGTCTACATTTTGAACGGAGATGGGATCTGAACCTATAAGATGTTGTCTCCCTTGAGAAGCTACCCATAAGAATTCAGTTTTGGTGGGATTTATCTTTAACATATTGTCTGACATCCAGGAGGATATTCTCGATATGCACGAGACTACATCTTGCTTTAGAACGTCCTCAGATCCGGGATAACAAGATTTAAAAAACAAACGATCATCTGCATAACAATATGTTTCGAAACCAAGCTGTTGTATTAAAGATTCCAAGTGGTTAGTATACAAGTTGAACAGAATCGGTCCCAATACTGAGCCTTGGGGAACTCCGTATTTAGTGGAACGCTTTTCTGACATGCTGTCATTGAACTTAACTTCATACTCTCGGTCTGATAAATATGAAGACATCCACTTTATGGTGTCATCTCTGAAACCAAATTCATGTTCCAACTTTGATAACAATATGTACATTGATCACAAAGAATTCCGTAACAAATACTTTCAAATTAAATTGAATCAATATTTTACATCTAAAATCCGGCGATAAGGTTCGTCACCCATCCTGAATGTCTTAATTATTTGTTCGCATGATGAAAATAGCTTGTATATTTATTACATGCAGCTAGCCTGCCGGGAACCCCATTTGTGGCAGTAGTGGTACATAACAGTAGCCATTTTGTAAAAAACATGGCAAGATAAAATGGTGGCTATTGTTAATAGTAAGAAGGTTCGTATAGGTCACGTTTGTCAAATAAAATTACGTACAAATTGAATTGCTCTTTCGAACTAAAAATAAATTATTCAATGACAAGTAGAAAAATTGTCTCGTGTTCTCTTATGCATGGGTAGGTACTTAACAATGAACAAAATGACAATGCACCAAACACTTGTGTACGAGTAGATAATATATTTGAGATGTTTAAGGTACACAGTTTGTTGATGCGACGATGTTCGTAAGCATGTAAAATCAAATTACATATATTATTTGCTCATCACCTTTGATATTCTTACTCGAGTCGTATTATATATAAAGAAATATGATCATGTGATACTTAGTAAACGATGCATTGCATATGACATGAAAAACAAACATGTCAAGTGAAATAACACACAATGAAGTAAACTAGATAGCAACTCAGTAAATAATGCTAATGTTTGCATTGTATAAAATTAAATACACTGTTACTATCATGTGGATAGGTGAATTCAATATTTGCAGACTTATATAAATCATCATATATTATATTCGGTATCAAATAAACGGTTGAATTTATAACAGAATGGTTGGAAGAATCGTGTTCGTAGGTAATGTAATATTAACGAAAATTATAGAATGAAATGATGCTTGTACAATTGCGAGTGGGTACTATGATTTTGAATTACAGTTCAAAATAATTACATGTTCAAATATACTTCACTTGAAATACCTGCATGCAGCTAGTATATAAATATATATAAACATGCATAATAATTATATTATTATACAGAGTTTAAGAGTACTTGGTTGTTAATAATGTGACAGTGTTTTAGTAGTATGTCTTTTTTTTATTATATCTTTTGATATTATATTGTTTTTTTTTTCATGTCGAAGACTTTTATAGTCGTTCAATGTATGTACAAATATAAACATAGGTATATATGTTTTTTATTCATCTATTTTTTTAAACATTTTTTTATAGTTAACAAATACCTACATTCGACGACCGGTGTGGCGTGGAGGCTAACGCACTTGCCTTTGAGTCACTAGGTCCCGGGTTCGATTCCCGGCCAGGGCAAAATGAAGAATGACCTTTTTCAGATTGTCCTGGGTCTGGGTGTTACATGTATATGTGTGTAGTGCATTGTATATATGTGTACCGTCGCGCTAGTACCCATAATACAAGGTTCACATCTTAGTTTGGGACTAGCTCGGTCTGTGTGAATTGTCTATACATGTTATGTTAAATAAAGCATTAAAATTCAATGACTCAACTTCAAAAAGAGATAATTTCGTGTTTAATAGTGAGTTAATATATTACAAAATAATACAAAAAGTAAACAAAAAACATTATCAAATTCTTACTTAAACACATTAATAAGGACAGTTCACTTTATCGATCGAGCTAATCCCAAACTTATAAATTAATCTTGTATTATGGGTACTAACATGACGATACACATATACAATGCATCAAACACATATACCTACCTACATACAACGCCCAGACCCAGAACAATTTGAAAAAGTCAATTTTTCTTATTGATCTAGCCGGGAATCAAACCCGAGACCTCATGACATAACATTACTTTTGTTGTAGCTCAACATGACGTATGATATTCAATAATATAATAATATGTCTCTTAGCACATAAAATATTTTCATTCGCAAATTTAGTCATTTACAAAAGATACCCAAGAGTCCTTTTTTAGGTGAGAGCACCTGTATTTTTTACCAATCTATGTCGATTCTGATGAGAAATAAAGTCATTTTTGACCCTCCTCTGCACCCCTTTGGGTAATTTCATGGATAATTCGATGATATTTTGGGATAGAACAATAAAGGTGTATCATGATAGGTGCATTTCTTTCTACCTACCTACACTTGAAAGTATCTACTTATCATGCGGTCCCCATACTAGGTATCCTAGAACAATACCTACTCATGAAGCTATCATAGTGGTTTAAAAGAGATAATATCGGAATGTCGCTCGGTACCTTCATTGGTGAACCACACCTCGCGAAATGGATGGGATACGGTTTTAAGTCCAGGACACTACCAACCAATGTGACATTCTTTTTTCTAAGTGAAATAAAAATATAAATGTTTTTCTAGTATATTATTTTTTATTGAGAGAGAGATCATTCGTTTTACAAGTACATTGTCAATCATCTCAAATTACCATTCGTGTGTTAAATTTTTATTAATGAATAACATAACACAATATGTATAGACAATTCACACAGACCGAGCTAGTCCCAAACTAAGATATGAATCTTGTATTATGGGTATTAACACGACGATACGCACATTTACGTATTATTCTATGGTGCATGGTGAGCATTATGATCGGGGTGTTTCTCGCATTGTGCTCGGTGAGTGTGTAATGTTTTTTTTGTTGTTTTTTTTTTTTAATAATTTTTATATTGTTAACATCTATCGGCGAAAAGGTTTTCTAGCTGTCATGCCGATATATGGTTATTATAGCTATTAATAAATAAATAAATATACAATGCACTGAACACATTTATACCTACATGTAACACCCAGACCCAGGACAATTTGAAAAAGGTCATTCTTCATTTTGACCTGGCCAGGAATCGAACCCGGGACCTCGTTACTCAAAGGCAAGAGCGATAGCCTCCGCGCCACACCGGTCGCCAAAAAGTAATACCTTAATTTCTTGAGTTTCGATAAAAAGTATACATATATGTAAAATATAAAGAAATAACTTCTCTACAACTTGTACAAATATACCTGGTTCAGGAAATCTTCACCAGCTTTCCACACGCTTTGAAGTTTACTCTTTTATTTATACTCTAACCTAGCGGAGGACTTGAGTTTATTTTACGTTCATATTGTGCAAGACACCATGAACCGTGCAGTTAAAATCAGCAATTCGTTTCAACGTACTCAAGTTTAAAGAACTACTACACTGCATAATGCACGCTTGGATTCCTCCCATTATGACGATGACAATACGTCAGCGCAGAGAATGCACATGATTATAATATCTTTACTTGTATGCCGCAGATTATTCAGTCGAGCAATAAGGAACATCGGTTTGCCATTGTTAGATATTATAAAGGTGTTAAAAAAATAATGATGGAATATTTAAACAATAGGACCACTTACCAAGTTTAAGGAAGCGTGGGCGTCCGAGAACCACGTGGCTTGATCACCCGGATCAAATTCTCAACGACAGCTGAGTGTAAAGTTAGAGAAATCGAAGTGCGGGTATGAGAAATTGTATGAAAGTAAAGAAGCAAAAGAAGTAAGTAAGGGTGTATCTCTACCGAGTTTCATTCTCTCTATATACATCACTTTGGATATGGAGTGAGGGTATAGGCAGTTACCAAATTTCATTTAGCAAAAAACTGGGTCATGTTTATTGAATGATAGTTGGGCAAATAGAGTACAGTTTTCAAGTCCATAAGACTTCCATCAACTAAGATGACCACTTTTAAAATATATTTATATCAATGTTTTAATTTAAACTATTTTTAATTATTGTAAATTTCATTGTAATCAGTGATATTTTACAACTAGATTCGCAATGTCATACAAATATTCTCTTAAAATGTGTACCCACCCACAATACCTGAGTAATATATATTCATCTCTTTTCTTATATATATATTCACCTCTATCTACCGGCCTTTGTCTTCTGTAATAATCCCCATGCTCATATTGTCTACCTCTTGTTGTCTACAAACAATTTATATGTGTGTCGCTTTTTTTCAAACTGACAATGGGTATTGTCGAACTTCAGCAAGTACTGCAAGTAGCATTGTTTAAAAAGATGTATTACTTTTGTACCCATTATCGACATATTTCATATCAATAACAACATTCTTTTTACAAATTACATGTTCTCTAGATTTGTTGGCAAATTTCAAACTTGATGAAGTGCTCGCTATCTCAAAACGTTCATCAAAAAGTCAAACCATTTCTATGTTATCATTTAAGCACAATGCGACATTTTTACTTGATGACATTTAATCCAACGACACTGAGACGACAAGCTGCCACGGAAGTTCTAAACAAACTTAATAAAAATTGCGGCGCCAAGGACCGCAACGAGATTTTATTGATGGTACATGTTTGAGATTCATATTGCAAATCTAGGTATAACATATATAGATTGTAATGTAATTTTTTTATTACTGTTTACTAGCAACGTGTTGAAATATGAATGTTGACTTTTGTTAAGTTGAAATGTTTGTGTCCCTTAAGACAATAAATAAATAAATAAATATTATTTCTATTTCAATGACATCAGAGTTCGAGGAATTGTTTTGAATGTGGTAATTAAACTAATGCAAAATTGCTCAAAATAAAGCATGCTAGTGTCCTACTTATGTTCCTGAAAATAGCGTTTAAGAACAAAAGAAGAATTTAATAAATTTATGAATTCAAAATGAACCTTGTGCTTTTTGACCCCGCTCTATATGGTTAAGATTTTTTTACTTCTTGGAAGGTCATGATATATGGTGAATAATTTTACATTATTCCATCTACTAAATATTTCAGGATCTCTTCTTTAATCCTATCACCAGTGTAGGAATTTTTACCATAAAATGATGGATTTAACTTAAAGTTTTTCTTAAAGTCTTATTTTTTCAGATGATAATATTTACCTTCCACTTTCCTGGAAGAGTCCGTTGGAAATACTGGTAATAGTATCATTCAGTCTGATGGCTGGTTTTCCTTCCAATATGAGGATGAAGTTTTCCAGGAAGATGAAGAAGAGGAAGAAAGGCCATGCCTGGAAAAGAGAAATACATAACTGAAAAGGTTTAATTTTAAATAAGCTGATAAAGAATTCATAGTTCAACTACAAAAATTAGACCTTTATTTTTTTACTTCGTGAAAGCAAATTTAAGGCCAGTAACTCTGGTATAAATTTAATTTGTATTTTACGATTTTTATTAAGAATTCTATCAAATTTGTATAGAGTATGTTTCAAAACTTTTTGGCAGTTGTGCCTAGTCAACCATTTACCTACATGCAAAAGTTATGTTTTTTTTAAATATAATTTATTATCTTAAAGAAACAATGTTCACTTTTTGATGCTTAAAAAAAATTAAAGGCCTAATTTAAGGCTTGCAATTATTGTAACTTTTCTCAGTAAAAGCATTTCATAACAAATAAATTACCTTAGGATATAAATTAATTGCTTTCTTCGTTTTAAACATACTTCCTATTCTAATTTATTTATTTTATATTCTTAACTGTACATCGATTACAAGCAGATTTACACTAAATACACATAAATCAAATACAAACATGAAATCAATATACAGAGGGCAAGTTTATCGCAGAGGTGCGATTTCTTCCAACGAAACTAATGTTTTATATAATTATTACAAAAAGTCTAAATGTGACAAACTTTAAATGGATAATTTCATATATTCGGGTTGGCTGGATGAAATAGCATATGCAGTAAGCCAGCCTTTTGATTCTCTGTAGAAATGTATTTGTATACCACATATATTTGGATACCAATAAAGTTTTGTAACTAATTTATTCATTTATTAATTGTTTATTTGACTCTCAACATTTATTTTAATAACTCAAGAAAAGTCATACATGCATTTTCATTTCAAATGTATCTCTAATAAAACTCTTTAGATTCAACTTCGAGTCTAAAGTGTGAAATCTTAATCCAAATATATAAACCCTGCAAATCAGGTTACCTATTTTATGATAGGTACCTTCATTTAATCATGACATAAATAAACATATATTCCGGATAATGCCTGCATTTTCCTAGTAAGGTAATTTATGTATGTTAGGTGATACTTATGTAAAATATTACATGCTTCTACATAGTTACACTGTCATAAAATAATATGGACAAACCACATAATACTATTGCACTTCCTTATACAGATAAAGCAAATATCTTGTTATATGTACAGACAGAAGGCGTCTAAAACAGACTTCACATAAATTTACAAACTGCAAGGTAGCTTGCAATCGTTCTGTAATATGAAAAAATACCCAATTTCATATTAAATTATAATTGTGTTATAAACAATATGTACTCGTATGTAACTGATTACATTGTCAAGAACATTAAAATTAATGTTAAGAGTTCTAGATATTTAATTTTATATTGTTCTTGAGAGGTAGCCATGAAAACATATAAGACTCCTAGCTATGTAGCCATGTGGCAGGATGAGGTTAGAAAGCTCGCTGGAAGGTAGAAGATACAGCAAGTCAGAAAAACTTTGTCCAAAGATGAAACCAAAATAGCAGAAGAAGAAAATGCATATGAATTTATTACATAATTGTTATTGATGTATAAAACATATTTAAAGAAATGAGTGACACTCGGTTCTTTCTGCTTGGTTTTCAAAAGAAGTGCTATGATTGTGAATGCAAACACATTAGAAACGTTATAAAATCTGACAGTTTAATGACAAAGTCGTGTACTGAGATATTATTATGTGCTTGATTCGCACGACAGATCATTTCCTGTGAACTGTAGGAAAACACCAGTCGTCGTGTTGAATGAGTAGTAAATAATATATTATGTATGTTTATATCACTCTCATTAATTAATTACAATAAAATCAATTTATATCGGTTTAATTATGTAGGTAATACACATGGCTTGCAGCGTGCTGGCAAATAATAAGAGAGGTTGTGATATTCATTAGATAATGATAACATGACGTAAATCACGTATACATACGTGGCGGTCTCCGAATAGGTTTCTTATCAAGTTCGCAGTATTCTTTAATGATGTTTCGCGAAATAAATACATAATAAGTAAATATTATGTCCAAATGTACCTATTTATTCATATAATAATAATTATACTACTTGATTCTTGATAAAAAATACAATAAAAACGAAAGGAATTAAGAAAACTGATGAGTTCATTCAAAAATGTTTACAAGACAAGGTATCAAATTTGTGTTCAGAACAATTATCTTGGGGTTAACAGTAAGTTAAGAAAGCCTGATTTACAAATAAAAAAATATTTAAGACAAAAATGTGAAAGATAGTTAAAACAGGAAATACTTACTACCTACTTAGAAAAAAGCTACAGAAAAATAGTTATATAGAAATGTCAAAACTTTTTACCATGTCAAAGATATTAATGCATAAATTTTATAAGAAAATTAATTAATCTTACCTGTCTATAAAAGTTAGGCACTTCAGTATAATCTTCAAAGGAAGTCTTGGATGGGTTGATGATATAAAAAAACTGTCCAAATCCTCTGAAGAATTCACTAACTTGTCCTTTATCGAAATGATAATATTTATTCGTATAGTCCAAATCTTCTCTCACGGCATCCAAAACAAGTGTCCAGTTTTCTTCCATCATTATATTTTGATCCATCTTGACAAAATTTTAATCCGCAACAATTTGAAATTACTGATCCTTTAAACTTCTTGACTCAACGAATCCAAAGGAGCTCCTTAGTCATTATTTTTAAACGAATCACTATTTTCCACTTTCCTTTTGATATTTTCACTTTCAGTTTATAAAATATTTTTTATTTTATTTTTTCGAAGGTGATATACCTATTATGTATTTAGATTGGAAATTTATATTTAACTGTAGAATTTTCTGGAAAAACAATTATTTTTTTAAGTCAGGAGGAATGTTCTGGATGTTACAGAAACTCGATTGTAAAAGATCGCAAAATATGTAGCTAAAAATAATCTAGAGCATGGGTGGCTAACCTTTTCAGGAGCCGGGCCAAATTTCAGAATGAGATTTCCTGCCGGGCCGCACAACAATATACTCCATATATGGAACATTTGATAACTTTACTTCACCTTAAAATTCTACCCCCCCCCCCCCCGTCGCCAAATTTCCAAAATGATATAAGAATTTGAAATGTTTCGAAACTCCTCGGTTTTCTTTAAGAATATTTTCTCAAAATATCTCTTCCAAAAAAGTAACGGGTACTTGTACCGACTATTATTAAAAAAAGTGTACATATGCTTCGCGGGCCGCATGTGGCCTGCGGGCCGCGGGTTGGCCACCTTTGATCTAGATGTAGGTCAATGCACTAATTGCCACGATTTAACTAGCTATATATAGCAAACAAAAACCCTAAAGAGATACAAAAACCCTAAAGAGATACAAAACCATATGTATGTATCTTGATCTAAAAAATGTAGTTTTAGGAGATCATGATTTAAAAGAGGATAATTTCAATCATTTATATTTTAAATGGTACGCAATTAGTACAAAGCTAGTCCACGATGCTCCAAGCGAGCTATCGATAAGTCAATGATCGTAAAGAAGATCACAAAAGTCACCTTTTATATTCATCAAGTTTTTTTGAGAATATTGAATGAATCTAATATATTAAATATAATATATTAGACAGTAAATATAATGTATTATACTGTACTTGTATTTGTATGACGAATCACTTATATTATTAAAACTCCTTTAATTTGTCTACACCGCACCGCATCAAAAATACCTAGGTTAAGAGTACAAGTGCAACTCCGATGAGTTGATACTTGTAATACATCTTTGCGTGTGACTTTCTATTTCAAACAAATAAAATAGTCTGCCGACACATACTTAAAAATAACACCTGCCAAGAAACTTTTCGAATGAAGAAAAGAAAAATCAACGGAGTGCCCCAAGGAACTGACTCAAGGACTTGATACTTTGTTGTGTTATATTTGGATTCTGTTTATGGTGATAAATTTCTCAACTTGGAAATACCTAATTCTAAAATCAAGAATTATTTTGATTTTGCTGCAAATTCAGAAATATTTAGGTAAATATTTTTGATTAATTTTAAACACAATACCGAAAAACGTTTGAGGTCATTTTGGGTATTATTTGTGCAGAAAATATTATTCGTAATAAATAGCACGATAGAATTAATTTTTCACCGGAATACAAAAGGTTTTGATTTAGTCACGTTCTCGAATAACAACATAAATGGAGAAGAATTGGCCAGAACTTGACGGAACATTTGATATACCTAATTATGTCAATTTTCACGCCTTTTCTTAGATTTCCATTGACGAATGTCAAATAATGCATAAGAGGTATTTCTGGGCCACTTAAAATAGAGTTAATATGTAAATATTATGTATTATGCTTGTTATTTTTCTGGGTCAGACGGCTGACTGTCCATCGATACTATTGTCAAGGCAGACTAGATAATATTTTATCTGCAGTCTTGTAGTCTAGCTTACCCTTGAGAATAAATTATGTTTTGTTTTGGACTAGGTACCTATTATAATAATTATTATTCATAATAAATCAGAGTTTATTTATCAACAAAAAATATTAATGCATTAGAATTTCCTTCAATCCAGTTGTTGTTGAACGAAGCTAGAATGAACTCTCATTGATAGATCATATATAAAAAAAGTAAAGGAAGTAATTTCATTTATCAAAAACACTTTTTGTCACTTTTTTAATCCCATTGCTTAATACCTACCATTTTCATGGTCAATGCCATTTCATAGTAAAGACTACCAAAGGACAATCACAAAACGCAATCAGATATAAAGCAACTTTCTTAGCTTACATTCATTTATTAAAACTCTCCCGGCATTCCCTACAAGTGGGGTAGCCAGCAGACAAATTGCATATAATAAACATTCAAGTCATCCTCACCGTGCCAAAAAAGTTAAGAAATCTAGATGTTTAACGTCTTATACATGATGTTTTAAGAACACCTGACTTTAACAAGAGATCATTTTTTTTATTTATTTGCGTAGACATCGACAAATTATTCAGAAAGAATAATTTGTCGATGTCGATGTCGATTAAAACTTTTTATATGTTTTTTATAAAAAATGGTAATGCAACAAATCATAGAATTTCGTACCTATAAAAAATAAATACCTACTTCATTGTCCATAATTTAATGCTATTTTTTTACATAATAAAATTATGCATATGAACAAAACGACTCTTGAGTCTTGACCGATATTACCGAGCAATATCGAT
Source organism: Athripsodes cinereus (assembly GCA_947579605.1). Taxonomy (NCBI): domain Eukaryota; kingdom Metazoa; phylum Arthropoda; class Insecta; order Trichoptera; family Leptoceridae; genus Athripsodes; species Athripsodes cinereus. The sequence goes on from OX388315.1 coordinate 27,972,439, forward strand.
CATTCACGGTCGAGCAATGTAAATTGTACCGAATATTATATAACAATACCTAATAAACTTATTTTATATTTACTTTAGCAGACATTCTATAATACAGGCTTTAATGTAGCGACAAATTTAATTCAAGCGGTAACTAATTCAACTGTTGCGAAATAAAAAATAATATTATATATTAATTATTTGTGTGACAGAAGACCAAAAGGGCGGACGTCCGTGAACTACGTGGCTTGATCACATGGATTAAACTTTCAAAGACGGCCGCAGGTTGAGTAAAAGAAATCAGCGTGTGTGTGTGAGAAATTGTATGAATGTAGAAGAAGCGAAAGAAGTATCTAGGGATAGATCTGTGTGGCGATCCATCCTCTTTGTCTTCCCCACTTGGGATACGGCGTGACGGTTTAGTATAGTATAGATGTATAGAATATGTTTTACCAATACTTGCTTTTTATATGGTACTCGAAAACTTAGAACTATGTATTCTTTGCGGGGGATATATTAAAATAATCGGTTTATAATTATTCTCATATCTCATTTAGATACAACGATATATCTTCACCCTGGAAGCAATTTCAACTATGCATCGACCCATATAAGCAATTACAAGGTACTGTAAGTACCTATTTACAGATTAAATAACGGTCTTGTGCATATTATGTAACTGGTTTGTTTCATCACTATAATTATTACGCTAAAGAATATAATTATAAATGACGAAAAGAAACAATTTGAAATATGAAATTTATGTAGAAAAAACCTTTTTTTTCCATAAATATAACAACAAGAAAACAACTTACTACTACAAAAATTTTACTACTAACTCAACATCATTAGGCCTAGTCAAAACACATTTAAGCGTTACGTTTTCGTTTCGTTGGCGACGATGAAGACGACGTTGCGAGAACGTGTCAATTTTCGTAGCTACTTGTGTATTTTAGCTACGAAAATTGATGCGTTCTCGCAATCTCGTCTTGTTTGAACGAAAACGAAACGAAAACGTAACGCTTAAATGTGTTTTGACTAGGGGCCCATATCTTAAAACACATATTCTTTTGACAATTATAGAAAATGGAATTTACTGCCTCACTAGACCTGAGTCTGATCTGAGGCAGTATCTATATATACCTACATGTGTTATTCTAAACTACTCTAGTCAGTTTTTGTAAGCACTGTGTGTAGTATACGAAACAAAAATAACAATAATAAGGAAAAAAGGAAAAAAATGGACAATCAGTATGGAGATTTCGATACAAACTTATTTATATTTGTATCGAAAAACCTACGTCACATTATGTAGATTTGGCCTTATAATCCATGAACTTGAAACTACTTTCAATATGTCTTTTTTACCTATGTAATGAAATACATAGAACAAGTTATGTCTAAACAATGTCAACCTAGTGATTACTCAATAAGTGAGTGCTCAAAATATGTTAAGTATCACTACCACTATTACACCATCACGGTATATCCCAAAAGTGGTGTAGCGAGTGGACTAACTGCATATTATCATAAACGTGCAGATTGGCTTCTTCGCGCCAATAAAAAATAATACATCCTGGAGGGGTGATATGCCTCATCAAATAGTGTTATTATGAATAATAAAATGAAAATATCGGAAGGTTAATTGAAATTTGAAAAAGCAGTTTAATAATATATGAATAACTGGACTGTGCGATACTTAAATAATTGACTCAACTGTGGTAGATGTTTGTGGATGACAGCTGAGTTATGAACGACTTATTTTTATTTTTGTAAACCATATTTATAGTTGTCTGTTTTGTACTTTTTATCAATAAATAAAATATATTATTAAGATCTAAATTCAAAATGATCTAGGTTGTGTCAAGTAAATTAATAAAAAAATTGACAATTGTGTAACTAAAAATTAGTTTATAATAGGTACATTAGAATATGTCTAAAATATAAAATTCTAACAGATCAAAGAGATGTCAAGTAAAAATATTAGAAAAATGACATGTAATGTAGGCAACTATAATAATATTGATACAATAGTATCTATTAGTAGGTAGGTACATTGTTCTGCAGTATGTCATACAGGTTTTATTACAACTTTCACATCGTCCGCTGTTTAATGTATTTATGTATATCTAAATTTATTCATTTAAGTAAATGAAATGATATTAAAATAATATTAATTAAATCTACAAATAGAATACTTTTTCTTGTCTTAGAAAAATTAAACAAGGGCGTTTGATTGTAGTTTTTTAGTTTTTAAGACTCATATGGACTTATTAAAATAAAAAAAAAACTTTTATTTAGTACGTCTACAGTGACTTTATTAATCGCTAGCCAACTTTTAAGAGCTTCCACTCTCAGCGCCAGGCTAACGTATCTATAGTATTTTTACGTTAGCCTGATGATGAGAGCGGAATCTGTTGAAAGCCGGCTCACGATTAATAAGGTCACTGTAGAATTATTAAAAAAGATAATACATATTTAAATTAAATCAAATACTGACGAAATGCCAATAATGACAATAATGCATTTCCACAAAGTTACACTTGAAAATATAGAATTATTAAATATAAGTATAGTTATAATGTGTGTTGTGTAAAATATATATAGGTATAGGTATATATAAATAGATAATTATAAGTTAATGAAAAAAGTATGTAATGTTTAATTAGTGTGTTTTAATTGGTTTATACTCCCTCCCTATACACGAGATATCTCTAATAGGGAGGTAGAATATTATTGTGATTGTTTTTCATTGTTTATTGAAAATAATATTGTATTGTGTACCTACTTTGGAAATAAATATATTTATTATTATTATTTTTAATTTAACATGAATTTCCACCAAATTCATACCGTCGGTCGATAACCACACTTCATATGGACTTATAATTGATTTGTGAGATAGATGTCTTTACAGTTAATGCAACTTCAACAGAAGCGAGATGGCAAGTGGTATTTTACGAAAACCTGATTTTTACAGAACACTCGAAAAATTACAGAAAAATATAAGAGATCTTCTTAATCTGGTGACTATACGAAAAAATTAATGAAACATTACATGTTTAGCGAAATAGATAAAACAAAATGTTTTATTCTACTGTTTGATTTATTTGACGAGAGAGACGTCTTTCGTCTTGTTAGGACATTGTCAATTACATAGTTATTTAAAAAAAAAAAAACATTTTAAGGACGTTAGAGAGATCAGTTTGACAACCCTAATGGCATTCCCTTGAAAGGATTCCGCCATAATAACATGTTGACTGTCCAATTTCATAGCTCGACATGTAGAAATGTTTAATATTCGAGAAAATCTTTCAAAACACAATAGAAAGTGAAATATATACTATATTGAATGTTTTAAAAGGAGAACCTATACTACAATTCACTTCTGTTACTTGATTGTAAATCGATTGCGAATATCAGTTATATTCAGTTAATCGTTGACATTGAATAACGAGACAATACTGTCAGTATTGTTTCGCTCGTCTATGGCAAAGGTTACATAATTGAAAAATAAATTATAATGAAATATAGGTACTATAATATTATAATAATCGCATTGTTATAGACATAAATCTTGTCTTTGTTCCGACATTTTATTCGATAATTTATTTATGGAATTCAAAATAAATACATTTTTACCAAAACTGAATATTGAAATTATAAAAGGAACTGTGTATTTTTTATAGATATTTGATTGCGGAATTGAAACTTGGACGTGGTTGAAGGAGAACGAGAGTGGAATAAATGCTGTGGAAATGCGTTCATTGAGAAGAATGGTTGGTAAAACGAGGATATGAGGATATCAGGAGAATGAGCGGATGTGAGAGGAGTGTTGTGGACAGAATGCGTGTAAACAAGTTGAGATGGTTTGGACATGTTGAGCGAATGCAAGATGAAAGGATGACGAAAAGGATGTATTTATCTGAAAGAAGGGGTGTGAGGAAGCGCTGACGGCCAAAAACCACGTGGCTTGATCACGTGCGTCAAATTCTTAAGGATGGCCGCGTGTTGAGTAAGAAAATCGGTGCGCATGCATGAGAAACTGGATGAATGTAGAGCAGTGTTTCCCAAGGTGGGGCGTACGCCCCACCGGTGGGGCATCACGCATCAGAGGTGGGGCGCCGCGCTTTCACATAATATTGAAAATTTACCAACTGTTTAATTAAAAAAGAGGCCGCTGGAGCATATGACTTTTAAAAAGACTTCGGTGGGGCATGGCATAAAGAAGGTCGGGAAACACTGATGTAGAGGAAGCGAAAGAAATAAGTATGTAAGGATAGATCTATATGGCGTTCCGTTCTCTCTACCTACCTCACCTGGGACACGGCGTGAGGGTATAGTATAGTAAAGGAATTGAAAGAGTGGTGTTGATTTGTGTATTACCAATTGAATAAAAAAAAGCCTTCTTGTTGGTTATGGAACCAGGACAATCGATATAGGTAACTTTATAGATTGTAGATATACTTGTATGTTGTTTTAATATCATTGATATATCCGATGTAAACAAATAGACATTTCATAATCAATCGCAAAAAATACCTAGCGGCTACATTCACAACATGTTTATCGTAAAAACTTTATACAAAATACCTTATAAATATGTTATTTAGTCATGTGAATGGTTAATACAACTCGTAATATTGTTATTTACTATATAGACATAAAAATGTTATCAACTTATGTAAACAAACAAAAACAATGTTTACTTATACTACTACTACTACTACCGATTTATGTCTAAAGCTTTACGTTCGAATTCGAAGGCTTCCTTCTTACACAGTATGGTATACCGTTTGTAAGGGTGACATCAGAATGTTATGTATTTTATGAAAAAACTGATATATTTTTAGTTCATTGCTGGACGTCACGAATGAATTAAAGTTATGAATTTTTGTACCCGTTATCAATTATTTATTTTAACACCGTGTATTTCCAAGTGATTCGTTACATAATTAAATTACATAAGTCATTGTATAAAAATATAACAATGAATTGAATAAATGGCCCAGTATTTTTGAGTGTACTGACTGTAAAACCAGGTATTTTTAAAATATGACATAAATGTAAGACAATAGAACAAACTGCCTCTGAGTCTGCGAGAGGAGGTGAATGGAGAGAGCTTTAGAAGAATGTGACGACGCACCTTTTTGCTGGGAGTTTCGGGTATTGGACACGGTATAAGGCACCCTTGAGGTCATATTATGAGTAAACGGCAATTTACAAATTGTCCATGTATATCTATATTAAATAATTTTAACTTCATCAATTCAGTCCTCCTGAATCTGAAAGAGGGGATCGAATCCGAGACTCTTTGACTTAAAAGGAAAAGTGTTATCTCCGCGCACACGCCGGCGCCGGTCGTCAAATTCTATTGGTGCGGGCAAATTTTAAAAATTACGAAACGGAAATGGCTCCATTGCTATAAATTTATATTTCTGTGAAAAACAAATAAATAAATCACGGATGTGACATACCTGCGATATAATAAAAATAAAACATAAGTATTAAATAAACAAACACAAAAATAAATAAACCATTTATCAAATGTCAAACGTCTTTCACTTCACAAAATCAACAAAAATCCTCACTTAAATTTTAAAAAACAAAACTTCTTAAATTATTTAAAAATAAAATGTTTTATTTGTTTATCTGTTTAAATATTTCAGCACTGAAAACAGTTTTACTCAAACACGAATTTGATATTGTTTACGCATATTGTTTCTTAATTATTTTATCTATTTATTTTGTTCAATAATATAATTATTATGATTGTTAAGTAGTGCGACGCACGCCACGGTGGTGGTCCCGGCACGATAATGAACACAGTATGACTGATACACTACAACTGATAGTAAATAAAGTTGTGTGTTTACATTTTATACAAGTAGTTAGTTGACTGTACTGAATCATTCAGTGTTGTTTATCTATACATTATTATACATATTGCAATAGATTATAAACACGGCGTTATTCATTTTATAATTTTATTTTTAAAAGGTGTATCTGGGTTTTTGTTATAACCTCAAATCCAACCTCATACACCATTCAGAGTAACCTAATAAAAGTTTGTGTCGTGGAAGGAGAGTTTGTTCGCACCTGGGATCGAACCGCGCACTTCATGTACATGAGGCCTAGTCTCCAGGCTACCGATGAACTCACGACTCTGAATTTCTGAATTCTCTGGAATTCTAGTACTTATATACCGATACTATAAATAATTAAAATATAAGACGTTCAGGATGGGAGGCATACCTTATCGCTGAATGGAGGATATTAAATGTTTTTCCAAAATGATTTACGAATATCCGCTTTTTAAAAAACATTAAAAAGTTACAGAAAAGGGTGTGAGAACTATTACACCTCCTAGGACCCCACGGGTTATCGCTGAGGTTGTTTGTGACGAATAAAAAACTAACTTGTAATAAAATTGAATGAAAGATTACAACATCTTATGTGTTTGCATACAGTAAATTCACTGTCTACACTACTTGTGAGAGGCATGGTTAAGATAGATAAAAGAACGCCCTGCATATTTATTGCATGCAGTTTGTCTACTGGCTACCTCACTTATGGGATTAAAATTGATATAAGGAATTAATTGACAAAAAATCAAATTTATCGAGTGTCCTAAGTACCTATAGCGCAAACTTTTTAAAAGAAGACTTGTATTTATTTATTTATTTATTTATTCTTTTTGCACATCATCATTACATAACAGTGTAAACAAAATAATATAAAACTTTAAAAACTGGGACGCTGTGCAGTGGCGAGATTATCACTATAAAGTGATTTCTTCCATCTAACCACGACACATTGACATGAAACTAGTAAAAAACAAATTTACTTACAAAAAAAACATACAAAATATCAAAACACAACAAAAGAAAAAAACAAAATTTAAAATAATATATTTAATATATTTGACACACACCCAACATGTGGTAGGGATTATGGATCAGAGGAGGGGGGGGGGGGGCTAGGGAACGGATACTGAGTTAGAAGATAGCATTTTTTCCTTTACATAAGATTTAAAGACATTGAACGATTGTGAAACTCTATGCGAAGAAGGAAGATTATTCCAACAACGAGCACCATAAACTGAGAATGATTTCGAGAAATAATTGGTACTGTGTGTAGGAATTGCCAGAAGACGCTCGTTATTGGATCGCAATGGTAGGCCATGGCTCGCTAAATACTCGAAATTTTCTTTTAAATAATAGGGAGAAGACGTGGAATAGAGTATTTTGTAAACAAGTGATAGAATATGAAGTTCACGTCTTTGATGCACAGTTAGCCACTTAAGATTGACTCGATACTGGGAGATATGATCAGACCTCTTGAGATTGAAAATAAATCGGATACCATAGTTCTGAAGTCTCTCAAGTTTATTTGACAGGTCTTGGTTGATATCAAGATATACTGCATTAGCATAATCTATGAGAGGCAGCAGCAGAGATTGAACAAGTAAAGTTTTGATTTTAGTTGGAAGGAACATTTGATATCTTTTAAGAGAATGCAGTGAATAGAAAAATTTTCGTCGGATTGTATTCATATGCTGCTGCCAAGTTAGTTTTTGGTCCACAATCACACCAAGGTTCTTCACTGTTGCTGAATAAGGGATTATATCTGAGTTCATTGTTGTATTGGGCACAATAATCAAAATTGATTGAGATTTTGTAGGATTTATGATAAGTCCATGATTCGTTGCCCAAACTGAAATTTTTTGCAGACATTCGGATATATTTTCAACAGCGGTAGAAGTATTTTCTATATTAAAATGAGTGTAAATCTGAAGGTCGTCTGCATATAAGTGATAATGACAAGTATTAATAAGGCGTGACACAGGGCTTATAAAAATTGAGAAGAGGAGAGGAGAAAGTATTCCGCCCTGAGGTACACCTGATCTGAGTTCCGCCCATTCAGAGACAGCGCCACCAGGCACTCGAACACACTGGAAACGTCCCTTTAGATAGGATTCAAACCAAAGGGAGCATGAGTGTGAAATATTAAGGCTTTCCAGTGTCGCAATCAACAAGTCAAAGTCCACAGTATTAAATGCTGTGCTAAAATCAAGTAACGTCAGTAACGTGTAGGTCACCTAACAAAAAGTTCAGGTGATATCAGAAGCTTGGAGACTTGGAACGATAAACAGAAGTGTGGACAGACTTACAATTAATATAGGAATGACCTGAGATTATATGCTGGTGTAAATTGGATGGAAATTACACAAGACCTGACAAGATGGAAAAGGATCGTTGTCCATGAGTGGATGAACTTGTATTGTGAGGAAGAAGAAAATCGCTTGTGCTCAGTTAAAAAAAATAATTAAAAAGATGTACTAAATCACTAATTCATCAGAAATAAAAACACACATAAATACAAAGTTACTAAATTATTTGAGTTATTTAGCTTAAGTTACACGTATGTACAAGATATATATTTTATATCTTAATATGTTGTGACCAGGTGTGTCATGAACGCTGACTAAAATCTGACATTTCTGAAAAAGTCTCAACAACAATACTAATAATATCAATATTATGTGTAAATGGTAAAAACATTGACTCTCATAAACATAAACAACACATCAACTAAACAAATAAACCAACAACCACGATTACCAAACTGTACGGGAAAAATGCAATAATAACTTAGCTGTGAATTTCATACGGTTTAAAATAGAATGTTCATAAACAAGTGTAGGTACATAAATTCTGTTCGGTCTGTATATCATAATTATCAAGGGAAGCGGCGATTTGATAATGTCAGTTTATTGTTGTAACATTCACCAAATTCTCCTATTTACAAAAATGTGCAATAAATACTGTATACTAACCTGATCGGAGCACGTCGAAAACGAAGAAGTATTAACCAGGGTAGGCGAAAAAAGGCAACTCCTTAAGAGAATCAGCCAACAATGAGCTAACTGGATTGGCCACAACATCAGGCACCCAGAACTACTCATCGCCATCGCGGAGGGTAAGACCGAGGGAACAAATGGCAGAGGCCAACCAAGAGACGCATATATGGACCAACTGAAGAGGAATTTGAACTGTGGCTCATACGTAGAGCTGAAAGACTGGCTGAGAATAGAGAAGAATGGAGAAGAAAAACCAAACTCGTTGCAGACCAATCCAATGGATTGTAACTCATAATTATATTATTGTACATTTTTTTTACAGTTACACTTTTAGTACAATTACAATAATAGAAATAATATTAGAAGAATATTAGTAACAACACGAATTTGAAAATTTTGCAACAAACGCTTGTTTTATTTATTTCTCTTATACCACTTTTTTCTTCAATATTCCTTTTGGAGGTAAATTTATTAAAAAATAATACTTATATGAAATTGAATAAATGCAAAAATAAAAGTAGGATAAAAATAACGTAAATAAATGGTAATAAAAATCAAATGACAAAATTAAAAGATATGTACAATAAGTAACAGAGATTCTAATACCTACATAAAAAAATATTAATGAAACACGATATATAGCTATATCACTATTGACTTTATTAATTTTGCGAGCCGGCTTTCAAGAGCTTCCGCTCTCATCGTTTGGCAAAAGTAAAGACTAAACTTCCATCAAGAACCGTCGGTCAATAAATTAAACTTAATTTTTTTTATTTATTTCTAAAATCAAATACATATTTCAGCCAAATACAAAGAGATTATTTATTTCAAAGGGTCATTTCTCACCCTGTTTCGGGTGATCCACGATGACTCAGATACGCTGTTTATTTTTTGACAAATTACGAATATTGTTAGTAACTAAATATTTGTGTGCATAAATTATTATAATATATATTATTATATTATATTTGTATGTATGTTGGCATGTTTATCAACAGACAGGTTAGTATTATACCTTTATGAGTTATCGCCTTGTGTATGAAACTATATTGATTCATTACTAGGTAAAATATACCGGTATTATTAATATTATGCATATTGATCTAATATCGTGAATAGTCAACAACATATAGGATTTTAATAAATTCATTAAATATTCAATGACTTCTGATTGTATGTAAACATTAATAAAATATTATTACTGTATTTTGTAAACACTGATAGTTTTGCCATTCTGAGAAGCAGTAGCTTAGTGTCGCCGTTTCGGATTTCCATAAGGAAATTCGGAAGTTAGCTAAAATATAGCTGGTAATATTGCTCGCATTTCATTTAAAAAAATGGATTGGAAATCTAGATGTATTTGAGATTTGAAATAAAATTTCTCAAATAGAAAATCATCGTTACAATTGGTGTGCAAAATTGTTTAAATTGTTTCAACGTGGGGTTATTGACCGGCCGGGTTATTCAGGCTGTCCACAATGGCACCTCTTAGCAAAATGGAAAATTCATCGGATAAATGGACTTTTAATGAGGTGTTCATACGAGGCGAATATCGTCTGGAAACCAAAATATCGTCAACTAACTAGATTGTCAATAAATCTGAGACGATAAAAATCAGTAAAAACGATATCGTCTCAAGTTTACCACCTTTCAACTTTTTACGTTGGTGGAACGATGCGCGCATGCGTAGATAGGTATGCGTTGTATCTGTATCTATGGTAAAAACTTTCTAAACGGTTCTCGTTTCGTGACAGTTGCTATCTTTGTTGTTGGTTTGTGGCGTTTGTTTCCTTAATAAAAAGGCGCCTTATATCCTCTACTATAATTTTTCAACTATGTAATGATAAACACTCCGCGATCTCTACCTCGATGGTCAAAATTTGAGAGACTGAATCTATATCGGTGAACTGTGTAAACACGTTTCACGATCCATGGAAGACCGATAGATTTTGTTTTTTATGCAAGCGAAATCGTCAGGCCTTTATGTCATCTCGTGTGAACACCACATAACTGAGGTATTCGGGTAGTCAGTAGGTCTTCTTCCATGGTTTGCAAATAGCTTTTCTTTGTTGGTAGACCTTAGGCGTATGGTATGGCACAGATATCACTATTAGTTTAACATTTTATTTTATGACTCAAAATAATTAAGAATGCAACGCAAGTTAAAGTAAACACAATACTTTATTTTCTATACATCATATTATAATAACGAAAGTTTTGAGATACACGTCGATTTACTTGGCAATTCTCCATCGTACTACTTAGTACAGAAAACTACTCCTGAATGTGTACATTTCAGTACACAGGGCACTATGCCAAAACTCTTTAGTTACGTACTGATATAACATGTTTTAGACGGGTCAAGTTGTATCTCTGCATTTGTGTAATAGAAAATAATGTACATAAGTCATTCTTTTTGTATATACATTTTCAAATAACTATAAAGATGTTGCTTTACTTTCTGTGTGGATGATCAGATAAAGGGATTCGGTTTCTAACTTCCCAATTCAAATAATAATATCGACTTTAAACCTACCTAAATTTAATGTAATTACATCTGTGTATTGAAACATTTTCTTTATGAAAAGAGGGCAGTAGGTGTAATCTCAGATTTTCATGCTGCAAGTTCGTTATAAAAATATTGGAAAAATGAACGGATGAAAGAGTGTCGGTACAAAAGTAAAGGGGCACTTCGACCAATTTGTCAGCAATAGCGAGGTGTCGAACAGTGCGAAAATATTGGTGCATAAAACTATTCTGGTACGACATTTATGTATGCAAGCGAAACATTGACATGGTTGAAGAGAAGACTTATTCATTATGAAGTGTGGAGGTGTTCAAGACAGGGTTAGTGACCATATTGTTCAGGAGGTGCTATGATTCTTGAATGGGCCTTTGCGGTGGTTTCTCCACAAAACGGCGCATCAAAAAAAATCTTGTTATTATTATTATCGAGCTAACGCGTTAACTGGCTTTACATTTCTCTGACGATGAAAGTGGAAACTTTTGAAAGCCGGCTCGTGATTAATAAAGTCAATTTGGAAGTACTAAACATAGGCGTTTTATTTTTATTAATTTAACATGAACTATCATCGCTCGACAATATTTAATACATGTTTTCCTGTTTTCATACTTAATAAGCAATTTAACAATTTCAATGTTATATTAAACAAGTATCAGTTGCTTTTGAATTCGTGGTGATATTTTGATGATATGTTGTAGGTAAGCACGAGTCTATGATTCATAAAATAATTAGATGAACCAAACAAAATATTTTGTCAAATGAGTTATAAATTATTGTGTATTTCCCTCTATTATCTAACAATTTCAAACAAATAACGATGGAATCATTAAAGTAATAATATACCAATCAATTTTTGGATTTCGTATATATTGTATTTTATTATAATGACAAAATAATTTACGAAACTAAGTATGACATGAGTAATAAATTTCATATTTAACATTACCTCATTACTAAGGTAGGAGAATTATCTCGCCATCTCTGTCAGTTCTTCAACACCAAGTCCTTGAGTCTGAGAGTGATTACTTGGAAAAGATAGTCAAGGAAAGGATGGAGATGATATTATAATTACAATACAAGAGGTTCCAGGCTAGAGCGAAAGACGCCCTGAGCAAAATGTTCAACTGGCGTCCTTTTGCACACTAATATTATTTTATAAAAATAGCGTATTAATAGGTATGCTTATTACTAGCAACTACGTGACTTATATAAGGTATCACAGTAAATAAAAAATCGGGTCTTCCCAACAATACTATAATAATTTTAAATCAAAACCAAAATTACAAATTCAAAGGTTAAATTTCAAAACTGCAATATACTAAATAACTTCAAAATGTTTTTTTTATGTTTTTTTTTACGACTTCAGTAAAGTGTTTACTGAAAGCTAGGACGTTATTACTTTTTCTTGAGTTCAGCACCCCCTAAAATTTGGAGACCTGAACCCAGTCTGCCCATTTATAGCTCAAGGCTAGCGATACGGAATTTGATTATTGTGGATAGAATGCGTGTAAATAACGATGGTTTTGAAATTTAGAACGAATGGATAGAGAAAGGATGACAAGGAGGATACACTTGTCTGAAAGAAGGGGTGTGAAAAGCGCGGGCGTCTGAGAACTTTGTGCCTTGATCACGTGGATCAAATTCTCAAGTAAGTCCTGCGTTGAGTAAAAAAATCGACGTGCATGCATTAGAAATTGCATAAATGTATAAGAAGCGAAAGAAGTATGTAAGGACAGATCTATATGGCGTTTCGTTCTCTCTGCCTACGCCACTTGGGATACGGTATGATGGTATGTATAGATAGATAGATCTATTTCTGTATTAATGTTACCAATACCCTGCTACTCTGCGGTTTAAACACGCGTATATTAGGATTAAGCTAATATTATTATGTACGAACTAATGAACTAACGGCAGGTAACGTATCCATGTCATAGACATCTATTATGGTATTATAGTGTTAGTGTTAGAAGGTTTCTTAATAGGGATAGTATTTCATTTAGTAGGTATTTAGTAGGTAGGTACTTAATATATCAGTTGACTCTGATGGCTATGCAAGTTCTGTATATGAAATAAATTACTAGTACAACCACTTGATATACCTACTTGATGTTTTATATTAATGTGTATCAAATCTATTCTATTCTATTTTTAAAAATTATTCAATCGTTTGCTAGTAAAAAGTCAACTATTTTTGTACTTAATTTTTATAAACCCAAAATACAACTTGTACACTTTTCATAGTTAGTTAAATGTGTGTATCTTGAAGGCGAGTTTGTCGGCACTTTGGATTACTTTTTTTTTTTTTTTATTCAAATAAAAATTACAATATGTGTGCAAAATCCCGGTAAGCTCTAATGAGCTTGTCATCAGGTTATGCTTAATTCAATCTTTTTCAAATTCAAATATTTTCATTTAAATAAAATTTACAAATTAATAATATTACATACACACCTTATTAATAAAAAAAAAACACATTTATTATATATTTGACCCTCAAAATTGAGCAGTGCTCGTGCTTTGAGGGTTTAAACATATTTCATAGAATAACTACTTATACTACTCGTATAGTAACCACTATTAAATATTTATAGTATCCTCACTCTCACTCTATTCGTAAGTGTACAATAGCATTTATAGTAACAAAAAAAAATGTAAATAAAAATCTTGTATTTGGATATGTGGAGCGAAAGGTTGGTGAAAAAAAGACGAAGAAAGTTAACTAAACGATAAAAAAATGACACTGTATTTATATATCATATTTATTTAACATATGGTAAAGTTTCATATTTCAAACTATTAAAAACATCGTTTCACAATGTAAGCACTGAAACATTAAATTCAAAGTAAACTTGAAATTGCACGAACTTCCGAAGACTACATGGTTTATCCACAAGGATCATATTTTCAAGGATGGCCTCGTGTTTACCAAAATAAATTGACATGTATAGGTAATAGGTATACCAGAACTTGCATAAATGCGGAAAAGGGAAAGAATAAATTTAACACGTGACACTGCCATACGAGTATATGTAAAGTTTAGAAAAGACATTTTATCCGTATTTAGTAGTGCCCCGGATGGGACTCGAACCCGCAGCCCATCCTTTTCGTGAGACGTGCTCTTCACCATTAAGCTACTGGACAATAATTATGCTGAAGGCTCCGATATTTTCTTTAATAAACCCCAATGACAGCTTCAAGTGTAGGTATTGTTGCGGGGTTAAGTCCCGTCGGGGCACTCTAAACCTTACATTTTTGGCAGTTTCGTGTTACAATTTATTCATATAACCTCATACAATGGTTAATATTGTAAAAATAACATCGATAATATAAGAATATTGATGTTTCAAAGTATGCATTTTGTTAATACTGAAGGTGTTTGGGAATCTATAAGATTCGTAAACAAGCCAATACTGATAACAATTTATGAGGATAAAAGACGTAAAAAACCTTAAGTCAAAACATACAAAAAATATTTGTAAATATTTTGTTTGTCTCAAATTTAATGCGAAATAGATTACGATCATTTGACTTGTATTGTTGTTTTTTTATTGTTACGAGTATAATGACATGTGTGCTAATGGTACGACGCTGTCACTTAGTATTTAAAAGCAAGTCTGAGAGATTGCTCCCGACGCCGTATTAGTCTAGAATTATAATAAAAAATTTCAATTATTAGTATCTATTTAAGTTTCATCAAGAATCTTGTTTTTTTTATCATTTCCAAAGTTAGGTAACCAGCGGAACAATTTCATAAATTAAATAAGAAAGTAGTCTCTCTGTGCCAATAAAAGTCAAGACATTCAGGATGGGAGGCAAACCTCATTGCTGAATCAATGATGTCAAAATATTAACACGTGATATTTTACGACCCCCTGCCTTTAACAAGACACACTTAAGCTTACAGGAAGGAGTGAGAGAATCACTATTCTATGCCAAGGGCTCCACGAAGTAAATTATTATCAAAGTTTAATTATTAACATCCATTGTCGGAAATTTAAAATCATCATTCCAGCAACGAGGTATGTCACCCATCTTGATTTTCTTATTTTTTTTGGCATGGAGAATTTAATTTTAATTTATCCTCAACTTTCAAGCTCACTGCATATCCCACAAGTAGGTTAGCCAGCAGGCTAGCAATATCTATTAAACATGCAAGCTGTCCTCCACATACTTGAATGTGACGTTTTTCAATTGAAGAATTTTGTTTTTTTGTTTTAATACATTTTTGTGTTTATTGCTTTGTTTTGTTGCTTACGTTGATTTTTTGGTCTTGTTTTTGTTCACTTAGTCTTAATTAACTCGTTCACCTGAATTTCATTTTATTTATTAATTTAAAAGCATGTTGTGGTGTTTTTGTATATTTGTATTTTGTTCTTAACTTTGATGATTTTTTGAAACCCTTCTGGTAAATTTAGGATCTTCACTGGTCCACCTTTTGATTTTGTAAATTGTTATCATGTACTATAATCGACTGTCTGATCCTGTATAAAAAAAAGAAAAAAAAAAAAAAAAAAAAAAGAAAAGATGAAGATCGCGTCGATAATACCCCCCCTGGGCAACCGCACTGAATGTACATAGGAATGGTATTATTGAAAGCGAGTTTTAATAACTAGGTATTAGCACTAAACATTTCATATATGCCGATGACACAGCCGTGGCTGCCCAAGAGGACACCTTCAAATTGATTGAAGAAAAATTATCCAAGTCGCTAAAAGTCCTTGGAGAATACTATGAAGAGAACAACCTTAGACCAAACCCAAAGAAAACTCAACTTTGTGCATTCCATCTCAGGAATAGAGAAGCTTCCAGAGAGCTTAATGTAGTGTGGATGGGAGAAAAAATAGATCACTGCAATACAACAAAATACCTCGGTGTCATACTGGATAGGATATTGACATACAAAGAGCACTGCATGAGCACCAAACAGAAGGTGTGCGCCAGAAATAACATCCTGCGTAAGCTCACAGGAACATCGTGGGGCGCAACTCCATCAGTGTTGAGGGCTTCAGCACAGGGGCTATGCTTGTCCGCAGCGGAATACGCGTGTCCGGTATGGCAGAAGTCTGCCCACTCCAAACAGGTGGATGTAGCAGTCAACGAGATGGCACGGATTACATCAGGATGCCTAAAACCAACACCGATAGAAAAACTATACCCGATTATTGGAACCGCCCCACCCTATATTCGGCGACGAACAGCTGCAGATGCAGAAAGGTATAAACAAACTCATGACAACAGGCACCCTCTTTATCACCACCAGCCAGTGGTGTCCCGACTGATCTCCAGAAACAGCTTTCTTAAGAGCACTCTTCCTGTTGAGTCCTCACAACAACGAAGAGAAGAACTCTGGAGAGGGGACCCTGGAGTGACATTGTGGATGGACCCACATGAAGGTATCCGAGTGGGCGAACATCTGCCATACTCTTTGTGGAAAACCCTGAATAGACTAAGGGTTGGTGTCACAAGGTGCAAGAAAAACCTTCAGAAATGGGGATACCTATCTGCAGAGGACGACATACAATGTGAATGTGGCGCAGTTCAGGATGATAGCCACTTACTAATATGCCCACTGATGGGGGACGGCTGTAGTCCTGAAGACCTTATCATAGCTAACGACAAGGCGATGAATGTCGCCGCTTATTGGAGTGGGAAGATTTAAAAAAGACCGGACACGTAAAGTTAGTAAGTAAGTAATAACTAGGTATTATTATTTAAAAGACTTGTTTGTTCATCAACAAACCGTAATACATACATCCAAGATTGTTAACAAATTAGTACGAGTACCTACTTATGTAATATATAATTGTTTACTTACTTTAATAATTAAATATGAATGAAATATACTAGAGAAACAAGTTATTTGTAGTATTTCAATATCGTTCATATAAAATTTTGCATTGTTTTACGATATTTCGCTCGTACTTATGATATAATATTTATAACCTCACGCTGCGTCGTGTTCCAGGCGAGGTAGGCAAAGAGAATAGAACAGCATATTGATATTTTTAGTTACTATACATACAACTACTTCTACTACTACACCATCACGGCATATCCCACGAGGGGGGTAGCCAGAAGATCAGCTGCCTGTAATAAACATGCAAGACGTCTTCTCTGTGCAAAAAAATAAGACATTCAGAAT
Organism: Athripsodes cinereus; assembly: GCA_947579605.1. Classification (NCBI taxonomy): domain Eukaryota; kingdom Metazoa; phylum Arthropoda; class Insecta; order Trichoptera; family Leptoceridae; genus Athripsodes; species Athripsodes cinereus. The sequence goes on from OX388315.1 coordinate 27,989,950, forward strand.
GGGTGAAATACCTCATCGCTGAAATATGTACTTATCTAAAATGTTTTTTGTTCGAACACCTGGCTTTTGTAGGACACTCGAAAATTTATGGAAAAGAGTGAGAGACCAATGCTTTGCTGGGTGCTCCACAGGTTTTAATTTTATTTAAAAAAAAATACTTCATAAATACTTACACACACACACAGTGTGTCAAAACATATAAAAATAAAAAAGGGAGAAAATAGTATTGTTCTGATCAGGCCAACCCCCCAATTAAGCGTGTCTACAGCATACATATTGAAACATAATCTATACAAAAATATCATCTTACACTTTTCTTTCACTTCCTCCGCATTTATTCAATATCTCATATTACGTACACGTCAATTTATCTTACGTGAATTTGATCCACGTGGTCAAGCAACGTAGTTCTCTCACACCCCCTCATTCAAATAAATACACCCTCTTCGTCATAGCAACTTATTTATACCTACGTATTCTACTTCTACCCACAGCACTCCTTTCGCACTAATATTACGTGACTATAATATTACTTATATTTTTTATTTTATTTTAAGAAATAAACGGCTTGCACCTTTTACAATTTTTTTTTTTTTATTAGGTAATTTGAAACGTATAAGTGTTTTTTCTACTATAAGTTATTGATCACGAGAAAGACGTCTTTCGACTTATCAGGTCATTATCAATCTTGTCGAAAGACGTCTCTCTCGTGATCAATAACTTATAGTAGAAAGAAACACTTGTTTCAATTTACATAATTATGGAATTCTACTACGTGTGCACCGACACCATTAATAAACAAACTTTATGTATAGGAATTATATCAAATATTTAAATAAAATACAAACACAAAAGATAGATTATTGACAGAATATCAATGATACATTTACATTATTAATTTACATTAAACTTTAAAAAAAGTAATTGAATCATAAAGACTTAAGCATCTGTAATATAAAGATTTAAAACTAGGTATTATGAATGTATGCACAAATTTAAGATAATTTTGTACATATTTGTATGTCAAATGTATTTGATGATAATGACATGCAATTATGTACCGAATTTTAAAAAACAAGACAATTACAAAAGTCAACGTAGCTTGTAAAATGAGGGGACATTAGATGTCAGATGTCATAACATAAACATGGGATATGTAAATATAATATGACAATGACGCAATCTACAAAGATTTTTTGTGAATAATGAGTATTTGAATGACTATCTCTGAGTATTTCAATTTTTATGTTTTTTTTCATATTTGATGACAAATTATTGAATTGAAAATAATAATAATAATAATATAACAATATATTCCGTGGAGCACGTGGCAAAGAATTGATCGCCCACCTTTTTGCGTAAATTTTCTAGTGTCCTGTAAAAGGCAGGTGCTCGAAAAAAACAAGAAAATTTTACATGAGCTACAAGCTAAATTCAGTAATGAGGTTTGCTAATAATAATAATAATAACTAGACAACTTATTTATGATGCGCCGTTTTGTGAAGAAACCACCGCAAGGGCCCATTTAAGAATCATAACACCTCCCGAACAATAGGGTTACCCATTCCGGATGACTTAATTTTGGTTGGCATTAAGGGAACGGCTTGCATGTTTGTTACATGCAGCTGGTCTGCTGGCTACCCCACTACATGACATTAAAAAATGGCATCACAAAATCGAGTGTCAGTAATAAATAGTGAAATTTATTTACTACAATTGACCAAAAAGAACACTGCTCTTCTATTCACAAGGTTTCCGATGTTCTTGACATACTTGACATATAATTATGTGTTTGGAATGTCGTGGCAAGAGGCGACTCTTTTGGCATAAATTAGTTATTTGCATATTTTTTTTCTTTGTAAAAAAACTTTTTATACATGTGATAAATCATACAAATACTATAATTTAAAAAGTTTATTTGATGAATTAGTTAGTTGGAAGATATCGCGCTTCTGCGATAAACTCACACATTGCACAAATTTATTTGTCTGGTTCTACAATATTTATATTTTAATAATGTTTGTTTTTTTGTGCAATAAAGATTTTTATTATTATTATCCCATATCTCATTTATTAAACAAAACAATATTTGATTCTACATTTTGAACACAATATAAGATTAACAATAAAATTTAAAAATAACATTAAATAACAAAAACCATAAAATATTAAAATAAATTTATGTATATTCAAAATGTAGAACCCCAACATTATTCGAGTTGATTCTTCCATGATGTTCTATGAAATAGTACAATCATGGGAGATCACTTACAGAGCTACAGGGACAAAAATTATTATTATTATTATGAATAGATAAATAATTAAAAATATGTTTATCCCTGAATAACCTGAAAAATCACGCCAGCACGGTAACGTATCAATATATTTTGATCACTGAAGATGATTTTCTCGGTGCAAAAAACTTTGCTACAATGTGTAAAGTAAATAGTTTCTATATAACCACAAAGATCCTCTTGTAAGAAAAAGCGAGTTGAGGCGAAGTAGAGATACCACCTTGTAGAACAGTTGTGGTGTATCCTGCAATTAGAGCCAAGTGCCTTCCAGTGCTGTGGAACGGTAGCAAGAACCTTCTCAATTACGGAACGAGAACACCACGAGGGAAAATACCGCAAGTCATTTAATTTCACTAAACTATGACTTGAGAGACAAAATAAAAAATGAAACCATCCAACAAAAGTTGTTGAGATTGTAGATAAAATCTCCAAGCTGGAATGGCAATGGGTTGGTCATGTGGCAAGGCTAAAGGATGGCAGTCGGACTTCCTAAATTCTTAAATGGGGCCGCGGGAGGACAAAAGAAGGGTTGGAGGACCCCAAAAAAGATGGGTTGACGATATTGATGGGAAAGCTGTGGTGTCGTGTTGTTCGAGATCGAAAAGTTTTGAAAAGTCCTATATCCAGCAGTGGAGAGAAGAAGGCAAACAGTAAGTAGTAGTAAGTAAGCTATGACTTTTTCAACAACCGTGTTATGTAAATATTATATTGATAAAGCTGAAAAACCTATGATATCAAGCAATTGCATTCAAGTAAGATAAATAAGAATTTATATAAATCTGTAGAAATATGACTGTGAGTTGTATAAGTTTAGATCAAATAAGTACAAATATGTGATGTTTATAAAGAGTGGTTGTGAATTAGCATAAAATTAAAATAAGAATCTCGTATTGATAGAATTGTTAGATTAAAAGCATTGACAGAGTTCTACTAAAACAATGTACTTATATACAACTGAAAGTACCAATAATAACAAAACACTATTGTAAAAAACAAAAAATTGTACAAAAGACATAATGTACCTACATATTGCCTTGAAGAATAATGTCTTCCAGGACACCACTTACATATGTTAAAAGACACATCATTGAAGATGTTGCTTCTGATTTTGATAGCACATGCAGTGAAAGATAATGAGTAAAAATAAGTACTATGAGGTGGTAATCCTAGGAGCTGATCATTTTGAACACCGTGAGAGAAAAGAGAAACAAATCATTTGAATATCATAATAGGAAAATATTATTATACTATTATTTTACGATAATCATAACACAATCTCATGTGGAATAGACAAAGATAATAGAAACAGTAAAACATATAATTTTTTGGATTAGATGTAACCCAATATAATATATCAAAGCAAACTCTTTAACTGATGACAAAATTTATAAGGGTAAAATGTTTATTTCTCTTTAACATTCTTTTATAATGGTTTTCGAAAAGTATTAATTTATGTTTTGTGACATCCTTTGTTTGTTTAATGAACTTTCTTCACATAGCTATAACTTATTCTTATACATACTTAAACAGGCGTCTTTTCAATCTTCTCCATTCTCTCAACATCCACGTCTAATGACTTGGTTTTCTTTTTTTACTACGAGACTATCCTTTTCTTTTTTATATAACTCAAGTGTTCCTGACCTTACTTCCATAATATCTTTTTAAAAACAGGTCACATAAAACAAAGCAAACCCATAAATCAAATTTGCGAGTAAATATTCATCACTGAAAATCTGTTTGCAAAATATGATCCTTATAGTCAATCAATTAATTCTTGTTAAAATGTTACATTCCAACCATCAAAATCTTCTGAAATCTTACGCTTAACTTTATTTACAGTTCAGATTTATTCAAAATAGTCTTAATCAATAAACTATATAATTATATGAATTGTACGGTCATATAATTGAATGAATTGTACGTGTACATATGTTTTTAAGCGAAACAAATTTTCTTCAATAAATGAAATATCTGTGAATTGGAAAAATCTTTGTTATCAATTTTTAGTATGTACTTATGTTTTTCGACAAAATTGAAAACAATAATTCATTTTGCGTTTTGTCTGCTCTAATGGTAGTGCAACCAGCTCTCTTCAAGTCCTGGTCATTAATTCAGTAAAATGCCTAATTATTTGTGTCTTTGAGCTTCTTATATATAAATAACTACATGCAAGGACACTAGAAGAAAAAGAAAACTCACACTTTTCGGACTTACTTAGGACTATGTAAAAGCACTCTTTTGAATTTTTCCAATTGAACTTTCTCCTCAACTGACGTTGTCATTCAATTGAACGCAGATTACATAATTTGACAACCGACGCTGACATTGAAGTAACTATGCCAGAATTTTCATCGACTTACGCGGCGCTGACGAGCAAGCAAAACCGACCGACGCCGACGACCTAAGTAGGTGTCACGTAGATGGAAGCTTGAACGTAAGACGTTGCCCGCGGTCAGCGCGATTGTAAGTGCGTTCATCTTATTGCCCTAATATTTATAAGATGTATTGGAGAAGACTATTTTTTAATTTATTTTCTTATAATCTGGTTTTTTCTAATTCTGCAAGTCATTATGTTATGTTTGAGACTTTAGGGTGTGTCTACATCTGACAATTTTTTTACAGGCCTGTCTACATTTTTCGCTGTGCAATGTATTTTCTCTGGCGTTGAATTTTCTCTTTTGTAGTAAATAATAAATTATATTTTTCAGTTCTTTTAGTTAAACTTATAACTTAAAATATGTGTCCTAAATGAATCGCAAACGTGCGAATGGTCTGGAGAAGAATAGAATAGAATAGAATAAAAATATGAGTTGTCCACTTCTAAGCCAAGAAATTTACATTCTTGCACACGACGTTTTTTTTTTTAATTTTCCTTAAAAAAATGGGTGTTATTAGCAGACCTTCAGAATAATGTAGAATAATTAAGCCGCATCAGGAGTAATCAAGAAGAAATAACCCTTGCTATAAGCATGTCTTTTACCACTTTTTTTACCAATTTCGGATATTTTAATTTATGAGTTCGTCGGTAGCCTGAAGGTAGAGTCTCGGCCTCGTGAACAAGGGGTCCGTGGTTCGATACCAGGTGCCGGCAAACTCCCCTTTCACGACACAAGCTTTTAGTAGCTTACTGTGAAAGGTGTATAAGGTTGTATTTGGGTTTATAACAAAAACCCAGATACCTATATCTTTTTTAAAATATATATATATACCTATATAATGTGAAACGGGATATTTGGTAAAGTACATTCCACTTATTCAGTACTCTTGAAGATGTCCATTGAAGTTGGTGAAAGTGTAAGAGTCTTAAAAAATATTGTAAAAATATAACAGTGCTATTAATTCTTTTAAATTTATTTAATTTATGTGTGTGGCCATTTTAAACACTGAAAGATGTAACTGGTTATATTTTCACAATTAAATGCTTACACGTATGCGTTACAAAAACATCAAGAAAACATATTTTTTCTTTAATGAAAACGTTTAATTTCCTTTGTGAATCCGTCAAATGTGTCATGACTTACATACAAGATGTTTCCCGATTAGTTGTTTCAATTGAATATGAATAAAAAAATACAACATCTTTATAACAATGAATATATATTGAGTAAGTAAATTAAAACAAGCGTTTCCTTCTACTACAGATTAAACGAACGCGAGAAAAAACTCTTTCGATTTCTTTGATCATAATCAATCTCTCGATTGATCAACTAATCGTGTTTGTTCAATTTAGAAATAGTAAAAGGAAATGTTGTCTCAATTAATGCAATTATAGTAGGTATTCTTCTACTTTTACACTTATGCAATAAAAAAGAATACCTTATTTAATTATATACCTAGATATATTTATTACTCAAGAAATACGTTAATTAAATTTTCATAAGTATAATTAAATTTGATTTGTATTAGTACGAGAACCAATCAACGAATTTGAAAACATTTACAAGTTAGTAAATCATAGAAACGTTTAAATATAAGTGTTTTATTTTTATCATTTTTAGAGATGTTTTTATCCAAAGATATTTAAGGATAAATTTGTATCTTCAATCTCATAAATCTATAAATATGTTTTTAATAAGATAATTATATATATTAAAAAACACTGTAATATCCATCATTAAAAATAATTTATATTGAGCTAATCAACAAGGAAAGAATTTTGAAGTAAACATACTTACCTAAAAGAAGGGGATAGAAAAAATAGGATGTCTACGAAGCACTTTTTGTAAAAAAAAAACGAAGGCATATGAAAAGTAAAAGAAACCGGTGTGCTTGGATATTGAATTGTAATTTATGGAATGCAATAGGTCCTCGATCCAATTAGCACAAAAGGAAAATGGTAATAATAATAGTGATGAAAACGTGAAGAAATTTTTTATTTTATTTATTTAATTGAATATAAAAAGAGATACAGATATAACAATACATAGACTATTTGAGATAAAAACTTAAATCTAAACATCCTCCTTATAGAGACAAGTTTCGTGTAAAAGAGGGTATGCGTGCATGTTTACAAGGATAAATTCTTTGCCATTCTATCCTCTATGTCTACGCTTCTAGAGCCGAAGTAATAAGAGAATGGTAAAATTTATAAAACCAAAAAAATTATGTTTAATTTCATTTCATTATAGGTAGATTATTTATGTTGAAAAATAAAAAAAAAATGTTATTTTTTGATATCATTATGAACTCTTTCTACCTAAATACCAACATAATGAAGTGAAATATTTTTCTTCTATTATTTGTGACAAAAGTTTCAACCATCGCCATCGGAGCGTAGTAGACATTGCATCAATCGGAAAAGCTTTGAAATTAAATTAAGAAATATTTTTTTTACTGATTAGGAGTTGATAAATTGAGGAAGATAATACATCTCATCTTCTAAGGAATGTTTTTTCAGCCTCTTTCTTTTATCCAGTTTTGGACAAAGGTATCTCTTTAGACTACTACGGTGTCCTATCAGTCACGATTCTCCTCGCCAATACTATTTTTATGTCATTGGACCATCTACGACAGCGGCCGGCAAACAGTGGCTCGCAAAGCAATTATTTGATTACATAATGACCACAAAAATTTAAAAATATTATTAAAAAATATAACATCATAATACTTTCATTACATGGTAGCAAAAAGCTTAATAAAGGATATAATTTGTTTTATCAATAAAATCTCGAATATGAAGACTAATCATCTTATTTATTTATTTATTTCATAGAGCTACATACAGAGAGTTGACAAAACAATCATAAAAAAAAGCAAAACACATTGATCCGGTCAGTACAACCCCCAATTAAGATGCTACGTTAAAAAATTTGTTGACATAACTGATTCTGTTTTATTAATTTCGTTGTTTATTTTTTCATTTTTGGTATTGTTCTTTTTTTTGTTGATGTGTGATTGATTCCATTGTGATTGTTATTTGTTGATTTTATCTTTCATGGTTTAAGTTGCTTTTATCATTTTGTAAAGTGTATTATTTTATTGATGTTTTCTTTTTTAATATTGCTTTTTAATACTGCTGTTGTATGGTTATGTATGTTTTGTGGAGCACATAAAGGTAATTTAGGGATTTTCACTGGTTTGCTTATTGCTAAATATGTATGTTGTAGACCATAATATTTTTTGTATCAACTTTATGTATGCTGTAATATTGAAATAAATAAATAAAAGAAAATTATAAAATAGGGTGATAAGCAAACTAATAGAGCCCGTCCAATGCAAGTCCATTAAACCAAACTCACACTAAACTTAAATCCATTACTCTAGATGATAAATTATAAAAAGATAAAGCATTGTAATGAAAATAATTCAATCAATTAAACCCATAAACTCAACTACCAAAAATACTTAAATTGGAAGCACCACATCTCCTCAACCCCCGTTAGAGAATAATATTTACTTAACAAATTATGTAGTTCATCATTTACAGAACAATACAGAACAATTAATTCTTATTTATTTATATTCATTTGTTTTCTTTCATGCATTTTCTTTGTCTATAATTTATTTTATTTTATAGGACAATCATAATAATATTATGGACTCTTGATAATACTTTTTACCTGTAATGTCAAAATATATACTACTACTATACTATACTATAGTAGTATAAACTATAGTAGTAGTCCAAATATATACACTTATAAATAGGGCGATATATTGATGCTTTATTTGTTTTGTATGATAGCACCTATACATATTGTCAGTAGTGTACTGTTGATCATGAATATATAAAATAAATAAATACATATATATTTAAAATTGATTTTCAATTTAATGAACTCCGAGAGAACACCGACAAAGGGCTTACGTAATATTTTCTACTATTGCATCAGACAAACAGAAACCTGCGTAATATCATAATGTTATATACAAGTTATAAAAAGAAAACATCTTTGGTTTATAATGATACTTTTAAGATATTAGCAATCAAATGTGTTTTTCATTGCCATTTTATATGTTTACCTTTTTTTTCAAGTCATTAAACCTGAATTTTCAAAATATAATAAAAAACATGACAAAATCTAATTTACAATTTACTTATTTAGAAATAGTTTTATTGAACGGCTAAAAAACATAAATAAATTTAATTTTTTTAATTCCAACTTCACAGAGCCTGTAAAAGCTATTTCTATATTAGCGAAAGATTAATTTTCGCAACTCGTCTTTTGAAAATGTAACGCAAATATCAGTCAGCACATAAAAAGGATATTTTTTTAAACAGACGGTAACTTTGACGTAAAGATGAGACTATGGTCAGTGTAAAATGAAGAAAATGAATCCAAGTTTTTAACGGAAAGTAATTAATTTTCGTTAAATCTTATTAACTCTTATTTAATCATTAACGTCCACGTCTAGAATGCACACGAGTATCCGCTACTACCTCTTTCAGTCTTCAGGGATAAAATATTTGCGATATATTTTTCGTTAATTCTTATTAACTCTTTAATTTTCGTTAATTCTTATTAACTCTTTAATTTTCGTTAATTCTTATTAACTCGTTAATTTTTAATGACCACTACGCACACGATTATCCATTACCACCTCTTACAGCCTTCAGAGATATCTATTTACGGTATATTTTTATTCAAATCAACATTCAAAAACAGTACCTAAGGGTTTAATACCTACATTTTATTAAAGTTGGATGACGTAAATACTTACATATTTCTAACTATAAAATAAATATAGTAATTATCTTATTCATTTAGACACACATCTACGAATATATATTCAGAAGAATTTTATTTGATTTCAATGAATAATCTGTTTTGATAAAAATAAAAAAAAAACTTGCAAAGTTTACACCACAAAGCTCTTTGCATAAATATTTGCATAATAATGAAAAGCTTATCGAATTTACACATAGCTTCTACTATTATATGGTATATTTCAACAACTGAACTATTATGGCATATCCGAGAAGTCAAATTGCCAGCGGACTAACTTTACATACATATTAAACATTGATGCATTTAACATAAGGATCTATTTCAGATTATTTTGAAAAAATCCTGTTTTTGATAGATGTATATAATACATTCCAAATATTTTCAAAGCTAATTTTATTAGTCTCTCAGAATATACAGATATATTTTTTCTATGATTTTTACAAACCTTCCACAGTCCACCATTTGGTGACCCCTGATTAATAATATTACCAGGACATTATGTACAGCAATATTTCTCATGAAATTATCTAAATTCGATCCTAATCTTGTCTTGATGTTCTTTACGATGCGCGAAGTGACTTTAGACTAAAAATAAATCCATGCCAATCCCGCGATAGCTGAGGACAGTCTTAACAACATTTACACAAGTATTTTTTTTTTTAAAAAATATTTATTTTATTACACCAATAAATTACAAATCTTATACATATTTTCATTGATGCTGCCCAACTAGGTATAACCTGTTCTAGGGCAAACATCTCACAAACATATCAATCATATTGAAACATATATACACAATCACAAAAAGCATTCATCTCCTATATTAACACAATCACATTCATAACAAGAAAAACACTGCTGTAAGCTGTCCATACATGAAACAACACACAAACAAACCATTTCTCCATACAAAACCAGAAAAAAACAACACATCCCTCAACCACACACATCACAAATCCCACACCACATACTAACACACTATTATGGTTGTATTATGTAACACGTGCTCTGTGTTCTGTGCTCGTCACTTTTTCAAACTACTCAACGGTATAATATTTTATCCAATAATACTGGAAAATTTCAATATATTATGTTCCCGATACATTTGGACGTTCTCGGCATCACAATTTTTTTTACCAGCCTCAAAGCCGAACAAACATATTGGCAAACTCCCCAGTGGGAAGAGTTATTCAAGTGTTTAATGGTCTGGCTGGAGAAGTTGATATCTATAACGTGACGTATCTAGAATTTATAAGAAAAATCGAGGATATATTGCAGTTGTGTTATCGTTTGGATATCGTTTAAGGTTTTCTTCTGGGATCGCATTGCCCTTCAGCTGTAATGATCCTTGAAAGAATCGTCTTATTGTCAGTAATAATAATAATAACCTCAAAAATGTACCCGACATTGGTGTATACATTAAAATTTTTGTGATACTTATCGATTTGTTTAGAAAAATATCTTCTAATTGATCTCTTGATAAAAAAAAATCGAAATAAGAGCATAATATTTACAAATATTTACGGCCAAAGCCTTTAACATGTTAAACCTCTGTATGCATACAAAACATGTAAACAAAGGAAAGATCTGTTACAAAAAAAGACACAAAACAATTAGACTAAATAAACGAAAGTTTTACAGACAATATAACATTAATCATGTTATAATTATAAAAAAGATACAAAAATGTTAAAAAAAATTTGGTAATGACATCACAAAGAGAAATCAAAGTGGTATAAAATTGTTAAATATAGTAAAAAGTCAGTTAGTTAAAAGTCATAAGTTAAAAATTTGGTCAAGAACATTACAAAGAGAAATCAAAGTGGTATGAAATTGTCAAATATAGTAAATAGTCAATTAGTTTAAATACATAAGTTAATAAAAAATTGATATAAAAAAATAATATGTTTCATTAAAAATATAAATATCACAACAACATTAATGTATGCAAACAATGCCTTGTATAGTCTTTGGGGTAAGTCGCATAATACGTCGGTGGACTGCAGTCTCGGAATTTTAAACATTTATTTTGCTTACTAAATTAAGACAAATATAACTATTAAAAATACTAAGCTGACATTATATTTTTAAGCAATTGATGTTATATCATACTAATTATTATTAAGACCTTGATCATATTTACTTATAATAAATAACGCATAAATTTCTTTTCATATTTAAGGTTAATTGTATGTAGTGATGTGAGAAGAGAAAATTCTCCAAAGAAATTTCTCGAGAACGAGAAATTTCTCCTCTGATGGATGAGAAATTTCTCTCCATATTTTTTCTTAGTGGTGTTATGACCTTTCGCCCAGTACACTTCGCAGCCAACCTGATTGATCCAAAAATTTGTGGGGCTGATTAAGGTCCAAATCAGAGGTTATTAACACTTTTTCCATGTACGTCCCTGCAATTTTTTTTAACTTAAATATGGGCATGTGGGGTGTCAAACATCAAGATTTTTTATCAGTTATTAGCACTTTTTTCTATGTAGGTACCTATCAATTTTATGTTTCCATAATTAATTGTAGCCATATTGGTGATAAAATGTCCCAACATTTGTTCATTGATTGATTGAATAAAGTATTTATTATTATTATACTGTTAAATAAAAAATAAAAAAAAATCTCCGAAAATTCTCTACTTCGAGAAAAATTATTTCTTGAGAATTCCACAACACTAATTGTATGAAACAAAAAAAAATACAACCATAATACTCATTCAAATGATGAAAACGACTATTGTCAGCCACCGCAAGATTGGCATGCAAGTATTTTGTTTACTATAGTCGCTATGCGCATCGTAGGGTTAAGATCAAGACTAGATTAAGATCGTATTTAAATTGTTTTATTAGTAATCCAGCAGATCTATCTTTCCATCCCATGCAAAAAAAATCTATCCTTACAAGACGAATCAGATGCCTAATCGCTATCTCGGGTGCACATAGTTTAACAAATAACACATAACAAGATTCGGATAATGTGATTACAAATTATAATATTTCTTTTTATATCCAGTACCTAAAAAAATAAATATCTTCCTTCTAGCATTTGATTTAAAATAATCTAATATATAAAATTCTCGTATCACGGTGTTTGTTATCATACTCCTCCGAAACAGCTGGACCGATTTTGATGAAATTTTGTGTGCTTATCGGGTAGGTTTGAGAATCAGCCAACATTTATTTTTCATTTCCCTAAAAGTTGAGGGTGGTCAACTGCGATTTTATTTTTTTAATTTTTGGGACAACGTTGTCCATGGACACTGAAAGTGATCACTTAAGCCAGCCTAGAGCCAATTCGTAAGCGTTGGGACACCTTTCTCACTTCTTCCGATTAGATTTTGCACAATGTTGCATTGTGTAAACATGGTTCTCCAATCGAGGTTTCTGATTATTTTTTTTTTTAATATTTTTATGGTGAGGCATTAAAAAATACATACAGCCCTAAATTTTCACTCTTCTACCATCAACCCCTATTTTTTAAAAGCGATATTAGTATATGGCATAATGTATATGACAAAACAACGTTTGCCGGGTCAGCTAGTATTATATTAAATATTATTATGTGGGTAAAATATAAAGAAAAGTATGCAGTCGACCTTGTTGACACGATGATAGCTTAAAGGAAAAATCAAAATATCTAATATAACTTGCATAATATTTACATAAACAATTGGTATTTTATTCCATTCACAGTTATGTATGTATGTCTTTATACTCTCTTTAAACACGTTAACCAGAAAAACTTAGAAATAATTGCATTCTATGCGAACTTGCATCAAATTGAGCATGTTTTTTTTTATCTATTTAAACACCAACAGATGTAACATAAAGATTGTACAAAGTAAATAACGACAAGAATAAATAGGTCAATTCTGCAACCATATAACAAGCGTAAATATATAGGGTGGGGCAAAAGTCTCGCTACCATTTTGATTGCCTATAACTTTGTTCAAAGAAGAGATAAGTAGGTTTGGTTTTCATAAATAGTTAATTTGGTCTTAACATTTTTTTCTTTATGATTGGAAAAATATATCGGCTAAATGGTGACCGCGATTCGCTATGCAACTCTCAGCTCTCTTTTCATGACATCCTGTAACACTTCAGGCTAAATTTCTTCAATTTCGTGATGAATATTGTTTTTAAGATGTTGAATCGTTTGGGGCCCATTCACATAAACTTTTGATTTTAAAAAACCCTATAAGAAAAAGTCTGGTGCTGTTAAATCCGGAGATCTAGCTGGCCATGCTAACTCACCATTTCGCGAAATTAGTCTTCGTGGAAAAATGTCATTCAATTGAATTGAAATTTTGTCACTATTTCTGCTCGTTCTTGTGGCATATATTTATCCATTATGAAATTGGGGCGTCTAGACTACACAATGCTTAAAGCGAAACTGATATAAACATCACGTAACCAAAATGGCGCGCAATCAAAATGGTAGCGGGACTTTTGCCCCACCCTATATTTATTTATTTATTTATTCATCTTGTGTAGTGTTTCCTGGCCCGCACTCACCTCTATGCCGTATTCACCTAATGAAACTACTGCGGGTGCTGATTGCATAGTTTTTATCTCCTTGCTTGATCGGGCGCGCATGCGCACCCGCATTGTCTGTTTGGTGTGTGTTTTGATGTTTTGTTTTCTTACTTTTATTATAAACGATAACCTTATGGGCTTACTGAAATACTCGTATAGCAAATTGTGAAATTATGTGTAAAAATTTAAAAAGTATAATAATATATTAGGTAGATATTTGTATTTTGTGTTTTGTAAAATATTTCTGTTTAAATATTTAATGATCACAAACAAAAAGAATGGTGAAGTAAAAGCAAACTTCAAAAATGTAATGTAATGTTTCGTATTTTAATGTACCCTCAATCAACGTGAAATATTTTAATCAATTTAGTTTAAAAGCTATCATTCTGTTGAAGGCAGATATTCCTAATACATGAAACGCGTAATTTTCAATTCATCGATGAGATATGCCACTCATCTAGAATGTTTAATTTTGACGGCATGAAGAAAAATAAACAATGAGCTCACTGGCTACCTACTCGTGGATAATGTCGTGTCGAAGACAGCGATAGGTGGCTACCCACTAGTAGCTAAGACTGGTTTAATTTAAGTTTTCAGATTAAATATAATAAAATAGCATTTATATTACTACCTGCCTGGGAATCGCCAATCAAACCGATAAGCAGGTTCATAAATTGGGTATGTTAATTTTTATTTATGTTTTTTACAATGTGAAACTTTGCTAGAACATATTATATCATTACATCAGGACTTATTCTTCTTCTTCTGTAAGTGTCCTGCCAGATTCCCCCGACGTTGGCGATCACTCTGGCATAGGTTTCTCGGTCCTGCGCTGTCTGACTCAACTCCTCCATACCTCTCACTCCAATCCACACTCGTATATTGCGCAGCCACGATGTCTGCCTTCTGCCAGCTTCCCGGCGTTGGTGAGTAAATATTTACTCAACAAATCAAAACTTGTTAATTTCTCTAAGATATGGTATTTCAATCTACCCCTTAACATAACATTTTCCACAATTTTCAATTAATTATGATATAATACAAATATATTTTAATACATCATATTATCAACTCGTTTGTGGTGAAAGACTTTTGGTTTGATTTGGAAGTTTGGTATTGCCAGAGATCCAGAGCAGTATTGAATAGGGGTCTTTTTAAAGCGAAATTCAGATGACGCATCAATGTAAATAACCATAGTAAATCCGTTTAAATACTCTTCTTAGGAGAATAGGATATGAGTCTACTATCAATATGCGCATTAATGATGATTCAAAAGTAGAATGAAATATCGCTTACTATCTGAAGAATAGTTATCCCTCTCTCCCTTTCTTCATGTATGTATAAGATGTCAAGTGATTGGCACTCGAATCTATATATTGGGGTGCCTCAGGATTACTAAATTCATAGTTCGACACTAACTATATACTAACGTATCGTTTATAGATACCTAAATGCTAACTTATTAATAGTAACTTGTCATTAATAGATGGTGATGGTGACAGACCCTGCGAATGGTGACAGAAAAGCTCCTGGAGAAACACCAGAAGCTTTTCTGCACGTTTGTTGATCTTGAAAAGGCTTATGATAGAGTAGATCGTGAGAAAATGTGGCAAGTACTATCAATGTGTGGGGTGGGTAGTCAGCTAATTCGCGCCATTGCGTCCCTATATACAGGAAGTTCTGCGTGTGTTAGAGTGAACAATAACCTGTCGGAATGGTTCACACTGACAAAAGGAGTGAAACAAGGGTGCGTTATGTCGCCATGGCTTTTTAACCTATACATTGATCATTGTATTCGTCCATTGAAAGAAATGAATGTAGGTGTTGATATGAATGGGATGAATGTAAGAGCGTTAATGTTTGCCGATGATTTGGTATTGATGGCTGAAAGTGAAAGTGATCTA
Source organism: Athripsodes cinereus (assembly GCA_947579605.1). Classification (NCBI taxonomy): domain Eukaryota; kingdom Metazoa; phylum Arthropoda; class Insecta; order Trichoptera; family Leptoceridae; genus Athripsodes; species Athripsodes cinereus. The sequence goes on from OX388315.1 coordinate 28,005,857, forward strand.
CAGCGAATGATGACGTGTGTGTATGAAAATTGTGCGATTAATGGATTGAGAATGAATGCAAAAAAGACAAAAATTATGGTGTTTGAAAGAGGAAGTGAGAGAACAGTATGCCAGGTGATGATTGACAACGAAGTGTTAGAGCAAGTTGACGAATGTGTGTACTTAGGTAGCTTGTTCACGAGAGATGGGAAGTGTGAAAGCGATATTGAAAGGAGAAAAGTTGCTGGCAATAAGGTAAATGGTGCAATCCGACCAATAATTGCAAATAGAAACATATCCACCACAGCTAAAAGGTTGGTGCACTCTGCTATCTTAGTGCCAACACTTATGTATGCAAGTGAGACGTGGACATGGTTAAAGAAGGATGAAAGTGGCATAAATGCAGTGGAAATGAGATCGTTGAGAAGGATGTGTGGTAAAAGTCTGAGAGATCGTGTGCGTAACATTGATATACGAAAGGAATGTGGAATGAAAGTTGGTGTAATAACAAGGATGAATGTAAATAAGTTAAGATGGTTTGGGCACGTGGAAAGAATGAATGAGGACAGAATGACTAAGAAGATATATTTGTCTGAGAGGAATGGTGCTCGGAGACGTGGACGTCCGAGGATTAAATGGCAAGATCATTTAAATCAAATCCTACAGGACGGTCACGTGTTGAGCACATTGAACAGGAGAGCATGCATGAGGAATTGTATGACAGTGACGGAAGCGAAAGATGTATGCAAAGATAGAAGGAAGTGGCGCTCGATCCTTTCTGCCTACCCCGCGAGGGAAGCGGCGTGATGGTATGTATGTATGTATGTATGCATTAATAGATACCTACATAGTAACTTATCATTTATAGATACCTACATATCCACTTACTTATCATTTACATATAGATGCTAGGTTAAATCTATGTTCAGATTAGCCTCCATAGTTTTTCTTCCTTTACGTTGGAATATATTAAACTATGGTCATGCTGTATCATAAGTTTAATTAGAGGGTTGGCTTATTTAATATTCATATTTCAGTTTTTTATTTTAAATTTTAAATGTTTTGTCAACTTAATGTTATAATGTCTATTATTAAATTAAAAATTAAACAAAATATTAGAAAAAATGTAAATATTCAAGTCATGTATCATAACGAATGCTTAATCAAGTCTTTAAACGGCTTATGTTATTTTTCAAAGTCTTTCAACAGGTATGATGTAAGATATGGGTAAATTACGAAGTTTTCATTATAAATTTATACGACATAAAGTGTGATTTGTAATACTTAGGTGTACTACGTTTTAAATCAGTGTATAAATAGATTATACTTAACTAGTTTGAGTACATTGTAAGTTGCTAATGTGGCGTTAATCAATATATTTAATCATTTATACAGTTGATCCATGATCTGTGACAGAACTTTACTTAACTTTACCTACATTGTCTTGAAATAGCTTTTTGCATTCAAATTGTTTTTTTTTTACACCCGCGTAAATGTGAGAATATACCTAACTTAAAAACCACCATGTGTTCACATTTAGCGGTAGATTGTGCAATTTCGAAGGAGGAAACAAAAGGGGTGGCCTAACGCTTACGAATTGGCTCAGTCTGGTTTAAATGCACTTTATTCAGGATAATATTTTGGGTAAAGTGCTCCTAAACTAGGCATGCTCTTTATAAACTGTACATTAGGGCATTAAAATTTTTGTTTAAACTTTTCATTACCGTGTGATTTTATTATTAAATTATTAAATTTAAATATTTGAGATTAAAAATCAGTCTGCAAAATGGTGGTTGTCATAATAAACATTTTATTCTAGAAATGTGAAAACATGTATTTATTCACATACGCCATTTTAAATATGCAACGACGATATATCCAAGTTTACTTGCTTCAAGTTTATGTTTTCGCTTTTCTTTTCTTTTGCCTACAATGAAATAAGTTCATCTCAATAAAATATATTTGCCATGTGAATACCATCGAAATATTAATGTAGTACTAATTCTCTCAGAATTCAGGTTCCAAAATTAATATTTACGCAATAAACATTTTCTGTTTCATTCCATTACATTAATATTCTATTGTTGATTCACTTCCACTTATCGTAAACATTGTGCATCTTACCCACATTCACAATAACAGACAGTTTCATAAAAAAAAATTTGGACCCAAGATTCGATTGGACCCAATACAAATTTTTCGCCTAAATTTCTAGCCAATGATAAAAAATTATTTTGGATATTATAATCGAATGCCAAAAATTGAACAAAATGAAAGTCGACTTGCAATTCAATTAAGTATAAGACAAATATTAATAAAGTCAAAAATACGTTAACACTTGATCTTTATACACACCTAAAATCGATATTAATTGGATAAATATTTTGAAATCTATCTCACATAGGTAGATTTATTTTTCAAAAGACATAAACCTATCAGTATATAAGTGCAGTGTACTATGCCTGTTTTTATAGGAAACGAAAAAAATCTTTGTTTGAAAAGGACAAGGTTTGTACTTTCAACTATATCATGAATGAAAACATCTTGAAGTAGGTACTCTCAATAAAATCCTTAAACCCAACCTTGAATTTTAATAAGCAATATAACTGCTGTATACCTACTGTAAACCTTTACAAGTGAGTTGTAAAAAAATCCGGTCCGTTTAACTGTCGTTTATCAAAATTTTAGTGTACTTGGGTAAATGACATAAAATTTTATTTGCTTTATTGTATTATAAACTTTATGATGTATTTTATTGTCAATTATTTATTATGTTTTGCTTACTTAGATGAGTTTACTTCAATTAATTTATGTCTTTTATACACACGTGTTAATATGTACTTCGATAAATTAAATACAGGTTATCTAAAAACTCTGTCGTGGAAAGAGGCGAACTGTCAATTTGTGAAAAATGTGACTATAGCTGGAGAAGGTTCGTTTCCACCCTGTTTATCCGAGAAAAGCATTGAGAGATACCTTAAGGGTAGGGTATATCGCCCTAAGATTTTGTAAACGCGTTCTAAGGTAAGTTCTTCCCTCCGCGCGATCTTCATTTTCCCATTCCCCGCTGTTGTTTCCTCGGTACGAACTAAAATTTTACGAATAAATATCTTCAGTAAGAATACTACGTAGTTCGTACTTTATGGAATGAATTATAAATCTAAGCTATCTATACCATGGGTTAGTTGGAAGATATTGCGCTTCAGCGATAAACTCGCCCATTGCGCAAAATTATGTATTCAGTGATAATGTTGTCATGCTCTTTTTTATTCTTTGTATACAAATTTTGTGCAATAAAGATGATTATTATTATTATTATTATACCATCACAAAATATCCCACAAGTGGGGTAGCCAGACACTGTACCTAATAAACAAGTAAGTTGTCCTCTCCGTACCATGATGTATTACGAACTCTCATTAAATACACATTCTTCGTTATCGTCCAAAAACAATGAGTGGATGCAAGAGGAGTGTTGTGGATAAAACGCGTGTAAATAAGCTACGGTGGTTTGTACATACAGAATGTATGGATGACAAAGAAGATGTATCTAACTGAAAGAGGAAGGTTTGAGAAAACGTGGACGTCCGAGAACTACGAAGCTTAATCATGTAGATCAATTCTCAAGGATGGCCGCGTGTTGAGAAAAAGGAATCGGTGTGCGTGTATGTGAAATATGAGAGAATAGATTTCATGAGTATCGTGAAAAAGAAGATATTCATAAAATATTTAATAACGAACTCAGCTATGAGATATAATTATTATATTATCCGTTCCGAATGTCTTAACATGTTTATATCACGGGGTAGAAAGCCTGTATGTTTATTATACCTATGCAGTTTGTTCACTGGCTACCTCACTTGTGGGATATGATGTGATGGTATCCATCATCAGTGAGTAGAAACGTGTTTTCACGTAACTTACATTTCTTTCTTTTAACACATCCAATTCAACTAAGGAGAACCAATAATTGCTGGGCCGAGGCGGTTTGAACGGTTTTTATCATAATAATGACTTACAAAGCATTTTTTTGGTTTTTGGATGCTTGAAATTATTCTCCTCAGGGTCTTCATCCACCTCTTGCTCGCTCCTGGAATCGTGATTGCGAACTTTAATCTACGCATCAGTAATATCACTGTCATTTCCAAAATTATGATCCATTTCATTAAAATCTGACTGTTCATTATCTGCAATCAAGAGTCTTAAAGCTCCTTCTGTCAGTTGTCCAGACATTACAGTTGGTAATTATGAGAAATAATCAAAAACAAAATATCTACAAAAAATAACGACAATCATAAACGGATTCGTGGGGTACTTTTAGACCCCAGCACTCACGCAACTCAGGATCCAAAGACCGCCTCACCACACTAATTCGTGCACTGTAAGTTCATAATGAAAACTGAGAATACACGGAGTGTTGACGCCTTAGCTTGAAACAGAAGGGAGTGGTAACCTGAAATATGGTCGGTGGGGTATTTTTGGACCCCGCGAAACCGTTTAAGGGTTAAATTTATATACATATATAGAATAATTATTCAGCATTATCTTATTTGTAGTGGCAATAAAAATATTATGAATATGTTTGTCAAATGAAATATGTAGGTAAATGTTTCATCAGAATAATTTGTCCTCATCCAATTATCAAAATATAAATAAATACTTACGTTCAATTTCATAGGTAAAATATAAGTAACGAAATTACAAAAGAGTCTAATTTCAATATTTTAATCTGTGTTCTATTTATAAGTACACATCGGTAGTAGTGATGTCAATTCGGTATCTACCCGTTATAAAATACCAGCTACAATCGATTATCGATAGGTAGTTATAATACCCGTTACTTGTAAAAATCGGGATATTGTCTGTCGGTTGGTAATCAAAAAAAGTAACCGATTTTTGTTAAAATTCACATATATTGTCTGATGATCGGTAATCAGTCTGTAGATGGCCGGTAAAAGGTATTATGAGAAAATAATATTTTATGAAACATTTCAAATTCCTACACCATTTTGAAAATTCGATGACAGGGGGGTAGAAATTGAGACATTATTTGGTACCGGTAATAAATCCGGTGAGAGCAAAGAGGTGACGTAATTGACACAGAGACGCTCTGAATGGAGGAGGCTGGTTTCTGCCCTGTGCTCCCGAGAGCAGCGTTGAGGGCGATGATGAATAAATCCGGTATTAATATTAATAATAGATAGGTTATTCACCCATAAACCTAGTCATCTCTATTTCGAACAATGTAAAACTATAGTGTAAAAACTTTACACTATTATGCTTACTCCTTATCCCATGTGGCGTAGTAGGCAAAGAGGACAGTGATAGCACGGGCATAGCTAGGTTTTATTTCTGAGGGTTCAAAAAAATACAACTACTGAAAGTGCATGCAATAGCCTTTTTTTTTTTTTTTTTATTCTATTTTTCACAATTACAATATAAAAACAAAACTTAACATAATATATGTACCATTTACAATAATTTTACTCCACTCCTGTTAAGCAACTTAATGCTTGTGTAAGGAGTGTAGATGTATAGCATTACAATTAAAATTTATAAAAATATCACCAACAGAGCGCCCTTGAGGTGGATTTTTTTCACAAAACGGCGCTTTACAAATCATCCAAATAATAATAATAAATAACAGATGTGCAAAAAAAAATTGTAACGAGAAAAAAAAAATATAAACCTAATCTTTTTTTATATATTATATATGAAATATATAAAAAAAGTGATGTTGATATCTTAACTTTTCGGGGGGGGGTTGAACCCCTAAAACCCTCCCCCTGGCTACGCCCGTGATTGAGAGTGTATTGATTTATCGTAACATATTTTTTAATAAATAAAATTAATTTACAATTTACGATTTAGAATGGTCGAGAGAACATAATAATTATCATAATCACAGCAGTTAATAATCGGTTAATATTAACATCACACATAATATAATTAGGCACGCAGTTTAATCACATTATCGTAATTTTGAAACTCGCAATGAGTTTAACCAAGTTTATCTTTTTTTTTACATATAAGTATATCTGGGTTTTTTATAAACCCAAATACATCCTTATACACTTTTCACAGCAGGCTACTAAAAGTTTGTGTCGTGAAAGGGGAGTTTGCCGGCACCTGGTATCGAACCACGGACCCCTTGTTCACGAGGCCGAGACTCTACCTCCATATATTGATCTATCTATCATTACTGATGTGATAATATCCAGTATGATAATATCTAAATAACACTATGATAAATAAATAAATGGACAATAAACCGTATGCATAACTGAATAATTAAATTTAGAAATAATATATACATACTAGTAATGTAACGATTATTCGTATTCGCATTCGCAATCGCGAATATTCGCATTTTTCAAAGTATTCGCATTCGCATTCGTATTCGCAAAAAAATATGCGAATGTTTTGCGAATATTATTTCGGTAATAAAGTATTGGATATTAGGTAAAAGTACCGGATACTTACCCGGTACATAGAAGAAAAAAGTACTGCAAGAAAATATTCTTTCAGAAAACCGAGGAGTTTTGAAATATATTAAATTCTTATACCATTTTGAAAATTCGGCGACGGGGACGTAGAAATTTTAATGATTGAGCAATATCGTAGAAATCTAAGCAAGTCAATATTCGCTATTCGCATTCGCGCTGTCGGCATCAAATATTCGCATTCGCGAATATCCAAAATCACACATTCGTTACATCACTAATACATACCTATATTAAAAGTTTGAGACTTTTTTTTGAAGCGCGCGATGATGCAAATGTATTATGTTATTTCATGTTTTATTACATAAAGATTTTAGTGTTACATTCCTGTTATTATTATTATTATTATTATTATATAATGGATGGATTTAATCATTTCCTTATTTCTCTATTAATAAATGATTGTATTAATTAAGTATAACATAATATATGATTATTCAATAAGAATTATAAATAAGGATGTTATAAGTACAAATTGAATATAATATACCTGAGATAAACCATTACTTAAACCTAATTATGGTCATAACGCCGTTTCAATTCAAAATAGTAACAAATTGAAAAACTTTTTTATTTAATAAATTAAAATTGTTTGTTATTCATAAAATGTATGAACAATATTTGGAGAGCTTATGCGCACTTTTTTGGTGTCGATTTTCTCCAGCAGTAATATTTTATGGATATAAATATTTTGGATATGGATTTAGGTATAAATATTTTATTAATATTAATTTTATTTTAATTAATTGATAAGTTTTGTTTTTAAGTTTTAAATCAGAACTTTTAAGTTTATAATATTATATGTTTGATATTACTAATGGTGCATGGACATATTTATAGGTAGGTAGGTACCTAATTTTTTTATTTTATTTTTTCAAATTCTATATTTATTTATTTATAATTCACGGCGCAAGCTTTTAACATGTCGAAGATATACATACATACATATTTTATATAATGTACCTACACATCAGTATGAAATTAAGTAAATTAAAAATTAATAAAAAAAGAATAATAAAAAAAGTCACAGCATAAATCATGAAAAGAAAAAATAACGCATAATATGTTAATAAACAACGAGGAGTATTTATGTAAAAAATAAAATAAATAAATTCTGGGTTAGTTGGAAGACATCGCATTTTAGCGATAAACTCGCCCTCTGTACATTGAATTGTATTATATGATATTTTCTATGTAAATTTGTATTATTATACACAATGTACAGTGAAGAATAAAATAAATAAATAATAATAAAAATAATATTTCAAACAAAAAAAATTGGGGTGTCAAGTAGTAAATTTAATAGTCTCTAAAAATTTATGTTGTAAAATTAATAATAATTAGTATCAATAGAGCACTGAGGAATGTTAAATTATTGAAAAATGGCAAAAAATAAAAAATAATGTGGTAATTTTTAATGTCAACAAGTGAGATGTAAACATGGTAATTATATTAATAATTAGGCAAAAATAATATTATAAATTCAGAGATGAGAGAGTGTTTCATTTGTTTTTTTTTTAGTTGAAGAAAAAAATATTTCAAAATTGTTGTGTTCGCTCTCAAAATAATAATATACTATACTATACCATCACGGCATATCCCACAAGTGGAGTAGCCAGCAGATCAGCTGCATGTAAGAAACATGCAAACTGTCCTCTTCGTGCCAATATAAAATCAAGACATTCAGGATGGGTGGCAAACCTCATCGCTGAATAATAAAATAATAATAAACATGTAGGAAGGCATCTACGTGTACCTATATCTTTTATTTATATGAATTTTTACAACGTTAATCATCCTTACTATGTATCTAAAGGTACCTACTTACTGTTATTGTGTCTTAAGACGTCAACGTTCAGCTACATAGAAATGGGGTACGCAGAGAAAATAAAAACAATCAAACGACACTACAATACTTTTTGTCACAAAATGAAGGTAATTTTGTAAGAGAAGTATATATATATAAATATATATATATATGATGTATTTTATACGATAGGTATGATTTTAATCGCAATGTATGCATCACTTGCAGGGTAGAGAAGAGAGTATTAGGTGTTCCGATGCTTACGAATCGGCTTTGGCTGGCTTAAGCGCTTTATACCATGGCAACGTTCACCAACGACTGTGTGATCAAATTTTCATCGGAAATGCATGTGCAACATGCATTCCATTGATCTGACATTTCTGAAAAAGTCTCTATATATATATATATAATGAGTTACAATCCATTGGATTGGTCTGCAACGAGTTTGGACTTTCTTCTCCACTCCTCCCTATTCTCAGCCAGTCTCTTCAACTCCATGTATGAGCCACAGCTCATGTCCCTCTTCAGTTGGTCCATATAGGCGTCTCTCGGTCGGCCTCTGCCATTTGTGCCTTCGGTCCTGCCTTCTGCGATTGCGATGAGCAGTCCTGGGTGCCTGATGTTGTGGCCAATCCAGTTAGCTCGTTGTTGGCAGATTCTTTTGAGGAGTTGCCTTTTTTCGCCAGCCCTGGTAAACACTTCTTCGTTTTCGACGTGTTCCGACCAATGAATCTTCAACATGCGTCTATAGCACCACATTTCAAATGCCGCTAACCGTCCGCTTTCCCTCTTGCTGATGGTCCACGTCTCGCACCCATATAGCAAAATGCTCCACACAAAGGAGTAAGAGTAAGAGAAGTATTTTTATAATATTGTGCACTAGCTTCGCACCCGGCCTTGCTCAGGAAATAAATATCAAATTGAAAACAAAAACAATGCTAGATAGATAGTAACATAATAAACAATCCTTGACTTCGTGTGGAATAGCGAAAAAGAGTAGCAATAATTTTTATTGCGAAAGATGGCGGTAATGATGGGCTTTAGCACACCTCCGCCGCGAAATAGCGAAAGCGAAACCGCTGAGCGGAGTCGTAGTAGCGAAACCGCTTTTAGCTAGTACATTTGCGCGGAACGCGAACAGCGAAATCGTGATACCGAATAAACACTATTACGTACGCAGTAGTGTGAAATTAGTGGAACTAAATTGCATATTCCAAAGTAATTATCCGATATTGGCCGAATAATAAATATTGAACTATAATCTATCTATACCAGCACGGCTTTCCCACAAGTTTATTACATGCAGTTGGTCTACTGACTATCCCACTTTATCTATCTATACCATCACGGCTTTCCCACAAGTTTATTACAAACAGTTGGTCTACTGACTACCCCACTATCTATCTATACCATCACGGCTTTCCCACAAGTTTATTACAAACAGTTGGTCTACTGACTACCCCACTATCTATCTATACCATCACGACATCTCCCACAAGCATATTACATGCAGTTGGTCAACTGACTATCTATACCATCACGGCTTTCCCACAAGATTATTACATGCAGTTGGTCTACTGACTATCCCACTTTATCTATCTATACCATCACGGCTTTCCCACAAGTTTATTACAAACAGTTGGTCTACTGACTATCCCACTTTATCTATCTATACCATCACGGCTTTCCCACAAGTTTATTACATGCAGTTGGTGACTATGTAATAAACTTATGGGAAAGCCGTGATGGTATAGATAGATAAAGTGGGATAGTCAGTAGACCAACTGCATGTAATAAACTTGTGGGAAAGCCGTGATGATATAGATAGATAAAGTGGGATAGTCATTAGACCAACTGCATGTAATAAACTTGTGGGAAAGTCGTGATAGTATAGATAGATAAAGTGGGATAGTCAGTAGACCAACTGCATGTAATAAACTTGTGGGAAAGCCGTGATGGTATAGATAGATAAAGTGGGATAGTCAGTTGACCAACTGCATGTAATATGCTTGTGGGAGATGTCGTGATGGTATAGATAGATAGTGGGGTAGTCAGTAGACCAACTGCATGTAATAAACTTGTGGGAAAGCCGTGATGGTATAGATAGATAAAGTGGGATAGTCAGTAGACCAACTGCATGTAATAAACTTGTGGGAAAGCCGTGATGGTATAGATAGATAAAGTGGGATAGTCAGTAGACCAACTGCATGTAATAAACTTGTGGGAAAGCCGTGATGGTATAGATAGATAAAGTGGGATAGTCAGTAGACCAACTGCATGTAATAAAATTGTGGGAAAGCCGTGATGGTATAGATAGATAAAGTGGGATAGTCAGTAGACCAACTGCATGTAATAAACTTGTGAGAGATGCCGTGATGGTATAGATAGTGTAGTAATCAGTAGAATAACGGCATGTGGATATTGGCACGGAGAGGACGACTATTATGTTTATTAGTGACTGCCCCATATGTGGGAAATTTCATGATGATATAGAGAGAATCTTACTTCGCAGACCCACGATATTTCGACGTTTGGTCATGGTTTCGCTCCAAAAATCTGTCGAATTGTACAAATACAAAAGCGGCACAAAAGCGAAACATCAGAGACTGCGAAAAAACAGGCGGAGATGTGAATGCTTATTTCGTAATCTATGGCGAAACGGTGCTAGAAAGAGATAGATGTATAGAAAACAGTATGTATTTGAACATGCCATCTCGCTCTTGCGTACGACGCACACGAACTGACAGATTTAAGCGGAGCCGCTTTCTCGATTCCGCCGCGGAGGTGTGTTAACGGCAATAATGAATGAGCGGAATGCGCGATACTTAAATAATTGACTTTACTGTGGTACATGTTTGTGGATGACAGTTGAGTTATGAACGACCTATTTTTATTTTTGTAAACCATATTTATAATTGTTGTCTGTTTTGTACTTTTACCGATAAATGAAATTAAAAAAATCTTGAACATTAGGTAGGTATCTATCTTTGTATAGGTATTATTACGGTATTACTCACAAGTGGAATAATCATTTAAAAAAAGTCAATAAAAGATTAAGCATTCAGAAGGATAGGCGAAAATGTGTATTGGAGAGCCTTTTTAAACAGGTAAACTACTAAAAAAAGTACAAACAACTATTTTACTATCCAAACAAACACTTAACAAAATGCAAGTTTTTGTTGAAGGCAATTTCTATTTCTTGCTGATAAAACAGCTGAAAAGGATATAAGTAGGTATATTAACACACAAATATAGATATTAACAAACTAGTATATAGTAATAATAGTAATAGAGAATGATATATCACCTCCAATCATACAAACCATACAAGATATAAACAAAGATAGTAAGACACAAATTAAAGTAGGGGGCGAATTGTCTAAGCCAATACAAGTTGTGGCAGGAATCAGACAGGGTGACAGCCTGAGCCCTTTTCTATTCAATTTAATAATGGACAAAATAATAGAGGAAGTGGTGTCACTGGGACTGGGCTACAAAATGGGAAATAAAGATGTAAGCGTATTGTGTTATGCCGATGATGCAGTCTTAATAACTGAATCAGAAGATGACCTTCAACGTCTACTTCACAAGTTTCACCTAGCATCCAAGAAATATAATATGAGTATATCGATTGATAAAACCAAATGCTTAACGATATCGAAACAGCCTATTAGATGCAAGTTAGTTGTAGACGATAAACCTGTTGAGCAAGTAGCAAAGTTCAAGTATCTTGGGGTGGAAATATCCAGTCATAGCGATCTATACAGTGAAGTAAGAGAACAGACTATCGCCCTAAATGATGTTTGGTTTTAAATGAAAATATATGAATGAATATATGGATGATCCGACTCCTATGAAGGAATATGAATAAACATCTCACCTGGCGATATAAATTAATTACTTACATTTAATAAGTAATATTTGCTATGTTCAAATTTGTAAAGTGAATAAGAAAATTAATTAAATGAAAGATGTTATCTTCTAGTTAGAAGTGTAAAATAGATTTATTAAATTTACTTTGACTACGACAATTATTAAATCCCTACAGGTTAGTTAGATGTATTTGATTTTACACTAATTATGTGATTTTCACTCACGTGTGGGTTGAATATGCAAGCAAGAAGCGCGAGGTTGGCGTGATGTTGATCGTCCAGTAGCAGGCGAAAGAGTGATTTGCCCCGGATGTTCATCGACCTACAATCCGCGGGCCTGACTTGATAAGGTAACAATTATCTAATCAACGAATAGCGACTCGCGGATTTCGCTTATCATTATCTTAAGGTCGATGCACACCCGGGACCATAGAAATGTAGCTGCGCTACATACCTTCCCTCCTTCTGTTAAGAATGAAGGTTCAGCCTCATTCCCAAGATATCCTCATTTCTCGCGTATTGCTTGCATATCCACCTTTACAATAAACTCTATATTCTATGTTGTTAGTTCTATTATATATTTGAAAATTCTATTATAAGTTTATTACATGCAGTTGGTCTACTGACTACCCCACTATCTATCTATACCATCACGACATCTCCCACAAGCATATTACATGCAGTTGGTCAACTGACTATCCCACTTTATCTATCTATACCATCACGGCTTTCCCACAAGTTTATTACATGCAGTTGGTCTACTGACTATCCCACTTTATCTATCTATACTATCACGACTTTCCCACAAGTTTATTACATGCAGTTGGTCTAATGACTATCCCACTTTATCTATCTATACCATCACGGCTTTCCCACAAGTTTATTACATGCAGTTGGTCTACTGACTATCCCACTTTATCTATCTATACCATCACGGCTTTCCCATAAGTTTATTACATAGTCACCAACTGCATGTAATAAACTTGTGGGAAAGCCGTGATGGTATAGATAGATAAAGTGGGATAGTCAGTAGACCAACTGCATGTAATAAAATTGTGGGAAAGCCGTGATGGTATAGATAGATAAAGTGGGATAGTCAGTAGACCAACTGCATGTAATAAACTTGTGAGAGATGCCGTGATGGTATAGATAGTGTAGTAATCAGTAGAATAACGGCATGTGGATATTGGCACGGAGAGGACGACTATTATGTTTATTAGTGACTGCCCCATATGTGGGAAATTTCATGATGATATAGAGAGAATCTTACTTCGCAGACCCACGATATTTCGACGTTTGGTCATGGTTTCGCTCCAAAAATCTGTCGAATTGTACAAATACAAAAGCGGCACAAAAGCGAAACATCAGAGACTGCGAAAAAACAGGCGGAGATGTGAATGCTTATTTCGTAATCTATGGCGAAACGGTGCTAGAAAGAGATAGATGTATAGAAAACAGTATGTATTTGAACATGCCATCTCGCTCTTGCGTACGACGCACACGAACTGACAGATTTAAGCGGAGCCGCTTTCTCGATTCCGCCGCGGAGGTGTGTTAACGGCAATAATGAATGAGCGGAATGCGCGATACTTAAATAATTGACTTTACTGTGGTACATGTTTGTGGATGACAGTTGAGTTATGAACGACCTATTTTTATTTTTGTAAACCATATTTATAATTGTTGTCTGTTTTGTACTTTTACCGATAAATGAAATTAAAAAAATCTTGAACATTAGGTAGGTATCTATCTTTGTATAGGTATTATTACGGTATTACTCACAAGTGGAATAATCATTTAAAAAAAGTCAATAAAAGATTAAGCATTCAGAAGGATAGGCGAAAATGTGTATTGGAGAGCCTTTTTAAACAGGTAAACTACTAAAAAAAGTACAAACAACTATTTTACTATCCAAACAAACACTTAACAAAATGCAAGTTTTTGTTGAAGGCAATTTCTATTTCTTGCTGATAAAACAGCTGAAAAGGATATAAGTAGGTATATTAACACACAAATATAGATATTAACAAACTAGTATATAGTAATAATAGTAATAGAGAATGATATATCACCTCCAATCATACAAACCATACAAGATATAAACAAAGATAGTAAGACACAAATTAAAGTAGGGGGCGAATTGTCTAAGCCAATACAAGTTGTGGCAGGAATCAGACAGGGTGACAGCCTGAGCCCTTTTCTATTCAATTTAATAATGGACAAAATAATAGAGGAAGTGGTGTCACTGGGACTGGGCTACAAAATGGGAAATAAAGATGTAAGCGTATTGTGTTATGCCGATGATGCAGTCTTAATAACTGAATCAGAAGATGACCTTCAACGTCTACTTCACAAGTTTCACCTAGCATCCAAGAAATATAATATGAGTATATCGATTGATAAAACCAAATGCTTAACGATATCGAAACAGCCTATTAGATGCAAGTTAGTTGTAGACGATAAACCTGTTGAGCAAGTAGCAAAGTTCAAGTATCTTGGGGTGGAAATATCCAGTCATAGCGATCTATACAGTGAAGTAAGAGAACAGACTATCGCCCTAAATGATGTTTGGTTTTAAATGAAAATATATGAATGAATATATGGATGATCCGACTCCTATGAAGGAATATGAATAAACATCTCACCTGGCGATATAAATTAATTACTTACATTTAATAAGTAATATTTGCTATGTTCAAATTTGTAAAGTGAATAAGAAAATTAATTAAATGAAAGATGTTATCTTCTAGTTAGAAGTGTAAAATAGATTTATTAAATTTACTTTGACTACGACAATTATTAAATCCCTACAGGTTAGTTAGATGTATTTGATTTTACACTAATTATGTGATTTTCACTCACGTGTGGGTTGAATATGCAAGCAAGAAGCGCGAGGTTGGCGTGATGTTGATCGTCCAGTAGCAGGCGAAAGAGTGATTTGCCCCGGATGTTCATCGACCTACAATCCGCGGGCCTGACTTGATAAGGTAACAATTATCTAATCAACGAATAGCGACTCGCGGATTTCGCTTATCATTATCTTAAGGTCGATGCACACCCGGGACCATAGAAATGTAGCTGCGCTACATACCTTCCCTCCTTCTGTTAAGAATGAAGGTTCAGCCTCATTCCCAAGATATCCTCATTTCTCGCGTATTGCTTGCATATCCACCTTTACAATAAACTCTATATTCTATGTTGTTAGTTCTATTATATATTTGAAAAAAATTTTTCTTGAAGCTCTCATCCCTAGTTGACACAACCCCGTGACTCATCTCTCATCACTTAAGGGCTCCGTGTAACCTGAAAACCAAGATCAAATTAGTGTGCTGTTATTATTCAGCTCTACCTAACTAAATGATGCTATGGCTCGATGGATGAATTTATAATGCTTTATATGAATATGAATTTCCTTTTTTTAAAAAAAAATGTCTTATCAGACTATGAAATATTTTTTTTTTTTTTTTAAAACTTAAATTGTATAGAGCATAATGACTAGAGATTGCAATTTTCTTTTAAAACATGTAAGCAAATATTTGATTGCATTTTCCTATGACATCATCACTTGTCTATAGGAAAATGTACAATCGCTGTGTATGTATACACTTTAATATATAAAACATATGAAATTATCATGCATCTTACAAGCTATAATTATCAGGTTATTATATGAACAACTTAATATTATTATGATAAGCTTTTATTTATGTATTTATCTCTAATAGAGGCAAATTAAGCCATCAAAGTATTAAATAAATATTGAAACAATGAATAACATAATACTATTATGATTGTGATAAGACTTTATTAATGAATTTATGTGTTAAAGAGCAACTATGAAAATTAATATGATTAATAAATTGGTTTTATTTGCAAAAATTGACTATGCTGTAGGTACATCTAAATACATTTATTTGCAATGTCCAAATTATATGTATATACATAATGTATAAAATTATTTATATTGAGTTATGAAATTTCTACATCAAGAAATTATATAATTACGCATCTTATGTGTTATCCAGCTTGATATTTCTTGATGAATTGAAGTCTTCTCGCACTCCTGGTAGTCACTCTCGTACCACTTGAGGATGTGGAAGCTTGCTGTGTTGCCTGATGACTCTGGACTTGTTGATGACCGATCTCTCTGTGATTGGCTGATTGTTGATTTCTCTGCGATTGGCTGATTGTTCTGCACTCTCCTGCGTTGAGTTATTGTTTTCCTGAGGCACAATAGTATCTGTAAAAACTCAAAAATATGTTTGTTTTTATTTTGGTATGATCCACTTGGACTGTCTTCTGTTGTCGCGTGGTTGATGATCCCCTAGGTTATCCGCACCTAGCTCGTGTCGTTCACGAGTAACAGGGGCATACCTTTTCTTGCCGGTGACGGCCACCTCGGTTGTACCAATCCTACCCGTGTTGTTCACAGGATACAGGGGCATGGCTAAACCAGCTTGCCTGTTGGATGACGTCCACCTCGATTCGTACAAACCTTACGCATGATGATCATGGGATAGCAAGAGCATGCTTACCTGTCGGTGATGTTTGTTATTGCCAAAATTGTGTAACTATGCCTTAAGTCTCAGGATACTATGCTGTAGCTGGCACAAATCTCGCCAGACCGGAGATATAACTGTCATTGGTGCAGGTTGTCATCTTTTGCAGTGTGTCATCTCTTTTCCTGTTTGATATTTTGCTCGCTTCATCGATGTCCTAATTCGTTTTTGTTACGCTGTAAACTAATTACAATACACGCCACAATACATTTATATTATTACAATTTAGTAATTATTATGATACAAACTAATATTATTTACTAAGAGATGTGTCACGTTATCACGTAGTTCAACTGTCAGTTATTCTAGTCCAGAGACAAAGTCGGCTAAATTTAGTGTTGCCCGTTTTTTAATATTATTTCTGATTTTACTATTTCTTTTTTTTTTTTTTGCTTTTGACTAATTCGCCAACCACTGGAGATCGCCGCGCCGCCTGTCGTCATTTAGGCGTACTATCGTTGTACTTTCGTTGGTATTACCGAATTTTAATTCTCACCGCTCTAGAAAGAAATTATTATGCTTATATTATGTACGTACTATTTACTACGATTACTATGTATATTGACTATTACGACTTATTATTATTATTTAATGAAACTACTTCGCGGCGGTGTTTACTTGCATACCAACCCATCGGAACAATACTAATTTTCACACACCAATTTAAAAAGATTTTACGTGTTGTATTTTAACAATATAAAAATGATTGAAATTCTCTATTTAATACAAAAATTAGAACAAATGATTCTACTTTACAAACTTACGCTGGGTCACCATTATCGCAGGTTAATATGAATGGTGATATAAAATAATAAGTTATATTTAATACAGATATTTATCGCTTTAAAGTTAGAATTATGTAAACAAAGTTTGTGAAATTTTGTTATGCTGCTATAAACAATTATTAATTCTTAAAGAGTTGGTTAAATATATTTGATTTTACACTAATTATGTGATTTTAACTCACGTGTGGGTTGAATATGCAAGCAACACGAAGCGCGAGATTGACACGATGTAGATCGTCCAGTGGCAGGCGAAAGAGTGTCGAGGCTCGGGTGTTCACCGACCTCCAACCCACGAGCCTTATCTGATAATGTAACAATTATCTAATTAACGAATAGCGACTCGCGGATTTCGCTTATCATTATCTTAAGGTCGATGCACACCCGGGACCATAGAAATGTAGCTGCGCTACAAGACAAATAAAGCTTCTGTTACAGCCGGATGTTTAAGAAATTTGGTATGGAGGAATAAACACATGCGCATAGATAGTAAGGTACGCATTTACAAAACCTGCGTGAGACCGATAATGGCATATGGCGTTGAAACGCGAGCAGACACCAACAGAACAAAAAATCTCTTTCGTACTTCTGAAATGAAGACTCTACGTGCAATCGCGGGAAAAACGCTCAGAGACAGAGTCAGAAACACAGAAATAAGAAAAATCTGCGAAACTGAAGATATCGTTCGGTGGAGCAGAAAGAGAAGACGGTTCTGGAGGGACCATGTGGACCGCATGAGTAGCGAAAGATTAGCCCACATCGCCGCGAACGAGACTCCACTAGGACGCAGATTGCCGGGAAGGCCACCCAAAAGATGGAAGGATAGTTGGTCTTCAGCGTCGCAAGAGGAAACAACTTCCGGGCAAACAGGTCAATGACCTACTGCAAGCAGAAGAAGAAGAAGAAGAACAAACTAGTATAAAAGGTGTGTATAGTAGCAATGAGATTTAATTTGTTAAGATCATTGTGTAATATGAAGTTAGCGTGCATTTTTATAATATAATCTTAACCAATTATTATTGTTATTATCATAGATAACGAAACGGCTAGTCATTTGATTGAATGCCGGGGCTTAATTACTGGCTATAGTCGCTTAACTGGCTCACTCAACTATCAGGCGGCGACATGCACACATCTGATCATTATTATATACATAGATAGGGGTATAATTATTTGAGTTTGAGTTATTGGTAAAAAAATTTGAACATTAACACATACTCGTATCTACAAATTTAAATATAAATAAAATAACTTTCTCTCCGTCTGTCGATCTATTCCACTACGGAATTCGCCAAAAGTAGGGTAGCTCACATAATAGTAATAATAACAGATAGACAAATACATCATAATACATAATAACAGATAGACAAATACATCATAATAGACCCGATTTAGTATTACATGATAAACGTAATAAAATAACGTACCTAATAGACATCGCTGTCCCAAATACACATAATATACAAACAACCGTCGCAGAAAAAATACGTAAATATACAGAACTAGCAGGAGAAATAAAAAATATTTGGCATTCTAGGTCCGTTTATGTAATACCAGGGAAATGTGAAATATAATAAACATGATATTTTACTAATAAGTTCTAATCGTCTATTAAACAATAAAAATTCTAAAAGTCTATTATATTCAGAGATGTAGCTATTTCCCAAAAAGACAGCGAATATTTTGATATAAGTTAGTTAGTGGACAAAAAATTGGTTAATTATTTCTTTACTTATTCAATTTTAATATGTAAATAGGCAATTAATTAAGTTATCTCATATTGAATACATTAGTTAGTTTGTTTGTCACCGGATAAATTGGAATACATACATATTAATAGATATATAAATAACTTTTATAAATAGTTTTACCTATATTCAAATACTAACCTCGATGAAATCAGTTTATATGTTAAAAATGATATAATATAAAGGTATTTAGTAGTATGGTAATACTCGTAAGGACAATGATTTTTTTACAGTAAAAAAATAAATTAATTCCAAGATTTCCAAGCTTAAAGTCACTAGAAGATTACTCGACTTGATACATGAGATGGTTGATATCCTGATAAAAATAAAACGAAATTTCAGTTTAAAGATTCTGGATTCAAACCTCCCACTTCAACCTGTGGTCCATCTCGCCAATCTCCTAATTCTCTTTCCTGTCCATTCTCTTCTTTTACATCATTTCCTTTTTATGTAAATATAATTATTATAATTAATAATTTTTTTATAGAAAAAAATAATTAATTATAATTATTTTTAAGTCTCCTGAAAGAATTTTATTTGCTCCAGAAAAAATATTTTAATGTGTTTTACAAAAAACCTTACCATACCAATAAAGATTTGAAGAATTTAGATCTCATCCTTGAAAATTAAAGACATTATGTGCATGTACATTTTTAATCACTCAAAATATAATGCAATGTTTTTTTTACTTCATACAACTGCTTACCTATCTATCTGAAGGATACGAGTAGTTACTTACCTATTTTATTTGTATCTCGACATAGTTATCAATGTAAACCTATTTCCTTATTATGTAAGGAAAATATAAACGTTGTATAATTTATTAATTATTTTATTTCTATTATTACGGTAAAACTTACTTTTCCTTGTACCTAACGCTAAGTAAAACGACTTTCCCATGATTACATGTCCTTTACGTTTACACAGGATTCTGTTAACACAATAACTTGCTCTAATGTTGCGAAGCTAATGATTTATGGCCGGTTTCAATAATCTATCTATCCGCTACTGCCGATTGAAATCTATTAATGTGTTCTATATTTTAAATCATAGATTTCAATCGACAGTCACGGATAGATAGGTTATTGAAACCGGCCATTAGCCATTAATTTATCGAATTCACCAATCGATAGGTAGGTATATTATATTAAGATAAGATCTAATGTTATAATTTTACTATAAAGTATAACATATATATTTTTTTATTAAGTGCTGTCATCAAATGTTGACAGCATAATTTCGCTCGGAGTATTGATGGTTAAGTATAATTATAATATCAGCAATTACAGTAGTAGCCATAAGTATGGACACTTTTAGAATTTGGTTGTAATTCATGGCTTGCCTCTTCGTTCTGGTGCACTTGGTACGTTAACTATTCCCACTCATCGAACATCTTTTGTCACATCTTCCTTCACTATACATGCAGCTCGGTTATGGAATGATTTGCCTTTACTGATCAGACTTGCTCCTTCAATTTCCATTTTCAAAAGTAGACTGAAACATCACTATCTTGCTCTCAATAACCCATCATAATTCCATCCCCTTCCTTGTCCCCCTTTCCCCATTCCACTTTATGCATGTATTATATATATATTTTTTATTTATTTATTTTTATTTTTGTATGGGTATATTTATTTATTATTTTTTATTTTTTCTATGGTTCTGGCATACTTTATTATTTTTCTTATTTTTTTTTTTTTCAAACATCAGGTTGGTTGGCAGAAATTGCCATTTGGCAATAAACCCGCCTTTTGTACAATGTACTTGTCTATTGTCACAATAAAGTTTATTTTATTTTATTTTTTTATTTATAAGTTGAGTTTTTTATGCACTTACTCATTAAAACATTTTATTTTAATGATTGAAATGTCTTACTAGCTCTATTCTTATTAAGATTCTATTATGTCTTGGATGAGTCACTGGTATTTTACCTTATTTTAATGGGTTTTTGTGAACCACCCTCATTAATGAGTCATAATTACCCCTAATGAGATTCGCTCCTTAATGAATGAAATTCACTTTCTTTTTTGTTTTGTAAATATTAAAGTAATTATTTTTATATTTAAGTATTGAGTCATTCTTTAACTATCTTCACATTTATTGTTTATTGACAGTATAAATAAAATGCATTAGTTATTCAGTTCTTAGTTGGTGTCAAACTTTCGTAAGTGTAAAGTCTGTTGTTATTTTGTGTCGCATACAAGATTTTTTTTTTTGAAATGGTTTCTGGATATTGGTCACCTACAAAACGCAGTAAAGCATTTACTTTACGAGAGGGAGGATATACCTATGCGGAAATCGCCAAAAATTTGGGTAACGGAGCTTCAAAATCTGGGGTACGAAAGGCCTGTGAGAGGTTCAGGATGACTAGAAGTTTAAAAAATGCAAGCAAATCAGGAAAACCACGCAAAACAACTGATGCCGATGGCAGAAAAATAGTAAGACTTGCTATAAAAAATCGAAGGGTCACATCCGAAAACATAAGAAATGAATTAGGAGACACTGGAGTTGCTGTAAGTGCAAGAACAATTCGCCGAAGACTCGTAGACAATGGACTTAAAGCAAGAAGATCCAGAAAAAAGCCATACTTGAATAAAAAACAAAGAGAAAATCGGTTGAGTTGGGCAAAAGAACATAAAGGGTGGACAAAAGAAGACTGGGCAAATGTAATTTGGAGCGATGAGACGAAAATTTCCATTTTTGGAAGTGATGGTATGCAGTATGTGAGGAGACGACCCGGGGAAGATCTCTTACCAGAATGCACATTAGTGTCTATGAAGCATCCAGTCAGCGTAATGGTATGGGGATGCATGACCAGGAACTCTGTGGGACGTCTTCAAATTGTGGATGGCATTTTGAATGCAAAAAAGTACCAAGATACAATCCTGTAAACCAAACTGCTTCCAACAATCCGAGAGTTGTTTGACGGAAAAACAGAATCTTGGGTATTCCAGCAGGACAGTGCTCCTTGTCACACCGTCAAAAGTGTGAAAAAGTGGTTTGAAACAAAAAAAATTAAAGTATTAAAGTGGCCTGGAAATAGTCCAGACCTAAACCCGATAGAGAACTTGTGGTGTAGGCTGAAAAAGTTGGTTAGGACAGAAAAGCCTTCCAATAAAAGAGAGTTGATCGAGGCCATCATAAAATCCTGGTTTAAGGTAATAAATCAGGAGGATCTGGAGAACTTGGTAGACTCGATGCCAAGAAAAATAGATGCAGTGATACAAAACCATGGATATCCGACAAAATATTGAACATTTAAAAAAAACATATTAATTACGATTTTTTAATTTCATTAATTTTTTTACTTGTGAGCTATAATTTATTCCAAACTGTTTTTTATTACTAAAAAATAATTTAACAGCAAAATTTTTGGTTTTTATTTCACAAAACATACAGTGAAAACCTCATCATCTTAATGAGAAATATAAGAAAATCATGTGTTATTGATCATTTTCACAAATTATAAAAAAGTGTCCATACTTATGGCCACTACTGTATATAGGTACCGTAACTAGATAATAATTATCTAGCAATAGTTCACGGTTGCGTAGGTGTGAAACACGGAATAATGCAATTACATCTTGCAACATGACCCACACTAAAGTCATCCATGGCGCCATTTTTTTCGTCATGTTGGTCACACTTTAGTTGTTACCATCATGTGTTAGTTTTTATTGCCATACCAATATGCTTTCCAACTTGGGGAAAATTAATAATGAAAGTCCATTGTTCAATAAACATTTTATCATTATTAAGTAGCTCTAGTTAAATAAACTATTTGAAAATGAATTTTTAAAAATTTAGTGATCGACATGATCCTTAAATTTTTATTTATTGGTTCAAGAAAAAGTATTATATTATTATTTTCGACAAAATAATTGTAGGGAATTTTTTTCATCATGACGATATTCAATTGTCAATATCATCAAAACAAAAGTTTGACAGTCGAAGAATAATTGTGTGGTTGTATTGTGCAAATAATGGTTGGAAAAGATTCAGATTTTGCATCAAAAGATGACGAATTCGGGGAAAATATTGGGTTGGGGTGTGCCTTGGAGATGTTCTCAGAAATCAAAGAAGTTTTGGAGATAATAGATAACCTCAAAAATATATACAACTCACCGGGCTCAGAGCTTGAGTCGCAGTATGAAAAGTTATACATAATATTAAAACAGTATTACGAACAACCTCATCTGTTGGATCCACATTTAGATAAGATATTGAATAGGTTTATAGTTATATTGAGAGATGAAAACAATTCCAATGAGCTGAAGCATGCAACTCTCAAATACATGTACCAGATAATAAGAGTTCGGGGATATAAAGTGGTTGTGAGACATCTGCCTCATGAGGTGACTAAAGAACCGAACATATAAAACTTATTTACATTCTTTTGGACATTTACTACTATTTTTTATAGAATGTTAAATTCCTGGCCCTAGAAATTTCATTCCATCTGTGTTATGTTTACGCCCACTCACACACAATGTTAGTGGAATAACAAACAAATTTACAGTAATATCATCCATTATGAATATTTCTTTTTTGGACAAAATTAAAATGTTTTATTTATTTATTCATTCTTTATTACATTGATTACATACAATTTCATAGTATTAAATATAATCGAAATACAGAAGGCGAGTTTATCGCATAGGTGCGCAATCTCTTCCAACTAACCCAAAACCTGTTTCTTTGGCTTTCTTTGTTTCATTAGAATTGTGTATATTTGTGAAAACAGTATAATATGGACAGCATATTATTTTCTGAAAATCATTAATTTATTTACCCTATCAAGCCCATCATCTGCGTTAATTAACCAACATTCGTGAAGTATGTTATTATTATAGACTCTTTATTCTGTGACAATTAAAACATTCGTAACTGGTGGCATCCCACATCTTAGGGTTAGTTGGAAGATATTGCAATCATTTGGTAAACTCGCCCTCTGTGCATTGAATTGTATAACTTTTATGGTACTTCTTAATGATTGATTTTATAACCAATGTACAGGAAAGAATAAATATAAAATAAAGAATGTCAAATGACTTTGTATTATTTAACTTATGTCACCAAGTAATTCTGTACTAGGTCAACGTATATTATAATGTGTGTTGTATTATTTATTAGATATCTGATCTGATACCAGTACTGTCCTTCCTGGAGAGTCAGAATCCTGATGATACGGAAACATGGTGGAGCAGGTTTGTCCTGTTGCTGTGGCTCTCTATTATATCCATGATGCCTTTCCATATGTCCAGGCTAGATGCATTCACACCAGGAGAAAAGGGTAAATAAACTTAAATTCTTAAGCTCAAATTCAACATAAGTACATGTTGTTAGGTGCATTTAAAAGATTGACACAAGATTACTCAGCAAAATTTATATGGGACTGTAAAATATACCTAGACATGTCGAAAACTTTTGAGAAAAATTTGGTGAATTTATGCACCGTAAATTTATTTAAGTTGATACCTATTAATTTTATCAAGTATCAAGGTTTGGAAGATTCTTATTTGGGTCTTGTACTGCGTGGCGAAAAATACTACCAATATTGAGAGACTCTAAGGAGTCTGTAGGTGACAGATGTCTTGGCTGCGAAATATAAGGGAGTGGACCAGCATCGGAAGTGTGGAGGAGCTGTTCCGAATGGCATAGGATAGGAAAACATTCTCTGATGTAATTGCTATATTTAGGGGGACCCAACTGGGAACTTGAAGAAGGAGTCACATTAATATTTTCGAGTGTTGCGGTCAAACCTGGCAACATAATTTTCAATTTATATTATTATATTCGTGATGAGCTGAAGCGCCCGCCTACATTATGATTGTGACGCCGTCCCTCTCTGTACCCGGTGTCTGTTTATGCGGACGATGGTAAGTGTGAGTGGGATAGCAGTATTGTTACTTTATTGTGCATAGTCTGTAAGTGTTATAAAATAAGTTTGTATACTGGCGGGTGCTATAGTTTATATTGCTGCATTGTATAGTTCCGTGAATGTGTGTGTGTGATAAGTAATTGTGACTGCGTTTGAAAGGATTGTTGTATTGCATCAAACTATTTGTGATTTTTTTGTATATGTTTAATGGCCTTGTGCCGTATATGTTATTATAAATAAATAAATAAATATATTTATTGCGTTTTCAGATGCTCAAGGAGAAGAGAAGAAGACAGTTATGGGTAGAATATTTGAGATTTGTAAAACTTATTCGCTGGTCACAGATACCTGTGCTGAGGCAGGTGCATTTTTAGCTTCTAAATTCCTTACAAGGTACACATCATTGTCCTAATTGGAAATTAATTTACAGCTCATTATATAAACTTATAAATAAGAGAAATCAATCAGCTTTTAACTCAAGGATTTAGTGCCAAGTGGTGAGGTGATATTATCACAATACAATGTTATAAAAGTAGTTCGTTCGTAGCAATAGTCGTTGTATTCTCTGCCCGTCAATTTAATATAGGGTTGAATCCTCCGAGGGCTGAGCTAATCCACCTTCACGACACAAGCATTTTAGTTACAGAGATAGTATTCAAGATTGTATTTGTGTGTATTGCAAATCCAGATTGATCTTTAAAAGAAATACAAAATAAATCTTTTTGTGTGTGCATTTTTTAATGTCATTTAAATCTTTTAGATCTGATGTGAAAGAGAGATATCTAGGTGAGTTCTTTGAGTGGTCCCGTCAGCAGAATAAGAATCTACAGGAGGATAATGTAAAATACGGAGTACTGGCTACTGTGGCTGCCACATTAAAGCATGGCAAGAGAGAGGACTTGTTGCCGTATGCCGATAGTCTGCTGCAGTGGGTTATATCGCAGGACTACAGACACAGCAAGGCAATTCTTACTAGGAAATATGCTGTTAAAATTATTCAAAGAATAGGTTGGTAAATTTGATGTTGTTTACTGTACAAATTTATGGTTCCAATACTTTCTCTTTATTTATTTGTTCATTCTTTACTGTACATTGATTATATACTATTTCATAGAGGTACACAACCTGTGCAGTGTCGGAATAGATAGATAGAAAAATGTTGATAAACTGTCATTTTCTCTATCTTATTACAAAAAGTCTGTTTTGTTTTTTAGGTCTGACATATTTACCAAGTAGAGTTGCCGCATGGCGTTACACAAGAGGATCTAGGACTCTGGCAACCAACCTACAGCAGGCAGCTGAAGATAAGACAAGTAATATGACATCACTCTCTTCTGATCCCGCTGTACACACAGATCCTGCAGAGGATGAGGAAGATGATGATCAGGATATACCAGAACAGGTACTTAATATCTTTTGTTACGTGGTGATAAAATCTAAATACTTTATATCTTAAAAATTGAGGATTCCTCAGAATAGATTTGGTATCCCACTTTTTTCTGTAAATTCCTACAGTATCAAACCTTTGTTTAAAATCATGTATTTTGAATTCAGTTAGAGGAGGTGATTGAGCAACTCCTGTTAGGGCTACGTGATAATGACAATGTGGTGAGATGGTGTGCAGCTAAAGGACTGGGCCGTGTATCTGGACGCCTTGGTAGAGGAGGTGCAGGGGAGGTGTGTGCTGGCATCATGGAACTATTCTCCCATAGGGAAGGTGATGCTGCATGGCATGGAGGGTGTCTGGCACTGGCTGAACTTGGTAAGGGAAATTATATTATTTTTCATTCATCAAATAGAAAAAAACATGGTTTAGCCAGGATTTAGTAAATCATGTTAGTATGTATTATCATTCCTCATTGATACAAAACGTTTTGTGAAGCATCTGCTCAATGGTTTTTGTTATTAATTTTTTTATTCTATTCTTCATTATATTGCATATGTCCCCTGGTGGTGCGCTCCACTAACTTGACAGTTTCAATTCCATGCGAATTTGTGCGGGAGGATTTTTATTATCCTGTAAATTTATGTTACTACAGACTTGGTGTTATAACCAATGTGTCACTCAATCTGACATAGCCAATAGAATTATAGTTCTAAATTTTAATGGTTTTTTTTATATTAAATAATAAACACAAATGTATTAATTACCTTTTAGGGCGTCGAGGTCTCCTCCTTCCATCCCAACTACCTCCAGCAGTGGACGTAGTTCTCAAGGCTCTGCAGTATGAGGAACTGAGAGGATGTACTCCAACGGGACAGCATGTGAGAGATGCTGCTTGTTACGTCTGCTGGGCGTTTGCCAGAGCATATGATGCAACTGTACTAAAGCCTTTTGTTAATAAGATAGCTGCTGGGCTTATTATTACAGCTCTGTTTGATAGAGAAGTGAGTGCTCCTAAATATAATTCATATGTTTTTTAAACATAATTTTTTTATGTATCCATGTACTTAGTCCCCGATTAGAGTAGAGTTTCTGCTCCTCTGCAATAAATTCCTTTCTTTCATAGAATATTCAAAAATTTACCGGAAAATGAGAGATCTATTTACTTCTTCTATTCTGAAGACTCCAATGAATTATGTATTTTTTTATTATTTTGAATGTGAATATGTGGTTTATGTGACAAAAGACCTCAAGTACAATGTACAGTTTATTAATTCTAGGATATAACATTCACATCATAATATATTACTTAAATATATGTATCAAATTAGAAACTCGTATACATACCCAAGTATTCACATCAAATGTTAAATTAACTATTTCATATGCATCAAAAACATAAATAAGCATACTCTGATAAAGGAAAACTAACTGAAGCTGCCATAATTGCAAAATTATTTAACATAACATATATATATATATGGACAATTTACAAAGATCTAGAGATTGTTAAACGGCATCAAAACAATATCATCCAGAATCATCATCATCATCAAGCTAGTCCCAAAAAAATATATGAATCTTGTATTATGGGTACTAACGGGATGACACACATTTACAACATATCAAAAACTTGCATGTAAAAAATTAGAAAAAAGTCATGCCGTGGCCAAGAATCAAATCCGAGACCTCACATCTCAAAGGCAAAAGTGTTACCTCAGTACCACACTGTCTGCCTCTACATTGGTGATATAAGGACAGCCGTTATGTGTTTTACATGTAATTAATATACATTTAACATGTAATTTTTGTAAATAAATTATTATTATCCGTATAAAAAATATTCTCTCTATTATTTTATTTCCTAGATACACTGTCGCAGAGCTGCTTCTGCTGCCTTCCAAGAGCATGTTGGTCGACAGGGATCCTTCCCAAACGGCATCGACATCCTCACAGCTGCAGACTTCTTCTCAGTAGGGCTGAGGAACAATGCCTATCTGAATGTGGCACCCTGGGTGGCACAGTTCTCAGACTACACACAGCCTATGGTGGATCATCTGGTCACTAGGAAAGTGAATCACTGGGATATTGCTATCAGGGAGCTGACTGCTAAGTCCTTGCACAAGTTAACCGAAAGGGTAGGATGTATTTGTATTCATATTTTTTATTTTTAAACCAGTATAGATTAATCGGTCCAATCAATTCAACTCAACATTTTTTCATGTGTTGTTTTATGATTTCATACATTCTCCATACAACTCCCATTTTTCAAAGTGGAAAGCGTCATCTATTGTAGTTTAATATAAACAACATTTATATAAGCCTGGTCCATCTTCTATTATTTTTATCTCTAAAATGTTGATGGAAAGTTTTCAATTCTGTTTAGAGTTTTTTACTTTTTAGTTTGATTAACATCTAAACTTATTAGTATGTAAATACAGTCTCCGGCACCCGATTGTGTCAAAATTTCAAAAATAATATATTTGTATTGTCTGTCTACTTACAAGTGAGATTTCCAGTAGATCAACCATGTGTAATAAGCATACAGGGCTCCGCCTCTGTGTCTTGAATAATAAGTCTTTCAAGATGGATTAGCTATATGTTAGGCATCCATGGATAAAATAGATGTCATTCGTCATTGTCAAAGGTATCAGATGATAATTGTGTATCTGATGATGAAAATTTTCAAAATTTGGATATCCAGCAACCTTAATATATTTAGAATACGAAATTTCCTCTACCATACTCCATACCATAAAAAATATAATTAAAGACTCTGTAACTAATACAAAGGACAATAAATCCAGTATTGACGTTTTTCAACAAAATGTGGCAATGAAGCTGTATAAGTGTAGCAGGTTTTCATATTGTGTAAGCTTGCAAATTATTTATTTTTATCCTGTACTGGTCAAATTTTGAATCTGATACAACATGTTGAGGACGGTTTCGAAAAAGGAAAGATTACTGGATCGGTTTTCATTGACTTAAGTGCCGCATATGATACTGTCAACCATAGAATCCTCCTGGGGAAGATCTACAGCCTTACAAAGGATTATAGGCTGGTCCAAATTTGTCAATCAGTGCTAAAAAACCGAAGATATTATGTGTCCTTACAGGGGAAAAATAGCCGTTGGAGAATACAGAGAAACGGACTCCCACAGGGGAGTGTACTGGCTCCCATTCTTTTCAATATATATACCAACGACCAACCCATTGGTTCAGACACGCAACATTTTATATACGCCGACGACCAGGCAATCACTGCACAAGGTGACACTTTTGAGGATGTGGAGGGAAAGATCTCGAGGATGCTGGAGAAATTAACGGAGTTTTACAAAGATAACCACTTAAGACCCAACCCAGCTAAAACTCAATTATGTTCCTTCCACCTGAAAAATAATCAAGCTACAAGAAAGCTTAACGTAGTGTGGCAGGGCGTTCAGTTGGAGAATTGCGAAAACCCGAAATACCTGGGAGTCAAACTGGACAGAACACTGACATTTAGGACACACCCCAACTAGCACATAAGCTGTAGAAGCAAAGATATACCACCCTTTTGGAGTCTTGAGTTGAATAAGAGATCTATAATAGTGTTTTCATTCTCCCTAAGCGATATATGTGAACTTTATTTCCTCATATAACGTCTTGAGTAATATAAAAGCGATACAACAGTAATTAGATATGGTATTCAGCCTAAAGTGATATAGTAGCGTTTAAAGGGGTCACTCTATTACTACCTTTCCCGCCTTAGAATGCATAATGGTGGTATACGTCACTATAGGTAATACAAAGGCGGCCGCGACGTCTCTTATACCTCCAGCGGTATAATGTACCACATGACTACTCATAAACCACCACTGGCTGCACTATTGGTACGATAGCTCTACAAATAGGTCTGCACGCACTGTTGGTGGTATAATGTACCACATAGGAACCTTTAGCGGTATTAATTGATTCGCCATTTTGTATGCATTGAATAATATTATTATAGAGAAATAAAATAAATGAAATTAACAATTTTTACAGAAATATGGTGGTAAACTCGAATATTTATTATAATTCACTCATTTAATTTCATTATCATCTGTATTTATAACAAATTAAGCAAAAAATATATTTGCACTACTACACTGGTACACACTACACTAGTTTAAAATTATTTTTTCACAATTAAATATTAATATTTCACGGGCGCTTCAAAATTTTGATCTAAACATACATGTATTATCACAGTAAAATTACATCCGCACCAATTTTTCGAGGAATATCATACTTTAGCAAACAAAAATATTACGTACCTGATATATGAAAATCCTGATGGACAAAATAGTTATTATGTTTTCACTAATATTGGTATAGTATTGTCAATAAGTATTTAATTGCAATGTTCCACCACGTTTGTTTACAAACAAATCAGGAAGAAATATTAACAGCTATTGACACGACACCAAGCGGTACACTTCTTAATTAATAGAGCGATCTTACTGTACTGTACCGCTACTGTATCACCTTTAATGCTATAAAGGCGGTAGAAAGGAGATAACATCACCCAAGGCTGAATAATTTGTGCCCAAACCGGAGGTATAACGGGGGTATAGCTGGCTATATCGCCAATGTATAACCCTTTTGTATCACCATTAGAGTAAAAAAGACCTGTTAATCAGCTGATTTAGAGCTTCTTATACCTCTTGTGTGCTAGTTGGGACTGTTTAGACACACAAAAGAAGGTAGCTGCCAGGAATAATATCATACGAAACCTGGTAGGGTCAAAATGGGGAGCCAATCCTAATGTGCTTAGGACATCTGTGCTAGCCTTGTCATACTCTGCCGGCGAATACGCTTGCCATGCGCAGAAGGTGGATGTCTCCCTAAACGAGGCTAATAGAATCATAACGGGATGTCTCAAGCCAACACCCACTAGTAGACTCTACGCCCTGAGTGGGATAGCCCCGCCGAACATCAGGCGAAAGGTGGCTGCACAAGTGGAGAGAGGCAAACAGGTCACGGATCAGAGACACATGCTGCATGGGCACCTTCCCCCACCGAGTCGTCTCAAATCCAGGAGGAGCTTTCTTAACGCGACCACACCTTTGACTGACACACCAGAGATTGCGAGAGTGCGCCTATGGAGAAACACAGAGGAGAACACACAAGGGACAATATTTAACAGCCCAGTGGAAGCCCTGCCTCCTACGATGGTATGACCTACCATGGCCGATGTGGAAAACCCTCAACAGAATCAGAACAGGAGTAGGACGCACTAGAAAGAACCTCCAGAGATGGGGCTTGGCTGGGAGCACGGCGTGTGACTGTGGAGAGGAGCAAGACACTGGACACCTCCTGACATGCCCAATGGCTCCCAGACAGTGTCACTGGGAGGAATTCGTGGGACGAACTCACCAAGGGGGAGCTGCAAGAGAGGTTGTTGCTTTCTGGGAGGGAATGGGAGTGTAGATGTGAATTTGGTGTTTTTGTTATTTGTCGTTGCTGACCGACACGAAAAGAAGATTTATTTTTATTTTTCTTTTTTCACAGTGTCCATCTTACATGGCAGAAACTGTACTGCCTCAAATTCTTGAGAAGATCTCCTCAACAGATCTGAATGCTCGGCACGGCTCTATACTGGCATTGGGAGAGATCATTTATGCCCTACACCTTGTACAGTTGGAAGATGGAAGAAAGGGAGATGTATTGGTAAAGAGACAGGTGCTGGAAGCTGTGAAAGGAATTGTGCCAACCCTAAACAGCAAGTACATGTTCCAAGGGATGGGAGGAGAGCTCATGAGACAGGCTTGCTGCTCTTGTATTGAGAAGTTGTCTCAGGCCAAAGTGCCTTATCATGATGATCCTATTATAGGTATTTTTTCCATATTACTAATAAACTGTATTTCATGTTTCCTTTAGGGCAGTGTTTCCCAACCGGTGGTTCGCGAACCCCTGGGGATTCGCTATGTCTACAAAGGGGGTTCGCAAAAATAATAGCGTAATGGCGGGATTTTAAATAACATAACATAACATAACATACATAGACAATTCACACAGATCGAGCTAGTCCCAAACTAAGATGAATCTTGTATTATGGGTACTAACACAACGATACACACATATACAATGCACTACACACTACACAATGGCCCAAGAAAAATAAATAAAAAAGCACACCAAATGCAATGCAGATTGCACGCTGTTGTTTCAAACGTATGCATACTGCCTATATCTTATGCAGCATATAAAGAAAATTTTATTGTTTTTTTGCCTATCATTAACGACTACATAGGGGGTTCGCCAAATACTGTTGGATATTACTTTTGGTTCGCGACGAGAGGAAGGTTGGGAAACACTGCTTTAGGGGAATTAGTTGAGCACTTTGTGCTTGTATGTAATGCCAGATTGTTTTTTTTTTAATTTTTTGTTGACATCAGTCAGAACATAAGTGCATACTGTTATGGCGGCTGATGAAAAAACAAAGTATTGTATAAATAAATTAAGTTACTGTTTTAACCAAAATTAATCAAATTTTGTAATTTTTATTATTGATTTTATTTTATTTCATTTTGTGATGTTTTGGTAACAAAAAGATTCACAATACATAATGTTTTCTAATCGACCTTTAACGATCCTAATTTTGTTTTTTGTAATGATTTCAGACGAATGGCTGAATCTCATTGAAGAGTGTCTAACACATGAAGTATTGATCATCAGAGAAAAGGCCATAGCTGCATTACCTGCAGTGTTTGTGGAATACCTCAATGATGGTAACAGCGAGCGACTGAGGAATGGCACAGGCACACCCATGGAGGTTGATGATTGTGCAGGGAAGGACAATAAGAGTGAAAGAAGAAAGGGTCTGGTGGAGAAGTACTGTAAACAGCTAGGAAGTGTGGATAGTAATGGATTGTGTGTCAGAATGGGATACGCTTTGGCTATTGGTAAGTTTATTGTGTTTTATGTTTGATTAATTGTAATATGATTTCTATTTGCTGTTTTGTTTTTTTTCCTTGATACTTATAATTTATTTCTATCTATTCTATTATGGCATCTCCCACTAATTGTATGTAACGAGCATACAGGCTCATCTCTCCATACCATAAAAAAATATAGTATAAGATGGATACCGTATACCACATAATCATAATATTTTATATTGTTTTGTAAACTCTGTTATATAATTATGATGTGCAAAAATAATAAATGTACATAATATCTGTGTTCTTGTAAATAAAATATTTAAGTATCCAAACTTCTACAGCAAATAGTAAATCTACATTTGTATTAATAATTTATTTATTTGTTATTTACATGCATTTCAATTATTCCAGGTGTCCTCCCATCGTTCGCACTAGAAGACAATCTCCCTCTAGTTATCAACTCACTAATAAAAAGTTGCAGAATAACTGAGCCTACTCTCAAATGGGCTGAATCCCGTAGAGATTCAGTCAAGGCCCTGACCAGTGTTTGTCAGACTATGGGCATCAGAGCATTGCAAGAAAAGTGTGACGAAGGTGTTCAGTCTGTACTGGAGTGTCTTATTCTCTGTTTGGATGAGTACACGGTGGATATGAAGGGGGATATTGGAGCTTGGGTGAGAGAAGCTAGTATGGCAGGTATGTTTACAAATTTAGAATGCTCTATATCTACTCAATGAATGTATAATCCCATCTTGACTTTTTTAATGGATGATATACCCCAGTGGTCGAAAAACTGCATTTCTTTTAAAAAGAAATTGTCAGACGTATGATATAATATGTCTGGTACATTCTTGGGGCTATGTCACATAACATAACCATAATACTCATGTAAATGTTGAAAATTATTTATTGTCAGTTACTGCGAGATTGGCATGCACATATTTTTTATTATAGTCAGTTCGCGCAACGTAAGGTTAAGATGACGGCAAGATTAAGATCGTATTAAGATTGCATCATGAGTAACTCTGGAGATCCAACTCACAAACAATACAACAGAATCTTAAATTTCTTGCACCAATGTTACAAAATTTTGTCATATTAGTGATATTTAAATCTTTTGTTTATTATATTCTCCAACAACTGGTGTATCCTTTGTTTACTAATCTTTGATTTAAATGAGTAAAAAATATGTAAAAAGTATCACGTTATATGCTCATTGAATATTTAGAAGGTTGTTCATGAATTCAAAACTGTTGTGAATCTATTAATACTACCATGTAAATATTATTGTGTCCAGGTCTATTGTCTATATGCAAGCAGTGTGCCGGTGAAGACCCCAGCGCCATCTCAGCAGGCACCATGCAGAGAATCCTAGTGGGAGTGGCCCAGCAGTGTGTGGAGAAAATAGACAGGACTAGAGCATACGGAGGAAAGATATTTACACAATTCTTACACTAGTTAGTACCGATTAGTTTTTGTTTTTGCAGAAATATTGAATAACACTGTTACTAGATATATTGAAAATAAAGTGAAGAAATTTAACATTATATTCTGGTATCTCTACAGATAAAATTGTATAATTTTTGAGCCACATTTTATACTTGTTTTGCAATAACCGTGGTTCAAAATATTATTGTTTCAGCACTCCCAATATTCCTCACATTCCCCATCACTCCGAGCTCCTCTCCGTATTTCCCCAATCTCCTGAAGACCTGAGTTCCAGTGCCCAGCCCCATGAGGAGTCTTCTAGCACCAATATCAAACTATCCCTATCGTCGGAGACTCACCCCGCCTCCGCTGGTGTACTGTGGTTGTTTGCCTCACACACTATGCCACACTTTATAAAATTACTCGACTGGGAGGTATTTAGATATAACATCATACTTGGATTAACTGTGAGTGCGGGGGATATGACTGAAAATTTGGTTAGTAATTTCATTATTTAAATAATAATTAATTGTATACTCTGTACATTAAACACGCATAATTAAGACTCTAATTCTACTAAATATATCACTCCACAATATTTCACTTATAAACCTTTAAGCATCAATAATTCTATTTATTTATACCATCACAGAATATCCTACATGTAGGGTTGTCAGCAGATCAGCTCCATGTAACAATTATGTAAGATGTCTTCTCCATGCCAACAAAAAAATTAAAACACTCAGAATGGCAACTCTTTTCACTGAATTTAAGATATAAAACATTTCTGTTTTTTCAAACACCCGCCTTTACAGGACACTCGTTAACTTATGGAAAAGAGTGGGAAACAATTTTTTTCAATAATTCCTTGAGTTTAATACAGCCAACATATCTTGAGTGTTACACTTCCACGGAGAACAATTGAAGACCTTGGCAGAAAAACAACAAATGTCACATTTAGTAAATTTTACAGGAGAGCATTAAAACGTCCTAACTTCTAATAAAATACGATTTTCTTTGCTGTTATTGCTGTAAAATGTAGGTGTTGTAATGAATAGCTAAAGCAAGTTTCATTTTTGTTAATACCTTTGTTAAAATTGAAAATACAACAGAAAATAATGATGTGACATTTGCTGTTTTTCCAAAAAATTGTGCACATTTGTCGTTTTTCCACCAAACCATAAGTTAAAAATCATAAAATAAATTTACATATCAGCCGACTTCTCTCCATTGCTTGATAAAAAAACCTTTTCAAAACTTTTACATTGGTTTTCATCATAAGCAGCTCATCACCGTTGGCTTCCCAACACCTAGACAATGTAGTTGGTCCATCTCTTTTGAGAACTCCCGACGCCTTTTGCGCGATTTGAAGGACATGTGTTGTTTTCCCATGTTTATAAATTAAACCACCAGTAGAGGGTGTGCACTAGATCATAATAATGCAATAAAACGATTTCATAAAATTTTGGACAATTGTTGTTTTTCCGCCAAGGTCTTCAATTTATATAGATTTGTAATTTGCACCACCTTAATCTCTAAAAGTGCGTAGATAATTGTGTTGGGTCATCCAAAAATATTGAAACTGCAAATGATTACGAAAATAAATGCATATCACATATTTATTTTGTTTAAGCATATTGCTTATTTTGAGCGTATCTGAGGTGTATTTGGAATTTGGATTTTTATATACTCAAGAATTACCTTTTTCTTAAACAAGTAGTCCTATTATGACAATTTGTGTTTTATTATACCTATTAAAATTTGGTATTTTTCTTTTAGGTGAAGCATACGACCAGTGCCTTATTTTCCTACCTAATGGCCTTGCACTCTGAACCGGCCAAATTGTCCTCCATATGTGACATCATAGTTAAAGTATTCAGTGACCATCATGGCAATAATAGGATCATCATTCCCATGCTAAACTTTCTTGACAGACTACTCAGTTCTGGTAAGAATATATCTTGGAACGTTCTAAAAAAATACATACATATTTTGTTTATCTGAACATTATATGAAATATTATCACTCGGTGTTCAATGCCATGAATGTAACAATTACAAAATTTTGCAGAAGGCCAAATAAACTGAATAAAAGTTACAGCGTCATCCAAATGCATACTCACGGTTTTGTTCCATACGCCATTCTAGCAGTTTGGACAATATTTGGGCAATATTTTGAATACAAAATCGCGTTTTATAACATTCTGTACCAATATTTAAAAAAAAACTATTTTGCGATGATATTTTGTTTATCTGAACAAAATGTGTATGTATTTTGTTTATCTGAAAAACTCGTATATCTGATAAAGGAATTTGAAAAATTGCAATGAAATTCATAATTTTCACTTATGTCCTTTATGCTTACATAATTTAAAGACTAGAATTTTTATCTTGTTTTATTTAAATTCCTCATAATATTATACTTTTATCTAGACTTTATTTTTGTTAGGTTGTACCAATGATAGAATGAAAAAAAAGTTGCTTTAATCAAAAAAACATTTTACGTATTTTTATTCAATGATCATAGATATATTTTCTCATCAACATAATAACTGCTTCTCACAGAATGCTTTTTATATGTCATTTTGATGAATACTATATTTTATTTTCAGGATGTCTCTCTCCAATTCTGGAAGATTCCGAGAATGGTTTTGCCGCAGAAATATTGAAACATGTTAAGCTAGAAATGAAATCCAATACGAATATGTACAAACACTTGGATTCAATCACAGTACTGTGTCAGCTTATTCAGGTATTATCTTATATTGTTACTCTCTATGATACAATAATTTGTCTCGTGTTAGACCGTACATAGATTCTTTTACCATCTGTGGAATGAAAATTTCCACATGAAACCAGCTTGTTCTGGGGCAGTCCATCATCCTTCTGCCCTCTCGGATCTTATTAATGATTTATTTTCCATTATCAAAATCATAATATAGTAACCACTCTAGATTAATCATTCCAGTTAATTCTAATCACCGATAGTCATCCTATTTGAATAGGTATTATCTAATTAGGTATATTGTATATGATACACATACATATGTGAACTTCCTTTAGGAGTGGATTACACAGAGTTTTGATGCTTATGAATCAACTCAAGGCTTGGTTAAGAGTCTCTTTAAACCTAGGTAACATTCCCAATTCCTAGTAAGTAAAATCCGGTCTCCGACATTCAATTGTGTCAAAAATTCATAAAATAACATAATATAGTACTTAATTTTTTAATTTGTTTTATTATATTCAGGTTGGAGGTGGTGTGTGTCGAGCCTCCCTAACCAAACTGATGATCTGCATCTGTAGCGCACAGAAGTATATTAGGAAGTCCACAGCCACCAGACTATATGATGTGCTGCTCATATATGGAGATACTACTGGAGTGTCAGAAGAAAATCTAGACCAGGTAAGAATTTTTTTAAATTATTTTTATAGAATGAAATACTTACCTATTTTTACTTTTTCTAATCAAGTGGACAGAATTTGTGATATCATAATAAAAAAATATTTCTGAGTTTAATAAATAATTTTAATGTACAAAAGTGGAAGTATGATATGTTTGGCTTACCCCACAAGGGTAGCTACATTATACTTTACGACATTTTCTCGAACCAATACTGTTCTTAGTATTTGTCAAGAAATGAAATGTGATTATTTGGTTTTGCTACACGTGCTTTGTAGTTTATTAAAGTAACTCGAGTTTCGACGTGTATTGTCTTTTTCAAATAACGAATATGCCGTTCCTTTTTGGTATAAATACAAATTTGCAATTACAGTTCTTTATATTTTAAAATGTAAAATTAACAGTCGAGTCACTTTTGATAAAGTACGTGTAAAATCAAATTTTATTTCTTGATTAATGTGGAGTTTTTAAGAATAAATTCTAATAAAATTCAATACTTAATATTTATGCATGTTTATTGTACAGGCTATGCAGATATTAGCTGACACAAATTGGGAAGCAGATGTCCCTACATTGAGACCAATAAGAAATACCATATGCGACCTCATGGGACTTCCACACCCTGTGGCCATCACCAACAAGCTGCAACAGCGTCCTGAATAGTTTGCCCTTACTATAAGGGACAAAGGAATATATTATAATAAGAGAAGCTATATTTTTTGTGCACAAATTATATACCCAATATAATTGGAAAAAATAATAATATTTATTCTATCTCAACATCATTCCAAAATGCTAACGCTAACCTTAAGATCTTTTATGTTATTAATTTAAACTTATTTAAGCTGTCATTAACTTATTGTCGCTTCACCCATTATTTGAACTATGATATTATTTTATAATAAAAATAACAAGTTCGTCGGTAGCCTGGAGGTAGAGTCTCGGCCTCGTGATCATGGGGTCCGTGGTTCGATACCAGGTGCCGGCAAACTCCCCTTTCACGACACAAGCTTTTAGTAGCTTACTGTGAAAGGTGTATAAGGTTGTATTTGGATTTATAACAAAAACCCAGATATATCTTTTTAAAAAAAAAAAAAAAAAAAAAAAAAAAAAAAAAAAAAAAAAAAAAAAAAAAAAAAAAAAAAAAAAAAAAAAAATGCAAATACTGGTGTGAAATTTGTCATCATCATAATCACTATTACGCTGCTTCCCTTTCGAGTTAGGCAGAAAGAATCAAGCGCCACTTCTTGTATACACTTTTCACTTCCATCACTGTCATACAATGCCTCATGCATGCTCTTTTATTTAATGTGATCAACATGTGTCTGTCCTGTAAGATCTGGTTTATATAATCTTGCCATGGACTGCTCCGTCTCCGAGCACCATTTCTCTCGACCATTACAAATTTGAAACAAGTAATATTTGGTCAAAATGAAGTTATTAATTATTTAAACATAATCGTAATTATATATGCATTTAAATTATGTATTACTTCGAGATTAATTTATATAACTTCATTTTCGCATTAACATTATATTGAATTTCATATTTTTTCTTCTGTCTTGCAAATAACTGATATGGACAGCACATTTTATAAACCAACCATATGTTTGTTGTTATAGACATAATATTTGCAAAATTACCCTTTCGCAACACAATCTTGTAGCTTACTATGAAAGGTGTATAATGTTGTTTTTAGGTTTATAACAAAAACCCAGGTACATTTTTTTTTATTTTAAAGATAGGTATATCTAAATTTTTTCAACTTATCAGCCATACGAGTGAGTTCCGAATTATTGGAAAAAATAGTTATGTGAAAAAGTACTTTTATTTTTTGTATGATTTTCTATTTGTGTTACACACAAAATGCATTTATTTTATTAACATTCACCCCTTTAATATTTATATTATTTAACTGCGTACTAAACTTGATCATTACAAATAAAAATATTAAACCTTTTATATAAATATTGTTTTTTTTATTTCCTACCTTGAGGCACCATGGATTACCAGTTTGCAGTAATGTTGGAATAATTAAAATTCCCTTTTAATAAAATGAGTGGAGATCTATTGACATATACTTTGTTTAAGTTGGTCTGTGATGTCTGAAGTTGCACTAAAGCATTTTCATGATTACCCATACATGGTTAAATCCATATTTCAAATGATAGTCATTTTTGATAATAGTTAATTCATGTGCCGAAGAGTTAATATCAAGATCGTATTTAGATTGTGTCGAGAGTAATCATGCAGTATATCCAAAAAAATGCTGTGATAGTCTGCATCGGGATACTCCCTCAATAGAATGAAAATCAACGTGACCAGATTTGGTAGTTTCCTACTTTTTTGGTAGTTTTTAAGGCATTGGCAACCATGTTTAGTAGTTTTTATTTCTTTGGTAGTATCGGGTACTTGGGAAAAGTACCCGATACTTTATCTAATTCGAAAACAATAGTCGGTACAAATACCCGGTACATAGTAGAAAAAAGTTACAAGGGGGTTAGTTAAAATAAAATTATATTTACGCAGGTGTAAAAAATGCAGTTAAATAGGAATACCAAAAAACCCAATCTTTTAATTTTATATCAGCTTTTGCTCAGTCTAACTTCTGGGGTAAGGCAGCTTCTCATTTTGATCCTAAATTTCCATAATGCCATCTTTCTAACTTTTTTCTAAATAAGAGGGAACACTTCCTCCAGTTTTGCCTCCCATATGTACTCCATTGTGCCTGCAGATCCCTATTTCAATTTACACCTAGAGTGCCGGATTTCATTTTTCAAATCTATTGTGGGCCGATACCGCGCACCTATTTAACAAATACAATTCGATTTATTTTGCAAGTAAAACTTTTTATTGTTTTAATTCATATGTAGATAGTCTGTCAATGAGTGAAAGTTGAGCTGGGGGCGATATGTATTTAGGTATAATGACATGGATCGGAAGAATGAGATGGCTGAGAAATAAAACATGAGTACAGGTTTAACAAAAAAATTAATATATTCTAAAGACAAAACAAAAAAAGAAAAACATAAGCATGAATTTGTATGGTTTCAAAATTAATCAGGAATCTATTACGAAATCTGTTGGTGGTTGCTTCAGACCCTGCCTCGGCTGAGGATGGTATGGCAGAGAGTGTCTTATATTGGGTATTTCCAGAAGTCGCCTCTCGTTGTGATTGTTGGGGACAGTACTGCTTAGTGGTCCATCAGAGTCGATGTTGTTCCGATGAAGTTCAGATGATGAATGATATCAGTACTGACTTGGTAGATGGCAGTAAGGGGCGCTCGCTCAGGGGTCGCTACTGCGCATGTCCTCCCCGCTCTGTAACCACCCCTCCACAAGGTTTTGGTGCTGCCCCAGAGAATGCCCACGTGATCCACGTTCTCTTTTTGATTTCACCATACGTTGAAAGGGGTACATGTATAATAGGTACTATATTATAAAATAGGTACGATGTTTAATTACTAAAGGCGGGAAGACAGACACGATTTCGCCACACTGATGAAATAGGAATTTACTTAGGTATAGTTAGTGAGTTAGTTGGATAGCGAAAAAAAAAATAGGTATTAATTTATTAGTAGGTAAGGAGATTTATATTTTTGAATCATCAGCACAGCAAACACACGTCAATCTCGCCCACCCCCAGTTGATCCAAAAATATGAAATTGTGTTACATTATTACAAATATATGGAATTGGGTTACATTATTACTGAAAATATGAAATTGTGTTACATTATTATATATATATATAAAGAAGGGCGCCAGAGAATTTTTTTTTTTTTAATTGGGTAAATCCTCAAACCAATAGAAGTAATGAATGAAAATAAGCATGAAGATTAATTATAAGTTTCTGAATTCTAAAGACACGTAATTTTTCACAAATAAGCATACTAAGAAACCAGAACATTCTGCAAACAACACACCCACATCTCGAGAAATCAATAGGCATATCTAGATAGCTCAAAATATCACATAATATTATAACTAATTTTTTTTTTTTTTTTACCCAAACAATCAAAAGGAATCAACATTCCTCGTCGTATACAATATTACATATTTTTACAACATATATATTTTTTTTTTATATAATATAACGGGCAACAGAACAGTATTATTTTTCATTTCACAATTTTACATAATTTTATCTTTAATGTCAATAACTAACATAACATATTTTTATAATATAGGCATCAGAACCTTTCACAATTTTACATCATTTTATCTTTAATATCAATAATTAACATTACATATTTTTATAATATAGGCATCAGAACCTTTCACAATTTTACATCATTTTATCTAATATCAATAATTAACATTACATTTTTTTTTAATAATATAGGCATCACCCAATAATCACAAATTAATATACATATGAGTTATGCGAATGTATTATTTTCTAAACTACTGCGAAAAATTCAGACAATATTTACAATGTCAGAACTCTCCCCAGTGTCCAGGATAATATACTCTCAATTTTGATATTTTATCATTTTCATATTATTTACACACATTATCTACATCAATGTTAATAGCTACTTACTACGTACTACATACTAATATATACAACTATTTAATATGTTCTAATAGTTACTTTTAACTGTTTACATTGCACCAGAATCTTCAGGTTCTTCAGGAACTAGCCTGAGATCGTCAGAATGGATTTTGATGGGTTTCCCATTCTTCTCCACCCAGTACACGTGACCCCGGCCCACTGGGAAAAGAATCTTATGGGGACCACTCCATTTCGGTGCAAATCCCGCGTGGAACCCTGCAGCTTTATTTGACAATGGGTGTTCCCTAGTCATCACTTCTTGCCCCGTCTGAAAACGGGACACGGCATGTGACTCAGGGGCGTACGTCCGACTATATTTCTCCTGATTCTTCCGCATAACCTCGTCTATGACCCCACGATCCCGCTGATCAGG
Source organism: Athripsodes cinereus (assembly GCA_947579605.1). Lineage (NCBI taxonomy): Eukaryota > Metazoa > Arthropoda > Insecta > Trichoptera > Leptoceridae > Athripsodes > Athripsodes cinereus. Next base: position 28,049,039 of record OX388315.1, read on the forward strand.
GGTAACCGAGTCAGATACAGTGCCCAATTTCCATTCCCCTGGACGTTTGGTTTCTAGGCCAAATAGGGCGTGGCTTGGAGTGCACCCTATGGCCTCATTCTGTCGAGTTCGAAGGGAACCGAGAATCTCATTAAGGTAGTCTTCCCAATAGCGATGTGGGTTATTCTGCAAGCGTATTCTTAATGCTTTTTTAATCTCCTGGTTTCGTCTTTCCGTTACATTGCTGCGTGGATGATATATGGACGTAGTCCAATGTATACATTGCCACCGACGAAGAGCCACCTTCCAGGCTCTATGCCCGAACTGCGCACCATTATCCGTCAACAACACGCGTGGGTAGCCAAAACGAGGGAAAATTTCCGTTTCGAGTTTTCTAATTAATATGTGGGCTTTTGTGGAACGTAACGCAAATGCTTCGACCCACCGTGTATACATATCAGTGACTACTAATATTGCCTTATTACCTCTCGTGGACGTGGGATAGTTACCCATCAAGTCAAGGGCAATTATCTCGAAGGGATATTTTGCTTGACAGGCTCCCTGAGGTGCCAACGGCCTTGTTGGGCGACCTCGAGCTCTGAGACAAATCAGACACCTTCTGACGTATTGTCTTACGTCCTGATTCATGCCCGCCCAATAATAGTTTCTTTGAATAGCCCTTAATGTCTCTTTTATTCCCGGGTGATTTGCCACATTACTGTCGTGATAATATTTTATTACTTCTGTCTGATTCGCTTGGGGAACAACTACACGTGCCGTATCCTGTTCTTTATACCACAAATAATGATTTTTCAACATAAATTTTGAAAGGTACTTCTCCTGCGCCGGGGTGGTGGGTTTATAAGAACGCAATGACCTACGCCTAAGCTTATGAAGTATTTCCGTGACTTTTTTATCAGTCGTTTGGTTCTGACGTATTGAATCGACAAGATTCCTCTCGGGCCCTTCCGGGAGGTTTACGTCAGGCACAACCGTTGACTCGTCCGCATCAATTTGTAAGTACACGGCTGGCTCCACCACGTTAACTCCTACCTCTTCTTCCTGTGGATTTCTAGATAAACAGTCAGGTAATTCGTTAGCGCTACCTGGACAATGTTCAATTTCGAAATCAAACTCCTGAAGCAATAGAGCCCATCTCGTAAATTTCGCTTTTTCGTTTTTAACCTTCATCATCCAGGTAACGGCCCGGTTATCGGTGCGCAACAGAAAACGTCCGGATTCAAGATATGGGCGATATCTCTTTATCGCCCATACAACGGCCATGGCTTCTTGTTCATTTGAATGCCATTTTCTTTCCGCATCATTAAATCGGGAACTAGCGTATGAAATTATATCTTTACTCCCATCTTCCCTGAGTTGGTATAGTACGGCTCCCACTCCTAATTGACTCGCATCGGTTTGTAAAATAAAACGTCGTGAAAAATCCGGTCGAGAGAGTTTAAGTGGTAATGAAATAGCACGTTTTATATTGGTCATAGCCGTTTCCGCATCATCTGTCCATTTGAAACTTTTCTTGGTGCTCAGTAAGTCAGTCAGCGGAGCGGCGATTTCGGAAAATTTTGGCACGTACTCTCGCACCCAATTACATAAACCAAGGAATTTTCTTAATTCTTTTCGAGTTCGTGGAGGTTGAGAGCACGCAATCGAAGTTCCATACGACTCTTTGGGACGATTACCATCCGCTGAAACAATATGTCCTAAATACTCAATTTCGGTCTTACCAATCTGACACTTATCAGGAGCGCAACGTAGGTTGAATTGTTGTAAACGTTCTAGAACTAATTTTAAATGCCGCAAGTGACTTTCCCAATCGGGAGAAAAAATAACAATATCGTCCAAGTAGACTATACAAAACTCCCGTATGTATCCTGCCAATACTTCCTGAGTCATAAGACGCTGGAAACACGCTGGGGCCCCCTTTAGACCGAAGGGCAAAACCTTAAAGTGATAGGTAGCACCATCAGGAGTAGTAAAACCTGTGAGATTCCTAGATGTCACGCTTAAAGGGACCTGCCAATACCCGGATTTCAGATCAATGCACGAAAAATACTTTGCCCCTCCCAAATCTTTAAGGGTCTCTTGGATGACGGGAAGTACGGAAGGTTCATTTTCAGAAACTTCATTCAATTTACGGAAATCTATACATAGTCGGTAATCACCCGTATCCTTTTTCGGTACTAAAATTATAGGGAAATTATATAGCGACTTACTCGGTTCTATGACACCATCTGCTAACATTTCTTCTATTTTTTTATACAAAACTCTTTTTTTGTTGTCTGACATACGATAAGGGGGAACTCTAATAGGTGTATTATGCTTGACCCTAATATTATGCGGTGTGAGTGGGGCCGGACCTGCATAAGGAGTAAAAAGGTCTTTGAATTCTTTCAGAACACAAAGAACGTCCTCCCTTTCACTCTTGTTTAATTTACTTATGTCCGGAAACTTTACTTCCCCAATACTTTCCCGACATTTCATAGGAACCAAATGTACTGTTGATCTAGATTCGAGGCCAAAATGTAAAGTATTTCTCATAAAATCTATAACCGCACCCTGCGACTTCAACCACTTATATCCCAAGATTAATTTTTCTCTAATTGAGTCAACAACTAAAAACTTTACCTGCATCGTGACTCCCGCTATACAAATATTTAATATGATTTCACCATCCACATGTAATCTACCAGTTGCAGCCCCTGTATATAAATTTTCTACATCACATCGTATTGGAGAATCTTTTATTAATGATTTATGAATTATATTATGAGAAGCCGCAGAATCTATAAGTGTAATTATATCTCTGTGATATGTGCGTGAGTCTGTACTAGATAATATATCTGTTCGCACTCTAGTTACTATTGATCTTTCCGTGGTTGTATTGTTAAAAACGCCGTTTTGATTACTTCTTAAGCCCGAGCAAGATGGCCGGCTACCCCTCTCGGGCGGGACACGTTTAAAGACCGCAAATACCTATTCCTTTCCTCACAATCTTTGTTAAAATGTCGTCCTGGACAATATTGGCATCGGGGAAGTCGCTCGGTTCGAGGCGTAGACTCTCTATTCGGAGTAGTAAATACTATACCCGAGGGAAAGTCCATTCTCCTGACCATATCTTCGACATCTTTAAACTCATACTTTCCCGACGCCACTACTAAGTCTCTGTAACGGGGTGACATCATATTTACAATATTTCTACTTATATCCGGTGTTACTTCGATTGCGTATAATCTGTTATATAAAGCACGTTTTCGTTCTAAGAACAACGAGCCGCTCTCGTTTGTATGCTGGTGATCACCATAAAAGTTGGACACCAAGGAGCCGTACGCATCTTTCACTCCATAACGACTTAACAAAATGTTTTTAAAAAACTCCCATTCGCAACCGTTGCATCCCAGACGATTCCACCAAGATTTCGCTTCCCCTCCCAGCCGACTAAGAGCCTCCTTAACACGTTGTTCCCCGTATATGCCTCTGGTCAAGAAATAACTTTCTCCCCTACGTAAAAACTCTTCTAGATTCTGTTCAGGCCGACCTGAAAAGGTATCATCCCATCCCATATGTATGCCGGAGCATGTTCGTTCGATAGGATATGTATTGTAAGGGTTTTCTTCCTTTTCACGTTTCGGTACCTTTGGGACTGTGGGTGTAAGTGAAGGAGCCGATGGTGGAATAAGTGGGGGGTTCGGCGTTGAACCCTGAGATAAGTTAGGTATTGAACTCGATGTTGTTAAAGGTACGGAATTCACAGATGCCGTTTTGGGTATAAATACATCCACTAATTTAGCAATCACAAACAACACAATAAAGAAAAATCCAGTTCCTAGTATATGTATATTATCCATAGCCATACTAAAAATTTTGCATTGTATGTAATCAAAAAAATAATATGCTAGTGCCATTCCTACTATAAGTATAGTTATAAATATATCTTTAGGATGACGAATTAAATGATATAACAACCAAATAGTCGCAAGAATAACCTGAACGCCCAACCAAAGCTCCACGACTGACACAACCGTTTCAGCTGTCCAACTCATTTGTAATTACATATGTACGATAAAAATATAATAAATTTCAAATACTAGAAACAATAAAAAAAAAAAAAAAACAAAATCTCCTACAAAACAAAACAATCATGTTGTTTTCCGATTCTTTTCTTTATTTTTCGCAAACGTATTTTTCCAATAATAATTAAAATAGGTGTGCTTCCAGTGGCATCAAATATTACAATTTATAACAGAAATAATTTCAATGTGAGTGATCTACATAAAAAAATTGCACAACCATTGTGAAATTCCGTTTCTTGTATCAAAAAGTTTCAACAGCACCAAAATAATACATCATAATTGTCAATAAAATTCAACATAGAAACAATATATCAACACAGGTACCTAATAATGGGGAAAAAAATATAGTTGAAAAACTCCATTCGTAGTAAAACCTAAATTTTATAAATATGGTTACGTAAATTATTTTATTCCATCGTTGCAATGACCTTGAAATCAATTTCGTTATACAAACGTTTACGCTAATACGATTCATTCACTACTTAAAACAAGTATTGCGCAATAATATCGAAATATATCAATACGAATAAGGGGCGTCATACTATTATACCTAGTAATTTCGTAGTTAATGTTAGCATTTGGGTTGTTTTTATGTACACAAATGTAATTATTTTTCATTTATAACAAAAGGAATATGCAATTATACCATATAAATTAACCAAGCATAAGAAAAATTTCAATTGAATATGTTTAAATCAGTAAATACACATAACATAATGTACTTTTAAAAATATAATGTAAACTAAAACTACTCTGAAAAGAAAATAATATTAGTGTAACGGGTCGTGGATTCTCCAACTCGCTTGCTGGAACGGTCCCAAAGTTGAGGCGCCAATTGACATGGATCGGAAGAATGAGATGGCTGAGAAATAAAACATGAGTACAGGTTTAACAAAAAAATTAATATATTCTAAAGACAAAACAAAAAAAGAAAAACATAAGCATGAATTTGTATGGTTTCAAAATTAATCAGGAATCTATTACGAAATCTGTTGGTGGTTGCTTCAGACCCTGCCTCGGCTGAGGATGGTATGGCAGAGAGTGTCTTATATTGGGTATTTCCAGAAGTCGCCTCTCGTTGTGATTGTTGGGGACAGTACTGCTTAGTGGTCCATCAGAGTCGATGTTGTTCCGATGAAGTTCAGATGATGAATGATATCAGTACTGACTTGGTAGATGGCAGTAAGGGGCGCTCGCTCAGGGGTCGCTACTGCGCATGTCCTCCCCGCTCTGTAACCACCCCTCCACAAGGTTTTGGTGCTGCCCCAGAGAATGCCCACGTGATCCACGTTCTCTTTTTGATTTCACCATACGTTGAAAGGGGTACATGTATAATAGGTACTATATTATAAAATAGGTACGATGTTTAATTACTAAAGGCGGGAAGACAGACACGATTTCGCCACACTGATGAAATAGGAATTTACTTAGGTATAGTTAGTGAGTTAGTTGGATAGCGAAAAAAAAAATAGGTATTAATTTATTAGTAGGTAAGGAGATTTATATTTTTGAATCATCAGCACAGCAAACACACGTCAATAATTATTATTATTTACCATATGTCAATGGCTCAGACCATTATAGAGTAGGTACCTACTTACCTAACATCCATTTATAACAATGTACTAACATACCTACCTACATAATATTTTTTTAAATAATAGCTAAAATGGTCGCAATCTATATAAGGAGCTATAAAAACGTTTCTAGCTTTCTCATTGTTATTGTAATAGATATATAATGAAATAAAATATCAACTCAGTTTTTCGGTGTCGAGTTTTCTGGAAGATCATATCTAAATTTGAAAAATGCAGGTACTTGAATGTAAATGAAGTTTTTCATTTGACAGAGAAGATTTGAAATATATTTCAACTAATAAATACAAAAAGCAAATATGTACCTATATGTAAGATTTTTCTAAATTGTTCAGCACCTGACTTAATCTATCGTGGCGCGCAGGTGATGCTCTTGCCTTTGAGTCACGAGGTACCGGGTTCGATACAGTTCGATTCCCGGCCAGGGCAAAATTATTGAAGAATGATCTTTTTTAAATTATCGTGGGTCTGGGTGTTACATGTATATGTGTTTAGTGCATTGTATATATATGTGTATCGTCGTGTTGCTACCCATGATACAAGATTCATCTTAGTTTGGGACTAGCTCGATCTATGTGAACTGTCAGAACTGTATGTATCAGTGTTAAAAAGCTCTCAAAAGTTTTCATTCTGTAACTCCTTGTATTTTTACGAATCAGATTGATTTCACATAAATTATATCGTAATAATATTATAGTGAGATATAAAGAAATATATATACCTACCTTGTTGCATAATATTGCTTTCGTGATCCAAGACAGTGGATTTATCAAATATTATCGAATACAGATTTGGTGTTCCAATATATCTACAGCTGACTACACTACAATACATCAACATGATAATATATTACATAATGACTTGATCTCAGTCAGACTTGTACATACGATAATTCGTTATCCACCTGAATTATTTATTTATTCAGGTAGGTAATAAACGGCTTTCGCCTTTTACAATGTGAAATCATTCTACAACAATATTTAAACACCTTCAAAACTTACCTACTCGAATTTCACATTAAATAATTTTAATTATTAACATATACTACACAAAATCAACAAATATACACAGGCACTCGCAGCTACTGGTGCTTATTGTGGACCGTGGGTTCCTGATGTTGTCCGTCATCGTGTGGGTACTGAATTAACTCTTTGTATAGTTGAGTTGGCCGCCTTCAACACATCAAAAATCCACGATCCAATTTATCATAAGTACTAAAATTTTGAGACAACACCCGATCTTTCATCGGAATATTTCTGAAAATACCCGACACTCTAAATTTCTACTCTCCTCCCCCCATTGCCAGATTTAGATCCATGCCGATTGTGGAACATGCGGGACAATTTAGGTGTTTTCCGGGACTTTTTTGTTGATTATTGAAATGCGAGACGAAGACTACCAATACGGAACGATTGCTCACCCTAAGAAATGACTTTACCGGCGCAAATCGTTCTTAAAGAGGATATTTGTTTTCAGTTTTCATCCTGAGCTACCGAGAGAAAATTTGAATGAATAATGAGGAAAAATTTCATCATCAGTACAGATAAATCTAGTATGTTTTTTTAGGTAGGTGCCTATTACTTTTTCGTAAACATCGCAAATATTTCTATCTGCGAGCGATTTGTAAACAAAATCGAAGTTTTAGTGTACTGTTTGTAGGTAACCATGTGTTCCTTTGAACCTAAATGCAGTGAACATGTAACCGTAGGTTAAAAAGTGTATCAGTTCAGTGAAAGTATAGCGGTCGGGTTAAAAACTAGTTTTGCATTAACTTTTATGCAATGAATCACACGAATTGTGAATAAATAATTATTATTATGTCATTCATAAAGTATAGTTAAGATACCTACCTAATGCCTACAATCAAGCAAAGATAGCTAGCCATACAAATATGCATTTTTTGTCTGCTATCATCTCACTGTAAAAAAGCACCTTATCCAAATTTATTTTGACAAAATAAAAAGCTTTGATAACTACTTCAAAATATCCATAAGACGGAGGAAATTTATATCGTGTTTATAAAAGATAGAATCTCATTATTTCAAGGAAACAATTGAAATATTAATAAAAATAAAACACTCTTATATTTTCGTATACTTCCACAGTGATGATGATGATTCTGGATGATTTTGTTTTTTCGCCGTTCAACAGTCCCTAGACCATCTCCAGGGCGCCGGTGAAGAATACAGTTTTTAATTTGCCTCTGAAGCTGGTGACAGTCTGATTGCCTCTCAATGGCACCGGTGATGTTATTAATTGTCAGCCGACTTTTAAGAGCTTCCGCTCTCATCATCAAGCGTTAGCCTAAAAAATATTATGTTAGCCTGTTGATAAAAACGAAATCTCTTGAAAGCTTGCTCGCGATTAATAGTCACAGTGGAAATACTTAACTAATTTAAATGTTTTATTTTTATTAATTTCACATGAATTTCCACCAAGTACTGTCGGTCTACAATATTAACTGAAAAAATACGCTCAATTATTGTAAAAAAAATTGTGAGAACTTCTTGCATTCTTATATGGTTATTTGTTAGTAATTATAATAAGTTTAAGAAAAATAAGTACCTAAGAGCTTTAATACATTACTAATAATAATCTACTGTTATAAAAATAATTACATAATTCTAATGAACATAAATGTACCTATACCTAGCGGATGTCTGCAAATAATGCATATAAAAATATTCTCACATATAGGTACATGTAAGGATATTTATTGCATTATGTATTTCATTATGTACATATGTTCTCACATCATACTTACTAAACATAATATTTTGTAGGAAGGTATATAGATTTATTGTATGTCTATGTATGAAGGTACCTATATAATATTGTTAAATATAGTAATAAAATTAATATAGCAACTTGTGTCAGTTCTTGTTAGCTGACACGTTTGCCAAATTACCATTAGGTGATAAATTATTTACTTTTGTAATTATGTTAACGCATATTCATTCGATATTATGTCCCTTTTATAAGGTATAATATTTTTATTTTATTTAATTACCAAACAAACATACAGTCATAGGAACATTAGTTTTTTTTTAGAAAATAAAACATTTTATAAAATTTTACCCTAATGAAGAAATTTAATGACTTAATTTCTACCCTTTCCTTTCATAGCAAATTTTGTGTTTAGGTATAGGAATTTGAAAGTTTCACGATTTTCTCGTTTTTATGCACCGATTTTAGAATTATTATCTTATGTTTATTTTGACTTCTAGGGAGAAAGCTAATGCTTCAGCTTTTCAGCTATTTTCTCTCCTTATTTTCCTTAGATACGCCCAGGAATGTCTTTAAAAAGACATTCCTGGGCGTATCTTAGGATATTTCATAATGTGGTATTATGGTATCAAAAATCATATAAAAAAACTTACAAGCCTGTTTTCAGTGTGTCTTTTTTAAGACTAGTACATTAAAACAACACTGAATATCCATTATATAAAGATGTTTTAAAGTTATCATTTCTAAATTAATGTTATTTTATTTATTTATTTTATTCTTCTTGCACATCATCACTCATATACATAACACAATCAACAGATATAAGAAAAAATGTGATGATGTGCAGTGGCGAGATAATCACTATATAGTGATTTCTTCCATCTAACCACTTCACATGTAAGTAATAAGTTCTCTTTGACAACTCGACAAACCTTTTTCATTAAATCGAGTGGATATTTTTTTACTACAAACATTAGTATATTCATCAACTTAGTACATATTTTTTGTTTTATCAAATGGTAAATTTTAGTAAATATAAAAAAAAAATAAGCAAAATGGTTAGTAAACCATCCAAGTGCAGGCTAACTAAAGACAAACATAGTACAACATTCACTTTTTACGCAAATGACACAACCGACCAAATGGTTCTTATTCGGCTTTCATCTCAACATACATCAGTTCAAATCCTAACTAGTGATAAGCAACACACACGACAACAAAAAGAGTGCTTGAATTAATCCGTGAAAAATAAAACACATTTATACTCACTGAAAAACATTTTTTAAGCATATTTTTTTTTAAATAATCTTGTAAAGGTTCCTACATCTATACTTCCTTACGCACATGAATTTTTTTTTTAATATTTAATTATTTTTTAAAACATAAACAATTCATCTTTTAATAAAAAAAAACATTTATACGAGATTTTTCAAAAGTGGAATAAACAGCGGCCATACAACTATTAGCATGTTGTAAAAAACATAATGATATCTAGGTATCTAGGATTATTTAATTTTTTATTTTAAATTATATAAATATTTAAATTCTTCAGAGAGGCAATTGTTCGATCATGAAAAGCGTCCGCTGATTATTTCTACTGTGGAAAATGTTTTGATGATTTTTACCTATATGAGGTAAAAACACTAAAACAGGGTTTTGAAATAATTCTGAATTTCAGGTTTTTCATTTTTAAATATACCTATCAGTCCTTCATATAAAAATAAACGAAAGATACTAAAAAGGTTTACCTACGAAAAAGCTTTCTTTCAATAATAAGATATTTTCAAACCCAGACAATAGTGAAAAATACAATTTAATTAAAATGTTATCGAAGTTAATGTCCATTTCCCTGGTTCTGCTCATCACAAGACTGGATGTCCAAGGTTTTCCTGATGGTGCTCCAGTAGACGCCTGTGTAAAGCCAAAGCCAAATCAACCATACCATGGTCAGGCAAAACCACAACCTCCAGAGACAATTCCATATCAAGTTGTGGCGTCAGATTCTTATTATCAACCAGGAACCAAAATCACAGGTATTTATATTGTACACCAACTTTTACAAAATTAACCAAAATTTAAAACGTCCATAAAAATATAGGATAAGAGAAAAAAGCTATACAATTGTTATATGTTCAGTTATACTTCCATAATATGTAGCAATATATTTGTATTTTCAATATTCTAGAATCCTGTTTATCTAGTACAAGGATGGTACTGTATTTTACTGTGGCACTTTTTATTTCAGTTCTTCTAACATAATCATAATATGCATTCTTTCTTGATTATCACATATCTCAATCCATAGTGGTGTGAAATTATTTTTCATAAATAAGAGAATGGTTTCTATTATATTTACGTACAGTAAAGGAAATAGGAATATCTATAAAAAAAAACTTATCTAAACATTACCTAATGTATCGGGATGGCTGAAGAGCTATGATAAATCAAGTATTAGAGGTAAGGGCAAAAAGACTAACAAGTCACGACCCTCAGCATTGAGAAAGACGATACAGAAGAACATGTTTTGTTTAGACTTAGATATCGTATACAAGTAACAAACAGACATGTAGAAGAAGTTTGACAATGACTTTATAATTCGAAACCAGATCACTTACTAATTCAAAAAAATAGTAAAACTTTAACCGTTTGTGTTTTTTGCACACGTTAATACCTATGGAGTCTTATAAAATAAACGTCAATTCAATCAATATAATATTATGATATCTTGACATTGACAAACTTAAGAGAAGAAGATATACCAAATATCTACGTAATTTAAAAAAAATAGTAAAACTTTAACCGTTTGTGTTTTTTACACGCGTTAATACCTATGGAGTTTTATAAAATAAACGTCAATTCAATCAATATAATATTATGATATCTTGACATTGACAAACTTAAGAGAAGAAAATATACCAAATATCTACGTATTTTTTGTATAAATGCTAATAAGCTTGGTCAAAGATTATTTCTTTCTTTATTTCAGTAACAATTCAAGGTTTGACAACATTCAAAGGTTTCTTCATCCAGGCTCGTGATGTGGCGACAGATAACTGGGTGGGTGAATGGCTACCAGCAGCCAACACAACCATCCATCCTGAATGTGCGTCCATCACACATGGAGATCCCAAAGAGAAGCAGTTAGCTACTCTTGTGTGGACGGCACCAAATAACATACCACCAGGAAAAGTATATTTTACGTAAGTGAAACAAATATTTTTTTAAAACATTCGTCATGAAAAATGTGTTTCAAAAGTACCTACCTATTTCATAAAATCATAAGTTCGAGATAACAGTGCGACAAAATCATAAGAATCTAATTATAGGTGCCTACTTATGTGTTATCTGTTATTCCTTGTATTTTCAATTACTGGGGCTGGGGCAACCAATAGGCTCATTCCAGAGAATAGAAGTCGAAAAATTTAAGAGACTGAATGAAAAAAGAGAGATGTTATAAAGAAATTTGCAAGGCTTCGAAAACCAAGTAGTTTGATATGCGGAACAATTTTTCAAACAAGCGGTCAAAAAGCGAGTTCGTCGATAGCCTGGAGGTAGAGTCTCGGCCTTCAGCACGAGGGGTCCGTGGTTCGATCCCAGGTGCCGGCAAACTCCCCTTTCACGGTACAAGCTTTTAGCTTAGTGTGAAAGTTGTATAAGGTTGTATTTGGGTTTATAACAAACCCAGATATATCTTTCTTAAAAAAAAATAAAAAAATAAGATCAGTATAATTTTCATAGCCATAAGTTGTGAAATAACGTTCTACATTGAGACATTGACTACAAAAACTTCATTCCTCTTACCTTGTGTAAATATCTTACAATATTCCAGCTGTCCAGCTCCATGACTCAACAGGTAGAATTATCTTGTATTCGAGAAATCACCATTTTTGTCATATTGATATATTATTTATATTAAGCTTGAAAAACAAATACAAAATGGGTTAGATGGAAGATATAGCTTCTGCGATAAACTCACCCATTGCACAATATTATTTATTTGTATCACATTGTTTTATAACTTGATAATTATGTATGCTTCTTATTGTGCAATAAAGTTTGTTATTATTAAAACACAACAGAAAGTGAAATATTCTATATAATATCAATGGTTCGATCCCAGGTGCCGGCAAACTCCCCTTTCACGACACAAGCTTTTAGCTTACTGTGAAAGGTGTATAAGGTTGTATTTGGGTTTATAACATATTAATTGTGTCGGTGCACACGTAGTAGAATTCCATAATTATGTAATTGAAACAAGTGTTTCTTTCTAATATAGATTATTGATTCCGAGAGAGACGTCTTTCGACTTAGGAAGGTCATTATCAATCCTAAGTCGAAAAAAGGTCTCTCTCGGAATCAATAATCTATAGTAGAAAGAAACACTTGTTTCAATTACATAATTATGGGTTTATAACAAAACCCAGAAATATCTTCTTTTTTTTTTTAAATATTAATTGCACTATTAAGGACATGTTGTTTTTGTTCTACTCAATAGTAAATCATTTCGAAATACTTATTTGTAGAATTGAGAATAAGTATCTACGTATTTTTTCCATAATTAAATATTTAATATATAAAGGAACCGTTATTTATTTTAATTTATTTGTTTGGAAGAAAGGTGTTGATTTAGTGTATTACTAATTAAATCAAAATTTTCTCCTAGTTGATCTACATACTCGTAAATACTTTCAAAAACGATGACTCTAAAACTACTTCTACTACACCATCACGGCATATCTCACAAATGGGGTAGCCAGCAGACCAGCTGCATGTAATAAACATGCAAGCTTTAAACTCTTAAAAAAATTCATGTTTTTTTTTTAAAAAAGAAGATACGATGTTCCTAATGTTTTAGGTAGGATTAATTTTAGAATGCCTACTTTAACAAGATCATGTTTCCCGTTCTACCTTAAAAAAACAAAAACGATTGCAGGCTCAAGAAACCCTTTATATAGAATGTGCGATGCTTATAATAAAAACTTTTCACAGTGCGATATGGCTTGTACATCGAACCATGGATTTAAGCGGCTTATCGGTCGTCACGTTTTTGGTCCTGGGCCTGTCTCGGAGGTGAGCTGAATACCCCCCCCCCTTTCCCAATTCCCTTTTTAAAGTGCCAATAACGTCAGGTTTGTGAGGAAGGAAGTTGAGAGTGGAATGAGACGAAAAAATGAAAAAAATGTATGTGTTTGATAAAATGTGAAGTGTTGGGATAGTATTTGTTTTTAGTCTGTTTTTAAAGTTTTTGATTTTCCTTTTTTTAGAGTTTGTTTTGTATTGTTGTTGCATACATTTAGGAAGTGTGAATGTGTTTGTGCGAATGAATGTATTATGTGTGCGAAATTGGGTGAATGGATGTATTTTGAATGAATGTATTGTGTGTAAGATTTTCTATGATATTTTTGTGTGTTATTGCTGAAGTGTGCACTGTTTGGATGTAAGACTATTGGAATGTTTTTGTCGCTTACATGTTATATTTATGTGTCTTTCATCTGTTGTGTACCATGTAAATGAATAAATAAATAAATAAATAAAAGATATATCTGGGTTTTGTTATAAACCCAAATACAACCTTATACACCTTTCACAATAAGCTACTAAAAGCTTGTGTCGTGAAAGGGGTACATGTCAGTAAATGAAATTATAATTAAACTAAACGAATGAAGTTCTTTTCTAAGGTTCACGCAAAAGCATTAAAAAAGTAAATACCTATAGATACCGATATTTATAACATAGAATCGTTTTTAGCATTTACTTTTTTAGTTAAGGTGCCACAGGGATTTGCCATTTTTCAACTTCATATTTAAATATATTTCTCTAAGATATATTATGTGCACATGCCTACCTACTAACCTATATTTCTCAACTTAAACATTATGACAGATACATAATATATTTTTATGTTGTTAAAATACTTACACGTGTTTTATTTGTGCATTAAGTATAAAAAGTTTGATTTACAATTTCGATTGAATCTAGATCATTAAAGTATAGATACCTATCAAAGATTGCAATCAATAAATTTATTATTTCGACACGACATCATTAGCTAAGAACCAATATCGAATAATTATAATGAAAGCATGTGTGTAAAATGTCGTCAACTGGATCTATCGTAAGCTGAAATAGGAAATCTTTATTTCCAATTAATTTTTTAATTTTTATTTATATATGTACCTAGCTACCTCAACTGGTTTTGAAACGAAATCATTAATAGATCTATAGATCAAACGGTTATAATAATAATAACAACAACAACAAGAAATTGATCTAGTTTTGCGCAACAGATCAAGATTCAAGGCATGCGCATTAAGGTTCTATATATCAATCCTATTCAACGTAATTTCGCAACGCCTTGTTTTTTCAATAACTAAGTGAAAATAATCTAAAAATAGTAAGGTATGTATAATAATATAAAAAATATTAATTCTGATCTGACCAATCGGCATTTTATGATTATTTACAAAAATATTTATTATTATCGGTTTGCTAACTTTTAGCCACAACATGAATCTATAAGTAGGTATTTGAAATTAATTTTCATATATATTTTATACACAAACATTTTCAAAAGGATTTATATTTTATTATAATAAAATAATAATACTTATGTTTTTTTGAGATCACACTTACCTACAATGTTCGAGATTTCCTCAGATTTCATTTCATTCCTCAAATTCTTGTTTGAAGAAATAACAATTTATAATCGTTTATAGAGCCATAAATCGTTTCGATAAAATATGGACGTGCGCATTGATCTTGATTAGGTTTATGCGCAAGAGTATTTAGATCAATATTACTATGATATTAATAAATTGTAGCTATTGATAGAGTTTATTCTGTGTAGGTTTATTGGCACACATTTTTAATTGTACCTACATTAAAAGTGAAAGGTAATCGCTCTGATATGTTATAAATTAATTAATTACTTATTAATCTTTTTGTTATTTCCTGTGTCTGGTACCATTTCGACAAAATAATTTGAGTCCACCAAAATAAAAGATATTAAATTTCTAAAAATTAATACTAATACATTTGTGAAAAATATTGCAAGTTTACCAACTTCATATTCGCACAAACTTTGGCCTTTCAACTACAAGATATTGTCAATTACATACATTGATAGTTAAGCTAGTTATGAAATTATGTAGGTACATAATTCTGACCTATTTGCATGTCATGCATGATTGCACATGTCAAATAATTTACTTCATCAAGGAGTTTAATGAACTTTAAATAAATCTAAAACGTTAACACATCCCTAGAAGGCACATTTAATAAGTAATAATATGTCATATCACCTTTACTCACAACACGTAATAATTGATTTCACGAGGCGCCCGTGGCAATTTATTGCTCTGTATTATTAATCTTATGTATTTACTTACGTACTATACTCGTAGGTATATCGAATACCTAATGATTTAGTTTCTATAAAAACACAAAATAGTATTTTAAACTGGTATATTATAACCACCAATTTCAGTAGAATTTATTGTTATTCAAAATAGGATTAGTTTGAAGAAATCGCGCCATTGCGATAAACTCGTCCCCTGTGTATAGGTTGTATTTAAAATAAATGAAGTTCTCTATAAAAGTGTTCGTAACTTCGTAATCAATGTAATATTACGTTTAATCAAGTACTATTACATCAAGGCATATCCCATAACTGGGATGGCTAGCAGAACAGTAGCATGTAATAAGCATCCAAGCTGTCTACCCATCCTGAATACTTATAAAGACATTCAGGATGCGTGTCGAACCTCATCACCAAACATCTTTATTTTTTCGAATACTTACCTTTTACAAAACACTCGAAAACTTACGGAAAAAAGTGGGAGGTCAATTTTTTACCGAGTGCTCCACAGATTTTATTTGTAATCTATTTACTGTAAAAAATTTATAAAATTAAACAATGAAAAAAAAAATGTACCTACCCATCTCTCAGGCTTCCGAAAAGGATATTCATAGTTTATTTTCAAACCAAAACAATTACTTTGTCGGAAAAGGTTTTGTTTTCAACATAAAAAAATGCAGTTTGCGTAACTATATATTAATTCCTCTATTCACAAGATCCCAAATTAAAAATCACGATTGTTTTGCATTTATTTCGAGAAAAGCAACATTAGAATTACCAAATATTATTGGAGAAAGAGATTTCGTCACGTGAACTGTATAGGTAATTTGATAACTGAAACCCAATTGATATTTTCTAAAACGGCTAGTTCTTGCTTTATCAGGTACCTTATAGACCATTAAAGTTCACGTGGTCATGTCTATGGATTTGCTTTTGCTTGGGGGGCAAACAGTCAGATTGCGCAAATCATCCTTGTAGGATGTTATGCCATAAGAGAAAAAAAAGAAAGTCAGACGACAAAATAATAACAAAATCGACACTGACAGTTTTTTTATTATTATTAGGTATTCTTTAGGCGTTCCACCTAATATTACACCGTAATCGTCTGTTGTGTTGGGATGCCTGATGCCCCTCAATGATTTTTCTGTGACGTCATCCTTTAATGGTCTATAATTATTAAAAAATCGTCGTCGTTGCATCGCAATGTTTTTAATAAAAAAGACTTCATTGTACCTACAGTGTTATGATGAGAATCATGTCAAGGCGGACGAACTTATTACAATATATTATTAATAATTTTACATTACTTTTACGTTATGTGGTGTCAACGAACTTAAAGTACCTACCCACACTTTACAGGAAATTGTCGTAATTATGGCAACATTTCATAGGTAATAATAATAACTCACAACAAATATAAATATATCGTTATACTGTATACCTTGTAGATATATATGCAATATAATAATAATAAATAAATCTTGTAACACATTCTGTAATAATAGTCATATGTCACACTATATATGGAATAAATATGTGCAACGTGCATTTCTTAGTAAAACTTTAATTAAAATTCTTATATCTTTTGAGTGTAATTATTCTGTACCTAGTTTTTTTATTCTGAAATTGCATTGTAATACCTACTTACCTCCGTAACCACCTGCATGATTATTATTATTATTCAAGTTGTAAAGAGGACAGCTCGCGTGCTATTACACGCAGTTAAGTAGCATTCACATTACTTCACTTTGGATGATCATCCAGAGTGTCAGGGTCAAACCTGTTCATCGAAAGTGAACACGTCTGTTCACATTTGTTCATCCTATGCTTTCACTGCCATGTCTACTTTCTCACTCATGTTTTATGTAGTTTGACGTATTTTAGCATAAAAATAATTAAATAAATTCAAAAATGAAAAATAACACTTAAAATAAATTAATATAGCTCTCGACTGCAAAATAATTTTGTTAATGATTCTGACATTCTATACAAATTCATAGAGAATTAAACAAATAATAAGATAAAACTTGTTTATGGTCGTTTCAGTGAAAGGACCTTTCATCAAAATTATGACGAGTGGTAATCTCTTTCCTCCGTCATCGCTAGTGATCACTAGCGATGAAACGCCTGTTCACACTTGTTCATCTTGGAGGATCATCCGGAGTGATCACTGAAAGTGAACGTATGTGAACGACCCTTTAGTCTGCTGGCTACCTCATTTATCAAAATTTATGTCATAATTTATTGAGAATGCCCATTGAAGTGGGCGAAAACGTTAGAGTTTAAAAAAATATAGTGAAAATATAACAGTGTTTTTAATTATTTATAAATTATTTAATAGGTATGAATTTTCACAGTGTAAACACAATCACCCTTCAACAATTCATAATTTATTTATTGTACCTAGTAATATAATATAGTAGTAGGTATAATATATGTAGTAAATAGTTGTTGTATTATTCAAGTATTTAGGTATATTTTTATTTACTTACCCACATGATAAAATGCCAGTTAATGGCTTGACATTTTAATATAATATTATTATACTCTATGGCTTGACAGCTGCTTACAACTTTGCGCAGTTCACTGCCTAAAACATGTACCTATATTATTATGTAGCTAGGTATATGGAATAATTATTTACTTTCGGATGCTTTGTCTCAAGTTCGAGAAATCGCATTCAAAAACAATATTAGTTCCCATTTACTAGGTATCAAAAAATAATGCCTTTAGTAATATTACAAATTCGCAAAATTTTACGCTAACATCATGTTCATGAGTGTCCATAATGTAATCTTAGAATCATAGAAATTATTATTCAACTAAAAACTGATAAATATTGGAATCTCAAATTGATAGGTCGCTCCTTAATACAGAACTAGCCTAAGTTAAAAGTTTGGTCAAACTGAGTTTATTTTACCCATGTAGGTACATTTATACCTACCAATATATTTATTGCTGTTGTTTTATTTAATTGTTCCCGAATAGTAAACGCTTCAGAATATCCAATAATGTGCAAAATGTTAAACATAATAATAAAATAAAAACTTTTTTCCAGTGGAACAGTTCTGAAGGACTATGGCACGTTCTGGTCAAACCTCGTCGCTGGTGTGCCTCAAGAGCAACATGCTGTGAATGCTGTGCCAGGATTTTTCTAAGAGGATCCTATAATTTTAATAAATCATCATCATACTAAGAATAAATCATTCATATTCATAAAAACTATTATTATTTTGTATTTCTTAAGATTGTCATGTACTTTGTAAATAAACACTTATATAAATAGGCACACCTATTATTAAGCTTAATTTTATATCATATTCTTCTTAATTTTCCTGCACACACTGTTTTATATAATATATTCTTACACTTTTCTTAAGGGTCCCCTTTAGCAAAAACGATAAAACATTCAATTTTCAACAAGTTTGGTACACAAACTCTCAAAACTTGTTGACCCTACGAACATTTTGATTTGATAAAATATGACAACAAATATTAATTACCAATATCAAACTTTAACATAAAAAAAACTCGATTTTAGCTTCATAGTATTCGTTTATAAAAAAGCATATTTCTAAAAATCGAATTCGGGGGTGTGTTTGGTACATAAATGCACGAAAATCCTACAAATTGTCATATATTTATTTTAATATTGAGAATATTTAGATAATTGTTACAATTATAGAACAAAAAAAAATCAATTTTTTTTTTGGTTTTTTCATGGATATTGACCGATTTAAAAAATATTTTTTTGATAAAATTTCTCATATTTTGAAACCAAAAATCACCACATGAACTCAATTTTTTGTGTACAAAAATTTTTGCTTATATCTATAGTATTTATATGCTTGATAGGATAAATAAAAAATATAGATATTTTACAAATAATTTGTATTTTGATATAACAAAAAGTACCTAAAAAATCTCGTCAGTCTGCGATTTATTTGTTTTTTAGTAAAAAACTAATATTGGTAATAAAATATTTGTTTTTTTTATTTTATCAAATCAATATGTTCGCGAGGGTCAACAAGTTTTGGCAGTTTTTCTATCAAATTTGTTGAAAATAAAATATTTTACCGTTTTTGCTAAACGGGGCCCTTAATATCTTCACTCACGTGGGTGTGCAAATCCAGTGAAATGTGAAAATGATGTTTAACACCATGGTACACTCTCTGCCGGTTGGCATGCATGGTGAAAATATAAAACTGGAGGCTACCCAGAAACCTTATGTATATATATATCATTACACATATATAAAACTGGAGGCTACCCAGAAACCTTATGTATATATATATCATTACACATATATACGTGGGACCCTACTTATTTGCACTTTTATATAACTTTACCATTATTTTTTCTCTTTATATTCTTCTTATACCTTTAGTCTCATCTTCTCTATCTATCTATACCCTCACTCCATGTCCCAGGTGGGGTAGGCAGAGGAATGGTACGCCATGTTGATC
Source organism: Athripsodes cinereus (assembly GCA_947579605.1). Classification (NCBI taxonomy): domain Eukaryota; kingdom Metazoa; phylum Arthropoda; class Insecta; order Trichoptera; family Leptoceridae; genus Athripsodes; species Athripsodes cinereus. The sequence goes on from OX388315.1 coordinate 28,069,251, forward strand.
TGTCCTTACACACTTCTTACGCTACCTCTACATTCATCCAGTTTCTTATACATGCACGCCGATTTCTTCTATTCAACACGCACCCATCTTTGAGAATTTGATCCACGTAATCATGTCACATTGTTCTTGGACGTCTACGCTTTGAGATATTTTTTTGATATATTTTGAGCTATTTATTACCCGGCCTCTTTGTCATTCTTTCATCATGCATTCGCTCCACATGTCCAAACCATCGTAACTTATTCACACATCACATTCTATCCACAACACTCCTCTCGCATCCGCTCTTTCTCTGATATCCTCATTCTTCACTCTATCTCACAACATTTTGCTAAACATTTTTCTCACTGATCACATCTCCACAGCATTTTCTCTCTTCTTTCTTTGACTATATCAATCTTTCTATTTCCTCATCAAATTTTGCACTTACTATCTCTATTTTTCATCTTTCAATACAACTTTAAAGACATTTTATAATCTCCCTCTATCACTCTGTCTAATTAGTTCAATGAATGAAACAATATCTAACAAAAGGTTCATTCTCTCCGCCTTCTAAATAAAAATAACATTGCACAACTAAATACATTCTTATATTAACTATGCTTTACTCATACTTTTCTCTTCATTTCTATCAAGCTTTCTCTTGTGTAGCAATAATTCTTGCTGACAAACACTAAACTTGTCTTAACTGAAAAATTAATTATTTTCATTTTTTTTATCTCGCCATGCACACACCAGCTTAACTGCACTCTTTTCCTTTACAATGACATTTTGTTAAGCTTTAGAGAATGAATATATTTAATAGCATTTTATTTAATTAAGTACCTATAATTTTTTTGCGATATTTATCTTTTTTCCAAACAAGAATTTTCAGCCATATTAGCAATGTAAAGGTGAAATTAAATTATTTTATTTAATTTTGTGTTACCATAATAAAAATGTTTACAAAATCATCTGGTGTATTTAATTTTTCCACAAACTTTTAATTTTACATTTTCATCCGTAATGTGACAATCCAAAGAACCTTACTTGACAATATCGCATTTTTATATTTACTAATATTCAAGCATTAGAAATGTCATTGAACAGATGTCACAATTGGCATAAACTCTTAATAAATTAGACAAGATACTTAAATAATATAACACAATACAATGAATAATATTAAATTTATTTTAGTTTTACTATAGAGTATAATTAACGCACAACTGGTTTTGGGGACTCCCGAGTTCTCATCATCAGGTGCTGATCTACATAAGTATAATACTGAATAAAACAAAAAAAACATCAAAATTTGTTAAGATTTACAATGAAGATGTAGGGGTGGATGGGGTCATGTTGGTTTCAGGGATGGAGTTTTTAAAATTTGTTAGGGAATATCTCTAATAACGGAGACAAATTGGAAGGCTACAATAGCCTTTCTTATACACCCCAATGACATCTTCATGTGTAGGTTGGGGATACCTATTATGGTGTGTTAGTTTTGTGTGCAAAATTTATATATTTAACCTCATTCAATGGTTAATTCTAAAAATAACATTAATAAACAGTATAATAAGTGTTTGTATTGATTTACTCATTTTATTAAACAAAATAATACTTAAAGGAGTCTTAGAATATATTTTTATCACAATGCTTTTTTTTTTGTAACATAAAACATTAATTTTGTCATTAAAATTAAATTCATTAAATATTGTATAATACAAAACTATAATAAATTATTCTAATCAATAATTAATCTTTTGTTAGACACAAAGGTCTGTTCATGCCGGAAAGTTCTCTTGCCATGTGAGGACCCAGCTGTCCTTCCGTCGTCTCGGGGGTCTTCCTGGTGGATGCAGTCGCTTAGATAGTCCAAGAAGAACAATGATACATCACACAGGTCTTGGAATGAAGTATTTCTGACATAGTCTAGTAGGGTTTTTCCAGCAATAACAAGCAAAGCTCTCATCTCTGTGGTCTGTAGCATACTTTTGGTTTTGGGTGTGTCCGCTATTGTTTCTATGTCATACATGACTATTGGACGCATACGTGTCTTGTAGATGTGGACCTTACTGGCTGTTTTCAAGTTTTTGTTCCTCCAGATATCATCTCTTAAACAGCCTGCTACAGGTGCAAATATATTGCCTGTCTATATCATCACGGCCTCTGCCACAAGTGAGATAGTCAATGGACTAACTGTATGTAATGAAGATACAAGGCATTCTCTCCGTGTCATAAGAAGTAAACATTCAGGATGGGTGACATACTTAATTGCATAGTTTAAACAACAAGTATAGTGCATACTGTAAGGATGTCAGGGTGATGTAAGACTCATCTTTTAGTAAAAATATGTCTTACTTATGCAATGATTTACTGATACCTTTCATTTACGGGATATTCATAAACTTGAAGGAAAAAGTTAGAAACGTATTCTAATCCGCGTATTCCATGGAAGTAAACATTTTTTAATGTTCTAATTTAATAACTGGTTCCATATCTTCATCATCCCAATTGTCATCCTGAGTACTGTCATCCTCCTCTGATACACCACCACCACTATCTTCTTTCTCATCTTCTTGTTCAATAGTACTAGTAAACGCAATGTTACCAGGAGTTAAAATATCGTCAACTATTGCCAGTATGCCCATTTTAAAGTTTCTTTTTTGTCTGTTGGTCATTGATTTCATATCAGGTACAACACTTTTCAAAAAAGCTAAATCGGGGTCTAAATTAATATTTTTCTGCGAATATTCTTTAGCGTGTTGTCTATGTGTTTCATGATTTGTTTTTGCTTTTCTTTTTGATCTGGGTTCATTATTTCTCTGTTTTCGATTAACATATTCTGGAATGGGAGAGGGTTCACGTACATATGAATGAGTTGGTGTGTTGCTTTCTATATTGTCTGATTCTGTATTTTCATTTGTATCTAAATAATCTGGTTCTGCAGTTTCTTCTACATCCATATCTTCATCGTCAGCTACTTGAGTGACTTTTGGTGTCTCAACTTTTGTTTTACGTTTTTTATTTGAATTTGGTTTTATAAAAGCATCAAGAAATTTCAGATGCTCTGCTAAGTAATATGTTCTGATAGCTTTTTTTGAGGGATTTGGCGCTCTCAATTTTCTCATGTGTGACACATATCTTACTCGGAGATTTTTCCAACGGTCTTTGACTTCCAAAACTAAAAACAAAGAAAAATACATATCATTAAATAATTTAAATATCAACATTTTTTCTCTTTCATGTATAAGTTGGGAGGGGGGGGGGGGGGTATCTTAAAATCGATAGGTACATTTAATTGCACAACTTTTTTTATAATTTATCAAGTAAGCAATTGAATATATCATTATGGCAGACTAGCGCATTAACAATCTCATAGATTTAATGAATTTTGAAAAGAAAAAATACCTATCAATTAAAAAATAATTTATTAGTAAATGTAAATATATAAAACCCACCTAATAACTCGTTTTAAGGGTAACGGTTGTGCTGAGTCAATAGGGTCCATATTATTATAATAACTTAAATAACTACAACCACATCAAATATAAATCAAGTTTAGTTTTTGATAAGTTAAGTTAAATTGGAATAACGTAATATGTTAATTTTTGTTAGAAAAAGTATACACCATCGACATCTATTGATACCTTATCAAAATAATTACCCTGGATGTACACAATACACATGGTTGTTTCATTGGGTAAGAAAGGTATTCGGTGTAATGACATCAATGCCGGAATTTTACGATGACAGGTAAATAATAGTAACGAAAATATAGGCGAGTGTATATAAACATTAATAATGAAGCCAGAAATATTTACAATTTTACAGCTAGATTCAGTGTTCAGGACATAGTACAACAGAAAAACTAAAGCAATCCGTTTAATCGGAGACGTAATAATATCAAAAGACATTGATGTATGAAACTTACTAGGTTCCCGTAATTCTTTAGAAATCTCGTGCCACGATTTATAATGTTCATTTTTATCGTTATAATCACATCTCTTGTTGTCGTATAAACTTGGGCGTTGTTTCACAAGATTAATCAATTTTATGTTAACTTCATAACCGTCCTTCATTTTATTGGAAGAAACGCGAAATAATTGTATGAAACAAATGACAGATGCGCGACGCAACGACACATAGGCGGTATCTGCGATCTGCGCGATACGGAAGTATTATAGATATAGAGTTGTCTTGGCAATACATGGAATACCCGTTATCAACGGATTACGGTGCGTTACCGGTTGTTAAAATACTGCAAATACGAATACAATATCGCCCAAAATACAAGATTTTGAAAATGCCCATATTGCGATGGGTTTATCAAACACATTTTAAAAATATTCTCATTTAATAATTAGAAAACGCGGTGATCATCGATGGAATAGGTACCTACTCATAACTAACACAATATTTAACATCAAATAATAATTTATTTATTTGTTCTATAATAGCTTTAAGAGCTACTTGAATTTATTAATTAATATCCCTAGCCAGATTTTCGACAATAGTTACAATAATAAGTGTCATTATGAATCAATAACATTTAAGAAGACTGGAAATTCAAATAACTTTTTTTTTAATTAATTAATTTATTTATTTTTATTTCATCATAATATATCTTTAGCGATAAACACAATATAGTGGATTACCCAACTAGGTGAGACCTGTTCTAGGGCAATCCAAAAAAGAAATGTATAAAAGCTGATAAATCAATATTGTGACTACTATAGTTTTTAGAAGATTCATAAGTAATATAATTTTTTTTTAATTTTTTTAAAAGATATATCTGGGTTTTGTTATAAACCCAAATACAACCTTATACACCTTTCACAGTAAGTTAAAAGCTTGTGTCGTGAAAGGGGAGTTTGCCGGCACCTGGGATTGAACCCCGGACCCCTTGTTCACAAGGCCGAGACTCTACCTCCAGGCTACCGACAAACTCGAATTACGTCCATATTTTTTGTGTCACAGACTTGAAGGACATTCATTGTTTTGTTTTAATGTAAAGGTCTTTTTGTTGCTTTATAAGGTATACAGGATGTGCCATACTTAAGTAAAAAAGAGACTATTGGCATCTCAATGTTGTGGAGTGAATCAGCATAACATTTTTAATTCAGGAACATAGTTTCTGAGAAAATTTGCACTACGTTACCTTGTCTTGTCACAAGATGGGGAGCATGAAATTGACGCCTCAGCATCCCTTTTTATTATTATTATTATTTGGATGATTTGTAAAGCGCCGTTTTGTGAAAAAAAATCCACCTCAAGGGCGCTCTTTACTAACTAAGGTTGTGCTTGGATTATTCCGTGAGATTTCTTGAATAGATAAGTCTTCAGTTGGTTCTTGAAACGAGATATGTCCTGCGTTTCTCTGATCATTTGTGGAAGCCTGTTCCAGACTACAGGTGCCGATATTGCAAAAGCACGCTCCACGTACACTGGTTTCGATACAGTACAGTTTTAGTTTCAAAATCAATTACAAACTATCTTAGGATGATTTTTCTTCAGGACAATAAGAAAGATCTTTCATAGTATCATTAAATTATGGAGATAAGGAAATATGAAGTAAAATTACTGTTGTATTAAAAATATTATTTTCCATTTCATCGTATATTAATAAAATATTTATTTAGATATTAATTTACATTTGAATAATCACATTTAATTTTCTTGGAAAATATTCCACTTGGGTCATGTCTCAGAGATGAAAAATAAAAATTACTCCACCTAATCCCTAAGGGCAAGACAGTTGAAGAGGTACTGGAAAAAGGTGGATCTCCTAGCTTCATAGTACACACAAATGGACAGAAATACAGAGTGCTAAGGTATCCAGAAGAGGGACATCTTCTCAAATGTGATTGTGCCAAAATTGGGGGATCTGACAGGACACCACACAAAGAATCACATTAAGGTTATACCAGTTTATGGTTCACAAGTGTTTTAGTCACCTTCCGGTTCTGCTTTCATATCAAAGAGAGGATCTTCTTGCACATAATATACTTCCTTTGTATACTCTCTGTTTGATTTACTTCCTTTCAATAATTTATCAGCTAATTTTAATACGCTCACTTTAAACTTCCTTTTCTGTGGATTTGTCATCAACTTGACATCAGGTAAAATACTAATCAAAAAAGCTGAATCTGGATCTACAATATTTGTTTTACGTTTTCCTTCAATTTGTCCAACTAATGCTTTATCAGCTTTTAAGCGTTTCTTTTTTGAACTTGATTTGCTTTTTCTTGGTTTTTCGTAATGCTTTTCTTCAGACGATTCATTGAAATCTATCGGAGAAATTTTCTTCTCTTGAATATTTGAAAATAATTCTTCTTCATGTTCAACTGAATCGTCTGCGTCATTTGAATACGTATTGTCTGCATTTTTTGGCCTAGGCACTAGAAAATCATCCATAAACTCTAAATATTGCGCTAAATAATATTCCTTAAATGGTTTAGATGTTGAATCTGATGCAAGGTATCTGTTTAAATACTTCAAGTATCTCCCTCGAATATTTTTCCAGCGATCTCGACATCCGAGAACTGTAAAAAAAATAGGAGCATAATATTAATATAGTTTGAATTGAAGTACAGATGTAAATTGGGCCTTGCTTATTATATTTCTACTCTGCATATAACTGTTGTTTTAATATAAAAGGATAAGCAGAACAACAATTTTATTAGATATAACACAATTAACAGGACACTTGCATTATAAATAATGAAGAATTTACAAAATCAATCATACGCCTGTAATATTTTTTTGACAATGTTCTAGTGAAATGGAAGACTAATATATCAACCAAGGTGTCTGAATTTACGTAAAATATTGATAGACCAACTTACTTGTTTCACCCATCTCTTTGGAGACAGCATCCCAAGCCTTGTTTTGCTCAACTCTAGACCCATAATCGGCTCTCGTGGTGTCGTACAAGCAAGGATATCGTTTGACTATTCCAATAAAACGAATATTAATTTCACAAAAATTCCCAATCATAATAAATAATTTATAAGCCAAACAAATTATCAATTCGTATTATTTTGTTTGAAATGTCAATTTTTTTTAATGACAAGTTATCCACAAAACCACAGATTATTTTGAACTAGGCGATCAAACCATAGATTACTCACTATGGAACACGTTTTTTAAAGTGGTTTTATAAGCGTAGTCCATAGTGGCTTATAAAACTATTTAAACATAAAAATATATTTATTGTAAATATTATTATAATCATACAATAAATATACTCACATAGGGCGACTTTATCGCGGATGTGCGATTTTTTCCCACTAGCACACAAACTAACCATAGAATTTTGTGATGATTTCCAATACAAAAACTAAGTGTTTAAAAGCAAAATTTTATAAATGGTCCGTAAAAATATTCTAAAGTTTCACATTAACCTTTTTTATTGAATAAGGAAAAAAAATAACAATAAAAGGTGAGAATGCCTATAATAGCGGTCACTCGAAAATATTGCTTTCTCATGACAACCTATTATGTTGATACAAGCGGTTGATTCACTGGTTATAGTCGGCGTGATGGTAGGTATAGATAAATATGTATACTTAACCGAAAATAAGGACTATGGCTCTCTCAAATGTATTTTGTAAGTTAATATGTATTTTAACCATTTTCTCTATAATTCTTTGTTTTTTAGGGGAAGTAAAATATGACACAATAATGCTTATGACTATAATAATTACAATTAGGTACATGAAAACGCATAATTTTAAGCTATATTGTGATTAAAATACAATTATTTATCAGATAAATAAAATACTCCTGTAAAAATTCGTATGAAGTTCTAACTGTGAAGTAAGTTGGTGGAGGGCACCACCAGAGGACATATATCATCATGAGCTCGACAGCCCTGGGTGGGCCTTGGCTGAGTCCAGTAGTCTCCTCCACTTTCTTGTGCCAGAGGGCATATATTTCTATTTTTTTTAAGTGTATATATAGTGGTCCGTCCGTTTCCAGCATAAGCTATAGTTATAAAATTTTAGTCATACAAACATGAAAATTACTTGACCAATAATTTAAAATGATTTTATGAGAATATTTTGTTTTTCCTCATTCAAATAAAATGAAAGACTGAGGAGAGAGGCAGTTTTTTCTAAAATGGAAATGCCCCTGACCCATGATTATTACATGCAGCTGGTCTGTTGACAACAACACTTGCGGAATAGTACACTTGTGTAGTAGAATTATATTGGAAGTTCTTTTCTACGAGAATTCAAAGCCAGCTTTTTGTATTAAGCGTGCGGAGCCATCCTCTCCGTGCTTACAAAAATCAAGACATTCAGGATGGGTGGCAAACTTCATCACCGATTTTAAGAAATACGACTAATAGTAGTTTGACATCTTGAACTCAAAGTTAATAAGATTTCCACTCCTTATTAGAATGAACTTTAAGAAATTCACCAAGATTTATAATAAATAGGTAAATAGGAGAAATAAGAAGGTTCAAAAGAAAACAAGATTTCATAAAAAAAAAAATTATTTAAAGTATATTATTGACAACAACTTATAAACTTGTTATCAATCTAATTAATTATTTATTTATTTCTATCATTAACAGAAATTAAGCCTTTTAGAATAATAAAGTATATTAAAAAACATTTTATTACAAACAATAAAAAAGAAATAAAACTTCAATCAATCATGAAAATGTGAAAAAATTGGTGTGTCATAATATTGCAGCTTAATCAATCTTTTAACTTCTTCTGAGCAAATGTTTTCCTCAATAAAAAATCAAACATAAGTCAGTATGGAATTGTTATATCTCGTAGGATATCGATAATAATTATAATAAAAACCTTTATTGCACAAAAAATCAACAAAATAAAATAAACAATTTACGCTAGACAAATAAATTTTGTGCAATGGGCGAGTTTACCGTTTTATATTAATATGTGATTATAGAATAAATTTTGATTTACATTAATAAAAGCATAATTAAATACATACATAGTAGCACACTTGATACAAAACATAAGATACAAGTACCCAGATACACAAAATATGTATCAGTATAACATGTATATAACATGTATAGACAATAACATGTATAGACAATTTCACACAGACCGAGCTAGTCCCAAACTAAGATATGAATCTTGTATTATGGGTACTAACACGACGATACACATATATACAATGCACTGAACACATATACGTGTAACACCCAGATCCAGGACAATTTGAAAAAGGTCATTCTTCATTTTGCCCTGGCCGGGAATCGAACCCGGGACCTCGTGACTCAAAAGCAAGTGCGTTAGCCTCTGCACCACACCGGTAGTCATACACAAACAATATACACAAACAATACAATAATAAATAGTGATACTATAATATAATATGATTTTCGATAATACTTTTATATAATTTGTAAAATAAATAATGAATAGTGTCATTTTCATTCATTTTCTTACTACGACATTTTTACACTGAAATTTGCATTTAATTTATGTTTTAAATCACATTTATCTTATCACTTTATGGTTCACAAGTGCTCTAGTCACCTTCAAGTTCTGCTTTCATATCAAAGAGAGGATCTTCCCGCACATAATATACTTCCCTTGTATACTCTTTGTTTGATTTACTTCCTTTCAATAATTTATCAGCTAATTTTAATACGCTAACTTTAAATTTCCTTTTTTGTGGATTTGTCATCAACTTGACATCAGGTAAAATACTTATTAAAAATGCTGAATCTGGATCTACAATATTTTTTTTACGTTTTCCTTCAACTTGTTCCATAAGTGTTTTTTCAGCTTTTATACGTTTCTTTTTTGAACTTGATTTGTTTTTTCTTTTTTTTTCGTATTGTTTTTCCTCTGACGATTCGTTGAAGTCTATTGGAGAAATTTTCTTCTCTTGAATATTTGAAAATAATTCCTCTTCGGGTTCGTTTGAATCTTGTTCATCTGCATCTTTTGATTGTGTATTGTCTGGAATATGTGATCGTGGTACTAGAAAATCATCCATAAACTCTAAATACTGTGCCAAATAATATTCTTTGAATGGTTTAGATGTAGAATCTGATGCAAGGTATTTGTTTAAGTATTTCAAATAACATCCTCGAATATTTCTCCAGCGATCTCTGCATGCGAGGGCTGTAAGAAAACAACGTAAGAAATAAGTATAGGTACATTCAAATCATTAAATATTGTTGACAGGCGGTAGTGGTGAAAGTTCACGTTAGATTTATAAAGATAAAACATTTATTTAAAGTACTTCCACACAGACTAATTCTAAGTGGTACTAAATATAAGTGTTTATTTTTATGAATTTAAAATAATGCACATCATTTTATAGGTTTTATGGGCACTATCCACAGATAAAAAAATTAGAAAAATATTTATACACTATATAATAATAAAAAGTATATAAGGATACTTTTAAAATGAATACTGGATACTGTATGCAGGAGTCTCACTCCTGAAACGTCCAAGATAATAGTAGTGCAGAGGAAACTATAAATTTAATATATAAATGCTATGGTGTTCCGTTCTCTCTGCCTACCCCACGTGGAACACGGCGTGATGTTATAGATAGATAGATAAATGTTGGTTATTATCACTGTAATGAAGCTCAAAACTAACAACCTGGTTCAGCAAAACAGATATGATAGAATGATGTTTACAGATGGGTTATATATAAAGAAAAATCATAATTTTTGATGTTTTTTTATGGTGTAACAAATATTTCATTGTTGGACAATATTCTAAGGTTATGAAAGACTATAATATGTCAACTTAGGTGATAGAATTTATATAAAATATTGTCAAGCCAACTTACTTGTTTCACCCATCTCTTTGGAGACAGCATCCCAAGCTTTGTTTTGCACATGCCTCTGTCCATAATCAGCTCTCGTGGTGTCGTATAAACAAGGATATCGTTTAACTATTCCTATAAAACGAATACTCGATTCATAAATGTTCCCTATCATTATAAAAAAGGTAACAATATTCACTCGCAACGTCGAGACCTCCCCCGCGCTGTCAATTATGTAAATGCATAGAAAAAGTACCAGTAGTAATCACAATAACAAAAATGTCACTCGTACAGCTGTCGGAACTCATTGAGATGGTAGGCCCCAATGTCAGATATCTGTCAAATATAGTTTTCTATGGAGGAAAATTGTTGCTACAATAATATTATTTGGATTTTTTGGCGAAATATTTATTTTTTTTATTTGCAAAAATAAAATCTAATTCGAATATAAACTTAAGGAAATTTGTATTCGAAGTAGATTTTAGTCAAAAATAAAATCTACCTCGAATATAAACTTTAGGAAATTTGGGTTCGAATTATATTTTAATTTTGCCGGTTTAATTTTATTTTTGCTTATTTTATTTTTGCCGGCAATTTAAATTAAAATCTAACTCCAAAACAAATTTCTTAAACTTGGTATTCGAATAAAATCTAACTCGAATGTTAACTTTGCTGGTGTCGAAAAACTTGGTGCTCAAAAATAATTAAACGAGGTGACCAAAAAATAATTATAGGTACATATGGCAACAATTTCGTGAATATTACTTTTTCTATGAAATCTCACATTTGACAACAGTGGGGCCTACCATCTCATATAATGCCCAGCTGTCTTGTCCATGTATTTCTATGTAGATCTATGAACTTAATGATGATCCAAAGCCTATCAATTTTATAATACTTACAAGTTGATAAACATAGACATACTTAGTAGGTATATCTTTCTTGATAAACAATATTTTTTCATTTAAGAAAATAAATAATTGTGAAAATTTTTAAGTGACAGGCACTCATATACCTAGATCATTATAATGTACATATTTTTCGCCTTCTTTGTCAAACACTACTATAAACCTTAATGTATATTTGGATACCTACTCATTTTATCAATATTAATTACTGCAAGTTATTGTATGTCCTAAATATTTTTCAACACACCGCTAAGCTAGCTTGCTTTGATTTATGTAGAGATTTTTCTTATTTGTGTTTTTTTGTGTGTTTAGTTATGACGTGGTTAGATGGAAGAAATCACTATAAAGTGATAATCTCGCCACTGCATATCATCACATTTTTTTAAATGTAAACTGCTTTGCTGATTTTGTTATGTGTAAAATGATGTGCAAGAAGAATAAAATAAATAAATACTTAAATAATAGTCGGCAATATAGTAAAGGTAGACTAAAGTAGTATAGTATAGCTACATAAAACAATAACTACAAGATACTCTCTGTCTTAAGTTTTTCTTTTTTTCATACATGAAAAGAGGATAGGTTTCCTACCTAATAAAGTGTACAAAATCTGAAATATGAAAGCATTGACTTATATATTTTACTAGCTGACCTGGCAAACGTTGTTTATATGAACGTTGTTATTTCTAGATTATTAATATCGCTATTAAAAAATAGGGGTTGAAAAGTGAAAATTTAGGGCTGTATGTATTCTTTAAAGCCTCACCATAAAAAAAATAAAAAATATGTGTCCAAAAATAAAAATGATAAAATTTGGGATAGACCACCCTTAACTTTTAGGGGTATGAAAAAGAGATGTTGGCCGATTATCAGACCTACTCGATAAGTACACAAAATTTCATCAAAATCGGTTCAGCCGTTTCGGAGGAGTATGATAAAATTGAATTTCTAGTCTATACAATAAAGGTTGACGAGGAGAATGTATTAGATATAATAATAAAAGATCCCATGTACGGCATTTACATAACGTCTTATATTCGGCAGTAATTAGCAATACTGAATGTCTTATTTTAGCGGCATGGTGAGGATGACCAGTATGAATATTATATTCGTGAGAGAAGTCTTAATTGAAAATATTGTTATTATATAGGTAAATAGTAGTAAATATAAAAATATTTTACACCTTAAATTCAGCGATGATTAGGTTTGCCACCCATCCAGAATGTCTTTATTTTGTTTGCACGGCGGACAAGACAGTTTGCATGTTTATTGCATGCAGTGGTCTTCTGGTTACCCCACTTGTGGGATATGTCGTGATGGTATATAGTAGTAGTGTGAAAAATGTGTTTTATATTTATTAATTTTATTTTTTTCGCACATCATCATTTACATAACAAAATTAACAAAGCAATTTACATAAAAAAAATGTGATGATATGCAGTCGCGAGATTATCATTATGCTGTATTAGTAATTTGTTCTATCTAACCACGAAATAAATGGTGTGTACCAGGGATGTCGCGAATATTCGCATCCGCATCCGCAAATGCGGAGCTTCCGCATGTATTTGGACATCTGCATCCGCATCCGCATCCGCAAAAATCGATGCAGATGTTCATGCGGATGCGGATGTAAGACAAGTTGCGACAAGAAAGAAATGGGGCGGGGCCGGCGAATGGCGCGTGCCGTTCGCACTTGACATTAACCAATGGAAACGAAAAAATTGGTGACAAGATCCGACGGATTTTTATTTTTGCCGGTTTTATTTTATTTTTGCAAATAACAAAAAAAGAAAAAAATTTTTTCGCCAAAAAAATCATAATATTATTGTAGCAACAACTTCGTCACATATTTGACAGTGGGGCCTACCAACTAAGATAGTTCCTACTTTTTTCTACAACATCTTGAACATCCGCATCCGCATCCGCGGATGTGAGCTTTCGAAAATCCGCATCCGCATTCACATCCGCGGATGTGTAAATATCGACATCCGCAACATCCCTGGTGTGTACCTACTGTTATGGTGTGTGGTGTTATTTTTTATTTAAAATAAATTAATAAATTAAAGATTGTTGAATAAATATATAAATAAATATTATTGGAGTAGCGAGTTCGATCTCGGAAAACCATCGAGTTTTCACTTCCAATAAAGCACTACCCCCATAGTATATTGTATTGTGTATTGTATTACCTACAGTAGTGGTATGGTGGTGTGTGTACTGTGAAATCATCATGCAAGGGGTTGTAACATATACATTCTCTGTATGTAGTTGTACCTAGATGGATATTATAATTTCCCATGATCTGCACATGCGCACTTAGGGATGGAAAATGCGTTAAAATACGGCAAAATATTCAGTCGTTAGTAGGGCGTCTAGCTGTCGCCACATCCATTCGATACACAACAGCCATTGCTGGCTGACAAACAAAAACACAACATGTCATCATATAAATAATACCATTCAAACAATTACAAAACTGATAAAACTCGAGTTTAAAGTATCAAAACATAAAACTAAACAGTGTTTTGATTTTAATCCAGGCCACAAATTGTGGTCGAATTGAATTGTAGCAACAATTCAAAGTTTCACTAAGAAAGAAAACAGCACTATTATTATTACAACATTTTATTGTTTCGTTTTTCCTCTCCCTGTCGTCTTGTCTTCTGCGGTAGAGTTTGTTGACAACAACAGGAACGACTTTTCGAATCGATTCGTCGGTATTTTTTGAATAATTTAAAATTCGTTCCAATTCCAAAGCTGTGTTTTATTGTTTTGTAAAAGAAGTGCATCTTGGAAGGGAGGAGGGGACACAATGTGGTAAATATTATCTTATTTTATATATTATATATAACCTACGCATGTTTTAAGATTTTTACTGAAACTTTTGATTTTCTACATATATAGGTATTTATTACAAGCTAACTTTAATGAAACTGAATGCCTCTTAATAATAAGACAAACTCAATTTTAACTGTTCAGTGAAGTCCTTATCAAAGAATATGTCTTCTATCCTTTTTTGTAAATTTTCGAGAGTCCTTTAAAAGGCACGTATTTGTAAAAAATCATATTTAAGACAATTGACATATTCAATTCAGCGGCGAGGTAGGTATGCCATTCATCCAGAATATCTTTATCTCTTATTGCTATGAAAAGGACGACTCGCATGTTTATTATATTCTAACTACCCCACTTTTAGAATATGCCATGATGGTATAGATAGAGGTCTAGGGTTTGAATCTGTGTTTAAAGATGTAGGTACCTACCTACTACTTTTATAAAAAAAACTACTACTATACCATCACGGCATATCCCACAAGTGGGGTAGCCAGCTGATCAGCTGCATGTAATAAACATGCAAGCTGTCCTTTCCGTGCCAATATAAAATAAAGACATTTAGGATGGGTGGCAAACCTCATCGCTGAATTTAAGATGTAAAATGTCTTAATTTTTTCGAACACCTGCCTTACTCGAACCTCGAACACTCGAAAACTTACGAAGAAGAGTGGGAGACCAATTCTTTACCGGGTACTCCACGGGAAAAAAAAACAAAAGCTTCAAATTGCGATTTAAGGAGAAAATATTTTCTGTAACTTAATATACTCAATTATTATTTAACATCTTCAGTTCAGCGATCAGATTTGCCAATGGCACCCATCCTGAATGTCTTAAACTTGTATTGTCACGGAGAGGGCGACTGCATGTTTAAGTATTACATACGTTTGGTCCGCTGGATACCTCAATATTGTGAGTCGTACCGTGATGGTATGAATGTTTGAAGTATAATTATTTTTATAACATAAACTATTTGTATGATTTTGTACTCTGTCTCATCCTCTAGACCTGTAGGACATGCGGACTTTTTTTGAAGGCGAAAAAATTTTTCGCCTTCAAAAACTTCTGTACTTTCTTTGGTAGCCTAATATCCCCTTCAAGTAACTAGCGATACTGCATGGAGAAGAAGGCATATTCCCAATTTTTCCCTTCCCTTTTTGCACCAAATTTTTTGGTGTGTGGCCGCTAAATCTAGAGTGCTCCTTCGGGGCAGCATTTCTCGCTTTAATGCGACATTAAATCTTGTTTGTGCATGTGTGTGTGGTTATGGAGATACATATCTCCAGGTACGGCACGAGGTATGTGGCGGGCGCTGCCCTTTTAAAAAACTCTGTCTCATAATTCAACATGTAAAAGGCTCACCCCCGATGCAACTGTAAAATAAAATAAATTATTATGCGTTGTCTGTATGTAACTTGATTTTTAAAAATTACTTTCAATTTCGGCAAACTTTTGTCATCTACGGGCGAAAAAATACTAATTATCCGAGCTTACTAAGTAAAACTTTGTCCTCACGTCAGCCTGAGGCGCCAGCCGGCCAAAGCCACCTCGTAGGATTCTGGCACAGAGAGGATGGCCTGCATGTTTATTACATGCAGCTGTTCTGCTGGCTACCCCACTTGTGGGATATACCGTGATGGTGTAGTAGTAGTAGGATTCTTGTAGTCTACATTTAAATCTTAGATGCACCCTTTATGAAACTAAAATGTTACAAAATTAAGTATAAAACATAAAGACAAACGAAAGAACAAAGTAAACAAAATCTCTAAACATAATAGTAGGTACTTTGCCACCTATCCGGATTTTCTTAATTTTAAATTAAGATAATCATAATTTAAATTATAATAATTTTATCTTAATTTTAAAAGGTTAAAATGATGTGTCCAGAGACTTTTGGGCGTTCGGCGGATGATATTCAGAATTGGTGATGCTAGTACAGTGCAGAAACACTCTCCTTTGCAAGTTTAATGTAAAATATGTAATATTTTAATGTTTAATGTACAGTTCGTCAGTAGTCTCTGCCTTGTGAACAAGGGGTCCGCGGTTCGATCCCAGGTGCTGGCAATCTCAAGTTTTTAGCTTACTGTGAAAGGTGTGTAAGGTTGTATTTGGGTTTATTAGTTTTGAGCAAAAAGACAAACCATGTATGTAGGTATTTTACTGTAAATTAGGAAAAACTTGAATAGGCGTTAAGTAAATGAGCGAGTGACTGGCTAACAAAGGAATCATTGAATAAAGAAAAGCATTGTTATATTATTAAATTAGCCTACAGTGTTATAATATTATTATCACTATGTGAATGTACCTTTTCAATATTGTAAGCTATGTATCTGAAACAATAGCCTACTTGGCAAAGAGCCTATTTGAAATAGCGGTACCTACTGTATTTTGATGGAACTATTTGATTAGAATTACGTAGCAGTTACCATTGTTATCTATCTAAAAAAGATTTTAAATCAAATTCAGGAAAATTTCTCATCATTGAATATTGTATTATTTGTTAATTGCTTTTTTTAAATTCTGATTTATATATATATATATATATATATATATATATTTAATAATAACAACAATAACTTGCAAAGAAAATTGTGTCGCTGAGTTTCGAAATCCGCACAATTCACACAGATCGAGCTAGACCCAAACTAAGATTGAATCTTGTAGAAAGATAATATCTTTGAATTTTCATTTTCTATATATTATATAGAAAATGAAAATTCAAAAGTGTTCTTTGCGAATATGAACAGTAACTCCAAATATTAACATTAACATAACATGCATAGACAGTTCACACAGATCGAGCTAGTCCCAAACTAAGATGTGAATCTTGTATTATGGGTACTAACACGACGATACACAAAAATACCTACAATGCACTAAATACATGTAACACCCAAACCCAGGACAGTTTGAAAAAAGTTATTCTCAATTTTCCCCTGGCCGGGAATCGAATCCGGGACCTCGTGACTCAAAGGGAAGAGTGTTACATCTGCGCCACACCGGCCGACAAATTATAATTAAATATTCTAATATCTTTATTAGTAAACAAATAGTAATCTTGGAATGTGCTCAATGGATTCAAGTTTTCTTAGAGGTCGTTAGTTTTCTCTGTCTAATATTTATGCATTATGGATAAGTTTTCATAAAATATTTTCAGTTTTGTCGTTGTTCTTGTACACAGATATTTTTATCTGTTAAATTGATCGTTTATAAAACTGCATAATGATTTTCCAGGTAATGAGGGTTTCGCAAAATCAACCAGGGAGTGTTGTGTAAGAGAAATCGGCGTACCGTTTCGTTCTTTATGCCTACTTCACTTGAGATATGACGTGAGGATATAGTTTATTAGTATCTTTGCAAAGAGAATGAGCCTACGACTCTTTGTCGACAGATACAGTATATAAGAGTATATTGTACCGAACTATTCAGGCATACATACAAGCATATAATTATATTATTATAAATAATGGCTCATTTGCTTTCAACACGCGAGTAATAAAACATTCATATTTTATGTACATAAGTAATACACACAATGTCCTACATTATTAAAAAAAAATAACATTAAATCCGCTCTAAAACTGAAATAGGTATGTACGTGTTTAAATTCAACTCAAGAAATGTTTCAAGAGTTGTGTTTCAGAATATCAAAAGATATGTTTCAAGAGTAAATTATTTAGAATTCTTTGTAAGTTGTTTATGCAGCTCATGACTTACATAGAGGTATACAAGCCAGACACGAATTAGCTGTGGAATTCACATCATAGGCGAATATGAAAGTACACGTTTCATTACCTACAATATATATCATCATCATCGCTCCTCTCGGGAGCACAGGGCAGAAACCAACCTCCTCCATTCAGAGCGTCTCTGCGCCAATTGCGTCACCTCTTTCCACGACATTCTCTGCGCTCTGATATCGTTGTCATAGGAACGGTGTATTGTGAAAGAGGGACACCCGGGCCGACGGACCCCCCGCGGACGGAAGAACAGTGCTCTTTTTGGCCAACTATCATTAGGCATTCTCAAAACATGTCCCAGCTAGGACCATCGTCTCTCCTGCATTACGGAGAATTACCCCTTAATATACCAACAGTAAACAATATTCTTTTGTCATGAAGGCGAAATTGGACAGCAGCGAATGATTAAAACCCAGTAAATCTCGAAATACGGTTCATGTTTCCGCAGATTCAACAGGACTGCCTAGAATTGGCAATCAATAGTGTTGCAAAGCTTATTTTCTGTAAGGGTAAGGGATGTTACATAACACCTTTGGTGGAAAAGTTGCAGAGAGTAATTATTATTCGCATTGGTTAAGAGTAGGTGAAAGGGTCTAATACTACTATGCCTTATGGTCTACAAGGCTCTGTCTGAATAATATGGCACCTCAGTCACTTTCTGCGCTCTGCATTCATTCTCAAAACACCTGCAAGTACACCCCCACGCTCAGTTAAAGATATCCACCAACATGCTGGAAGAGATCAATAGAGCCAATGAGCCCTGCTTTAACGACAGGTCTTTTGGTGTCGTAAGACCCGTCATTAGGAATCGGCTCCCTGAGGATCTTCATAAAAACCAATCAATAACTACGTTCTTAAGCAAACTGAAGACATAGCTCTTCCAACATAGTTTACCGCGCCTTTGAGATTGGCGCTCCATCAAACGGCGTCGAAAAAAGCATCCGACATATTGACTACCTACCTCTAAAGAATAGTTGAATGAATAGTTTCTATGTACTTAAAGTTGTCATTCTTTTATCTTTATTCATCCCGCTAGGACTATAGTGTTGAGGGGTGATTATTTGTTATAAATATTAATCTACATTAGGTATTTATAAATGTTTATTCAAAAATACACCCGCCACAGTTAGCTATAATAATTATGATGCTTTTTCGATTATAAGCTCAAGGCAATATCGCTTATGAATGAAGTTTTTTCTGTATCATCATAATTATAAATTATCTTGTAACTATTTTTTGCAAAACTAAACTTTCTGACACATACGTATTGTAACGGCTTAAATATAAAGCATATCACAGGTACATGTATATACTAATGCTTTTATCCCTTTAAAAAATAATTATCTAATTCATATTGTTTGTATAATTTTCATCGCTGAATATGCTGATATGATTATTTTTTTTTTTTTTTTTGCTGATATTATAGATATGCTGACGACATAGCACTGCTCGCAGACTCCGAGATGGAGCTGAACGAAGCCTTAGGGAAAATGGAAAGTATACTATTGTCAAAGTACAACACGAAAATAAATAAAGAATAAACAAAATGTATGGTCGTAGGAAGAGAGGAAGCGACTGCGAACATTGCCATAAATGGAGTGAGCATCAAACAAGTAAGAGAATTCGTGTACTTGGGCAGCATAATAAACCAGGATGGACGCTCCAAATCGGAAATTGTGAGCAGAATAAACCAGGCAAGGATTGCCTTTCACAAAAAATCGAAGATATTGTAATCCCCAAATATTGATTTAAGCGTAAGGAAGAACCTTACTAAAGCCTTTGTATCGAGCATTCTGCTTTATGGTTGTGAGACGTGGACCATCAGCAAGAGTGAAAGCGGACGGTTGGCGGCCTTTGAGATGTGGTGCTACAGACGCATGCTGAAGATCCATTGGTCGGAACACGTCGAAAACGAAGAAGTATTAACCAGGGTAGGCGAAAAAAGGCAACTTCTTAAGAGAATCGGCCAACAACGAGCTAACTGGATTGGCCACAACATCAGGCACCCAGGACTACTCATCACCATCGCGGAGGGTAAGAACGAGGGGACAAATGGCAGAGGCCGACCAAGAGACGCGTATATGGACCAACTGAAGAGGGACATGAACTGTGGCTCATACGTAGAGCTGAAAAGACTGGCTGAGAATAGAGACGAATGGAGAAGAAAACCAAACTCGTTGCAGACCAATCCAATGGATTGTAACTCATTATATATATAATTTTCATCCCTGAAACAAAAACTAAATTTTTGTTAGAGCGAGGGCATGGAACATTTAAATCGTATAACAATAAAAAGGTACTTAGCTTTTTTTATAAATTATGATGAATACCTCAATAAAAATAGTCATTGAAAATATATCTATTAAAAAAATCTCGCAATATTATCTTACGTGTTCATCTACCTTTAAATGGTGTTTTCTTTTGAGAAATATTTTTTCTCTACAAAATTTCTTCTATTCATTACCTGTCTTGAAAGTTGTCGAGCGGATTTGGAATTAATGCAAATATAATTTACATTCAATGAGGATTAATTATAAAGATTATTTAAATTTGTCAGGTACAGGATAATGAATTCATTTTTAAATAGAATTCAATTTGGTTCATTCTTAAAATGGCCAACGTATTAAAAAAAATACACAACAATAGAAAAGATTAACAAAGATTAAGTTCGTATTAACTAAAGAACAAAGAGAACGAATTGAAAATTATTTTTAATGATTTTTCGAAAAAGTTTATATCTGCCCACATTTCAATTTATGTTGAATGCTAATTGATACAAGTAGGTACCTGCCTACCTAATTACTTAGATTTTTTTAATTTAAAAATATTCTGCGGAGCACCCGGCAAAGAATATGATCTCTCATTCTTTTAGAGAAGGCAGAGGCAAAAAGCAGAATAGATGTTATTCATTTTAAATTCAGCGATGAGATGTGGAGAGTAGCTTTGGTTGGAATATCCCCATTGGGAGGGAAATAGTTTTCCACACTACCCCGTTTCGGTGACCCCTGGGCTCACTGTCTTAAAACCGAAATGTTTCTAGACACTTTATCTCTGTTATCTGTACCAACTGTATATATGTGTGTGTATGTATATGTGTATATATAAATATATTATGTGTATGTATGTGTATATGTATTGTATTGTACTTAGTTTTTGGATATTATAATATTGGTTTTATTTTTCTTTTAAGAATTTATTATGGTTAACAATGTCACACATGTATTGTGTGATATCACTTTATTTTATTTTTTCCCAATATGGGCTATTTTTTTGTTTCTTTTTGTTTATTGTTCCAACGAGGCGATTTACGTTGATCTGTTCTTCGGGTCGCCCGTGAGGAAATGAAAGTGAGTGTGCTAATTCGGATAAATAGGAGTCCCCGACTCCTGAGATATCAGAGTGTGTAGAGGTTCTTTCAATATTCAGCGATGAGATTTGCAAACCATTCTGAATGTTTGAATTTTTGTTGGCTCGGGGAGAATAAGTTGCATGTTTTTTTATGCAGCTGATCTGCTGGCTACCCCCTTGTGGGATAAAAATCTGAGGTAGGTATGTATCTCAATTCGGTGACTTTATAATATTCGTATGTGTTTGTCATAAAAATATCTTTCATAAGTACTATAACCAGGGAACTAGCTAGATGTACCTACCTATTGAAAATAATATGTGTGCTAAAAAAATGAGACATTCAGGATGGAGGGCATACCCCGTCACTGGTCAATTGAAGAGAAGAGAAGAATGTCATGATATTTTACGAACATCTGCTTTAAAACTGAAAGTTAGAATAGAATAGAATTTTACTCAATTAAATAGTTTGCAATTACAATTATATACAAATGATACAAGTTTATTTTTATAACATAACACATTAATATCTAGTTCCCCATTCGCCACATGGAATTAAGAGCCTAATTTAAATTAAACTTAGATTCAAGATTTTACACCTAGTATGAGTGGAAAAAGAAGAAAACTGACCATTTTGAAAATTTGACGATGGGGGGTAGAAATTTTAAGGTGAAGTAAAATTATCAGATGGAGTATATTGTTGTGCGGCCCGGTAAGAAATCTCATTCTGAAATTTGGCCCGGCTGCTGAAAAGGTTGGCCACCCATGAGTTATACAATTCAATGTACAGAGGGCGAGTTTATCGCTAAAATGCGTTGTCTTCCTACTAACCCGGTATATGGGTGCTTGTAATTGTAAATATAGGTACACATGCATATTTGGGATCTAGAAAAAAGAATGTACATAAAAGTTAAAAAATTAGATAAATATATTCAGAAAGACGCTTTTTTGTAATTTAATAATATTTTTTTAAAACATGATAACTGAGTAATCCAAACGTGTGGGTAAATCGAAATCCTTTTTAAGCACATATTATATACAAGTAGAATTTTAGGATTATTTACTTCATGAATGTACAGGTTGCAAATAAATATTAATTTGTTAAGTTAACTCCGTAATTTCAGGCGAAAATTTGGGTGATATGGGTTTTATTGCCGGTGGCTAAATGGAATCGGAAGGACATACGGGTATGATTTTGTAAAGATTATAAAAATCTCTTATGGCTTAAAAATATAATGCAGGCTTATAGGTACGTTTCATGAAAATATTCTGGTAGGGGTTGTTTGTATATTGTCTTTCTCACAAAGCTTTGTGAATGACTCGGTGCTGAAATTTTCGGAATGGCTTCCTACTTTTTCCTTTGAAAATTTACGGTAACATTACAAAAGTTTATCATAATTTACTTGACTTCAGAACTTGCTTTTCCTCTTAGAGAAAGAATATAAGTACCTATTAAAATAAGCTTCCCTCGGGAAAAAGTTATCAAATTGTGAGGCTATTTGAGGTTCAAACCCAAATTTATCTAAAAAAAGCATAAGAAGATGCAAAAAATATATCGTCTTCTTTAATTTCACGGCAAAGCAGACGTAATTGAGTAAATTATAAATTTTGTATTTTTTTAATGTAAAACAAACATTCCATTTATATAATTACGTTATACCTTACATTATTTAATCGAAGTAATAATAAATTCAGGTGTGAATATTAACAAAAAAACCTTTAAGCTATTTTTGCTGAACTAGCGATCACTCAAATATGTTTGATACAGAAAGCGTTTCATATTTTGTTTACGGCTGTGTAAAAAATACTTTTGTCGCACTGTTTTAAGCAAACAAAATTATACCGAAATTTTTTATCAAATTTTGATAAGTAAGTAAACAAATAATTTATTCAAAATATGAAAATAGCGTTTATCGAATGTTCCAAATTTTCCCTAAACACGGAGCTGAAATATTGTGAAAGGTGATTATGATTATTGCTAATATGTTTCATGCGAAAACTGCGGGACGTTATCGTAATTATAGCGCCTGCATGGTTATTTTTGAATAACGTAAAAATTATTTGTAATTATATAACATATTCTTCACAATTCATATTTATAATATCAATATAACTATATTTGTACAAAATATGGTTTATTTACGTATTTTGTACGTTATTTATATAAACACGTTAACTCCTGGTGACAAATAACATTCAATGTGGCTGCGAGGCTCATTTTCCACGAATATAAAAGCTGTCACATCACTCCTTTGCTGGAAAAGTTGCAAACTGTGTCTAATGGTCTACAAGACTTTGAATAATATGCCAAATCAGTCACATTCTGAGCTCTGTGTTCACAAAACACCTTCAACTAGACTCCTCTGCGCTCAGCAAAAACATCCACCGACATGCTGGACGAGATCAACAGAACCAACAAGTCCTGCTTATACAACAGGGTTTTTGGTGTCGCAAGACCCTTCGTCTGGAATCGACTCACTGAGGACCTTCAGAAAAATAACCAATAAAAACGTTCAGGAGCAAACTGAAGACATCGCTTTTCCAACAAAGTTTCTCGCGCCCTTGAGATGGATATTTCGTTAAACGATGATGATAAAAGTACATAAAGATTAAATATTGATCTACATTGACATATATGACATATTTTTCTCTGTAAAAATATAACGTTATGTATTTATTTATCCCTCTCTTAACAACTATTTTTTTTTATCATTCTCGTGATAATTCTTTGTAGAGTTTGCAGATAGAGGACCGATCGCTGAATAAAAATATAATTGAAGTAAAAAAAAATAAGTAAATTCAAATTCAAATATTCAATTCAAATATATTTATTAATTGATAATTACACAATTTACAACAACAATCATTTACTTATAATTATACAGTAAGCAAAACAATTCATTCCCTCAAATATGAGCAGAGCTCGTGCTTTGAGGGATAGTTTCATTATTGTTTACACGTACTTTTGCTCATAACAAATAATAAGTAAAACAACAACAAAAAATAGAAATAAAATAAAACAAGACAAATTAGATGAAATATATACAAATAAAGCAAAACTGGTAGTGAAAAATAAAATAAAATATAAAATACAAAAACAAGAAAAAAAGAAAATCCAAAATAGACAAAATAAAGTAAAACAAAATAAATAATATATAAATAAATTAATATAAATAGATTATAATAAATAATCAATATATAGATAAAAGAATATAAATCGAATATAATATATAAATAAAATAATATAAATCGAATAAAATAAATAATTAATACCTATATAAATAAAATAATATAAATCGAATATAATAAATAAATAATATATAAATAAAATAATATAAATCGAATATAATAAATAAGTAATAGGTATATAAAGAAAACTATATAAACAGAATATAAATTAAAATAAGTTAAAACAAAATAAATAAAATGTAAATAAAATAATATAAAATAAAATAAAACAAGATGAAAATATTTAATAACATAAACAGCATTACATTACTTCAACGCCCTTTTTAGATTAAATTTAAAAGTTTTGATATTCTGCTGAAACTTATCTTCCATTTTCAGACCATTGTACCACCCCACACCTAAGTATGTATAGTGGTGTTGTGCAGCCGATGTTTTTCGTGCGGGAACCTTGATTCTGCCACCCAATCTAGGACACGCACTTATATTTTCAGATGGGTGAACCTTTAAAATGAAATATTCTCTACATACTTGTGTTATAGCTTTTCTCCTATATAAAATTTCTATTGTGGGAACAGTAAATTCCCTAAATAATTCTACAGTTGGATAATCCATGGGTTTTTTCAAAATTATCTTTATGATACTTCTCTGACTAACTCCTAATGAATAAAGATTAATTTTGTATGTACCACCCCATGCCACAATACCATACTGCAATACTGACTGGACCAGGGAAAAGTATACCATCTTCAATTGTTCAAGCTTTAGAATATCTCTTAATCTATAAAATATGTAGAAAATTTTCCTTATTCTATCTACGGTTGCCCGAATGTGGTCCCTCCATTTTAGATAAGGATCAATCAAAATTCCAAGATATTTTACTTGATCTTTGCTGGCAATCTTCTTACATTGTGAATTATCACAGAACTCGGATTTACTTTGACATGATCCATCGTGAATTCTGATTCTCATATCAACAAGGGGCCTACCTCTAATGTTCATTGAAAAATTTAAGAAATTAGTCTTTTCAGCATTTAGGGACAATAAATTATCATCAAACCAATCCTTGAGTCTATTCATTTCTATGTTGGCCCTAGTTTCTACCTCATTCCATGTTTTACCTCGAACAATCAGCGCGGTGTCATCAGCGAATGATATCACCGTTGACTCCAATGGGATGTCAAAAATTTGGTTTACATAAAGTATAAATAATATCGGTCCCAGTACCGTTCCTTGTGGAATTCCAAATTCAGATGTTAAAGGATCACTTATGACAGTTTTCAGTTTGACACTTTGTTTCCTTTGAAACAAATAGCTCTTTAACCACTGTCCCACCTTACCACAAAATCCCATATGGTGTAATCTATTAAGTAATTTTCTGTGGCTCACGCTGTCAAAAGCCTTCCTCAAATCAATAAACACACCCGAGCATTTTTCTCCCCTATCCAGCGACTGCGAAACCACTGTAGTGAGCTTCGCCAGTGCATCATCAGTACCCAGTCCCTGACGAAACCCAAACTGATTTGAATGAAGAATCTTTTTTTCATCAATATAATTCAAGATTTGCTGCTTTACAGTCTTTTCAAATATTTTAGCGATGTTTGATATGACAGAGATAGGGCGATAATTATTAATATCTCGTCGTTCACCTGATTTGTATACAGGTGTTACATATGCCGTTTTATATATATCTGGAAAAATTCCGTTCAACAAGCTAACGTTTATGATATGAGCAATTGGGTGGATCAAATATTGTGAGTTTTCCTTCAATAAGTCTATACTGACATTATCGAATCCTGGAGTAGAGTCACCCTTGAGATTTTTTATTTCCTTCAATATAATGTCGGAATTAATCTGTTTAAACTTACTAAGAGGATTATTTAAATTTATATTATCATTATCGTGTTGCAATTCAAAGTTAGGATTAATTTGTAAAGCAAGATTTTTTCCAATTTGAGTGAAAAAGGAATTAAATGCATTTGCAACCCTGACTGGTTGATCATGCACACCACATACTTCACCATCTAGCTGAACTTCCTTAATATCTGTATTCCTAACTTTTTTACCAACAACCTCATTTATTACACCCCACACCTTACGATTACTCGACCCTGCTTTTTTCAGTCTATCAGAATAATAATTATTTTTACAACTTCTCACTAAAGTGATCAGCATATTTCTATATTTTTTGTAATTATACTTTAAGCGTAAATCGTGTGGAAATCTTTTAGTCATTCTATATAATTTTTCTTTGTGTCTAATTGATTTAACAATGCCAATCGTTATCCATGGAGTAATTCCTTTAAATTTGGAATTGATACTCTGTTTAATGTTAATTTCAACAGAGGCGCTAGCGATGTGTGACTCCAGAGTTTTGTTAAACTCCGTGGCACAAACATTTGCGTCTAGTGAGCTAAGTGTGGACTCCCAATGTTCAGTCTCAAGCACACTCTTAAGTTTTTCCATATTAATTTTTCTTATACTGTTCCTCTCAGGAACTGTTTCTCTGTACCTATGACGCTTGATCTTTTTCAATAATATGCAAGAATGATGATCAGTCACATCGTTCGCCCAGGTCACCGATATCAAATCTTCTAATTTATTCAAGGAAGTATTTGTCCAGAAATGATCCAGACACGATGGCTTTTGTCCATCTACCTCCCTTGTGTATAACTTAGAGCATAATTTGTAGTTGAGTCCAGTCATAACATCAATATAATCTGATTTTTCCACACTACTACAATCATCTGCCACATTTATATTTATATCTCCCGTTATTATTATATTTTTACCTCTAAACTGCAATAATATGTTTTTTATTTCATCTATAAACTCAGTTACCACTGAACCATGGGTCCTATATAGTGCAAGAACATGACTTTCAATACCAAGCACATTCATCTCAACATGTAAACAATTACTTTTATTCATTCGTATCTCTTCACACTTGGCATTAGTATTATTCTTTGTGAATATAGCTATACCACTGTTTCTGTTAATGTTATAAGATGTGGCATGATAAGTGTACCCTATCAACTGATATACTGGGCTATTCTCACTCAAATGGGCCTCTGTGAGGACGATACAGTCAGGTTTTTTACTTATGTTATTAAGATGAGCCAAAAATTGATCAAAGTTTCTATGAATACTCCTTATATTGGACTGCATCACCATCAAAGAGTCCCCTAAGAAATCCAATACACTATTACATTGTTCCGCCGTGCGACACATATACTCACTTATATTATAATTCTCATCAATATCATCTAATAAGTCGCCTTGTATGTTTGATAAAAATATACAGACGATGAAACAGTATTACCAAACGTAATACAATATTTAGAACTATTCATTATACAACATATACACAAGCAGTAATTGAAAGGTATCGCACAACGAACAAATAAGCTATCTGACACATTTTGGTGGTACGAACGTAGTATCAATCTGCAAATTTCACCACACAATCTAGTGTCACAACTACATGAACTCATTCTTATTTTAATTTTAAAAAACACAAATTTTAGTTCAATAATAACTTTCCATCTGCAATCATAAAATACAATCTTAATTATAATCTGTGCATGTCCACATTTAGTAGAATAACTATTGTAGCAAAAAAATATTAGTACAAAAGTTTTACACATTCTATACATATTGGTTATAGTAATTTGATCACCAATATAACAACACATAAGGATTATTTTAGCACAATGCGACAGGCGAATCCGAGGCGCTAAAAGCGGTACTATTGGTAATACAGGATTATGAATCTTATTGATCATGTTTAACATTCGGGTATCTTTACATCGACATAACAAACAGCGGGTGCAATTTGAATGCATCGTGTAGGCGCACTCCGTATTGGGTACTGTACATCCTATGTTAACGCATTTCAAAGCAGTGGAACAATGTGAATAATAATACAACACAATCAACACAAACAACCAAAACTCACCAAACGTGGTAAATACATTAGTGACAGATATGCACCATGTTATAATACACAATATAGCAAGAGACTCATCAAAACCATATTTTCTTTCATATCCATATTTATAATTCCGCTTTAATAAGCTAATATCCACATCCAAAATTTCAATGAAGTTTAATATATTTTCCGTAATCAAAATATTAGATTTTCCATTCCTTATATAAAGCATATTGATAATCTCAGTCTTCTTAAGGCTAACAAAATAAACCAAAGAAAATTCAATGTTCAAAACAATCCCCAGAATCGCCGCCATAATCGTGGTACAAGTGTATCCACGAAATGCGAGCAATCTGACCAATTGTGGGAGGTTTAATCTCTCACGCATTCCACCCAATGAGAAACTAAGTTTTTTGTCATATATTATACAGGGAGTATCACTAGATATCGATAACAATATTTTTTTTGCATTAATATGCAATGCTGAAAACATAATTAGTAGTCAGTATTCTATTCTTTGTAGTGCCCTCGAAAGTGCACTCTGGTAACACTCACACTTTTTATCCATCGCACTATGGTTAAGATTTCTCACATATTTATGTTTCACGCTTGAACGCTGGCAATTTATACACACAGGTTGTTGTTCTTTTTTCTCACACATGCTATAATGATGACCGCCTGCGCAATGAGAGCAGACTGGCGGTTTCGTTTTGTTAAGACACGATATAGAAGCATGTCCAAGTCCCAAGCAGTGGTAACATTGAGTCACTGGGTTCGAATCCTCCACCCTCAACCTTTGATATCCTATGTATACTTTACCATCCTCTATGAGTAGTCGTCTCAATTCTGGAGTGGTCTCCAGTAGCACGTGATTTTGATTTTGGTTGTTTTTAATTTTGATTACCTTCTTTAGGACGAGGTCACCAGCTTGAACTTTAATATTCCTCAACTCCACATTCTGCTGTATCATGTCGTTGGATAGGTTTTCAATATCATAATCAGCTGTTATATTTTTGACGACTATACATGGTCGTCTCTTTTTCAGCACTGCAGCCTCTAGAACTCCAGTGAATTTTTCAGTCACTAATTGTGCCATGATTTGAGCATCGCCAGGGGTAGGGCATGAAACAAGTAATCCTCCCTGCTTCAGCCGTCTTGTGTAGATGACTGCTACACCAATTGGTGCCAGTTTTAAATTGTGTTTTAGAAATTTGTCTATATCGTCTGGAGTCATATCATTTCCCACAGGCGTTACCACCAAAGAATATGTTTTTCTACTTCCCGCTGTACTAAGTTGCGTCTCACTACCTCTGGATGGAGATTTACTAATTGTACATAGCGTCCTTTTTATTTCCTTAACCTCTTGGGCCATGGCAGACAACAATGGTTCGACGCTTGTTTTCATCTTAAGCTTCTCGTTTTCCATGAATAGAGTTGATACCAGCTCATAAAGTCGGTCAACATCATTAAACACTCTATCTCGGCTTAGACTTGATATTTTCCCTTTTCCATCCGTTACAATAGCTTTAATATTTTGTAAAATTTCTCGGGTTTCTATCAAGGTATCCTGCCCTTGATTACCTCTTGGAGGCGTTTCAAACTCGAGCAATCCCGTAAGAACATTTGCGTTAGACGCTGGCCCATTTGGCGATCTTGGCGTCTTAAGTAGAATAGATATGCAGGTATACGAGTATAACAAACTTTATAAGGTATCAAATATGAGTTACAAAATGTTGCCACCTATATAATATAATACATAATATACCATAACGCAACCTAATTACATATTTTAGTCATAAACTTTGTTTCTCGCCTGGTAACACTTTCACCACATGATTCTACCACTGAAACTCCTGAAACTCCCAAACTAATCAAAATAACACCGAACGCATTCAACAGCTTTTATTTTTTACAAATTTATTGAATTTTCTTCCAATGGATAGAACAGATTAAATTTGTATGTGAGTGCCTCTATGTTATGTACTGACACATTTTGATAGAAATTCAACAGTTAGTTGTCAACTTAAAAATATATTATATTATACTCTCTATTATTTAATAGGCTAAAGAAGGTGAGCCCCTGGTTTGTTCATAATCTGGTTTTATATAGAACTTGGACTTTTACACATGAAACTTATTGCATAAGTTTTTTTTAACAAATTGTATTTTGATTATCAGTAAAGAATCTTTGTGCGGCAAATTAATTATTTTGTATCAAATTTTTCATCATAAAGTCATACATTATATTTGATCGATCGTGCCGTTCGCGGAGTATTAATATTTGAATTTTGCTAAGTATCTGTTTCTGCCTACGAATTATTTCAGTGATGGGCGTATCTACAATGGGGTAGACTAAGAGAACAGCGTAGGTCGATGAAGGAAGCCTTTATTGATCTTAGTTACAAGGTGAATAAGTGAGGTGGCGATCCATCTTGATGTTGTGGTGTGAGGGGTAGCGCTGATGCGATGTCCAGATGTGATCCGATGGAACTAATGCGGTGTTATGATGTGACGATGTGATGAGAGTACCTCATAGAGTTCTCCTTATATGATTGTGGTATAGTAGATGCATGATGACTTTCTAAGGTATGGTCACGTAGGTGCTTAATCAGTGCTGGTGGTAGTGTTGTGGAATTCTCAAGAAATAATTTTTCGGAAGAGAAGTAGGGAATTTTCCGAGAATTTTTTTTTATTTTTTGTTTAACAGTATAATAATAATAAATACTTTATTCAATCAATCAATAACAATGTACAAATGTTGAGACAATTTATCACCAATTAATTATGGAAACAAAAAAATGTTAGGTACCTTCATAAAAAAAAGCTAATAACTGATGTAAAATCTTGAAGTTTGACACCCCACTTGCCCATATTTAAGTTAAAAAAATTGCAGGTACGTACATGGAAAAAAGTGTTAAAAAAAACCTGTGATTTGGGCCTTACTCAGCCCCACAAATTTTGGATCAATCAGGTTGGCTGCGAAAAGTACTGGGCGAAAGATCATAATACCACTAAGAAAAATTATGGAGAGAAATTTCTCTTCCATCAGAGGAGAAATTCTCGGAGAAATTTCTCGTTCTCGAGAAATTTCTTTGGAGAATTTTCTCTTCTTACATCACTAACTGGTGGTTTGTTGGCACGTAGATGCTGATGCACAACACTAGCAACCATTTGTACTTGTTGTATTAAAATATAATTTATTATGGAAATTTATCTATTCTTGTTTACTTTATTCATAAAATACTATATTTTTGTTGTTAAACTTTAGGGGGTTATAAAAGTTGCATGATTTATTCATACCATTACTATTCAAAGACCATAGCGTCATTTCCGATTATTCTAAAACGCTCTATGGTGCATCTACTCAATATTTCATACTACCAACTCTGTATTTTTCAATAACATGTAAGTATACCTCTGGTATAACCGATAAAATAAAAATTATTCCGATTTTATAAGTAAGACCATTAATGTGTATATGTATACCCGTGCCTTTGAACGTCGTGTTACGAGCTTTATAGTAAACAAAATTTTAAACTAGAAAGTTTTAATAAACTTACAGAGAATAATATTTCTTTTACAATAAATTGTTAAATACAATTTTATAATTCTCAAAATTAACTTGGTAACTTAATTTTAGATATTACGGCTAATAATTCAATCTGAATTGCTCAAATAATCGAATCAAAATAGTTTTTTAGCAAAACAAAAAATAAAAGAATCAAATAATAAGTGAACCAAAAAACCTATAAAATACATAATATATAATCGTTACTCTTCTTTATTTGACTATAAGAATCCACATGAATCACCGTTAAAGGCAATAGAAATATAGGTAAATGGATCCATTGGAACAAATGAATCGTTTACGCCCTCCCTTCTACATAATATTTGTCATAATAATAATGTATGATTGAATTCATTGAATTTGTTATAATTCTGAAAATATTTGGGTACTCAAGATTAGATGGGAGGGAATAGAAAAAAATGTTGGTAATATAGCAAAAATTAAAGGGTCGTGAAAAGTGTCACAAAAGTAAATATGTTATGGAATGCTTTCGAATTATAAGAAAGAAACATATTTTGTCGATATTATTATTATTATTATTGGACAATATTAAAGTGTCGTTTACGTGCCAAATCACCTCAAGGCCACTGTACAATTCATCAATTCTAGGACATTAGATACACGTCATATTATAAATATAGATAAATAAATAGATTAATTGAGAATTTCGGACACATAAAGGTTTTTACGTTAGAAGTTAGATATTATTAAGTATATTGTATTATGTCGGTATCTCTTGTAAATGGGAATTCAGTTGTCTAATTACAAATAATAAACAATTCTATAGATCGTCTATTTTGTCATAAAAAATAGATATTAGAAGGGAAAAAGGATAGAAAATAAAGGAAGAAGAGAAAATATGGATGAAATCAAATTACACTTATGTTTTAGAAATGAATTCAGGAAGATTCTGAACATTCAAAAGTATATTTTTCAAATGATTTTCTGATTAGCAATCTTTTAACTAGGAAAGTCTTCCTTTTCTGTACATTAGT
Organism: Athripsodes cinereus; assembly: GCA_947579605.1. Taxonomy (NCBI): domain Eukaryota; kingdom Metazoa; phylum Arthropoda; class Insecta; order Trichoptera; family Leptoceridae; genus Athripsodes; species Athripsodes cinereus. The sequence continues at coordinate 28,102,514 of OX388315.1, forward strand.
ACCGTAGTCTAGTCTAAACTTTTTTCCTTACCCAATGAAGCAGTTGTTTAAAATCGTAACGTGTTAATTGATGTACATATATAATAGTATTCTTAATAATAATTATATACGCTGAAAGCTTGAGTGGTATAATACATGGTAGTTTCTTATTATTTGTATAATTAAATACAACATGTAGGTACATTATTCATGTTTTTATTTCGAGTTATAATTACGGTTCGAAATAATGACGAAGTGTATAATTGTACGAGTTCCTACCTTTATAAATATAATACGAAATAATTACTGTGTCGTTTTTCAAAAAACATTTGTCGACTCTGTATTGTACAATACAATGTAGCAACATATTATGTACCTACTTACACATTCAAAACGTTCTTATAACAGTACAACGTCTTTGTTCTCTATATGATATTGTGTAGGAATATGTTAATTATGTTGGGTACATTGAAGTTAATTTATTAACATTAGTAACCAAAATATCTGGGGAAATTAACGAACAATGTTCATCTAATCTTCTTCAGCCCGTATTATTCCACTACTGGGTGTATAGGTTTCTTGTTTGTTTGTTCCGAATTGTCTTTTTCTTTCTTAAACTACATTTGGTCGTTTACAGACGATCATTGTCATCCCTACAGGCGATTGGAATGATATTATCATCTCATCTTTTTTTATATCAATTAATTAACTTGTTGAACGAACCATCTTCATTTTAAGAACCTGCTGTAGATGATATTGTAGATGAGTCAATATTCAACATTATGTTGTTAAAATAATATTAAAAATTTATATTTCAGTGAATTTTAAGCGCTTCCAGAAATTCTGTAAAAAAATAACATACGTCTGATTTTCTGACGAAATTACAATTTATAATTCTCAAAGATATATAGATATCACAATAATATGTAATATTAATGTATACATCAATGCCTGGTACATCCTTGTAGCTGTGTCTCACAAAACTCATGTAAATGTTGAAAACTACTATCCTCAGCTATCGCATGATTGGCATGCATGTATTTTTGACAATTTAGTTGTCACTTCGTGCATCTATTTACTTACTAAGTAAGTAAGTACTTCGTGCATCATAGATATTATAATAATGTCAAGACAAAATTAAGATCTTATTTAAATTGTGTCAAGAGTAAACGTGCAGAGATAAATATCAAATTGATTATCGTGCACTTATTAATACCTAAGTTTTATTGTGACAAGTATAAAGATGCATGATGGGTTCTCTAATAATATTTGGAGTGATTCTTATTATATCTATAATCAAATAATATAGAGCCACCTGTTGTAAAATCGTTGATATAATTTCATTCATAAAGTGAATTACTATTACAAACATAATATAGGTATATAATAATATATTAATAATGTAATCTCTCGTAGAATATGCAGTGCTTCTTAACAACATTTTATTTAATTGTTATCTATCTCTTATGTTTTTTATCTCTCAATTTTTTATATAAGTTTCCGAGTGAAGGCAGATTTTCGTAAAGCATCATTGACCAAATGTTTTTTTTTAAATATATTTATTGTGTTAGTACACAAATTAGTAGTACAATTCCATGATTGGATAAATTAAAACAAGCGTTTCATTCTACTATAGATTAAATTTTACTTTCTACTATAGTCTTTCGACTCCTCAATACCAATCTTATTGATCTGTGTTTTCAAAACATCTGCAAAGAGATCTCTACGTTTAACAAAAGCATCCACCAAGATGTTGAACGAGATCAAAAGAGTTTCCTGACAGGGCTTTTAGTGTCACGGGATCCATCTGCTAGAATCGACTTCCCGAGGATCTTCGTAAGTATTAACCAATAATAACGTTTAGGAGCAAACTCAAGACAAACATAATAATATCAAATAATTAAAAACACTGTTATATTTTCACTATATTTATTTAAACTCTAACGTTTTCGCCCGCTTAAATGGGCATTCTCAAGAGTACTGAATCAGTATAATGTGCTTTACAAAAATTGAAGGTGGTCGCAGAGGGGGGAGAGGGGTGGGTGCAGGGATTGAAGTAGAAGAGTGGGGAGTGGTATTGTTAGTGTAAGTATAATAGTTAGATAGTTAGTCGAAAACGTTAGAGTTTAAATAAATATAGTGAAAATATAACAGTGTTTTTAATTATTTATAAATTATTTAATATGAATTTTTACAGTGTAAACGCAAACACCCTTCAACAATAATAATATCTCTCTTCCAATACAGTTTCTCGCTCCCTTGAGATAGGCACCTCATTAAACGGCGTCAAAGAAATTATCCATCACCATCAATACCCAAAATATTTGATTCTGTGTTAAGTAGAAGTTGCAAGTTGCAATCTACTAAGTAGGTACATCAAGGTAGACTAGTTATTATTCATATACTCGTATATACTAACTAGTTAATGAGTACTGCAATTTGATAGTATGGGTATACATAGATATACAAATGTATAAATAATATGTACCTATAGAAAGTGGAGCAGTGACCAGGTACACTGCGAGTACAATAAACTGACCGAATCAAATTAGTATTATTATCATAACCATTGAGTAACTGTTACGGGGTAAATATACTACCCATAGTAATATATTTATTTCTTGTTAATTTATTTGTGGATTCATGTAAGGCATGAGTGGCCAACCTTTTCAGCAGCCGGGCCAAATTCCAGAATGAGATTTCCTACCGGGCCGCACAAAAATAGACTTAACATTTGATAATTTTACTTCTACCCCCCCGTCGCCAAATTTTCAAAATGGTTTAGGAATTTAAAATGTTTCAAAATCCTGGGTTTTCTTAAAGAATATTTTCACAAATATCTATTCCAAAAAAGTAATGGGCAATTGTACCGACTATTATTAAAAAAGTGTGCATATGCTTCGCGGGCCGCACGTAGACACCCAACGGGCCGCGGGTTGACCACCCTTGATGTAAGGTCTCTCATTTTATTACCGATTCTTTTGTTATTATTCTGTCGAGTACCTGGCAAAGAATTGGTTTCTCACTCTTTTCAGTAAGTTTTCGAGTGTTCTGAAAAAGTTATAGATGTTTGAAAAAATAACGACTTTTTACATCTTAAATTCAGTGACAAGGTTTGCCACTCATCCCAAATGTCTTAATTTTTTGCTGGCACGGAAAATACAGCTTGGATATTTATTGCATGCTGCTGGTCTGCTGGCTACCCCACTTGTGAGATATATCGAGATGGGATAGTAGTAGTAGTTGCTTAAATAAATAAAAATTATAAAAAATAGTCGCACAGGTAATTTTGCGGAAAAAATGTTAATATTTTTTTTATATCTTAATAAATTATTATGCGGTGGAATAATAATACGAAGTCAAAATAGAAAAAAAAATATTTTTGTTTTTGGAAATACAATCTTTTAAACGTCACGTTAAAAATAAGAGGCATTAAACGTCACCTTAAAAAGTTAGAATATGACAGACATAGGTAGATGACTTTTCTTGAAAGTCTAAAAAAACTTTATTTGAATAGATAGATCATGCTGGAATGCTCTGTTCAAGGATATATCAAAATATTCAAGTAACAGCATTACGTAATTGATCATGTATCTCCTTTTGTTATTGAATTTGATAAGTTAAATTTTTGATTGTACTTAATTAAATATTTTGGGGTATAAATAAATGATTTCGTCGTTAAAGGGTTACTGTTGAATATTTTATTATAATGCTGATAATGTATAAATAATATGATTGGATATTTTGTAGGTATCACCAACAGCTTCAATAGCCGTGATCGTCTAGTGGTTAGGACCCCACGTTGTGGCCGTGGTAACCCAGGTTCGAATCCTGGTCACGGCAGAGATAACGATCTCTGACATGGCGAAGCATTTCTTTTTTTTTATATGTTATATTTTTTTATAAAACAATAATGAAATGCGTTGGAAGAAAATTTGCGTTTCTTATGCATATTCCTAGGTAATGAGACATGTTATTGTGCAATACTTTTTTTGAAAGAAAGTAATGTGGGTGTTATTTTTATTCTGACGTGTCACTTATTACTTAAGACGAAGTAAAATTGATTGTTAATATTGAAAAAGGCGTAAGCCGTATATTTTTTAATAAATTACCTTTTTTTTCTTGGAGCACCGGCAAAGAATTGGTATCCCAATTTTTCCGTAAGATTTCAAGTGTCTTGTAAAGGTATAGGTGTTTAAAAAATTAAAGACATGCCACGGAGAGGACAGTTTGAATGTTTATTGCATTCAACTGGTCTGCTGGCTACCCCACTTGTGGGATATACCGTGATGTAGTAGTAGATTATTTTTTTTTACTTTATGGCAATTTATTCAACAAGAGTGATTTGTGTAAGTATAGGTATATCTCACTTGTTGATAAATATAATATTTTGTGTTACCGAGTTTTGCATTAATTTATTTATAGATAGCTGACACCTCATATTCCAATATTTTCTTAAAACATACCATTGAATTTAGTTGTACCTATTAACTGTCAATGTTTGACTATTCTTTATAATTTCAAGTTTAAAGCTTATACCTACATAAGTTTAAAAAAAATAGTAAATTTAAACGTTTTATTAGGTACCTAACTCTTCGAAAAGGTTACAAATACCTACCTAAAGTAAAAGTCAAAGTAAGTACCAACATATGTTTGAAAAGGAACGAGCATTTCAGTTAATTGACAACGATTCAATTTCATTTTCTTTTTCGGTTACCGAAATCAACGTCAATCTCTTTATCCTCTTTCAGGTTTTATGTATGTACGTACATGTTACATAGTTAATAATAATTACCTACTCTTGTTGAATCTCCAATCGAAGATAATGAAATACCACCATATAAATCATTAGTGGATTTCAATAATTACTTTTTGAATTAGATAAAAATATGTATTACCGTCTTCACTCTTCAGTAAATTACTCTAATTTTTTTTTTTATTTCCGGCAATCCACCCGAAACGAGTGATTTGTTTTTATTAATATATAATAATAGGGTGTTACAAAGTTTGCCTGGACCTACGGCTGACTCAAAAACTAATCAATAACGCCTGTAATAGGGCGCATCTTTGTATCAAATTCTGTTTCTGTTATTTACCTTCTGCTCTATAATGTATTTGATGTACATGTTGGTGTTAGTTTTTTTTTTTATAAACAAATAGATAAAAATATCCACGATGCGAAAACTTTACATGTTATACAAAAAATACATAAAAAACGAATCAATTTTTTTTTCGTTAGCAACACAGTTGGAATAAGATTAGATCAAAAATTTACGAAGAATAAATATCAATAGGAATCAAATAATAACATTTGTAGAATAAGTCAATTCAAACAATTCTAGTTTGGAAGACAAATGAAAAATATAATAGGTGTGTCAGTTATAGAATGGCGGCAATGAAAAGATAAGTAACATGACAAACATGTAAACTTGTAATAAAGTAAAGAGATGTCAAGTAGATGGAACAGAAAAATATTTAAATTTTATTAATTAATATAATAAATAATATATTGAGGTGTCAAAGAATGAATGTTAAACAGATAAGGATGTTAATAAATAGAATACAAAAAATCCAATAATATTACATATACACTAGAATCTAGATGAAGGAATAACGATAATTTATGATGTTGTGTCTATATTTTGCGATGCCGTTTTTGTACATTATAAAATAATAATGTGTTAAGGGTCCAGGCCGTGAATTGAGAAAATATAAGTAAATAATAATTTAAAAACGAAAATAAAAAAACAAAAAAAATTGTTCATTTATTTATTAAAATAATTTTTAATGCCGTATTCAGATTAGTTTAAACTGTTATTTGATATATATTCTTTATTATTATTTATTTATCTGTATTAAAATATATCGACCGTCCAGCTCCACAACTCAACAAGTGAAATGCCTTTTATTTACGAAATCTGCATTTTTGTAATTTTGGATTTTTTTATGCTTTAAAAACGCAATGGAAAGTGAAGTATACAATATAATAATCGCACTGTTAGAGGCACTATGTTGCCATTGTTTCGTTTAATAGTTAAACAATTCAAAATATTTTTTTGTGTAATTGAAAATAGGTACCTAGGTACATTAATTTTTTTCATTATCTAAATATTTAATACCTACATCACTCGAGTGGATGGTCTTGAGAAGAATAGAATGAAATAGAAATATTTAATATATATATAGGGAACCGTGTATTTTTGATAGTTATTTGTTCGTGGAATTGATAGAGTGGAGTTGATTTTATGTACTACCAATTAAATCAAATTTTTCGAAAATTTCGACTTCTTGAGTTGTACTAGATAGTTGATATATTTTTCTATATAAATAATAGCAAAATAAGTAAATGAAAGTCGGAAGAATGATAAATTTAGTTACATACTTATCTAGAAGTAAATATTATAAGCTTCTCAAGAAGCAATCTCTCTATGTAACGTGACACACATATTATGCCATTTTTATGTTTTATTTCACATGAGTGTATTGTTCCTACTCGTACATTTTATTTGATATTACAACAATCCATATTTGTGAATAAATAATAATAATATATTTTATGGCAGCGGTTTACAAGTTTTACATAACCAAATAGTAAAACTCTATTCGTACAATCAAATATATTGCGTTTATATCACACTTATATATTTTATGAGACGGAACAGGGGTCTTATCAAGAAAACTGTATTTAGTGCTGTGTTTGGTACGTTTTTATTAGTAAAGATATAGGTATTTAATAAATTTTGTGATTTTTAATTGTTGTGTTTTTTCTTTGCTGTACAAGTGGGTCAGCTGACGAACTCATTATTTTGACTTAATAAACGTACTAGTAATCTTTTCCGTGAGACATGAACAGGCATATAAAATAAGGCATCCTATATGAAGGTAGAAGGGGTACCTACATTCATTCATACGATCACGGCATTTTCCACTAGTAGGGTAGCCAGCGAAACAACTACATATAACAAATAAGCAAATTGTCTTCTCCGTTCCCAAAAAAGAAATTGTCGGCAAAACTCATCGCTGAACCGAATATATGTTTTAAGCGTGATATTTTACGAATACTGGATATCGAAAAGTAACAGAAAAGTGGGAGATTTGTTTTTTACTGAGGACTCCACAGGATACCTATACATATATTTAATATTACGCATCAAGCCCAGGACAGAAAGGACTGAAATAACATAAGGAAGGTCTATGTCCAAATAATGGACTCAAAATGGCTACAGACAAAGTAGTAGTAGATACATTGTATTGTTCAACTCTTAACGACAGAATTCATAAAATTCACGATCATATTTATGTAGGTACACAAATAAATTAAAAGTTTACTTTGTGTACATCCAAATGATTTGCATCAGTATAAGAAGCAAGAAGCAAATGTAATGATATTATATCAATATGGTTTTATATTATCTCTGCCCACTCCACATTATGATACTACGTGAGAGTAAAGTATAGTAGATTTAATCCAGTTTCTGCTTGAAATGTTTTAAATAGGAATAATAAGTTTGAATTTTGTAAATTCTTTGTTCTCTGTAACTAGTTTCCTTTAGTTAGGTATATGGATGCCTAGCTCCGTCCCAGTTGTAGTAGTGTACTGCGGACTTTGTGTTTGGCCAAGTTCACCCTATCGATTATAATTGTAAGCACAAGTTTTACTGCATTCCCTCGAAGCCTTCACTGAAACCTTAGCTTCAGTTACAATAAAACGTTATTCAGAAATACGTCAGTGGCATAAATAATATTTTCATAACACGAACTTATGTTCATACATACATATTTTAGCGAAATAGTTTTACATAAAATGATCTAGAGTTTGTGTGTTCACATTGTGAAAAGACATTTTAAACATAGTTGATATCAATAAAACACTGTTTTACTTTTCACTATTAATTTATTATTACTCAAGCGCTTTCGTCAAGTTAGCTTGACATTTTCAAGAGAACTAATTACAAGAAATTTTTTTCTCAAAGTCACATGCAACAACAACATTTTTTATATGTAGGTACCTAAAAACAGAAAAGAAGGGGTAAGGAAGTAAGAGTAGTTAAGACAATGGTGGATGAACAATTGGTTTCAACAATGGTGATGAATGGGGTATTTGAATATTTACTATATTTTTAATATTTCTATGTATTTCCAATGTTTCCAAAGCAATTAATTTTCTATACCGGTTTTCTGAATGTAGGACCCTTACACTATTCACATCAAAATTGTGATTATGACTCATGCAATGATCCGCCATCTCCGAACAATTAGATAAACCCCTAAGTGCTCTGGAATGTTCTTTGATACGAGTGTCTATCGATCGACTGGTCTGTCCGACATATTTGGCATCACAATCATTACAATCAATACAATAGACACCGCTGCTATTAATTATATTGTTACGGTCCTTATTATTAAAAAGAAGTTTGCTTAAATTGTTGTTGGTGTAAAATGCTGGATTAAAATATGGTTTTGTAATATTATTTACTTTTTCAGTCAAACTATTGACGTACAAAATCTTTCTCCAATTCTTATCACTATCTTTTACAATAAGCGCTTGAGTAATAATAAATTAATAGTGAAAAGTAAAACAGTTTTACATAATATGCAAAATCATCACTATGTCTAAAAAACCTAAGATTTTATATCTTTATGATGTTAAATTATCTGTATGGAATAGGTCTCCTAGCATTCTTTTAAATAATTTTTTGAATATCCTGTAAATGGGTTATTGTTGCGGTTATTGACGAAAATTCGTTTGTAGTCGATCGCCAAATGCGTGTTTGTCTAGGGAGTCAAGTGTTTATAACACATCACATAAAAAAAATCATTTTTAGTTCAATTATTAGGTATCCCTATCATCCTGACTGCCTTATTTTTATGTGGCACAGAGGATACCTCTTCATGATATGCAATAACTAACTACCCTACTTGTGGAAAATGACATGATCTTATAAATAGAGAAAAAAAATCATTGTCTACCACTTAAGAAAGAGGTGGTCAACAGTCCAATATTAGTGTCTTGGACTTTCAATCAAACTATCATGGATTCGCATCCCTTTGGCTCCACATTCGCAACATGATAGCGCATGGGTGGCCAACCTTTTCAGCATCCGGACCGCACAACAATATACTCCATATTTTATGGAACATTTAATAATTTTACTTAACCTTTAAATTTCTACCCCCCGTCACCAAATTTTCAAAATGGTAAAGGAATTTGAAATGTTTCAAAACACCTCGGTTTTCTTTAAGAAGATTTTCTCAAAATACCTTTTTCAAAAATTCAAAAAAGTAACGGGTACTTGTACCGATTATTATTAAAAAAAAAAGTGTGCATATGCTTCGCGGGCCGTACGTAGACACCCAACGGGTCGCTGGTTGGCCGCCCTTGTGATAGCATATAACTCACTTTGAGGATGTTTGGGAATAGACTTATTATAGTTTATTACAAATTGTTAATAATAATTTATAAGTTTATTACAGTATGCATCATCCATTTAGCATCTCTTTGCAACAATGGAGTCAATTTTTCGATGTTGTTGTCATAAAAAAAAATATTGTATCGCAATAAAAGAACAACCGGGTAGTTGAAAATGTTGTGGACGAATGATCAGGACATAAAACTCAATGATTGATATTTGGCAACATGTAATACGTCTACCTTTTTTTTATTCCAGGTGTGTGGGTGTGATGTGACGCAAGGGGTGTGAGTGTCCCCCCCGCACAATGCCGGGGCCGGCCCTGACTCTGCTGCTACCCTTGCTACTCCTACTATCCCTGGCAACGCACGCACTCGCCCAGGATGCAGACTTTGGTGAGTACCAAATGAATATTATTAACTATAATAAAATATAATTGAAATCGTGCGAAGCTTTCAATGTTCGTGACTTTGTCATTCGGTTTAGAGGGGGCTAGTTGTAAAATTCAATTTACGTGAGTTTTATTCCTAATAATGTACTAAAAACGACAATGTCTAAATTACTTAGGAGCTTTTGTTTTTCCATAAGAATTAAAACTAATATTTAATACGTCTCCCATTAAAGACAAACTATTATTAATTGATACACTGGTAACATTGTAATAGTTTCTTAACATTATAGATTTTGACTCCAAACGTTCAAAATAGAGAAAAAATATTCGCAAATCAATTTTACGAATCATATTATATGGATAGCAAACCTTTAATAAAACAAAATTACATGAATTATAAAAATGATAAAAAATAATTAAAAAAACATACACTGTTTATTTTCACGTGTTTCATTTAATCGGCAGAGACCTTTTGAACTTCATCATCTCCGTCGGTCCCTCAATCCTGAGGATCGTGACCATCATGCTTCGTTCTGTAGACCGTCTGTCTCCATCTTGAGCGATCCTCCGCCATGTGCAAGACCCCGTGTAGTGAGCTCTGTGTGGCCTCTTTAATTTGGTCGCTCCATCTTATTGGCGCTCTGCCCTTCCCCTCCTCCCTTCCACAACCCAAGTCATAATTACTTTTTAAACTTATTAAATAAAACTTGTGAAAGTTAACAGTGTCTATTTTTAAATTATTTTTTATAATTAATTTAAAATAAACTTTCACAACGTTGTCACTGACAAAATAGAATTTCTTAAATTACATTAACTAAATTCTATGATAAAAACTGGAAAATGTACACTAATAACTTTGCAGATTATCCCACAAAAAATTAATAAACAGGAGGAAGATAAACTTTCGTACATATATTAATAACAAATGTTTATATTAACAACAATAATCATAATTGGGTTTAAACTTAATCTTACTTGTAGAATACTGATATTTAGTCTAATTATTTATCAGAACACGTACATTAATTTAATTATTGGATCTATATCTAAAGCAGTCAGTAGATGTACAACAATAATATTATGTTGTGACTTATTAGATTTAGTCTCCTTACATGTTTTTTCAGTTTTGTCTCAACTGAAAAAATAATAAAGCATAGATGATCAAATATGTACATTAGATACATGAATCAAAGTTAATTAGAGTTAAAAGTAATCATTGGAAAGAAATAGATCACGCTATAGTCAAAGAATATCTGTTGGTTTCAAGCGTTAAGGGTGTTTTAACGAATCGATCATTTAAAATATTATATAGGAATAAAGTCACTTTTATCAGGCGATCATAAACTATGAAGAGTAATATTCATAGATCATAATCGTATATTTTATATGGGTACAGCCTATGATGACATAAACCATAAAATCTAGATACTTTTACGTCATTTCATATTTTTATGTCATTATACCCATAACCATTCGGCAATATTTATTAAAACTGTTATTTTTTTTATTGGTAGCGATTTTAATTACTTCGATAAAGCTCTAGGTACTTACCTTTGTTTGCGTCGCGACGTTAGGGGAAATATAAATTACCTTAATAAGGCATTAAAGATAATTAGAAAGATTTATTAGAATTAAACGTTTTAGATTTAAATGAGTATTTCTAATGTTGCAAAACATCGTACAAAGGTCATTTACTTAAAGAAAAAAGGTTGCATCAAATCTTCAAGCGTAAAAATAAATTTGGCTAATGAGCGTTTTATAATAGGTAATATCTACAGGAGGGCTATTCTCGACGAAGACTTTATTTGGAACTTTATTTGGCCATTTATACCATAAACAATTAACAATTAACTCCAGTTAAAAAAAGAATTAAAACTCTTTCATACGTCCGTTACCTTTAAAAATATTTCCATTGTATTAAATCCATTACTTTTTTGAAGAGTTTCCCCAGCACATTTTCAAATAGCTGATACTTGATACATCTTTTTTGCTTTTAACTTCTGACTTCTGCTGGAAACCTTTTATATTCTATCAGTTCCTGGAATTTAATTTGGGTCACATACTCCAAAAATTAACGAATAACGTAGTTATTTTTTTTCATAAATAGATTATCAGTTAACTGACTTAAACTTTTGATTAACATGGTTCAACTCTGGGTATATTAATTACATTTGACAAGTTGTGGTTTGTGATATAAGTCAGTGTACCTACATAATATGTTTTGGAGGGAAGCATAGTAAATTAATATGAAAATGTATTTGTTCTACTAGCAACCATTGTCATCGACATGTTACCTATGTATTATTACTGTTGACAGTTGGTCAAAGTGTAATTTACTTACGAATACTTACAGTAATTGTAATGTAAACTAAAATATAAAATGGATATCCAAATGATATCCGGTACTTTTTTTTTTTTTATCATTTTGCAAAATATTTGTATATACCATGTTGTTATCTCATTCTTTTTGTTTAAATATTTTGTACAATAACGTTTATTATTATTATTATTTTTATTGATGAATAGATTAATAAGTTTAGATTAATTAATCATATTTTATCCGAAGAGAAAGATCTGTACAATCACGACGGATTCCAAAAGTGGGATAACCAGAAGACACATAGTAAACATGCAAGTTATAGAGAAGAATGCAGCAAATTTAAAAAAAATCATTTGATACATTCAATTGAAATTCGGGAAAAATAAATATTTTAGTATTTAGGCTCCATATCATACTTAAGTGGACAAGAATAAGGAGTATTGAAATGCTGTTGCAGGCTGCTCAAGACAAAGACATATTCTGACAAGTGATAGTCAATGTCGAGGAGGGACACACAAACACGATGCGACTCAGAAAAAGGAAGAAAGCACTATTTTTAAGCTTTCACTCGCTCACTTATCATGAAACACTTTGCTTTATCGCACACATAATAACTCACTAAAATAAACATTCTAGAACCCTGACAGTGCCCGAATATCTGGTTATTCGGTAAGAACACTGTTTGATATCCGTAATTCTGTATCCGACTAAGTCGATTTTCGTTTTATTACTAATGTAAACTTTACGTTTTTCAAGTCCAGAATTCGATTTACATAAAAAAGTTAACTTTAGTATTGATTTATCGTTAGAGAGACGCACGATTTTATCCCATGTTTAATCATACTTGTTAAATAATATTATGGTTGTTTACTCTCTGAATTATTATGATTATATGTCTTTTTCTTTTTTCATACATTGGTCGATATAGTAGATTTTTTTTTCGTTTATCACTTAAAAATGTACAACCAAAAATTAGTCAATTTTATTTGATTTAACATACTTTTTTCTAGAGATTTGTTACAATGTTTTATTTATTTTAGATTATTTAAAATAAAGGTATGAATACAATAAGTATGCACGCAGATAATCTAAATCACAAGGAACTTTCATTCCAATAATAATGTGGACAGTTTATATATTATTGGAGCAAACAAAAATATTTAAAGCTTGATAAGTAAATAAAAACACATAGACACATGAAAACGAAAACACAACTCACAACTCTAAGCCAAATGTGTGTTTTTCTATCGATTGAATTGACTTTTATTTTGTAAAACTCATGTTTATACATGGGAGAAAACACAATTGGTTTTATTCACTGTGTTGGTGTTTAGGTAGTAGAATTCCATATCGAAATAAATAAAACAAGCGTTTTATTCTACTAATGATTTAATAGGTGAGAAAGACGTATCTCTCACCCATTAAATCATTAGTAGAATAAAACGCTTGTTTTATTAATTTCGACAATTGGTTTTAGTTTTACTTTATATTTAATTATGCAGCGACGTTTCGACTTACAAACTTGTTTGACAATAACTTTGTAAATGTATGTAAGTGCACTAATGTTGCTAAATAATTGTTTGTGTTATATTAATTTGTAAAAAAATGTGTTGATATGCCCAATAAAAAAAAATAAAACATTCCCCTACATTTAACTCTACCCTGATCTATCAATAAATCCATGAACAACTTTTTAAATCTTCTTTTTGCAGCAGTGTCTCTAATTACTTTGGGCAGAATAATATTATACATTCTAGGTCTCCAGAACACAGTGCCTCGCTGCCACAGACCAGTTTTTACTCCAGAAAACGGCTGCACGCTTTCCTTATGTAATCAATATGTATTTATTTATTGATTCAGTACCTATATGAAGGTACTGAATCACACTTCCCATTAGGAATGAATAGTCAATGATATCTGTACGAATAATCGAATAAATATATCTACATTCGAATAAATAATGAATAAATGGATAATTTATTCGGCAATAAATAATTCAATCAAATAATATTCCCAATTTTGATAAAACAATAGTCTCAGTACATTTGAAGGTAGAGAGAGAGTTGGTGTTTGATTAATTAAAGCTTTGACAATGTTGCAAAAATTTATTGACAGTTTTGAGTACGTCCCAACTAAAATGTACGAGTTGAATTTAATTAATGTAGCAAAGTAATAAAATATTATTGCATCAATACATATTTCCATTTTCATTCAATAATAAAAGTCGTTGTGTGTGATCGGTAATCGAACGGTAAAGTTTTGGACTTTTAATACAGAAATCATGGGCTCGAGCTTGGTTACTCCTGCTACCGACCTTCGTTATCTCTACGACACAAGCATATTTATCACGGTGAGGGGGTGTGTGTATTTGAATTGTGGTGAATTTCTATAGAGAAGCATTGAATAAAAAAAAATTGAATCTGTTCACTCTATGAAGACGAAGTTTAACTCAGATTTTTTTTTATAAAACCTAAATCTCACTTTTAGAAGAATGGTTTCTTTATTGTTGATGTATTTGGGATTGCTGCGTGAGTCTCCGTTGTTTTAATTTCTCCTTCATTTCTGAAGATGGCATCAGCATCAAAACCGAAAGCTCAGAAAAAGGAGAACAACGGAAACCCACGCGGCAAATCTGAAAACATAAGCAAAACAAGAGGCTGCGAAAGCTTAAATAATGATTTCATTTATTTTTTTAAGAAAAGTTTTCTCGTACACCGCCCAAGATTTAGTATGAGACTTTTTATATAGGACAGTGAGTGGGTATATTAATTGAGTGCCCTTTTAATGGCATTAAATTTTCTAAAAATATCATTGATTGTAATATCAGTTAAAAAATCACGAGTTTCTATTAAAAGTTAATAACTATTATTATTACTAGATATCAGTTTTATTAAACCCGGCTTCGGTCAGGAAAAAAATAAATCTTCTATCAGTGCCGTATCAGGTCCCCCCGAGGTTGGCGATCACTCTGGAGAATGCCTCTCAATCTCGCGCTGTGCGGACCAGAGGCCTGAGTCAATAACACACTTTCGCGTCACGTTCCCGCTCCGTTAGCGTTTGAGTATAGACGAAGTTGCAAACAAGTGTCAATTTCGTTGCTAAGATACACAATAGTTTAATTATTAACACACTTGCAATATTTTTTTTTTAAAGATATATCTGGGTTTTGTTAGAAACCCAAATACAACCTTATACACCTTTCACAGTAAGCTAAAAGCTTGTGTCGTGAAAGGGGAGTTTGCCGGCACCTGGCATCGAACCACGGACCCCTTGTTCACGAGGCCGAGACTCTACCTCCAGGCTACCGACGAACTCACGAAATAAATATGAAATTTTAGAATAAAAGCGACCAATGGGATAAACAATCTCGCTGGTGTAAAATATTTAAAAAATGGTAGCAAGGTTCAAATGATCACTTTTGTCCTGTGTAGAAAAAGCTAAATAAAATGTTCAAACATAATTATAGTAAAATAAAATACAAAATATGGCGAAAAAGTTAAACTACTCAATAATTCTGAATTCATCCAAGCTATATGATTGTACTACTATGTTAAATACATAAAATTTTAAAATCCTGGAGCGGATTCAATTGATGAAAGTTTTCAAATATAGTTTTGGGTTCGCTATTGTATGCTTGGTAAAAATGGCTATTAATTAAAGATAAATTATTGGTATGTGTAAATATTAAATTCACAAACGGTTTGAAATATTTATGATATGATTCTAAAGCTATCAGTTAACACATACAAAGTTCATCAATATCTGACATTTTGTAGACGTTATTTAATTTCCTGAAAGCTCTACGGAGTAGAAATGGCCAATCAATTGAATTGTTTGCTTATATCACGGCTGTATTGACTCTTGTCATGTTGCCATTAGCGCCTTGTCTTCTGATGTGTGATAACGATACGTATAGTTTTTGCTTGTTTGTTTGTCTACAATTAAGTATTATTATTTTAGTGTCACGCTTCCAGCTACTGAACTACTTAGAACACCGAATATCTGTTGCATGAAACTAAAAACATCTAACTAACATTTCTTCTAATATGAAGTAATTCTATTAATGATTTGTTCTGCCTTACTTGCTTACAAACCTCTAGCCTTCTTCTCTCCACTACCGTATAAAGACCTCTTTAAAACTTTCCCCTGCTTTTCGATCTCGAGCAACACGATCCCGCTGTTTTCCCAACATCTGGACAATTGCTCTGTCTACTGAAAGATGTTTAATTATTGTTTTACACTGGGCACCTCCTCATATGTCCAATGGCTCCCAGACAGTGTCACTAGGAGGAATTCGTGGAGCGAACTCACCCGGGGGAGCTGCAAGTGAGGTCGTGGCTTCCTGGGAGGGATTTTTATCGATTGTTGACCGACATGAAAAGAAGAATTTTATACTGTATTTGGTGACACTGAATTTATAATTTATTTCGGATAAAGACAAAACTGAAACTTAAATAACCTTCACATTATTTCAACAATAATTATTTAAATAAGAGTTGTCTATGATTTAAATTTCTTGAATTAAGTCCTTGAGTCTAGGGTTTGAATCCTTTCACCGACATCTTATTATAATATGCTCCTCTGACACAAGCATATTGGTAACTGTGGTTTAATTAAAAGAATTAGAAATAATTTCTTCTTCATCTTTACACCCTTCTCGGGAACACAGAATCGGAACAAGCTTTCACTATTCAAAGTGATTCTGGTTATTCGTCAATTAGGTCACCTTTTCCCATGACATTCCTAACTTTTAAAGACGCTATTTTATGAATGGTGAAAGACTATGCATGTTTTATAATGTTGATAAAAAAATATTATCAAATTTATTATCACACTTTTTTAAGATGCTTCTCTCATAACATAAATAACGTTTGCGTTTTAGTTGTGATAGATAAAACTTATACATACGCCGCCGTGCTGCTGATAATATTACATTTAAATTTAATTATGTATATGAACATTGGTACACTTACATCCAATGTTTTGACTCCGTGATGAACTTATGACATTACGTTTAGACTATCGACTAATAAAATTATTGATTATTTAGTGTGCCTAACTCAAATAATTAAAATCATAAACGTAACAAAATTCATAATCAATTATTAACTGAACTGATGAACGTTCCGAGATTTTTTAATGAATTGAACAATGAAATAGGTATATACCTAAGAGAACTAGAAATTCTATGGAATAATAAATAAATGCTTAACTTTTTAACATGACATAATATTATCTTGGTCCAATTCGAGATCTGAAATATGAGATGCCGTAAAATGGTTTCTTCTTTGGTTTGCATGTTTCCTAATTGGTGGACCTTATATTGTTACAATGAGAATAGTGGAATTGGTGAATGTTGTCCATGGACACTGAAAAAAATACGTAAACCAGCCTAGAGCCAATTCGTAAGCTTTGGGACATCTTCTTACTTCTTTCGATCAGATTTTGTACAAATTTATATTGTGTAAAGATGTCTGATTGGTTTGGTCATCTAAGCATTGTGCCTAAATCCAGTTTAACTATAAAAATAGTAAATACCAAAAAACATTTGGTATCACATAATTCGCTACCTTAATGCAGAAGTATCCTATAAGTATTTTATGGTGATTTTTCACGGCAGCAGTTTAAATTTTTGTTTTTGTAATAAAAATAATTATACTTACTAAAAATATCTTTAGCAAATTTTGACATGGAATATTATATACGAATCTAAATAATCTCATTCATTAAATTATCTCGTATCTGTTATAATCTACTACTACTACAACACCATCATGACATATCCCACAAGTGGGGTAGCCAGCAGACCAGCTGTGCCAACAAAAAATTAAGACATTCAGGATGGGAGGCAATCCTCATCGCTGAATTTGAGATGTAAAATATCTTTATTTTCTCGAACACCTGTTTTTTTACAGGACACCGTTATGATCATTTCTTATTTCTCAATGCTTAACTCATTTATACCAAAATTTTAACTTTGGATAGTTCTGCATTAAGGTAACGAATTACATTTTCTCCGAAAAGAATTTAAGTAGCATTCACATTGCTTCACTTTGGATGATCATCCAGAGTGTCAGGGTCAAACCTGCTCATCGAAAGTGAACATTTTCGTATAAAAATAATTAAACAAATTCAAAAATGAAAAATAACACTTAAAATAAATTAATATAGCTCTCGAATACAATATAATAATTTTGTACATGATTCTGACATTCAAATCAAATTCATAGAGAATAAAACAAATAATAAGATAAAACTTGTTTATGGTCGTTTCAGTGAAAGGACCTTTCAACAAAATTATGACGAGTGGTAATCTCTTTCCTCCGTCATCGCTAGTGATCACTATTGATGAAACGCCCGTTCACACCTATTCATCTTGGAGGATCGTCCGGAGTGATCACTGAAGGTGAACAAATGTGAACGACCCTTTACATTATTGTATTACCAGTGACGTAATGTTAGTTGAACCTACGTCCGAGTCTATGAGTTTGCGAATACCTACCTACCTAATAATATTACATTGCATGCGTGCAAATTAATATTTAATGGTCGGACTCACAATAATTATGATTGTATGTATGATGTATGCCGATTATATCTACAAACACCTTATACTCGTACCAACTCTATTACCTACGAACTAACGTGACACTGGCTACACCTACACGTATGAAAATGTTTTTTCTACGTTGAAACAGGGAACAGTTACGATAACGTAAACGAGACCGCTAAAATTAGCTCGAGGACTTACATATATAATAATTACGAATATTTTATTGTGTAATATTTCGGAAAAAGATTTGTCTTTTGAACTTTAAAAAAGTCATACCTACCATTACTTGTACTTTTTGTTGCTGCATGACATGTAAAACTTTACATTTTAACTTTTTAACTTTTACTACAACGTTAAAACGTACTTGTACTTTTTGTTGTTTCTTTGTAGTTACAAAGTACAAAGTTATTTTATAAATCGCATTGTTAGCATGTTATCTTTTGTTATCTAACTGAGATTATACATATTATTCGCATTTACCGGACTTTCCCTCCCTACATGAGTGATAAGCATATTACTTAACAGACACCTCATCCGTACAGATAACAGACTGTTCAAACCACCTTTAGTCGGAAACAGGAAAAGTTTTCCGATATTTACGGATCGGCTTAGGTTGGTTTAAGTGCACTTTACCTATGGTACATCCACCAATTCCCGTTTTAAACTATTGTGTTCGACATCTGTAATTGTGCATACATGTCAACTAACACCAACCATCTTTATGATTGTGTTCGAGGCTGTTGACAATCTATCGTTGATTGTCAATCTTAATACATGATTGCGCTGGAGAACGAAATTATTCTCTGATTTGAAACGTTGCTTTGACCAGTGGGTTATATTTTTTTATTACATAAGGGAGTTTTCACAATTTGTTGGTTGTGCGGATGAGGTGTCCGTTGAGTAATACTTTTAATCTATTTGAGGGGTTTAAAAGTCTTTACTCAATTTTGTAAATGCCCCCTCAGCTTACAAATATTTTCTATTCAAGAATCTTGCGTCACAAAAAATCTTTATTTTTAAAAAAGAAAATTTCTGGAAATACTTCGTCTTACAAATGTTTCTTTTTTGTTCTTGATTCAAAGAATCTATATAAGTTATTCAAGGTATTATATTATTATGTCAAGAGTTTTTATTCCCTAGATATACATAGAAGATACTGATATGAAAAATGGAAATGTTACAACAAAGAAAGTTAATATAAATAAATCAATACATAGCCTTTTGCGTTATTATATATTATGAAAATATTTATTCAATATTATTAAAGAAAATGTTAAGAGGAGTTGTTCTTGAAAACTTTCTGTAGGTACCTACGTGTACTGATCTTTATAACAAAACAATCTATAGAACCTTTGATGTTTTTGTGATAAAAGCACAACAGATTTTTATCATGTAATGTATCGGAAAAAAAATTGTACGTATTATTCTCTTTTCTTCACTCTTCAACGCTTTTCTTAGAAGTACAGGACAGATTCATTCTTCTCACAGTCGCTTATAACTTGACCTCCAAATTCCGCAGCCACCGGATCGCGTCGTCTGTAAGTGCGTGTAAGTCGTGAAGTTCTCCTTGAAATGCGTGTGTGGGACACTCATTATTTATCAGATGGTTGATAGTTTGTATCATTCCACATACATACGTCGATAAATCAATCCATCCCTATTGCTATAAGTTAGAAGCAGTACAGCCTACATCACATCAAGTATAAATCCAGGCAGTGATTCTGTTGGATCTGGTAATTGGTTTTTGTTTCTGACTGACGTCTGAAGTTCTCTCCACCTATCTTCAGTAATGCAGTCCGGGCTTTGTGCAACAACTTTACAATATCTTTTTCAATGATATTATTAAAGTTCATCACTAAAGGAATGTTGTATTATGAAAGACGATTATATATAGCCTCTAAATTATCTTCAAGTTTTATGTTTTGTAGCCATTGAGAACTATAATTTATAGAATAAGTTTCATAGATAGACATAATGATGATTAGTTTTCAAAATCACAAAGAAATGGGCGTAAACACGCCTAGGTAAGATGTTTCTAAATAATTTCCTTACAAAAATCTAGTGCTTTCAGTATTGACTACCAAATCCCCATTTACCGTTGATCAATATAAAGTACAGGTTCAGTGAAAAATATACCAGCCCAGTAGGAATATATACAAAGATACATAGAATTACCTGAACAAAAGTAATGGCTACTTCTGATATTTCTCTCAAATATTTATGAATGAAAGAGTGCAAAATCCAAAATACTAGTAACAATTAAATTATATTGAACAGTGAAAGTTTTTTGGAAAAAAATCACATTCAATGTATCAAGTTCAATGAATAGAAAAAAATAATAATTTGCAGTCCCATTGTATAAGTATGTCTCGATACATACATTTTCAATGAGTCTGCAAATATTGTGATGGTATGGTATCATACAAAAAAAAACTGACAACTTTTCATGTACTTATTCATATTTTTTTTTATATTCCTGAATTTTGAATTCTATTGTGTTATGAAATGGATTATTAGCTTTCTATGTATTTTTTTCTAGACGATTCAGGTCCATCTTCTATTGAGACAGGAATTTGAACGAAATCCAATTATTGAAAACGTTTCATGACTGTCACTCTTTTGTGAATGAAGATATTAAGAATATTATTTAACTGACTCCTCATCCGCATAACCAGCAGATCGCGCAAACTTCTTTTAGTAGAAAATAGGAAAAGAGTTGCAATGCTTCCGAATTGGTTAAAGCTGGTTTAAGTGCACATTAACTATGGTACGTTCACCAATACCACCAATTCCTGTTTCAAATCACTATGTTTGACATCTATTGAAAATACAACTAAAAGGAGTTAGCACAATTGGTTATGCAGATGAGGTGTCAGTTAAGTAATATTTTTAATTTTCTTGGAGCTCATTTCTCTGAATTATTGTACTACTATACTCTTACGTCGTATCTCAAGTAAGTTAGGCAGAGAGAATATAATGCCAACAAGTCTATCCTTACATACTTCTTTCGCCTCTTCTTCTGAAATAATTCGATTCTCCGTAAGTATATTTTTACCTTCATGCCATATTTCATAGGCGGAGTAGCAAATGGACAAACTTAATGTATTAAACATGCCAGCTGTTTCGTTCCTTGCAAGCTTATGTGACTTATCTCCTTCCCTAGACTGACTGCAGTCAGTTATATATCTGTTAGTTAAGTTTCCAACTAGGTCACCATCCCCAACAACACGTCCCCATCCCTGTTCCTCTAGTGATGGGGATGACGTGACCTCGCTTTGCCTTATGTTTCATATCTTATGATATTCCTACAGCTTTATGACTTTTACATAAGTTATGTACTACCCCTGTTATGACAGGAGGACGTTCTGGCAGTATTATGTAGTCACCTGCAAAAAAAGGTCATATATTTCTCAACCTTCGTACAATGTCCTGTACTGTCATAGAATCCTAATATTGGAAGTTGATGTTCACATCAAGTTTTATTAAAAGTATTAACCTTTACCTATATCACGTACGTGTGATGTGTGCTGTCAATTTACTATCTGCTTACTTCGTTACCCTTTTTTCATTTTTTTTGAAATATTAAAACTAGAGTTTATGTGTAGGTATATTATCTATCTTTCTATCCTCTTTTGTCCCTCTTTACTCAACGTTTGTGTCGTTTTAAACGCCGAGACTGGTATTATTTTTGTGTTTGTATATTTAAATATTTAATTGTACGTATATATTTATTTTAATACATATTTGTGATTGTCCTAAATTAACTTATTCTTATTAAATTTAAAGTTTCCGTTGTGAAAATTCATTTTAATATGAGTTTTAAAAATGTTAAACTCATATTAACTTATTCTTAATGATTTACTTATTGTTACTAGTATTATTTTCTTTTTGTTTTTTACTTGATGGGTTTGTTGGACGATATCGCGGTTCTGCTTCATCGCATCTACTTCCCCTTTTTACAGAATTATTTGTTCCATTATTATGGTGTTTTATTTTGTAATGTATTTTATTTGATGCAATAAAGACCTTTATTATAAACAATTCCATACAATAACACTATACTATACTATATGATAAATTATTATGTATAATTATTACTATACTATTGTTTTATAATATACTATATATAGGACACCATGTGATTAAATTATACACATAACATAACACATAACACATATAGACAATTACACACAGACCGAGCGAGTCCCAAACTAAGATATGAATCTTGTATTATGGGTACTAACATGGCGATACACATATACAATGCACTAAACACATATACATGTAACACCCAGACCCAGGACAATCTGAAAAAGGTCATTCTTCATTTTGCCCTGGCCGGGAATCGAACCCGGGACCTCGTGACTCAAAGGCAAGTGCGTTGACCTCCGCGCCACACCGGTCGTCAAATACAAATACATTAAATTATTTTTTCTGATTAATCTTTCTGAAAATAAAAGTTGCATCGTAATGAAAACATATTCATTGTAAAATTACTTTGTTAGTCGGAAGCAGGTCACTATTTTACTAAAAAATTAAAAAAAAAACTTAAACCATTTCTGTTTCTTTATATAAATTAATACGGAATTTTTCAAAATAGACGTCAACTGAATTAAGCTAATGAAATAATTTAATCTATAATATTTTTTAGATTTTTAGAGTAATCTTACATAAGCCTACCACGTATGGTGTGTAAATAATTGCTCCTTAGAGTACAGTTCACACAGTTACCTAGGTACATTATAGGTTCTAATAATATTATTGTCTATGTTAAATATTTCCTAAAGGAGATTGTTTAATAGAATTTTGATGTTCGTTTATCGCCTCAGGATGAAATAATAATACGTATGTGATGTTATAATAATAATATATAATGCCTAAATATAAAGTATTGTATGTACATACTTGTACCTAATGCAGAGGGAGTAGGGTGATCGTTGCTACTATTGTATACAATTTTCAATGAGAATTTAATAGACAGAGGTTTTCAGCCTGAAACGTAAAGTTTAAAAGGTTCGGGAAAATGATGCGTTTACATCAACTACAAGCAAAGATTTACAAGTCGAAGTACAAATTTCTTTTAAACATGTATTACAAAATGATTAAAAATATCAATAATATTATTTTTCTTTTTAATTCTATAAAATTTGCTGTATATATATATATACAACCATTTTGACCTCAATTTGCGATTTTTTAACTTACTGACCATTTGTTTTTCTGTTTGAAATTTTATATTTATATCATTTCAATATTTTTTTTTTATGTATCTCTTGACCAAATTTTTATTTTGATTTTTTTTATTTATGTTAACGTTATTCTATTGTTTAATTGTAGGTACTCTTGTTTTGTATCAAATTTATTGTTTTGTGTCTTTTAAAAACAAAAAATACTTTTTGTATGCATGTATTGTATGTATACTAAATTTTTTACATATTTAAGGCTTTGGCCGTGAATATCTGAATAAGTAAATAAATTTAAAAAACTAAACATTAAAATAACCATAACGCCAGAGGGTGATCTCCGGTCGGAATTACCAATCCGCATAGGAGCAGCTAGCGGGGCTTTCAACAACATGAACAAATTTTGGAAGGCGTTTGGACTCAGGACAAAATGTCGCTTGATCAATGCGTGCATCATCCCAATCCTTCTCTATGGCTGTGAGTCTTGGCACTTAACCAAGGCTCAAGAGCGGAAGATACTAAGCTTTGAAAACAAGTGTCTTAGAAGGATTTTGGATGTCCGACGGTATGAACATGTTACAAATGATGCTGTGCGCCGGCGCACCCAGCAGAGACCTGTAATCTCCGTAATACAAGAGAGACGATGGTCCTGGCTGGGACATGTTTTGAGAATGCCCAATGATAGTTGGCCAAAAAGAGCACTGTTCTTCCGTCCGCAGGGGTTCCGTAGGCCCGGGCGTCCCTCTTTCACAATACACCGTTCCTAGGACAACGATATCAGAGCGCAAGGAATGTCGTGGGAAGAGGTGACGCAATTGGCACAGAGACGCTCTGAATGGAGGAGGCTGGTTTCTGCCCTGTGCTCCCGAGAGGAACGTTGAGGGCGATGATGATGATGATGATGAAACATTAAAATAGTGATGGCCTTTTTCCTACTAATGCCGAAGTATGACAAACTTTATACCTTCCTAAAAACCCATTGAAGAGTTTATAACAAAAAATAACGTTTTTCAAGTTCTTGTTCTAAACTGTTTAATATGAAATTATATTGGTGGTGAAATAAATAAAACAAGTGTTTCATTCTACTTTTCGATTTATTTACGAAACGTCTTTCGTCTTGTTAGGACATTGGCAATGTTGCAATAACTAGGAACAATATACTAGGAATGCTGCAATTAATATGATTGTTCAATTCATTGAAAAAAAAATGATTACATAGGTTCTTATAAAATTATATATAAACCACTCGAAAACTTATGGAAAAGAGTTGAATACTAGTTCTTTGCCGGGTGCTCCTGGGAACGGTACTTACAGCTCCACTATTTCTTTTGGTCTCAAACCCAGCATTACTCAGAGAGCAGAAGACAATGCTATTTATCGAAAAAAACTTGTAGGAGAATTAAATTTAGCGATACTACAGAGGGCGAGGGCAAGACTACAATTTAAACTGACCACTTAAGAGTGCGTCAACCTTTTCTATTTACGATAAAATGCGGTAAGAACATAACTTCCTTCTGCATCTGTGCTCAGGTGGAAACAATACATTTGCTTAGTAGAGGACTGCCACATTACAAAGTTTGATCGCGATATTATGGAAATATATGACCTGACACTAAGGACATTAAAATAATTTATTGATATCATGGATCTTATTAGTATGTGCGGTTTCGTATAAGGATAAACATTATTTTTGTTTTGGAGAGTATGGAAATTCTCTCTTGTGTTTCTAAAGAACCTTTTTGTATACTTACTATAAATATTAAAATATTATTGATACATTTGATAGTAAGTTTTGGCTCAACTCTTCTGATACTTTGAAGAAATATATCATGCAAGTCGTCTTCTCTGTGCCAACAAAAATAAGATATTTATTGAGTCGACGTTAATTTTGTAAAACTCATTGTTTATATATCGAAAAAAACACAATTGATTCTAATTTTACTTAAAATTTTAAGTAAAACTAAAACCAATTGTGTTTTTTTTTATGTATATAAAATAAAACATTAAGGATGGTTGGCAAACCTCATCGCTGAATTTAAGATGTAAAATGTCTTTATTTACACCTGCCTTTTACAGCCTTTGACACTCGTAAACTTACGGACAAGAGTGAGAGACCAATTCCTTGCCGGTTGCTTCACGGCTTGAGGACGAACTAAGTCTTAATTATAATTTATGATATTTTACAGATGGATGGTTCATTGAATTGAAGCATGTTCTTCTTCTTCCTCCTCGTAATGTAGATCATCGATCTGTTAGTTCAGAAGATGACGCCTCTTGTGATGCTGAAGACCAGCTGCCTTTCCATCTTTTTGGTGGTCTTCCTCTGGGACGTGAACCGACTGGTGTTTCCTTAGCAGCTATATGTACGATTCTGTTTTCAGCCATCCGATCTACATGGTCTCTCCAGAGTCGTCTCCTTTTCGTACTCCATCATACGATGTGAAGTTTGTTACAAATACAAATTCCGAGAAGCGCGTCAAAGGGCGACAGAATGAATGAATAAAAATTTAGAAGTTGTAAATCTACCATTATAATAAACTACTAATACAATGACCTATGTTAATGTTAATAAGTTAATGTTATAGCTAATGTGTGGTTTATAGTACAGCCTCTTACTTCCTACGCAGTATATAATATTAATAATATCGTGTATATTATATCGTTATAATATAAATTAATATAAGGATGTTATGGTTAATTGCGCGTCGACTAAAAGGAATTCATCTCGTTTAAAACTGATAGTATAAAATTATAAAACCAATACTACACCGTGCAACTAACGTCACCAACCGAATTGTAATTCGATTGAAAGGAAGAAGTTTGCATTAAGTATGACGTAAATCCTGAAAAATATTTGGGAGATAATTAAAAATTAATTCACCGATATTATTTTTGTGCAACGTAGCAAATTTTGCAGGAAAAGTATCTAAATGCTTTCGAATCGGTTAAGACTGCACATCAAAAGTAATACCTACACTC
Source organism: Athripsodes cinereus (assembly GCA_947579605.1). Classification (NCBI taxonomy): domain Eukaryota; kingdom Metazoa; phylum Arthropoda; class Insecta; order Trichoptera; family Leptoceridae; genus Athripsodes; species Athripsodes cinereus. The sequence goes on from OX388315.1 coordinate 28,129,329, forward strand.
GATAGATATACTAAATTAAGACTGTCAGTAGTCCGAAGTGTGGAGGAGCTGTTCCGAGCGGCGCAGGACAGGGTCAGGTTCGCCGAGTTGATCGCCAACGTTGGGAGGACCCGACAGGGCACTTGAAGAAGAAGTATTAATTAACATTATTTTCTTCTCATTTTGGATTTGAAATTTTACAAATTACAATATAACTGTGAGACGGATAAATTAATTAACAATAACATTGGACAATACAACATCCTGCTTGCAAACATTTTGTCAATTTTGTACATTTTCGACTAGTATTCGACACAAATCTCATCGTTTTATAGAGCCTTTAAGACTTTTACGGTATTCAACCTACACACACTATAAATATGTATATTAACAAAATTTTAATCAACTTGCTATTAACGTCTCTTTTATTATCTGTCAAAAGGCTATAAAGGTGATTTTTACAAGTACGCACTTTGAGTTTTATTAGTATTGGGTAATTTTTAATGACAACGGCAAACTGACATTTGATTCACACGTGTACCTACCTAAATATAATCCTAGAATAATGTCGTTCGATAGTTACTAAGCAGATATTTTTTTTACGAAAAGGTATTTATACTCGTGTACCTAATTCTGTCTTTTCTACAATTTTACAATTTCACGGAAAGAATGCTACAATCTATTATTTTATTTTATTCTTCCCTGTATATTACTTACATTATTACAAATCAGAACAAAGTATCATAAAAATATCACTTATACAATTCAATGTACAGAGGGCTAGCAAGAATGCAATGTCTATTTACTAATTTTTCACTTTTTTTCAGCGATTTGTGAATGACAGGTTACTTGTTGAAATCCTGGTCGCGCGTATATTAATTTTTAGTGGTATTATTAAAGTTTTTGACTCCAAAAATTCGTAATTATGTTTAGAAACTACCACAACCTTACCGCCAAATCAATAAATAATATGTAGAGTTTATTGTTGGACATTTTTCTAGATTCCTTTTCTTATGTCTATTGCATTAATTTTATTTTCAAAATTCATTTTCTCGTGGAACAATTTTTTGTTGCATAATTTTGTGCATATTCTCGGTTGTCAATTTAAAAGTAAAAGTAGGTGTTTCCATTTTAAATTTTGTTGAGTGAATAATTGTAAGCATTATTGTAGAAATGTCCAACTGAAATTGTAATAAATTTATCTAAAATAACAACCTAAATTATTAAAAGTTTTCTTTAATGGATGGTAATAAGCATTTCTATTAACAATATAAAAAAACCCATTACGTCTTCTGAGAAGTCTTCAAAAGTAAGGTATTAAAGTTTTAAAATTATGAACGATAATAATTATTTGAATTTTTGATAACGTCTAACAAAAATTAATTAATTGAATATAATTATCAATGAATTAATAAAAAAAATCGCTTCGTCATGATATTAGCGTATATCTACGTCATATTTTTTTGTAAATTATAATTTTCATTATGATTTTTTGTTGATTTCTTTTCATTACTCATTGTTATTTTTTAATTTCAAACACTTTAATCGAAAAACGATATTTTATTAGAATGTGTACAGCGTTTATTTTTTTTACATCCAATATTATGTATTTATAATGTAAGAATATCTAATTATATACTTTTTTGCATATTTTCACAAGACGTTAATATTGTTAATTGAAAAAGCCTATTTCAGGAATTTGGACTGCATTCTCAGCATTATTAGATATAAGAACAACCCCTCTTAAAATTCTTTGTGTTCCATCCAACCCTTAGACTATAGGTACAGTGTAGGTTTGTTTGTTCTATTCTCTAGTGTTAAGTAACTCTTGTTGTTCTGAAAATGCCGCAAGGCGAAAGCGCTCGGCAATTAGTAGATATTTTGTCATTGTTAATTGACTAGAAACTAAATTATAATACGTGAAAATTAAACAGTGTTTTAATATTACATTTTAAATTTTATATCAATCTATTATTGATCATTTTTTCATACAATTTCGCATCCATTCATAAATATTCATATTGTCTTTTGATATTTGGACTAACTGTTCATCTTTCCACGGGATAAACAGAGAAGATGGAATGCCAATTCGATCTCATAAATATCAAAAGCGAACATTTGATATATCAATATATTTGAATTAAAGAAATATTCAACGAATTTCCCAAGTTTAAAATATATTTTAGACAGACTTAAAGAATATTCTTTAGTTTTATTAAATACTTGTGAGGGTTATCAAAGTACTGCAATGTGTTATTTAAGAAAGCATTTAACATTATCTTAGTATATAGTACACATAGGTATTTCATATGTTTTCAGGTTGAAAGGTTCTATATGGGTACTTATTCATGTCACTATAATAAAGTTGTATGGGTGAGCTGTGAGGAAATTTAAAAGTCCATTTAATGGCATCTGCCGAGGGATCTTTTGGCATTGCTCCACATTCACGGAATCATTTCTTGGCCAGTTTTATGACTTTACGTACACGAGCTTGTACAGTTTTCAGGTCATATATTGGTTATGTTTTATATTAACGTGTAATACCTAATACCATGTTTTGTGAATCATCTTACAAAACGACTTACAAAAGGATATTCATACATTGTTAAACGTTATTTTTCGTGGCATTAACTGACAACCTCTTTCTTAATTTTAAATAAAATAAGACTATTCTTCAGTAATTCAAATTATAGATCTATTATTGTTTTACTTTGACCTCTAAAAAAATTTTTTTATGGTAAAAAAGTTTTTTTTTTTTAACTAATAAAACATACACAATTATGATTGAGTCAACGTTGTCGACTAATGGCGCTTGGGCGAAGTTCACGTTTATGTAAATTATCAAAAACAAAACACAAACCACGGTGACTTTATTGATCGCAAACCGTCTTTCAAGAGCTTTTTCTCTCATCATCAGGTTAAGGTTAAATGGTACTTATATAATTTTATGTATACGAATCTCTGAAGCATATTAAATTTTGTTCAAAGGAATTATATTGTGCTCTGATGTATCAGTCCTTTTTATACATACCTACTTCAAAATAAAAATTGTGAATTTATAATTTTTTTACGTTTTTTAACTAAAATAAAAATAGTGAATTTATTATTTACGTCTTTTAAGTAAAATTGTTCTGAAATAGCAATAGGAGGAAATCATTCAAATTTGGGTGCATCGCCATGAGAAAATAAATATATAACTTGATATTGATTTTTTTAAAGATGTATCTTGGTTTTTGCTGTAAACCCAAATACCACCTTATACACTTTTCCCAGTAAGCTAAAAGCTTGCGTCGTGAAAGGGGAGTTTGCCGGCACACGGGATTGAACCGCGCACCTCTTGTATATAGAGCCGAGACTCTACGTTCAGGCTTCCGACGAAGTCATAAATATGGAGGAAAACCTTTTTGTATTTAGCTTTCTCTCGTTATATACTTTTATACAAGATAGGTACCTATTATTAAAAGGGTGGTCTCTTATTTTACGATCGCGACCATTGATATATTAGAACTAAAGTATATTATGCTTATCTACATGTAGTAGGTAATACTGATATGAAAGCTCTATGTATGTAGGTACCTACCCATATTCATCACAGCACAGGAATCAATTGGATTATTATGACGGCCATAAAATGGATGAATTATTACAATTACCCATATAATATTATATGAGTGTACATATATATTATGCTTCACTTTATTGTCTCATATCTCATCCTCCTGAAGTTAACCTGTTACGTCCTCGCATTACAACTTTTTTCTCTACTTTATGTGTCCATCTAAGCAGAATAGTATTCAACAGAATATCTGGAGGACATGTGCTGAATGTTACGTGTAGGGGACATTCAGATTTGCGCAGTGATTTTTCATGTGTTGAAGAATGTCTCTATCCTGGGCAGTTTGAAACAGCTCCTCAACACTTCGTAACTCTGTCCACTCGTGTGCATTATGGAGAATCGCCTTCTTCCAACACTTCTTCTTCCCTCGACCTTGCCCTTGAGGATCAGTTGTAAAACTACATATATTGATAAATTTAAGATAAAAAATTAAATACTGTTAACTTTCACTGTGTATATTACTATACTCTTTTCGGCTTCCGGAGTTTTATTCTAATAAAAACTCACTGATGACTGGTGTATACCTGAAAGATCTCCGTGTCTAGTAATATTTGTTATGCAAGTATTTTTTTTTATTTTTTATTTGAAATTTATTAAAATGAACTTTCACTAGATTGTTCCAAATATAATACAATCATTACACATTAATTGTGTTTTTTTGTTGTTGTTTTTTTTTTTTTTTAAATAAAATTAATAAAATTTCTCACTTTGAGGTTGTTCGAGGTCAAAACGAGATTTATCTTTTTTCAAAAAAGTTAAATTCATAAAAACAGTATTCTTCGTATTCACTGTGTCGGTGTTAAGGTAGTAGAATTCCATATCGAAAAAATATAACAGGTGTTTTATTCTACTAAAGATTATATTTTGTGAGAGAGACGTCTTTCGTCTTATGAGGACATTGTCAATCTGATTTTAAAAATACAACATTATTCATAAAATACATTTTATTTATTAAAACATTTTATATATTATATAAAATGTTTTAATAAATAAAATGTATTTTATATATAATATGAATAATGTTGTATTTTTAAAATCAGATTGACAATGTCCTCATAAGACGAAAGACGTCTCTCTCACAAAATATAATCTTTAGTAGAATAAAACACCTGTTTTATTTTTTCAGTATTCTTCGTATTGATACAGCGTTATAACTAAATACACATATACAAAAACATATACAAAAAATATCTCATCCCCTTATAACCTCCATTTAAGAATTGAAGCATACATTTTCCCATTCTCTTTGTTAGCTTATGGCATTATATCTTGGAGACTTTGACAAAAATTATCAAAATATGCTGAATGCAAAAATTTTGATCTATATTTTGTCCATCTGTTGTATAAAAAACTTCCAATTTATACTACATTTACTTTTTTAACGATCGATAAAGTTTAGAATATTATTATTCAATACTAGATTTCAATCCGACGAGACTCAGGAAATCATAAAATTATATTTATTAATAATTTTAATCATTGCTATAGATATATAGACTTAGTAATAAGATTTTTTTCCGAAGCCAAATCACAAAATTGTTAAAAACAAGTCCTGAAAAATTGTTCTCACTTTTTACAATTTTGTCATTTTTTATCTCCTTAAATTGTCGAAGGGCTTCTCTTAAATCGAAACACGCCTAGTGGTTTACAAAACAAAAAGTATGAGAGTTTTTGAATAAAGCCATAACACATAATTCATGTTTTTTGTTTTTGTTTTTAAAATATATAAATACTGAGCTAATACAAATCGTTACCAAATTTCAGTATCCTTACAATTTGACGTATTGCAAAAACTGTAATATAAAAGTTTTTGTTAATAAATAATACCTATATTCACTCAATAATAGGTTTAATTGATGCAAATATTGATAGAATATGTTTATTTCGATGATAATTATCTTATCAAATCAATTATAAGGAATATTATATAAGCTTACAAACATACTCAGTTTTTTTAAAAGTAATACTTGACCTACAACTGTTACCGTCAAACTCTCCGTACAACGAATAAATTCAGAACTTTTTTGGTTTGCTCTACTAGAGAGAACTTTTTCAGCAAATTGATAATAATAATATATTATCTACTATGAAATCCGTAAATACAAATTCGTGCTTAGTAAACTAACTTAAAATAATAAACAAATTTGTTGTTGAAATACCTTGACGAAATAACATTGTTTTGATTGTTCGGAACAAATTTATAGAGAAAACAAATTAACAGATTAACATTTTTACGCTAGTAAATTTCACATTTATCTGTGGTTACAAAATTACTGTGGTTACAAAATTCAATACATAGATTTTTATATATAATACCTAGATGGAGTTGTCGTATGTATTTTCATTGTAATAAAGTGAGGCACCATTTTTCGGCACTTTTGACAGAACGGTTGGCGAAAAGAGGTGTGGTAAATCACTAAAAACGTCGACAAATCTTCAAAAAATGTCCAGTTACGTTTATATAAGTGTAAAAATAATATATTTTTACAAAAATGCGAGAAATAGTCCATAAAATGTAGGAAACACCTCACGCTTTCGCCAACCGTTCTGTCAAAAATTCATAGATTAATTTTTTGCCTCACTTTTGTAAACGAGTCAGGGTTCTAGCTTTTGTATGGAATTCTGTGATTCAATAGCAAGTTATTCCTCTTTTCTTCGTTCGTATTGAAAATATAACGTTTCAACTCAAAACACTTCAAAGTTTCTTAGTACTCGGAATTTTTTATGCAGGAAATTTAAAATTACTCGATAATGTGACAATACATTTTTGATGCGAACGAAGTAAAATAATTATACAATAAAGCGAATAATAATTATTATTGTTTATTAATTTATTGCAACATTATACGACTCTAGCAAAATTATTTTAAAAAACATTTGGACATTTCAGGGAATACAATTTTATGCAGGAAATTTAAAATTACTCGATAATGTGACAATACATTTTTGATGCGAACGAAGTAAAATAATTATACAATAAAGCGAATAATAATTATTATTGTTTATTAATTTATTGCAACATTATACGACTCCAGCAAAATTATTTCAAAAAACATTTGGACATTTCAGGGAATACAATTTTATGCAGGAAATTTAAAATTACTCGATAATGTGACAATACATTTTTGATGCGAACGAAGTAAAATAATTATATAATAAAGCGAATAATAATTATTATTGTTTATTAATTTATTGCAACATTATACGACTCTAGCAAAATTATTTCAAAAAACATTTGGACATTTCAGGGAATACAATTTTATGCAGGAAATTTAAAATTACTCGATAATGTGACAATACATTTTTGATGCGAACGAAGTAAAATAATTATATAATAAAGCGAATAATAATTATTATTGTTTATTAATTTATTGCAACATTATACGACTCTAGCAAAATTATTTCAAAAAACATTTGGACATTTCAGGGAATACAATTTTATGCAGGAAATTTAAAGTTACTCGATAATGTGACAATACATTTTTGATGCGAACGAAGTAAAATAATTATATAATAAAGCGAATAATAATAATTATTGTTTATTATTTTTTTGCAACATCATACGACTAACAGCCTCTAACAAAATTCTTTCAAAAAACATTTGGACATTTCAGGGAATACAAAAAACCTATCCATCAAATGAAACATATTTAGCATAACTAACGCATGGCCGATTTCGTGGACTCTGAGTTTACATTATCAGGCGCTTATAACATACTGAATAAAACAAAAATAAATATATAAGTTTTCGTTAAGATTTACAGTGAAGGTGTAAGTAAGGGTAGGTGGGGTAATGTTTGTTTCAAGCATGGAGCTCTTGTCATTTGTGATAGGAAATAGCTGTAGCAAGGGAGACGAAACGGGGAGATTATTAAACGCTGTCATAGCTATTTTATTATTTTTATTAAATTCAACTCTTCTCAGTGCTGAAAAAGTCCATCAGTGTGTAAGTATGTTATAATTTTAAACTATATATATATAATGAGTTACAATCCATTGGATTGGTCTGCAACGAGTTTGGTTTTTCTTCTCCATTCGTCTCTATTCTCAGCCAGTCTTTTCAGCTCTACGTATGAGCCACAGTTCATGTCCCTCTTCAGTTGGTCCATATACGCGTCTCTTGGTCGGCCTCTGCCATTTGTCCCCTCGGTCTTACCCTCCGCGATGGCGATGAGTAGTCCTGGGTGCCTGATGTTGTGGCCAATCCAGTTAGCTCATTGTTGGCCGATTCTCTTAACATGTTGACTTTTTTCTCCTACCCTGGTTAATACTTCTTCGTTTTCGACATGTTCTGACCAATGGATCTTAAGCATGCATCTGTAGCTTATATAATTTTAAACTACGATTGCTGAATGAATGGTCAGTCTATAAACTATGGTTAGAGAATTCAATAAAAATAAGAAAAATAAACTCGCGATTGACATTCGGATGATAGATACAACATCTTTATCATCATCATAACATAACATCTTATTTATTGTGTCGTTTATTTTTTTAATTGATAATATATTTGTGTTGTACTAATTATTTATTCTTGACACATAATTCTCTGGTTACTGTTTGATCTTTAGACACCATGTAATTTTATACCTATGGTTACTATGTCACTGTTATCTTTTTATATTTTTAAAATTTTACGTCAACATGTAAAAGGCTTCTTGCCGTATATATTTCTAAAATAAAATAAATAAATTAAAATAATACAGTCACAGCAATTTCCATAAGTTTGGTAACTACATACATACATGAAATGACAAAAATCAATAAAGTCTACAAAAAAGCTTTAATTATAGTAATCCTGCTGAAAAAGTTTCTAATTTCAAAATAAAATATTGGCAAAAAAATATCTACCTACTCAGTGATAGATTTAAATCAACAGCTGGCGAAATCTTTCCAAATAAAAATTTAGATATCATCTGTCGTTTTTCATTCAGCTTGTCCATTGAAAAATTCTCAGACTATTTCTACTAGAACGAAGTCAGTATTTTTCTTTCATTAATTCTTATTTGATATCAATCTTTAAGTTATTTTATACCAAGCTCTATTATTACTGACAGGAAATCAGAGATAGCAATGACCCAACTTACACTCACAATGAAAAATGTGTAACAAAAAACTTGATATCGATTGTTGATTAATGTTGTAATATATGTTACACTGAAAAAGAAATAAACATCTGTACTTACAATCGTGGAATTGCTATTATATAACTGTTATGTCTTACTATGTGACATAATATTAAGAATAAGCACAGATTAGCGTAGCTCTTCTACATCATGGTTGCCTTAAATTTTGCTGGCTGTCAATTGCTTTGGCGCATCTAATCATAGAACAATTTGTCTTTTTTTTTAAAATGACGTACCGACGAAGAATTTCGAGAATATTCTGGAAGACTTTGTTACAAAAAAATATTCACACGATTGAAACTAGAGACAGAAGGAATCATAAAACAATTTGTCTGTCTTTTAAAAATTAAAAAAATGACATTATGAAACAAATATTAATTTATAGATTAATTCCTACGTTTAGTAGTTATTAATTTTTTTCAGTAGTTTTGGCTGTATCAGGAATAACTATTTATAAACTTTTTTTTCACATACTTGAAATAGCTAATAAACATGGTATGTTTCTATATAAGGTTAAATTTTCTACTTAGTAGTATTAAGCCAACTGGGTCATATTATCAATGTGCTGAAATAACAAAAAAGTTTATTTTTTATTTTTTATTTACATATATTCACGACGATAGCCTTTAACATGTTAACAATCAAATCAAAATAGAGAACAACAACATGAAAAAAAAATTACAATTAATGTGACGAATCAAAAATAGTCATACTGGTAAAATAAATGTATGTGATACAATTCTTATAAATATGTCAAACTAAAATATTCAAACAGGTCACTTTAAATATAGGATTCATAAATATATAGTCATACAGATAAAAAAAAGAGTAATGAGATAATTATTATTTTTATCAATCAATAATACTTAAAATTTAATGTCAATAGAAGATTAATATTTATTGTCAAACAGATATAAGCGTAAGTGAGATAATTATAATGTCAATCTAAAATATTCAAATAAGTCATTTTAATTAGAGAAATTGGTCAATTTCTACTATAGGTTATCCAATAGTATCCGGTTAGAAAATTATATTTCTGGTTATAGTTTAATTTATTTTAATGATCTTTCACTGTACACTGTTACAAGATATCACGGGGAATCCGGATATGAGCTGGGAGAGGGGTACAAATTATATTTATATAATCATTTATTCCTCTACATGTTCAATTACATGGCATAGTTATGCATTTAAATAATATTGCAATCACTGGACAAGATGCACCCCCTCGCCCCCATATGGCTTCTGTGATATCTTGTCACAGTATACAGTGAAAGATAATAAAAATACGTACAACTTTGATCATCAATATTATATTTACTATCTAAAAAGAGTAGTTTAGTATAAAAAACAGCAATCTATCAATTTTATGAAAATTGACATAACAACAAGAACTAGTTCTAAAACTACACAATATAAGATATTCGATTGTTATCAAAAACATCAATATTCTATAGAAAATGTTAATTTAAATAGTAACATGGTTTCATATTATATACAGTATTCTAAAATTTTTCCTAATTGTTCTCAGTTTATCATGAATTTGTCAAAAAGCAGACTGCTATTTTTGATACTTACTATATTACTGAAATATTAGTATTTTTATCATATTTTGTAGCGTGTAGACATAATAATATTATTCTTTTATAATAAGTGTGAGGCACTGTTCCCTTATAAATTTATTCAGAGAAATAAAG